>CM028378.1:125572219-125611338 GCA_013146195.2 Codonopsis lanceolata
CATGAGACTTATTAAGGTGCTAACACGTTAATACGAACACCGAAACAAACAACAAGGCATGCAACGCATGGAAGACCATTACTCTATTATGATCTTAACCAATTCAATGCCAACACGATATGAATGAAATGAAGTCTCAAATATGTAAAGACATATTATAAACATGTTATAATGATGACAAACATGAAATGGGGTTTGGGTTCTCACAATGAGTTATTGGTCAATTTTACAAAATGGCTGCGCAGAAAGAGTTATTACTAAGTTGTAATTCCAACGGTTAGAATAAGTATCTTTCGGTGCATGAACATCAGTAGAAAAGGATTGATTTGGTTTGAGGAATGGATTACCATTGAGGATATTTTAGAGCACATCAATTTCGGCAGAGAACCCCTTTAGATGTTCTTAGAGCATAGTAGATTGTATCTAATGTGCAATGCAATCCTATTGTAGTGAATATATGAGATGGGTTTATGAATTAACATGAACTTTAATGAGTTGAGACTATAGAATAATTTATCATTCTAGAAATATTGTAAGGCGTATAACATTGTTGATTAAGTACCCTAGACTATCAAAGTAGTCTTGGTGAATATATGATGGGTTAATGGTTAAGTAAATAACTTAGCTTGGTTGTATACTAGAATATGAAATTCTATGATTGATTTAGATTATGACTAAACGCATAATTCCTACCTTTGTTGAGATTTGTATCTTGTATGCATTTGAGAATATGACTCATGAAGCATATATTTCCTTAGATTACTTGATGATTTTATTGGTGTTGATTTCTGGCTTGTATTTAAATTGTATTCCATTAACAAGTGGGCTATGAACTTGGAATCAACTTAGGCTACCAACTCGTGTACTTGACTTAGTGACTTGTGAACTAGGATTTCTAAATGAAATAAGAACCTAGAAATGCCTTAAATGAGCGTGGAGCGAGACCCTACGACTCTAGAATCCATTGACTAGATTACTAGCTTTTGGACCTTGACTTGATTATAGTGGACAACTTGACACTTGGGATTTTAAGACTCAAATGAGTTCCGGTTGTGGTTTTGTGATTATTGTAATCTTATGCATAATCGTTTGAATTTAGTATATCATCATATCTACTTGAAATTTGGCAAGTAAACATCTACTTGTGCATTGCATATAAGTCCAGTGGCATTATTTGATTTTATCGTTGATGGTAGACGATGCATCGTCTTCACGGTGGATATTGATTTCTATATCGCCGTACTAGAGACAATTCACACACCACTCCTTTGTTGGCACGGTGGGGAAGTTAGCCATTGTCGTAACCAATAGAGTGCATGGATTATGCTAATTCGGATGAGGGGTGTCCTCGGTACATCGATATCAATCACGTACATCGTAGTCACGCAAACAGATTTAACATTTGTGATTGCGAGAATCAACACAACGACATTGATTCAAGATATTCTCTCTTAATCTTTTATGTGGCTTACTACTATGAGCACTTATGTGATAACAAAGTGTTACCGAGACATGAAATCTAAATGACCATGTTTGTATGGATTGTGAATTAATGAGAGACTTGATATGTATATATGTGTAGATACATATACTTATACTTGAGAATTCCATGAATGACATAAAGTGTTATATATATAGATATACATTCCTTTATATATATGTTGATTCTTTGTGAAAATGTTTTTCGACTTATTTGGTTTGTTTATGATCGAGGGGAATTTCACCACTAATCGTTTGGGCGGTTTAGTACATTACTTCAGAGAGAGGTTATCTTGAGAAGTGTCGATATCACGACACATCTTCGATGAGTTTTAGTCGTAATAACCGATCTTCTCGGAAGGCTTCGTTGAAGAAGCGATTTAGCCATGGGATCGAAGGATGTTTGCGAGGGGGATGACACCTTGACCCAACAATTAGCACGAATAGAACCTTGGCATGTACGGCCGCAGCCCGCTTTTCGTAGCAATTGAAGAACCTAAGCATTGTGAATTAACGACACAATAGGGATGAAATTCCTATTGATAAGTTAGGATTCGAACACAACGGAATCACACCGAAGCATTCACAAGTTCATGAAGAAATTCCTTGGTTTCTTCAAGCTTAGTCTCTTCGTGTTCGTCGAGTAGCCATTATAGTAGCCCGAATCTCCGATGAACCCACGAATCAAGTTGGTGTAGAATTCTTGAATCTTCCAATAGTATTCCACACATCTTAAGGGCTTCTTAATTTGATTTATTACGTGCTTGGTTTTGATCATTTCATGCTTGATCATCATCATTTGATTTTGACACGGACTTAGGCTTGACAGGGATCTCATCATTCCCTCCCTCTTCAAAAAGATTTGTCCTCAAATCTGGACCTACATCAAATGGACGCGAATTAGCAACTGAAAAGTATGAACTCACAATAATATTACCACGTAAATCCACTTTAGAGGTCATATTGTAGCCATGCACAAAATCAACTTGTTCTCGAACAAGCTTTCCATCCAAGCCCACATAAACCACGTTTCTGGATCATGAATTAATCGAACTTTATTGGCATCATATCCTTCCTTGTGTTTCACATTGATCATTGCCCAAACCTGTAGAAGAATCATAACAACACTACGCGATGCAAGATGATCAAAGTGGTTAGCACGACAATTCATACTCATCAAGTAATCACATATCATCATGCTCAATTTAGCACAACCGAAGTCTCTTTCAATATTATGCTTCACCCAAACTCCATCTCCGGGTTCAAATATCAACCTAACATATTTCATCTTTTGCATTACTCGGTGATTTTCCATGAATAACAATATCACATATGCAACACTAAACACAACGAGATCATCATAAGGAATGTCAATGAAAGATACTAATAAGTATAAGAAGATAATATGCAATATGGCATACCAACTCATGTATCCAAATCCATCATGACAAGTAAATCCATCAATGTTTATAATCTCACTCATCAAGTTATCACAACTCGATGTTCCCTCATGAAAATCCTTTATAGAACCAAAGTCACCTTCCTCTTTGAGCAACTTATCACAAGTCAAGGTTTCTTCACTACAAACAATTTTACCATACTCTATGGTCTCTTTCTTCCAATCACCAAAAATTGAAGTCTTCTCATTTATTCCTTTGACTTGAAACAAACAACAACCAAATTCGCCAGGTTTAAAGATTAATCTAACAAATTTTATCTTTTGCAATAACGAATCATGCAACAATAAGAAATTACAACCGAGTGCAATCTCAAGGATAAACATCCTTTAGGCTCAACAATCAGACTATAAGTCAAAACATGCTTATATCCCTTAATAACATGAAGCTCATAACCTTTCCAAGGTTTAACATGCTTAACACAATTTATATCCCTCAATGAAACTATATGCAATCCATAAATCTTATGAAACATCAATGCTTCATGGGGAACTTCAACAATCTTATGACATGCAACAAAAGATTTTATCATAGAAACATCATGCATAATCTCATGTTTAGAACTCACATCTTGATGAAACTTAGAAATTTCCAAAGCAAAATTCAGAATTTTATTTCCAACTTGTAATGCACCATGCACTCCTACCAATTTATCAACCAATGTACTATCCATGAATGGATCCACATACGACATGATTAGGAATATGCAATGTCAATTTAAAATCATCACCAATGTATTCACCATATTTCATCCAATCACTTAGACCATGGTGACTTACCAAATTTTGCAATTTAAACTTTCTAAACAAGTCAAGTGGTCCAACAATCTTTTTCATGAATAAGGCATTCTCAAGGCTAATCAGATTTTTCAAAGCAACACCTCTCACAATTCTGAATTTTTCACCCAAGTTATTATGTAATAAATTAATTGGTCTAATAATCTCACCCATAACTGAAGTGTCTACAAGTCTATTTAACTTTCCAAATTCAACAACTACATTCTTGAGCTTATGATCAATATCATGGTGACTATCATGTAACAATTCACCACATATCTTATTTTTCCAAGAAAGAGTAAGATCATACCTTTGAGAAAGTGTAGGATCTACAACAATCTCCTTACCTTGTTGGCAATCAACCTTGAGTCTCACAATTTCTTTAGACGGTGTAGGCTTCAACTCATGAACAATCTGTGAATGAGAAACAATGAAACTAGGCAATAATAATTCAAATTCGTTAGTATGATAATTTGCCTCACTTTCTTCTTTTTTCTCACACTCTTTCTTTTGCTCATTCTCTCTATTTTTCCTCTCCTTTTGCCCGGCTATCTCAAAACTAACTATCTCCTCTTGAGCCGGCCTCTCACTCTTGTTTTCACACAAACTCTCCTTTTTCTCGGCTATCTCACAATGCTCACTATTCTCTCTAGCCAAACTCTCTTTATTTTCACTCAAGCTCTCCTTTTGTGAAGGCTTCTCTATTTTCTTTTCCTCACTAGCCTTTCTCTCTTCTCTCAAGCTCTCCTTTTGTAAAGGCTTCTCTATTTTCTTTTCCTCACTAGCCTTTCTCTCATTTAATTTATTTTCAGCTTCAAGAACTTGATTTGTTGTTGTAGGTTGAACGTGTTGTGAAGCTCCAAATGCAAGCTCCATTAGTTCTCGAAACTCTTTCAACCTTCGTTCATCTTTCTTTTCTCTTTCTAGTCTTTCCCTCTCAAACTTCTCTCTCTTTATTCTTTCAATATTTTCTTTCTCAATTCTTTTCTCATCAATTCTTTTCTTTGCTTCCTTCTCTTTTTTTCTACAAGCATAATCCCATGGAAGACCCAATAAGAGATGCCACCCTTTCATTGGTACTACATCACACAAGACACATTCTTTGTTCTCCCCAAGACTAAATGTAACCTTTACTTGTTTATCTACCATTATCTCTCTAGAACCTAATTGCAATCTATAAGGTCGTCGGTGTTTAACAACGGGAAGTCCTAATTTCTCAACCAAAACAGTGCTAGCAACATTAGCACCACTATCCTTAGCAATAATCAGTCTACACACTTTGTCGAACACAAGACATCTTCTATAAATTATGTTTGAAAACACATCTTCTTTTCTTTTGCCTTGCGTACTTAAGGTCACCAATAAATCACCTAACATGCTTTTCTCCATAGATAACTCATTATGACTTTCATGATTTCTAAGTTTAGAAATTTTCATATTGTCACTTCTATTTTTAAACATTATGAAACCTGCAGAAAATATGTTAGAAATAAACAAGTTTATATCTCACACACTCCCTTACGTGTATCACTCAAGCAATTGATCACTCCTCTCGTCTTTACCTACTCTCCCTCACCTTCAATTCCTCCAAGTTCTAAAAGAACTAACAAATAAATCGGTGAATTCAGAAGTAGACAAACCAAACTCAATCAATAGAATTCTACGTATAGAAATAATGAATTAAGAATAGAATTCCAAGGATGAAAGGCTCAAAGATCAATTTGTAAAAGAAGATTCGATATTAATTTTCGAACCTAGATGATGACAATACTTCAAGCTTCTAAATTCAAACAACTAGCAATTTCCAATTTCAAGCAATCAACAATTTCTTTTTCTTTCGGCAACTAACAATTTCCCCTCTCTTTTTTTTTTTAAATTCAGATTTCTGATTTTTTTTTAATCTGAATTTTCTGTTTTTTTTTTCTATTTTCGGACTGTTTTCTTTTTCTTTTTTTTGTCCGAATTTTCTTTTTCTTTCTTTTTTTGTAAATAAAGCTGTCCAAAATAAATTTAAAACATCATAATTTTTTTTAATATGAACAGTAATGCCGGCGAGTGAACAGTAATTCCGGTAGTGAACAGTAACCGGATGAACAGTAATTCCGACGAGTGAACAGTGTGCGATGAACAATAAATCGGTGAACAATGCGCGATGAACAGTAAATCGGTGAGCAGTGACTTTTTTTTTTTTTTTTTGGATTTATAACCCTAGTAGATTTTAGGATTTGAAAGAACAAATAAAACACAAATATGAAGAACAAACGTAGGATTGATGATCCTAGTTCGAAGGAAGAAGAGAAAGAAACAGATAACTAATTAAGAACAATTTAAATTAAGATAGATTGTGGAAACGAACCTTTGCTCTGATACCAAAATGATACGATCTTCTCGGAAGGCTTCGTTGAAGAACGATTTACACACGCGGCGGAAGCTAGGGATCGAAGGATGTTTGCGGGGATGACACCTCGACCCAACAATTAGCACGAATAGAACCTTGGCATGTACAGCCGCAACCCGCACTCGTAGCAATTGAAGAACCTAAGCATTGTGAATTAACGACACAATAGGGATGAAATTCCTATTGATAAGTTAGGATTCGAACACAACGGAATCACACCGAAGCATTCACAAGTTCATGAAGAACAAGGAGGTTTCGAAGAAAACACTCAAAACTATAATTATCATTAATCAGAAAGTTGTGTACAAAATAATAAGCCACATCCCTTATTTATATGGGTTGTGAATCCTAAACCTACAAGTAAAAGGAAAAAGTCTAAGTAGAATCATATTGGGAAACTACTTAGAATCAACTTAGGAAACTAAATAAAATCTACTTAGGAAACTATTCAACTTACCTAATCTAAGTAAGAAACATAACTCCTCAAGAATAAGGAAACTCTAACAAATCCCGTTTTTCTACATGGACCTATTTTCCAATATTGCATTTTGGCCCCAAAAGTCTTCCAATAGTTATTAAAAGCTCCCCAAGTCATATCTGAATATATGGGGACCCGTTTGAAGGCTTCCTTTCCCGTATTAAATTGTTTAAAAGCTGATTCGGCACAACTGGGCACCTTGCGGTCACAAGCCCCTCGGCACCTTGCGATCGCAAGCTCGGCAGAAAGTCCGTCTATAGAATAACAGGCCTTGCGGTCGCAAGCCTCTTCTTACCATGCGTCCGCAAGCTTCCCAGACGCTGGATTTCCTTGGTTTCTTCAAGCTTAGTCTCTTCGTGTTCGTCGAGTAGCCATTATAGTAGCCCGAATCTCCGATGAACCCACGAATCAAGTTGGTGTAGAATTCTTGAATCTTCCAATAGTATTCCACACATGTTACGGGCTTCATTTGATTTATTATGTGCTTGGTTTTGATCATTTCATGCTTGATCATCATCATTTGATTTTGACACGGACTTAGGCTTGACAGGATCTCATCACGTAACAACGTGATGACATGTTTTATTATAACAATGTTTCATTTATGATATGTTGTTTGTAGTAGCGTACTGTGTCTTTATGACTCACCCGTACTTTACTTTCCAGTGTGCAGTTGTTCGCTAGCCACGTTGAGGCTGAGTAGATCCCATCTGTAGTAGAGCCACGTGGATCGATAGTTGAGTTGAGGTCGTGATATATGTGCAGTTACTCCTCCTGAGCTTTTGCTAGCGGAACCTAGTCCCCTTATTTCAGTATTTATATTTGTGTCCTTTTACTTTGTTGAGGACGACATTTCTTTTGTAAAGTAATATAAACTTTGCAGTCAGGTAGATTGTTCTAGTATTGTTGTATTATCCCTATAGCCGACATTTGTAGTTGGGCACGTGTACTCCAGAGTATAGTAATCTGTCAGTTGTACCCCAGACAGTAGTAGCTTCAAGGATTTCATTATTCTAGTTATCCTAGTTGTTGTTATGGTTGTTGTTGTTGTTGTTTTTACCCCGGTATGCTTTAGCCGTGGGTCATTGTTATATCAAGTTGGTTTTTGATGGAACGCTGGCCTGGAGTGCCGATGGTTAGTTCTGCGTCTGCAATGTTGCGGCACGCGAGTTTCTTTTTCATACCTCGTGAGGCAACGCCTCCCTTGGTTTCATTTGTTTCAGTCTCGAGCTCTTAAGCTCGAGGGCTTGTTCTTTAACACTTCCGCATCTTCAAAATTTTGAAATATGTATTTTAGTACGGCTTTTTGTTCCTGTCTAGAGCTTGTTAGCTCGAATGTTCCACTTGTACTTTGTTTTAGCAAGTGTTTGTCATCTCTTGTGTAGTTCCAACGGCACGACCTCGGGATTCTGTGTTGGAATCCGGTTCGGGTCGTGACATATATCCACTATACTCGCCTAACAACATTTTCATAATAAATCCAAAGAAAAGAGGTAATATTTACTCTAGTACCCACAACCATCAGAACTCCGTAAAGTCTATCATTACCTTAACCAAAAATCTCGTCTTCGACAAACACACACGAAATACCCCTGCGCGGTAAAACGACATACCCATCCGTACTAGCCTTAACTCGTCTCATACCCACCAAGTCATCAACCGTGCGATTCGAGCGTATCCTACTCGCATAAAAATCACACAATAATGTATAATTATATTACTTATGAGATTACCATATCTCTACAGAGTATACAAATTTAATACACCACTAGTAATCACCACTAGTAACAATATCACATATTCATTCTTCATATATGCATAACACGACCATATATATTTAGGCATACAAAATCACATTTCCATACCATAATTGGTTGCCTACCGACAAATCAAGATTCAACCCAAAACCATAAACCAATCCCATACCGGGACATCCTCCTCGATCATATCAATAAACCGGGGAAAGCAACAATCAATAAATCTCAACACACAATGCAATGTATGTATGAATGCATATGAGCTACCGATACAACGCGTATTCATAATAACGATAATAATTACCATAATATCCGTATAAGGAATTACCTCCTATCTCGGGTAGGTCTCAAAACTCCGCAATGGCCAACTGCCACGCGTGCACACAATCTCAAACTCTAGGTCGTCTATCACCATCTTACTAAGAGTTACTAGACCACTTATTAGCACTCCTAGAGTCGTTAATCCTCAACTTAAGGCAATCCTTTCTAATGTGATCACCACCAGAAGTTAAATACTAGCCTTTATTGCTCTAACACCTACGCTCGGTTTTTCATTTCCCAAACAAAATTTACGCACCGATTCATCACCTCGTCATCTATGACTATAGGTAAAAGCATCACTCCGCTTACTAGACTACGGATTTACAAAATTTTATGAGGTACCAACTGCCCTTTAACCACATCATAATCCTTAACAGTTCCCGAGGTCCTCTCTCGAGTGCATTCCTTGATATCTAACTTTTTCTCATAAGTACAATCCACAGCCCCTCGATAATCCGCGAGCTGTAATAGAATAAATTGCCTATAATATTTTATCCTTGATCCTTAACTCTTTCACAAATCATGGAGTCTCTCTAGTCTCATCTGGTACTACATACTCTACTCTAATGAACTAACTCCGTGAACATCATTAAATGTTGAACCATAATCCCAAAATATTTGCCACCAATTCTCCGATGGATTCTCAATCATAGATACTACTAATACTACCTTATACTCATCAATACCGACACCTCTACTAGTACGAGGACCCATTCTAGTTTCAAACATCTTAACATATAATAACTCTCGACGTTAAGATACAACAAATCACACAAAACCAACCCCCAAACTAGGCCAAGGAACCTATCGTGGCAGATAGCTAATCAATAGCTCTGATACCAATTGTGACGACCCGACCTGGATCGCAATACGAGATCCCAAGGCCGTGCCACCAAAACACACAATTAACAACCAAAGGGTAAGGCCTTAACAGCGATACGCCAACGACAAAACAAATGCGGAAGCGAATAACTTAAATGGACCCGAGCTAACAAGCTCCGAAATACAAAATAACCAAAGAGTTGTAAATCTCTCGGCCCAAAAATTCAACGCACGTGACGCAACATTGGGCACGTACTACAAACCACTTGTTACAATTTTATAAATAAAAATAACCAAGTCATCGGCGACGTTACAGCCGGAACCCAACATTAACTAAGTCTACAACTCTATTCTATACACTCTACGGCTAAACATGCCGGAGTACAACAACCAACATTAATATTACTCAAGATCGAATAAATATGTAATTACATAAACATGGCTCGACTAACATTTGTCGGCCCACAAAACCAGTGCTAATAATTTACAAATACAAGAACCAAGTCAATAATAGAACTGTTCATTCAGCCACTAAATATTCTCCGTTTGAAATTGTTTATGGTTTTAATCAGTTAACCCCTTTGGATTTATCACCATTACCTGTTTCTGAGTTTGTGAATTTAGATGGAAAAGCAAAGGCAGAATTTGTAAGACATTTACATGAGAAGGCAAGGCTCAACATTGAGCGAAGAACGGAACAGTACGCAAAGCAAGCCAATAAGGGAAAGAAACACTTGGTGTTTGAACCGGTGATTGGGTTTGATTGCATATGCGCAAAGAAAGATTTCCCCAACAACGGAAGTCAAAATTGATGCCAAGAGGCGATGGACTGTTCCAAATATTGGAACGAATCAATGACAATGCCTACAAATTGGATCTTCCAGGTGAGTATAATGTTAGTGATACTTTTAATGTTTTTGATTTGCGTCCGTATGATGTAAGTGATTTGAGGACAAATCTTTTTCAAGAGGGAGGGAATGATGAGGACATGCCCAACAATGTCAACAACTCAACACCAATGTCGATAACCATTGGACCAGTCACAAGAGCTAGAGCCAAGAAAATTCGTGAAGAAGTCAATGGCATGGTTCGTGAGACAATGGAGATGGAAGCACGAGCAATGAGCCATGAAGAGAAAGCCCCAAAGGGTCAAAGGAAGCTGGTGAATGTGATCCAAGTCAAGAGGGACGATTGTATGCCTTGTTATTGCACGAGCAAACTTTCTAGAGACCTTACGGAGGCAAGGGTAAATAGGCTTGCGACCGCAAGGCCTGTAATTCACGTCAGACTTTCTGGAGAGCTTGCAGACGCAAGGTCTCAAGGGGCTTGTGGCCGAAAGGGTCCCCGACATGCCGTTTTACTGCTTTGAAAATTTGGGTTTTCTGTCAAACATTACCCTAATTCCTTAGTACGAGTTTGCAGCTTAGTTTAGGTATAAATAAGGGTTTTCTTTCTATTGAATGACAACTTTGAGTATTATTATTTTGTAAGTTTATCAAAACTTATTGGTTCTTCTTGAACTATTGAGAATATACAGGTGAAGCTTGTGTGTTCAATCTTGACTTATTAATTGATTCTTCCATATTAATTGTGGCGTCTTTCAGGGCTCGTTTGTTGTGGCTGATGGCTTATGACTTATGGCTGATAGCTTAAGCTGATGGCTGAATGACTTTTGGCTGATTGCATGATAGACTATTTGTTACAGATGTTGAAAAGCTGTTTATGAGTTGTTATATTTTTTTGTTAAAAAAAAAAACTTCAAAATTAGTATTCATATTTTTATGTATATTTCATAAAAGGATGAAATGGGGATAATCAAATATTTATTACTAAATAGTTGTCTTCATCTTTAAAAAAAAAACCAAAAAAGCTCAAAATTTTGGCTTTTTGGCTTTGGCTTTTCCATGCATAAAGGGTGTTGTACATCACTTATTGGCTTTTGGCTTATAAGCTGAAACAAACACTCTAAATATGAATTTTCAAAAGCCAAAAGCCAAAAGCCAAAAGTCACTCCAAATAAGCTGCAACAAACGAGCACTCACTATATTTAGGTTCTTCAATTGCTACGATTGCGGGTTGCGGTTGTATATGCCAAGGTTATTTTCGTTCTAATTGTTGGGTCAATGTGTCACCCCCTCAAACATCCTTCGATCCTAAGCTTCCGCCGCGTGAGTAAATAGTTTTTCAACGAAGCCTTCCGAGAAGATCGTATCACTTTTCCGCATCCGCCGTGTAGCTCCTGCAAAACACGTGCAACCTTTATGTGTCCTCGATATCCCTTTCGTGGATATCGACGTCCCCAAAAATAGTCCCCGCTTCGGGTTCTGTAGCTATCAGAGGTAGGTGTGTTACTCTAGCAATAATCAGCTACATCCCCACCGTGGCCATCGATGGAGGGGTGTGTGCAAACCCGGCGTGGCGATCCATTGCGATCACGAATCCCACAATTCGTGAAGACAATGTATTGTCCCACCAAAAACCTCAAACCAAAAACTGCCAGCTGGACTCAAAATCAAGCACAGGTAATATGTATTCGCATGCTCAAACAAAGGAAAAGTACAACACACCGTACTAATCCAATCAAGTAGATATTTACTTATAAATCACAAAGTTATGTGTTTCTATGTTAACTAACACATAAACCTATTATAACAATAATATCAAGTCTCTAATACCCAAGTATTCTTCATACACTTGAAAACGATCGGAGGCTTAACCTCCATCAAAACTACCCTCAAATTTCGTAGGATTTCAATGTGTAGTTCTATATATTCATATAAATCCATAATCGATTCGTTGAGTCATTTCTACTCTTTCTAAATTTGAAGGCATAGAAGCTATTTGCATCATAGCCCTCCTATTATTCATTAGCTATTATTCATGGTTAAGTTCTTAAGGTTAACAACATTGTGCAACCCAACAATCCATACCTTCCCAACAAGATCCCCAAAACATGGTTCATAGGTGAACACTTAACATTTAGAGTCAACCATCACATTTCATGTAAGACCCCGAACCTTCGTGTATTTGACTTTCTCGTGTTGCATGCTTTGTTGTTAATGCGTTGAGTGTTCGTCTTAGCATGTTAGCACTTAACTGGGTCTCATTGGAGTCTTAGTACCTTTCATATATGACTTATAATGTTCATCTTGATAATAGTATGCTTGGTTGAAAGTTTAGAAGCTTTGTTGCTTCGTTTGAGTCTTAGAGTTTCTCGTGTTTGCCTTTGTTGCTTGTATTGTTTGTGCTTTCAACTTGCGAGAAGTTCATTTAAGTTCTAGACCAAGTGTACTAGTATTTCTCATGCTTGCACAATCAATGTTCATAGATTTGTTGCATTTGGAAATAAGATGACCAACATATCACTTCACAGATTCAGTCCTGTTTTTGGGTGAACTTCGGGAAAATTCTGGTACCAATCTACTAAAGAGAATTTTCTAACAAATTATTATGTTTTAACTACATATGTTAGGATACTCCCTGTAAAATATGGTATTTTTCCAAGGTGTATAAGTATCTCATTTATGTCTTGACTTACCGCTGTGCCAGAATTCTGTTTTCAGGAAATCAGCTTTGTACTTGACTTTGTAGTAGCCATATTTTGATGAATGTAAGTCCAAATTGAGTAATTTAAAATTCTAAAATATATTTTAATGAGTCTAGTTTCATAAAAATCAATAATTACCTCATTTGGAGGTGTGAGATATTTATGGTCGATTTTACAAGATTGACAGTCTGTTTTCCAGATTTTGGGTTTTTGACTTGTTCTGGTTGAAGACCCCCTTGCCCCTTGTCCAAAGTCCGACCATTTCAGCCTAGAACACCATTTTTGACTTTATTCAAACCCTTCTAAGCCCTTGGATCAACCCTTATCAAAGGCCATCCTCCCTTAGCCAATAGAAAGGCTTATAACCCCCTTCACTTGGATTAGGGTCTAAATGGTAAGTATATAAACCATTTTCAGCCAAATTCAGCCATTGTTGATCAACAATAACCAGAGAATCAGAGCTTCATCCACCATTTTCGTCCATGGAGGTCACCCTAACTTGAAGGACCATTTCCCAGAGTTCCGGTGGTCCGATCGGCAATCCGAGACCGCCAAATCGAAGGCCTCGATCTTCTCTACAACAATCCTTGCTTTGATCATCCATTCATCCATTAATCTTAGGACTAAGGTACGTTGACAATTCCCTGAGATTTTCATGTTCAATAAAATGACATGACCCCTTCATTATAGTTGCTCTATTGATGATTATGAACATCTTTTGTGAAGACAAATCCTCCAATTCAACCTAAGAAATATGAGTAGGATTTTATGAATTCTTATTGAAGTTGTGATTTTGACTTTATGCAAAGCATGAATGTTGTTTATAATGAGCTTAGGAACAACTCTTGTGAAAGATTATGGTTCAATTCAAGGTTTAACAAAATCTCCGATTCTAGGGTTTGAAACTCGGGATTGTGTTTAAGGCTAGTTTAAGATCATGAACGGCCTAGTTATCGAGTTCTAAATGAAAGGAGAACTTAGGAAAGGGCAATGTGATGCATATAGTATCAATGCTCTATTTGGTTGAATTTTAGTAAAACTCACCGGAGTTGAGATTAGGGAGTTATTGAACAATACCGACTCCACATTCAATCCCTATGACGTTTGTAGTGCGTTAGACTAATATATTAGCTTACGTGACTTTGGGATGGATTGAAGGGCATGTTTGATATGAGTGATTATAAGACTCAATCGAGTTCTTATGTGGTTTATGTGATTGTGTGAAGCAAATGCACAATTGAGAGCATGTTGTAGAATGATGTATCTACTTGACAGGTTGAATTCGCTCTTGTCGAATTCCTACTTGATTCTTTAATGAGTAAAAACACCTACTTTTTGAATAATGAATTTGAGGACTATTCTATGAGAAGATTTGGATTAGGGCATTTTTAGTACTCTATACATGGAGTCTACTCGTATAAGTCGCTAGGATGACCATGTTGTTATCTAAGACTCACCGGTATGGTTTGACCTTACGGGTTACTACCGCTCTAGTGTTGCTTAAGTCTTTGACTACCATCGACTTTTGTGTTATTGAATGAGTTACTACTCTAGGAAGAGTTTAGTAAATGGCTTCATGATCCGAGACTAACGGAGTAGTCTTGGATAGTACTTAATGGACTGATGGTTAAGTTGTGACTCTGTTGAATTTCATAGGTGAATGTGGAATACTGTGTATATTTTATATTATGACTAAATGCATGATTTCCTACCTTGTCAAGAATTGATTCTTCTATGTGTTTCTATGATATGACTTATGAGCATATTGAATGTATTTGCCTTCGTGCCTCGATCTGCTCTGACGCTTAATGAATTGTGGTGAACTTGGATTCTACTATTAAGTGGAATTATGAATCAAAATTGAACTAAGCTTGATTTCACAATAATCAACTTGGGCTTCCCTTATATAATTGATTTGGGACTTGAACTAAGATTCCTAAATGGAATGAGAACCTTGCTATGCCTCAAACAAGAACATAGAAAAGAGTCTTGGGACACATATAGTGTTCAAACTCTATTTGGTTGGAATTGTAGTAAAGACTCAACGGAGTCGAGTTAAGGAACAATTGAACCTTACGAGGATCGTGGTGAGATCCTATGACAATTATATTCCACTTGACTAGATTACTAGCTTTTTGGACTTGAATTAAATAGAGTGAACAAACTTGGCACTTATGATTTAGAGACTCAAATGAGTTCCTATTGTGGTTTTGTGATTTATGTAACAATGTGCATAATCGTATGAGTTTAGTAGGTCATTATATCTACTTGAGAATTAGCAAGTAAACATCTACTTGTGCATTGCATATAAGTCCAGCTGGCATTACTTGAGTTTTCATGATGATGGTGGGACGATGCATTGTCTTCACGAATTATGGGATTCGTGATTGTAATGTATCGTCGTACCAGATTTGGGTTTCACACACACCTCCACTGCTAGCTACAGTGGGGAAGTAGCCCCATTTGTCGTAACCAATTGAGCACATTGGCTAGTGCTATTTTCCTGAGTAGAGAACTCAGACCGGAGAAGAGAGCTCGGTACTTTGATACCTGAACACGGGTATCACTGGCACGATATGATTAACAGTTGCGATTGCAGGAGCAATACGACGAAAGTGATTTGGTATCTTCTCTATCCTTTATGTGGCTTACTATGGGCACTTATGTGATAACAAAGTGTTAGTTGAACATGAGATCTTATTGACCATGTTTGTATTGGCTGATGATAAATGAGATATTTGATATGTATATATAGATATATGCATACTTGTATATGAGATATATATGAAAGACTTGATGTGTATATATATAGATATGCACACTTATGCATGATGATTTTATGGGAGATTTGACATGTATATTTAGAGATATACATGCTAATATAGGTGTATATATATAAACATGCACCCTTACATGTGGTAACAATATGAATAGCTTGATTCGTATATATAATGATATGTATACTTGCATATGATGTTTTGTGGGAACTACCTTCTAATTCATTTGATTTGTGTGTGAACAGGGAATTACACCCTGGTTCATTTGGACGGTTTTGTAAGTAAGAAGGAGTGGATATCTTGTGGAGTATCGAAACGATACGACGCCTCTTCACGGGTTTTTATGTCATTTATAAATGACACCATGGTTATGTTTATGTTACATAATTATATGTTGCATATTTATTGTGGTAGCGTACTGGGTCATTATGACTCATCCCGTACTTGTTTTTAGTTGCAGTAACTGATCGCTGCACTGAGGTCAAGTAGATCGTGACTGTAGCTTGGCACAGCTGGTCGATAGACCGAGGTTAGATCGTGTGGTTCGTGGTTGTAGCAGCCGACTTTTCAGAGTAGCAGCTTGTGGAGTCTTGTTCCCTTTTTAGCATTGTCTTTGATTCCATGTACTTTGCTATTCTTGCGAGATCGAAATTTTGTAAAGTTATTTAGACTTTACAGTCGGGTAGAATACTTGGGTATTTGTATTGATTATTTCTTGGGCCGACGTGTTGTGTCGTGCCTTGTTTGTGGTTTTAGTATTTATTTCAGTTGTCTCCCGGGCACGCAGTAGCCTTGGGGGAATTACCTTATTGTAGCTTTTATAGTTGTTGGTTGACCCCGGTATGCTTTAGCCGTTGGGTAATTGTTATATCAGGTTGGTTCTTTGTTGAAACGTCGGCCTGGAGTGCAGATGGTTTGATTAGCGTCTGTAATGTTGCGGCACGCGAGTTTTGTTTTTCCTCCTTTAAGAGATAATGTCTCTCTTGGTTTCATTGTCGTTGGTTTCGAGCTTCATAGCTTGGGACTTCTTTCTTATATTGCTTCCGCTGATTCGATTTTTGAAATACCGTATTTTAGTGCGGTGTTATGTTCATGTTTAGAGCGAGTTTGCTCGACTGTTTGACTAGCACTATTGTTTATCAAGTGCTTGTCCTCTTATTAAGTTAATTCTAGCGGCACGACCTTGGGATTTTGTGTTGGAATCCGGGTCGGGTCGTTACATTTCAAGCATGTATCTCAAGTTAGCATTTAATCAAGCATGCTTTCATTCAAAATAACCATTTATCCAAACAAGATGTAAATTCATCTAGCATGCTCATAATCAAGATATAAATTCATCTAGCATGCTCATAACCTTCAATTCATGAATTAGTGTTGACCAATATACTCTTATATGCATAAAAGTCAACTCAACCCAATAAAGTCAAACCTTACATTTTAATCATGTAATCCATAATGATAATTCATCATTCATGCTCACAACCAAAAATTCATAAATTAGATAGAAACATACTCTTATATGCATGAAAGTCAACTCCATTATTAAAAGTCAAACGTAACATTCAAACCTTTAATCCATTGTAAAAAATCATCTTTCATGCTTACAACCAAAAATAAAGATTCATAAAGTATACTTCCAAACCTTAAACCCATAACATGTGTGATTCCAACAACTCATAACATTCCATAAAATTCTCCAAAATCATTCATATAATCAATAACCCATTTACTACATAATCATCATATCAAACCCTAGGTTTCTAGGGAATTATATACCCATCATTCTCAAGTCCAAACTCACAAAATGAAGTTCAATAATATACTCCATTAAACATAGAAAGCATCCTATTCATGCTTCTAACAAGTTCACCCATCAAAAATCAAAACTCAAAATAAAATCACACACAACATGCTTGTGTACTCATTGACCTCAAATAGCAAGCCTCTTTGTTTTCCTTAGGGTCAATGAGCACAAAATCCATAGAAAAAGTAGTCTAGTAGCTTACCTAACTTAAATGAAAACTCAAGAGAATCGAAATCCGATCGGTGAAGTTGTTCTACTCGTTGAGGGATTCAAGAATCTCAAGTTTGAAGGCAATCCAACAGTTGGATCTTCATGGATTGGAGGAGGAAGACCTAGGGCTCAAAGCCCCCCATGAACTCCCACTCTCTATCTCTCAATACGTATGAAGAAGGGGAAGGAAATGAGAGGATTTGCTGCATCTACAAAGGGATTAAGCTATTTATACTTCCCAAACAAATGAGGGCACAAGTGGGATTTCATTAGTACAATTAGTGATTGTTAGATATAATCCACCATTAATCAAACCTTAATAAACTACCCAAACATGTTAGGACAAGATTAAGACTTAGTATGAGGGTTAGGAAGGGTTTATAGGAGGTTTAGTAAGGGTAGGATAGGGATTACACATCAAAATAACAAAACAGGGAGAAGCTGCGACGAAGCTCAATGCAGTCGCATGATGTGCCAACCATGCGAGCGCTTCATGCCATTTCCAGCCCTTGGTGAGTTTTGCAAATCTCCGTTCGGGTACGATCCTTCCCGCGTGCAACCGCAAGCCTTAAAGCTTCGAAATGTCCTATAATTCAACCCTTAAGGTCCTCATACTCTTAGCTAAACCAAACAAGTCTCAAAACACTTTTAAAGTAGGTCTAAACTCCTATAAAAAACTCGCGAAACAACTCGGAGCGAAACCGACGGAAGGCACAACAACTCGCTAACGAAACGACGAATGAAACCACTAACCGACGGGCAACAACCCATGATTATAAACACTTCAAAGGGCTATAAAATAGGCCTGAATTCCTCTCAGATGATGAACAACAGATAGGAGAAAAGAACTCCCAAAAGACGAGACGCTCACACGGCTCAATCTCAAACTACGCGATAAGGAGAATTGCTATCCTCGAAGCGTCAAAACCTCACAAGACTTAAAGAATGCATCCAACTAGGACCAAATCGAGGTCAGGAACACAAAATGCAAGCAAACTCTCAATCGCATTGCATTCCGACTATCGTCGAGTTACGACTTGTGACTTTAGCAAGTCAACAACTATGTGGTATCTCTTAATAGTATTTTGGTCATAATGTGATCTCTCATACACAACAAGACTCTCTCATAGGTCAAACAAGCAATCAACCAAGGAAGAAATGTGAGCATTGCACGTAATTCAAGCTAACCGGGAATCGGGGTATTACATGACTACCATTCTTGCTCCACCAGACAACCAACCTCCGCTGATGAAGAATACACAAGAAGAGTTGAATAATTTGAGCGTCTACACCAAGAAAGAGAAGCAGCTGACAGAGCAGCCAAAGGAAAGGGAAAAAGGTCGTGGTAGCTTATATCTTTCTATCCCTAACCTTTGTATCTATCTGTTTTTGAAAACTCTGTATAATTAAACTTTTCGTTTGAAATATAGAAGCTTATTCTTTTCAAAAATTGTCTTCTGTTTAAATTCTTGTTATTTAAATTCATACATCTGCTTAGAATTTAAACATCCAGTTTAAATTTATTTGAAGTGTTTATTTCTAATCCTTGTGCCGAGTCTACATCTCTTCTATTGTAAGCACTTAGATTAGCTGTTACACTTGAGGTGTTTTCTTT
This sequence comes from Codonopsis lanceolata, assembly GCA_013146195.2. Taxonomy (NCBI): domain Eukaryota; kingdom Viridiplantae; phylum Streptophyta; class Magnoliopsida; order Asterales; family Campanulaceae; genus Codonopsis; species Codonopsis lanceolata. The sequence continues at coordinate 125,591,661 of CM028378.1, forward strand.
TTGATAGAGGCATGTCTGCTGTTATAAATACTAAAATATTTTCTGACATGCTATTATCTATCCTAAAGTTTTCATAGCCCTCACTTGTAAGGAATGATGACCAAATGCAAATAGGAGGAGATTGTTGTTTCTCATTGTATCTTGATTTGCATTTGCTCATTCATTACATTAGGTTCTATACTTAGTGGCTAAATGGGCTGCGTACCAATTAGCGTGGCAACTGTGTATAGAACTTTGCCTTAGAATAGTTTTCTAGATTTCACAGGTTTCAGCGAAAGACTTTGGCTGAAGGCTTCACCAACAGACTCCAAGCAGCCTCTAGTGGCAGACCTTGTCTGCACTCAGACAGCATGACGTGTCTAGCTCTTCCATACTTCAAGCTTAAGTGGATTATTTAATTCAACCTAAATCAGTTTGAATTTGAATTAAATCCATCCTCAATCAAAGCTGACTTCTAAGACACGTCCCTCCAGCTTTTCCAAAAAGCATGAAGACTTTCGACTCCTGAAAAGTGACAGAGCAGGTTCATAGACTTACACATACAGACTGTACCAACTACAGCAGGTCTGCAACTCTGATTGTCGGCCACCTGCTAGTTGCTGCAATAACTCTTCACCATTCCTTGCTCAATATCAGTTGAAGAAGAACTCAACAAACAGCTCCAGGCATTTAATGCATTCAACTTAATAGAGATGCTACTCACTTCGTCTTCTCCAACGATCTCAAGAATGCCCAGCAATAAATACTGCCATTAAAGACTGAAAAAACAATGCTATGAAATTATCCAACAACATCAAGCTTTATACTTAGTGCATTCAAGAAATCATCAACTGATCAACGAAGTCCTCAACAACAACAAGAAGATCTTCATCAACCATTAATCTTTCGCTTCTTATTGTTGTTCTTTCTACTATTATTATGCACATTGAATATTCTGTTTTGTCCAGATATTCAAATACCCCACCCCAAACACAAGTCAAATATTTTGTACACGATCCATTGGATATGTCTGTAATAGAACTAGTGAAAAATATAATGCACATTTAAATCCAAGGTTGACTGCCTTGGTGGTGGACGTAGCACTCTTTATAGTGCGAACCGTCTCAAAATACATGTGTTCCTTACTGTGTTTTATACTGTCTTTCATTCCCACTAGAAGAAAAGAGGGTATTTGGGTCACTTATTTGCTGGCCCTAAAAGTCTATTTGCCGTCCCTAATAGTATTTAGGATGGCCATAGTGACGGCAACATGGGGGCTTAAATAATATGGGTGTTAAATGTTTTTGGGACACGACGAGCCATCCCTAAAGGTTATTAAGGACATAATTTTTGCCGACCCTAATACGTTTCAAAACGTTCTAAATAATTGGCGTGAAAACAAAAAAGACAGATTGTTGCCGTCCTAAATGTTTTGGCGCCAACACTTTTGGCTTTAAAATTTTGGTGGGAAAACAAAAAGGACCGATTGTTGGCGTCCTAAATGTTTTGGCGCCAAAACTTTTGGTTCTAAAATTTTGGTGGGAAAACAAAATGGACCAATTGTTGGGGTCCTAAATGTTCTGGTGCCAAAACTTTTGGTGGGAAATTACAAAAAATAGTGACGGGTAATATTGGAAAAACTGGTGGGAAACTTATTAAGATCGACTTCCACCATCCTAAAAAATAATTTCTTATATTGATATATGCATTCTATTAACGAATTATAAATTCAGCATTTTCATCAATACAACAAACACAAGTTTTAGTAAAAGAAGATATCATTAATAATAAAAGATAATTATTACATCAATCTGTTAATAAAGTTGATTGTTTACCAAAAGAACGAATCTACTAGATCCTAAGATTAATTAATCAACCTACAAGCAACTTTTGAAATATAAAAATATCGTTTCAACTAGTTTAAACTACAAATTAGATCAGAAAAAACAAAAAGCAAAGGCTAGCTTGATGATAACTTTTGACCAATGTGCATCGAACAACATCTTGCGATATTCCCAAAAGCAACTTGAAAAAATAAATGAAATAAAACAATCAATTGAAAAAAAATCACATAATTTTTATGTTCCAAGGAAATATAAGAAAATTTATTATAAGCTCATTTTCATTTTAAACAGCTACTGGTAATTTTATGCAAAGAAGACAACATTTAGCACACAGAATATTCATAAGTCGAACCATTTGCAACCCAATACGGACCATATACTTGCTAAGAATAGAAATACAGTCGGGTTCCAAATTTAACATCATTTTCCATTTCTTCATGCCAAGTAATCTATAACTAAGATCAAACAACAGAAGAGAAAACAAAAAAGCTCCAATAAGAGGTAACAATCATCTTACCAGATTGCTTCCTTCCCATACCATTCAACATTGTAACTCTGCCAACTGCCATTAATAAGGACAATCAACATATTAAAGTCTATCGTTGTCAATCAAACCATGAGTAAGTGCAAAAGCATTCACCATGAACACACACATTGAGAAAGAACAATATATTCTTCAATAACATGTACATGGGAATGTATATGCATGCAGGGGTTGTGAACTCTTGGATAGCAATGATCATGAGAATATTAGCTGGCTCAATACCCTAGTACACCATGATGGTTACCCCATCAAATATTGAACGAGCATCGGCTATGAATCTGCATTTAGCGTACGTGTCAATTAAAGATCCTATAGAAAAAGAATCAGAACCAAAACTCGTCTTGATAAAATGAAAATGCACTGCTTTCCAAACACAACATCATGCAATCTACCATAAACAGATAAAACAATAGCATAACTGAATTGTCATCACCTCCCTTGCTGTTCTAAACACCCACCTCTGTACGGCCACCAGCCTCTTGGCCTGAGATTTCCTCGACATGATCTTTTACAAGAAAAGCTCTTTCGTTGGCGCTGTGTTGTTTCTCATTGTATCTTGATTTGCATTTGTTCATTCATTACATTAGGTTCTATGCTTAGTGGCTAATTGGGCTGCGTACCAGTTAGCGTGGCAACTGTGCATAGAACTTTATCTTAGAATAGTTTTTAGACTTCACAGGTTCAGCGGAAGACTTCGGCTGAAGGCTTCACCGGAAGACTTCAAACAGCCCCCAGCGGCAGACCTTGTCTGCATCAAGAAAAACATGATGTGTCCAAGACTTCCAGGCTTCAAAGCTTAAATGGATTATTTAATTCAAGCCTAAATAAGTTTGAATTTGAATTAAATCATCTCTTGACTTCTCAGACACGTTCCTTCAGCTTTTTCTGAAAAAGCATGAAGACTTTCGCCTCCTGAAATGTGACAACAGAGCAGGTGAACAGACTGACACATACAGACTGTACAACTATTGCAGGTTTGCAACTCTGGTTGCTCACCAATTAGTTACTGCAACAACTCTTCACCATTTCCAGCTAAGTATCAGTTGAAGAAGAAGTCATCAAACAGCTCCAGGCATTTAATGCATTCAACCTAATAGAACTATTACTTACTTCGTCTTCTCCAACAATCTCAAGAATGCCCAAGCTATAAATACTGCTATTAAAGAATGAAGAAACCAATGCTTTGAATCATTACAACAACATCAAGCTTTATACACTTAGTGCATTCAAGAGATCATCAACTGATCAACGAAGTCCTCAACAACAACAAGAAGATATGCATAAACCTTTAATCCTTTGCTTCTTATTGTTGTTCCTTCTACTATTCTTCTGCATGTTGAATATTCTGTTTTGTCAAGATATTCAATACCCCCACCCACAAATACAAGTCAAATATTTTGTACACGATCCATTGTATATTTTTGTAATAGAACTAGTGGAAAATATAGTGCACATTTAAATCCAAGGTTGATTGCCTTGGTGGTGGACGTAGCACTCTTCATAGTTCGAACCATCTCAAAATACATGTGTTCTTTAATTACTGCATTACTATGTTTTCATATATGTTAACTTATTCCTTTAGTTGCAAACTTGAGTAACCAGCTAAATCTACCGGTAGTACTTCACCAACAGACTTAGTCTATCTTCCTTGCAAAAATTTCACTACTTCAATCTTTTCAATAGATTGCAAGTGCTTGTTTTAGGAATCAATACGAAAAGTTTAAGTGTTTAATAAGCTATTCAACCCCCCCTTCTAGGTTATTATTGTGCCATTTGGGACTAACAATTGGTATCAGAGCTTGACACTTTGAAAACTAGTTTTTCCAAGATTAGACTCTTGAGAAACACGATCCAATGGCACAAACACACTACATGCTACCTACGTCAAATGCGAACCACGTCCCAATATTGGACGAAGGCCATTTCGATGTATGGAAGGATAAGATAATGCATTTTATGAATTCTATTGACAACAGGTTATAGAAGTGCGTACTCGCAGGACGTCATGTACGAATGAAGACAAATCTTTTGGCAAGCATTGCTGGTAATCCTACTGAAGTACCAAAGGAAGAATCAGAATGGACCGAAGACGAAAGAAAGTTAGTGGAGCTGGACAGTAAAGCCATCAACATCATAACAAGCTCACTAGACACCGGCACTTACCAACAAGTGATCCGGTGTACGACTGCAAAAGAAATATGGGAAGCTCTTGTCGAATACTTGGAAGGAGACCAAGATACAAGAGACAACCGGAAGTACACCTTCATCCAACAATTTGATTCTTTCAAGAAGGATCCCAAGGGGACCTTGAGACAAGCATACGATCGCTTCAGTGAGGTAATAAATAGTTGTTTCTCTCTTGGTAAAACTTATGACTAGAAAGAAATGAACATGAGATTTCTAGGCTCTCTAGGTAGTTGCATGTTAAGACTACCGCCTTGAAAGAATCTAAGAACTTAAATGAAATGACTCTTCGTAGTCTCTTTGCAAGTTTAAAGGTTTACAAGCTTGAAGTTAATCAAGCTCTAGAGCAAGATAAACAGTTCAAAACCTTGTCCTTGCCAGCCATGGTACAAGAAAAACCCCGGTTGAAAACAAACCTTCTACTTCCTCCAGTGAAAACGATTTTCTTTCAGATGAACAATTTGCAATGTTTGTTAAACGTTTTAAAAAATTTGTAAAATATGGAAGGAAGGACACACATCAGTAGCCTTTTAGAAAATATGTTGAAAGCCCATCTAACAATGAGCTAGTATGTTATAACTATAGAAAACCTAGTCATTTTGCATCTAAATGTTCAAAGCCAAAATTTGAAGCATACCAAAAGCCTCCATATAAGAAATTCCAAAAACAAAAAGGTATCCTGGCTGAAGACATTGAAGAAAAATAGGTCGCTACATGGTTTGAGACAGATTTAGAAGAGGATGAGGACGATTGTGAGCAAGCCAATATGTTAAATAGCTCATGAATCAAGTCCCACCTATGACTCTGAAAATGAAGTCGAAATCTCATCTAGTCCCTTCGTAAAAGATGAGATCAACTGTGAAAACTTCAATAAGGAAGAACTACTCAAGGATAATCAAGAAATGTTTGAGAAGCTCAACTCTTGCAGAGTAGCCTATGTAAAACTCGCTAAGAACTTTGAAAAGCTTCTTTGTCGAGAAATCTTCTTTGGCAGCTGAGATTCAAACTCTCAATAGCTGTCAACAAGAGAATATCAAGCTAAAAGGAGAAAACAAATTTCTTTGTGATAAATTTGAGAAGCTTGAGAAAGGAACGGTAGAGAAATCAAAATCTAACGACAATAGCTCTACTAAAGAAAAGTCTGATGGCGGTAGAACTATGAAATCTCTGCTGGTACCTGTCAAGTTTGTCTATGAAATGGCTAAGGCTCCCAAGTTAATTACTTAAAGGAATTCTGCCGAATCCTCCCAAAACAGTTAACAATAGACCAGCCAAGGCTAAGTCTGCTGGTAACAAATCAAGGAAGGTTCAACAGAAACCAATTAAGTCTACTGTCAACAAGCTAGCTAAACCCAGGACTACTATTGGGAATAAGGAAAGTAACAAGCACTCTACAACTAAAGCTAATCACAGTCCTCCATGGAAGTTTCATCTATGTCATTCTTACAACTGTTTAGGCCATCTGACCCCATAATGCCTACTAAGGTTCACACCAAAATCTGAGACACCTTGTTCTCTGAAAGTTAGGCAGGTATGGGTCCCAAAAGGTTACTAATCCTCAGGACCCAAAAGAAAATAAAGGGGACCTTGTTCCTTTGACTTTTTTAGGTCTGCTTCATGGCTATAGATTTAGAAGATAAGGACATCTGGTACCTCAATAGTGGTTGTTCAAGGCACATGACAGGGAACAAAAGTCTACTCTCAGATATAGCTGAAACTAAAGGTCCTACGGTGACTTTTGGCGAAAATGCAAGAGGGAAAAAAATTGGGTATGGCTCAAACACTAGAGGAAGTCTCTCCATCAACAAAGTTTCTCTAGTGGATGGCTTAAAGCATAATCTTCTGAGCATATCCCAATTCTGTGAGAAAGGACTTATCTGCCAATTCTCCTCCAACCAATGTCTCATCAAAGATTGTGAATCCTGCTCAACATTACTGACTGGCAATAGACAAGGAAACGTCTATGTCGTGGACTTAAACCTTCTAGGGAGATTCTCCAGCCTTTGCCTAGTTGCAAACAACATTCATGACAACAGTTGGCTTTGGCACAAGCGTCTCAGTCACCTCAACTTCAAGTACCTCTCCAAGCTCTCCAAAGATGGGCTTGTCAAAGGTCTACCTACGGTGTCTGCCGACCATGATAGAAGTTGCAAAGCTTGCCAGTTAGGAAAACTCTCCAAGTCTTACTTCAAGAGCTAGCCTGTCATGTCAACTTCCAGACCTCTTCAACTTTTGACAAGTATACACTTGTAGTAATTGATGACTACTCTAGGTTCACCTGGATCGAAACAATGACTTCAAATGATGAAACATATGATCTGGTAACTGCTCTTTTCAGAAGACTGCAAACCCAAAATCTTGAAGACATAAGTGACATCAAATCAGATAACAACACCAAATTCAAGAACAACGGTGTTGAAAGATACTGTGATGACCACGGGATCGGCCACAACTTCTCTGCTGCCGGAACTCCTCAACAAAACGGTGTAACTGAACGAATGAACAGAACACTCGTTAAAGCAGCAAGAACTATGTTGGCAGAAGCTAGACTTACGAAATACTTCTGGGTATAAGTTGTCAACTCTGCATGTTTTTCCTAGAATCGATCCCTGGTAAATAAATTTCACAATAAAACTCCAAATGAAATATGGAGCGGAAAAGCCCCAAACATAGGATTTTTCAAAATCTTTGGCTGTAAATGATTTATTCTATATAATGGAAGAGAATATAGAGGTAAATTTGATTCAAAATCAGACGAAGGAATTTTTTTGGGCTATTCCAAACATTCAAAAGCATTTCGCATATTTAACAAAACTTCTTTGAAAATCTTAGAATCTGTGCATGTTACTTTTGATGAACACGATTTATTAGAGCCTCGAAAGGCTTCAAATGTTGCTGATGATTCTGATGATGTTGAGACAGGTACATATAAAGCTTTTACTTCTACTTCACCTCAGAATCCTCCAACTGCAGACTCTTCAAGTTCTGCAAATCCAGCACCAGCAGACTTCAACTCTGCTGGTACCTCTTCCAATCCTTATGTTGACCCTTTGAACCCATCTCTTCTGTTCTACCTCAAACACCTTTGAAGATCACTCACCATTCTTGTTCACTAGAAAATGAAGGTCTCGAAGATTCTACCTCTTCTGAACCCGATTTTGGTGAATCACCTTCTCTACCTTCTCCAGATTCTCTAAGGGAAAACTCACCAGAAGTGATCTTCCTCAAGCTGTTATTGAAACAACAGATCACCCCATCTCACAAATCATTGGTGATCTCAACTCAGGAGTTCGTACGAGAAATAATGTTTGAAATGAGACTATGTTTGCCTTCGCATTCGTGTCTGAAATTGAGCCAAAGAAGATTGATGAAGCTATCATAGATCATTACTGGATTGAAGCTATGCAAGAAGAGCAGAACCAGTTTGAAAGATGCAAAGTGTGGAGCTTAGTTCAAAGACCTACTAGCCATCCATTCATAGGCACAAAGTGGGTATTCAGAAACAAGAGAGATGAAGATTGAAATGTCACTAGAAACAAAGCTAGACTGGTTGCTCAAGGCTACCGACAGGAAGAAGGAATTGACTTCGATGAAACATTTTCTCCTGTTGTTAGATTAGAGGCAATCAGACTCATTCTAGCCTATGTTTCGTTCATGGACTTCAAAGTATATCAGATGGATGTGAAGAGTGCCTTTCTTAATGGTAATCTTCAAGAAATGGTATACGTTGAACAACCTCCAGGTTTTATCATCCAAGACAAACAAGATCAAGTGTATCGACTCAAGAAAGCACTCTACGTCCTCAAACAAGCTCCCAGAGCTTGGTATGAAACTCTATCCATGTTCTTAATTGAACAAGGATTCGTGAGAGGAAGAATAGACAAAACTTTGTTCATCCTCAAGCACAAAGGCCATTCTCTTCTAGTACAAATGATGAGGCCCAAGTCACCAAGGAACCCAATGAAGAGGCCCAAGTCACCAAGGAATCAAATAATGAGGCCCAAATCATCAAGGAGCTGCCAACAATGCATGGACCAATGACAAGGGCTCGGGCTAGGAAAATTCAAAATGAAGTCCCCAATTTATCCCGAGAGACATTTGAGGTAGAAGCCCAAATTATGGCACGCAATGGAGGAGTCAAAGTGGGTCAAGGAAAATGGGTGAACACATTAATATTTGCGGATGAAGGAGGATGCAATGGGCTGAATTTGGGCGCCCCAAACAAGGCTTAAGGCAGCAAGGAAGAAGGATCTAGGGACTTCTAGAAGGCTGATGACTCACTTGTTTTATAGCTAAAATTCGGCCTAGAGAAGAAACAACAAGGAGAATATTCTCCAAATTATGCTGCCTAGTCATAGGATCTTATCCTTATTAGATAGTTTGTTAGATCTTATCCTTTAGTTGGTTAGATCTTATCTTTATTTGTAGCCAATGGCAGCCTAGAATTCTTAGATATATATGGCTGTCATTCTTATCTTTGTAATCAGAATTTTATGAATGAAAAAGTGAGTTTCCTTCCCAACCTTGAGTATTCAAGATTATTGAGCGATCGGGGGTTACCCGAGTACTCACGAACCTATCAATCGTCCCTCCATAACGATTGTGTCGTTCTTCACTATCCTTTGATTGCCGGTTTCGTCATACGAAGGTTAAGGGCTGAATACCCGTTGATTGTCGTGTACGTGAACCCGAGGTCGAGGTTCCACTCCCATCCATTTGCTGCCATCTCGTTTTTCTCTTTGGTTGCTGCGTTTTATGAGTTCTTCCCCTAGAAGACTCATATCATTTTGTATCAGAGCGAGGTTCGGCTTCCACGACTATCCTTTTAATTAAAATCATTCTTGCTGTCCTTAATTTCTTGCTTTCTTCGATCAGCTTATAATCTGGGTTGTTTTGTTCTTTTTCGTTTTCTATCTTCACAAAAGACACAAAAAAAAAATACATAACTATAATCGTTCTTTGAGCTATCCTTTACTTTGCTTTCTTTGCTGCGATCTATCTTGGGTTTTTGGCCGAGAATCTTATGCTCTAGGCTGTCTTGCTTTTCGTGTTCTACCATTAAGAACCGAGTGTTGCTGTTTTGCTGTTTACATTTCCGTTTGTTCTATCTTCAAAAAAAGAAAAGAAAAACATATCTCTAATTGTTATCCTTGTGATATCCTTCATTCTTGCTTGTTTCGGCCTAGCATCATATATTCTAGGGCTGTTTTGCAATTTTGTTTGCTATCTTCAAGGCCGAGTGAGGATTTCCGAATTCCTTCTCTAATTAATTGTGTTGCTGTTTGCTTTGCCGTGTTATATCTTCAAAAAACCCGAGGCTGTTTTGCATTTTCAAAAGCTTATATCCAAGGCTGCTTTACTTTTCCATTGGATCCAATAAGTATAACGGCTGGAAACTCTAATTGCACCCTACAAGCATCCCGAATAGGATGTGGTGCTAACTGAGCCACAACGCCACGTACTGGGTTCATTATCGAAGCTTATAAGTTGTTTTGCATTCTAATTTGCTGTTCAAGGCTGTTTGTTGCTGTTCTATATTTCCATGTTATATCCTCATATTCCAAGTGTTTGTGGCTGTTTTACACTTTAGTTTTCCATCTCTAAACCCGATTGTTACTTCAAATATTCCAAGAGTTGCTGCCAAGTGTTTATTTCTTCTTTCTTCTAAAAACTTCTTTCCATTTGATAGTTTGTGAGTTGCTTGTGGCTGTTTCCGTTTACTCTTAGTCTTGTTGCTTTAAGGTTGAGAAGTTGAGAGGAAAAAGGCAAGAGAGGGTGAGATCAAAAGAGGGAAAAAGCCATTTGAGTGTATACACGAGAGGAGTGATCCTTTTTTGAGTGAAACACGTAAGGGAGAGCTGTGAGGAATATATATCTATATATTGTTCTTTTTGTGCAGATTTGGAATGTCGGAGGAAAGTGGTATTGGTGATGGGGGTGATGTTACGGGGAACAAACTGTTCATGGAGGCCTTGATGTCCAAATCGAAGGGATGTTGAGGGCCCATAACGAAGAGATTTTTGAAAGAATAGGTAGGTTAGAAAGTGCCCAAAAACAAAAGGGAAAAATGGATGGTACTAGTAGGGAGGAAGTTGAAAGAGGTGAGCCACCCCGGCGAAGGTTTGATGAGGACCATTTTGGGGGTCGGGATGAATGGGATGATTATGAATCTGAATTTGGTAGGAGGAATCAATATAGGAGAGATGATAGGAGAGATGATAGGAGGGATGGCAATCGCGAGGACCATAATCTCAATGGGATTAAAATGAAGATTCCCGCCTTCATGGGAAAGGAGGACCCGGAATTGTACCTTGAGTGGGAAATGAAAATTGAACGATTTTTTGGTTTTCACAACTACTCCGAAATTAAGAAAGTAAAGTTGGCAGCCATTGAGTTCACCGAATATGCTTCGGTTTGGTGGGACAAACTTAGGAGGGAGAGAGAGAGGTATAGGGATCCACCAATTGAGACGTGGGAGGAGATGAAGAGGGTCATGAGGTTGAGGTTTATTCCACCACATTATATTCGGGACCTTCACCATAAATTGCAAACATTAAGACAAGGCACCAAGAGTGTAGAGGAGTTCTACAAAGAGCTTGAAATGGCTCTACTTAGGGCTGATGTGAGGGAGACCTCGGAGCAAACCATGGCAAGATTCCTTACCGGGCTGAATAGAGAAATTTTCAAGGTGGTTGATCTTCAAGAATATGGCAACATGACGGAGTTGTTGCAAAAGGCTCTTAAAGTGGAGAGACAAGTGAAGACGGACAAAAATTATTCCCTTGCAAGAACCCCATGGAAGTCTAGTGCGGGAAATCAAAGAAATGACAAGTTTGACAAGGGTTTCATCAAGACCAAAGTTGAGGCACCCAAGACTACCGCTCCCGTTCCAAACAAAGGTGAAACTTCTCAACCCAAAACTAAATCGGTAAAATGCTTTAAATGTCATGGGTTTGGGCACTATGCCAATGAGTGTGGTAACAAGAAGGTTATGGTGATGTTGGATAGTGGGGAGTATGTTCCTTTAGAGGAGGAAGAAGAGGAAGAGGGAGTTGAGGGAGATGATTATAGTGAGGATGAGGAAGGTGCCGAGGGAGATTGTTTAGTGACTAGAAGGGTTTTGAGTGCTCAATTGAAAGAAGAGGAAGAAAGTCAAAGGGAAAATCTGTTTCACACTAGGTGTAGGGTGAATGACAAAATTTGTGGGGTAATAATAGATGGGGGAAGTTGTGCAAATGTGGTAAGTGTGAACTTGGTGAAGAAATTGGGGTTGACCATGTTACCCCATCCTAAACCCTACCGCTTGCAATGGTTGAATGAGCAAGGAGAGTTGAAGGTGAACAAACAAGTCCTCTTGAAGTTCAAGATAGGCAAGTATGAGGATGAGCTCATGTGTGATGTGGTGCCGATGCAAGCCACCCATATCCTTCTTGGGAGGCCTTGGCAATTTGATAGGCGTGTAATTCATAACGGGTACACTAACAAGTACACGTTTGACTTTGACAACAAACACATTGCACTTGCACCGTTGACTCCAAAACAAGTGTTTCAAGATCAATTGACTTTGCAAAGAGAGAATTCGGCAAGTAAGGAAAAGAATATAGAGAATGCCGAGAAAAAAGAGAGTATGAGGGAAAACAAGAGAGAGGGGCCGGCTAAAAATGTGAGTGAAAAAAGAGTGATAGCCGGGCAAAAGGAGAGTGAGTTGATAGAGGGGCCGGATAAAAAAATGAGTGACAAAAGAGTGATAACCGGGCAAAAGGAGAGTGAGTTGATTGAAAATATCTCAAAAGAAAAGAGTGTGAGAGAAAAGAGAAGTTTGATAGCCAAAGTGAGTGAGGTAAAAAGAGCGATGCTACTTGAGAGGCCCATGATCATTCTCATGTTTCGAGAGGCACTTGTGAATACTAACAATGATTTAACTGCTTCTTTGCCTAGTTCTTTGTCTTCTCTTATTCAGAATTTGAAGATGTGTTTCCCAAGGAGATTCCAAGTGGACTGCCACCAATTCGGGGAATTGAGCACCAAATCGATTTTGTTCAGGGCTTCCATTCCAAATAGGCCAGCCTATAGATGCAATCCCGAAGAGACCAAGGAACTTCAAAGACAAATTGAAGGATTGTTGGAAAAGGTCAAGTTAGGGAGAGCATGAGCCCTTGTGCGGCTTAGGTTCTTTTGGTGCCCAAAAGGATGGATCGTGGCGGATGTGCACGGATTGCCGAGCCATCAACAACATAACGGTAAAATATCGTTATCCCATTCCTAGACTAGATGACATGTTGGATGAATTGCATGGTTCCAAATTTTTCACAAAACTTGATTTGACACAAGGATATCATCAAATCCGAATGAGGGAAGGAGATGAGTGGAAAAACCTTTAAAACAAAACATGGATGTATGAGTGGTTGGTGATGCCTTTTGGGCTAACTAATGCACCGAGTACATTTATGCGTTTAATGAACCATGTTTTGAGGGAATTCATTGGAAAATTCGTAGTAGTGTATTTCGATGACATTTTGATTTTTAGCAAAACTTTGGATGAGCATGTAGTACACTTGAAATCTGTTTTAGGTGCCTTACGTGATGCAAAGTTATATGCTAATCTTGATAAATGCACTTTTGAGTACGGATAGACTTGTTTTCCTTGGTTTTGTTGTAAGTTCACGGGGCATCGGTGGATGAAGAGAAAGTGCGGCGATTCAAGAATGGAAGAGCCCTACAAGCTGTGGGAGAAGTGCGAAGTTTCCACGGCCTCGCTAGTTTTATAGGAGGTTTGTGAAGGATTTCAGCTCCATTGCAGCCCCGTTGACCGAAGTCATTAAGAAACACGTGGGATTCAAGTGGGGGGAAGCTCAAGAGAAGGCATTTCTGACTTTGAAGGAGCGGTTGACCAATGCACCTTTATTGGTCCTACCTTGCTTTGAAAAGACCTTTGAAATCGAATGTGATGCGTCGGGAATCGGAATTGGAGCCGTACTCATGCAAGAAGGGCGTCCATTGGCCTATTTTAGCGAAAAGTTGAGCGGAGCCACATTGAACTACCCCACCTATGACAAGGAACTCTATGCATTGGTTCGGGCTTTGGAAACATGGCAGCACTATTTGTGGCCCAAGGAGTTCGTCATTCGCACGGACCATGAATCGTTGAAGCACTTGAAGAGTCAACAAAAACTGAACCGTCGACATGCCCGTTGGGTTGAATTCATTGAAACATTTCCCTATGTCATCCGGTACAAACAAGGTAAGGAGAATGTGGTCGCCGATGCCCTTTCTCGGAGGTATGTATTGCTTTCCAATTTAGATGCTAGAATTTTAGGATTCGAGCACATTAAGCAATTATACCATGATGATGCTGATTTTGGTAAGGATTATTTGGATTGTAAAAAAATTGCATGTGGGAAATTTTATCGGGTAGATGATTTCCTTTTCCGTGAAAACAAACTTTGCATACCCGCTTGTTCCATGAGAGAATTGCTTGTGAGGGAAGCCCATGGTGGGGGCTTGATGGGACACTTTGGTGTGGCCAAGACCTTATCGGTCTTGCAAGAACACTTCTTTTGGCCACACATGAGGAGAGATGTTGAGAGGATTTGTGCTAAATGCCTAACTTGTTTAAAGGCTAAGTCTAGGGTCCACCCACATGGACTTTACATGCCTTTGCCTATCCCTAGTCACCCTTGGACGGACATATCTATGGACTTTGTCTTAGGATTGCCAAGGACTAAGTTTGGTAGAGACTCCATTTTTGTTGTTGTTGATAGGTTTTCGAAAATGGCGCATTTTATCCCTTGTCACAAGACCGACGATGCTTCCCATGTCGCGAATTTGTTCTTTCGCGAAATAGTTAGGCTTCATGGAATGCCTAGGACTATAGTGTCGGATAGGGATGTCAAGTTTTTGAGTTATTTTTGGAAGACTTTGTGGGGTAAATTGGGCACAAAACTTTTGTTTTCCACCACGTGTCACCCACAAACGGATGGACAAACGGAGGTAGTCAATAGAACTTTATCAACACTTTTGAGGTCCATACTGTCCAAAAACATCAAGGCTTGGGAGGAGTGTTTACCACACATTGAATTTGCATATAATCGTAGTTTACATTCAGCAACTCAATTTTCTCCGTTTGAATTGGTTTATGGTTTTAATCCTCTAACACCGTTGGATTTATCTCCATTACCTGTTTCTGAGTTTGTTAATGTAGATGGCGAAAGGAAGGCTGAATTTGTGAAGAAATTACATGAAAAGGCAAGGCTCAATGTTGAGCGAAGGACCGAGCAATATGTGCGACAAGCCAACAAGGGTCGCAAGCATGTAACCTTTGAACCGGGGGATTGGGTATGGCTGCACATGCGCAAGGAGAGGTTTCCGGAACAAAGAAAATCCAAATTGATGCCAAGGGGCGATGGCCCGTTTCAAGTCCTTGCAAGGGTCAACGATAATGCATACAAATTGGACCTTCCCGGTGAGTATAAAGTCAATGCTACTTTCAATGTTGCTGATCTAAGTCCTTATGATGTAGGTGACGATTTGAGGACAAATCGCTTCCAAGAGAGAGGGGATGATGAGGCCCAAGTCACCAAGGAGCCCAATGAAGAGGTCCAAGTCACCCGGGAATCAAATGAAGAGGCCCAAATCATCAAGGATCCACCAACAATGCATGGACCAATAACAAGGGCTCGGGCTAAGAAAATTCAAAATGAAGTCCTCAAATTATCCCGTGAGACATTTGACGTAGAAGCCCAAATTATGGCACGCAACGGAGGAGTCAAAGCGGGTCAAGGAAAATGGGTGAACACTTTAATATTTGCGGATGAAGGAGGAAGCAACGGGCTGAATTTGGGCGCCCCAAACAAGGCTTAAGGCAGCAAGGAAGGAAGGATCTAGAAGACTTCTAGAAGGCTGATGACTCACCCTAATTGCTAGCTAAATGCCGCCCTAGTGTAGGACAAACAAAGGGAATATTCCCCACTTATGCTGCCTAGTCATAGATCTTATCTATTATTAGCTAGTTGTTAGATCTTATCCCATAGTTGGTTAAATCTTATCATTTTGTAGCCAATGGCAGCCTAGATCTCCTAGCTATATATAGGGCTGCCCCTATCTATTGTAATCAGATTTTTATGAATGAAATTTATGAGAGTTTTCTTTCCAACCTTGAGTATTCAAGACTATTGAGCGATCGGGGGTTACCCGAGTACTCACGAACCTATCAATCGCCCCTCCATAACGATTGTGGCGTTCTTCACTATCCTTTGATTGCCGGTTTCGTCATACGAAGGTTAAGGGCTGATACCCGTTGATTGTCGTGTGCGTGAACCCGAGGTCGAGGTTCCACTTCCATCCATCGCTGCCCAGCTCGTTTTTCACTTTGTTTGCTGCATTTTATGAGTTTTTCCCCAAGAAGGCTCATATCAGTTTTCTTAGCCGGGGGACCGAAAGGCACCTTAGGCAGAGCTACAGGTTCATTAACCTTCAAATCAGCTGCTCGCTGATTGGCTTGTAGTTTTCTCGCCTTCAACAGAGTCACATTCTTCATCCCTTAAGCAAGGAAAACAGAAACGGGGTCAATATTAATGCTACGAGCAAAATACATCCAAGATAAAAGACAGTGACATAATGGCAAAAAGCAACCATCGTGATCTTCATATGGTGGCCGACAATCTGCACCCGGGCCCAGACGTTGGCACTCAACGCATTCCCACTTAAACATATGACCATGGCAGTCACCCCAATATGGGTGTGGTCTCTCGGGCACGTGGATCAGGAGAGGCTCCACATCAGGGACATCTGCCCTCATCACACCGGCCAAACATAAGTTACGCGGGTTACAAACCAGCTCTTTCCAATCAAGAAGAAATTGCTGGCCAACGCGCCTCTCATTCTCTTCTATCACCCCCACGGTGGCTTTTAATGCGGCCAAACGGACAGTTTCTCCCGAACTGAAGTCTTGTTTTGAGGCCTTGGGGATTTTGACTTCGTCGGAGGCCGTGGGCATAAACGGCCAACCGACTTGAGATTCAATGAACAAGACCCTCCTATCCCAAGAATCTACCTTCCCGGGAACTTCGGATAACAGCCTCAAAAAACTGGAGTTGGCTCTCACTCCGATCTTCCCACCTGTGCTCGGGGCAAAAATAAACAACTTCCGGAGCAAGTACATGTCCGGCTCAGATCCTAGCAGCCTGCACGCCACTGTAAAAGCGGTAATGGCCCGGACGGTGTTCAACATCAAGTCACAGGGAACCGCTTTGGCCTCGAGTAAGAAGTCAACCAAAAAGGGCTCCAGTGGGAGACGTAATCCAACTAAGAAAAAGTCGGCAAAGAATAAAACTTCATTCCCTTGCTCACGGGAAAGCTTCATATTCGCGGGCACGTCCATTTTATTCGCCCGGTAATAAGTCGAATCAACCCCAAGGGATGTGAGCCATGCGGTCACTTTATCCGCCGTATCCAATGTAGCCCAATGAGCAGCATAGCGGCTTTCATCGGCATTGATATACCAGTCGGGCTCCTCCTCTTCTTCTTCTTCCTCGACTATTTCCTCAACGGGAATCACTACCTGAGGGCCACCTACCCTGGTTAAGAAGCGGGCAATGGGAACTCTGTCCTGGCCAGTTGTTTCTTCTTCAGGGGCCACTTCCACCTGAGAGCGGCCAGTTTTCTTGAAGCGCCGAGCAAGCGACAAGTTGTCCGCCTCGTCGGCCTCGAAGGCATACCTGGCCAAATTTATTTGCTCAGGTTCTACTCGCCCGGCTGAATTCTAGCAGTGGGCCTCTTCCGAGGCCTTGCCCGCGTGAAGCCACCGGTCCACGCCTCCCGGCCCGAATCTTCCTCGCTAGAGTCAACTATGTCAACCACGGGGTCCATTACCCGCCTTCGAACCGTTGGCCCGACCACGGACCTGGCTCCCTCCTCACGCTCTACACTAATTGAGGGAGACTTCTCGCTGCTCAGCGAGTCATTCTTTCCGCCATAGCTGAAAGCCTCGCGGTCATTCTCGGACACATCCGACATCTACAAAGAGATCGAGGAAAAGGGCTATCAGAGCTCTGCCCGGGTAATTATCAGAAAAAGGAAAGAAACCCCTAAGTCTAGGTCAACGTAAGGGATTCTGTCCGCCTAGCAAGCAGGATTGTGGTTTCTACTCCTCGATCTCTACCTAGGGGCGGTCTTACTTTAACACCCTAACAGAGGCGCAAGAAGATGAAAGAAATCAAAAGCCATCCATAAACCCAGGAAAAAAAAACAGATAACTTACTATGATTTCTGGGTTGGAGCGTCTTCAGCAAGCAAGTCGAGGGAGAAATAGAGTCGATGCAAAGGCTACGAACCCCCAAAGATTGAATTAACGAAGGAAGCGAAAGAACGGCCTTGTCGGAACTCAAGAGAAATCACGGCAACGGCAACAGCAACAACTTCAAATTTTTTCAAGACTCTCTCTCTCTAAAACTTGAAGGTGATAAAAGAGAGAAAAGGGGGAAGCGGCTGCCTTTTATAGGTCGGTCTCCAAATGGTTTTAGGGGGAAAAGGCTCGAAGCCCGAAACGGCGTCTAGATGGGCGGCCCATCATCACCAAGGGCACGTCACATTAAATGCGCCGCTTCGTGGTCCGTGCCCTGTCCTGGCGCCTCAGCTTCTGACGGCTCACGCGTTTTTCCCCACTCGCGCCTAGCACGCCCTGAACAATAAGCTTCCTTGATACGCTTCGAGTTTTCCCCGATGAATTCTTTCTTTTCCTGAAAATTCACAAGTGTTGAAGCCCGTGCGAATATCAAATTTGAACGCTCCCCGCTCCGAGCATGAATGCCCGCCCGCCGGACAAGCTGGGGCCAGCGATATACAGCCCAAGCCGGTCACGAGGCAACGCACAGTCGGCATCACGTGCCGATCACGAGCACGATGCCTATGGGGTCCACAGCCTCAAATGAGCGGAATGAGCAACCAAGCCGAAAGCACCGAGAAAGATAACCCTCTCAAACCCGGCGCAAAGGCCTTGCTCGTCCGACCAGGGCCATGCAGAATCATACATGCTTAGCAAAGGAATCAGACTTATCTTGCCCAAACATGGTCGAGTACCGGCCATGCCTGCCCGACCAGGGGCCGATCCCCAGACCTACAACAAGTCCAAGGATCAATGCAAATAGCTGGCCGTAGTCCCGCCGCCTCGGGCACATATCAAACATGAGATTTGGCGGCTTGCTCTCCAAGGCAAGTCAAAGGTTTCCATGTTCAGCAGACACTTGCCTTATCTACCTCTACATCTAGGCCAGTCGCCTATCACGCCTAAATCAAGGGATTCTCCCTTTGATTTACTCGACGAGCATGGAACCGAATCCTAGATCGATTCAAACACCACAGGAGGCCTATAAATACCTCTCCATAATGATCACCAAGGTACACACACTTTCGAGCCTCAAGTATTATGTCAAATTGCTTTCAAACTTAAGCACGAGACTTACTCTCACGCCGGAGCCGCGAGGCCCTGCCTTGCACTTCCACTCAGGTTTCTTGTATTCTTGACGGGCTCGGGGAAGACGATCCAGAAGCCCAGATATCCAACCCATCTCAAGGACGGCCCAAGCTGTGTTTTTGCTACATCAAAAATTATAATTTATAAATAGTATGCACAAACTTTATTTATATTTCTAAACAATTTATTTGTTGAGTGAAATATTATGTGTGTAGGTAAATATGTGCAATTGTGAAAGGGGGTGGAGGGTGCCTGAACATTTGGAAAATGACTTATGGAAAATGAATCAGTAAGTCATTTTCGGGAAAAAAAGCCTTCATTTTCCGTTGACTCGAAAAACCTTTTACGTTATTTGCATTTTCCTAAGGTTACCAAACACCGGAAAATGAGGAAGCGTTCGAAAGTCATTTTCCGTGAAACAAAGCGGAGCCTAAGTATCACGTTCATCTTCGACGATCGTATTATGTAATATGATACAAGCCTTCATAATATTGCCCAACGTAGATACCTCCCATATAATTTTTACACAATTAACAATACTGACAATAATAATAATAATAATAATTTTTAATACTAAAAATTAAAATATTGAAGTAACAATTTAGTTATAATTTAGTTAATAAAAACAAATTAAAAAATGGTTGATTATATTAAATT
>CM028378.1:125611438-125644245 GCA_013146195.2 Codonopsis lanceolata
TTTTTCGAAGTTGGGCTATAATTCTACAAAGAAGAACCAATATGTTTCTTGGTCTAAACCTTCTTGTGGATCTGTCATGTTGAATTGTGATGGGTGTAGAGAGTGTAATCCGGCTTAGTTCAAGTGGTGGGGTTGTTAAATGCTGGAGTTACGGTGATTTCGTTTTTGCTTACACTTCCTACTATGGGCTTACCAACAGCTTTCTTGCTGAAGGTCGTGCTCTGCATCAAGGAATTGATTGGTTGAAATCTAACAATTTCATGCATGCTATGGTGGAGACTGATTCAAAGCAACTTCTTGATTGTGTTAAAGGTAACATTCAGCCCCCCTGCAGAAGCTCCTACTTAATTTGGAACATTATGGACTCTTTACAAGTTATGCATATTTCCATCCGACATGTTTTTCGAGAGGCTAATTCTGTGGCTGATGCTATTGCTAATTACGGTTGCGACCAAGGCTCCAGTGGGATTTTTGATTCCGTGGACATGCTCCCTGCTCGGATTCGCTGTCTTATTACTCTTGACAAAAGTAATACGCCCTATATTAGGATTTCCTAGTCTTCTATTTTGTTCTTTGCTTTCGAGGTTTGGCTCCTTTGTCCTCCCATTTATAAGGGCTTGGCTGGTTGACCCCCTCAAGTATGTAATTTCTTTTGTTATTAAATAAAATTCCGCAGGGTGCCGCCCCTGTTTCATAAAAAAAAGAAAAAAAGTGTTTATTTTAAATGCTTCAGTGCTCAAGAGAAAGTGAAGAGCTCCTGAGGTGAACTGAAATGAAACTGGTGTTTGATTTCAAGTGTTTTTTAGTGTGATGGGCAGATAAAAAAATCATATACATCTTTGGAAGATGTGTTCCTTACACACAAGGGTGTATCTGATCTCTCAGATCTCAGTTCGAGGACACTATACAAATATGCAGTCCATTCATTTGCAGTCACTCTTATAATGTACAAGTTGATTATCCAGGATGCTTTAATAGGATCGTATTTATTGTCATTTATCATCATGGCCATTTTTATGTTTACATATATACATATGACTGCAGCCGTGGTTAAAGTAATCATCCAGAGTGCATGCCAATAATCACGCTCAAAGGTTGCTTTCCACCTGTGCAGAGGAACACCACAATATGTCTTGATGTATGTTGCTAAAGTTGATTTTTATTTTTTTAAATTTTTTTAATGATCCCATTCTGAATAAGTCAACATCTTTTGGAGTGTCCATGAAAAATAAATAATGTTACTATCATGTTTATGACATCATTGACATCAGCAATACTCCAGAACAAAAATGTTGAGCATATATTTTGTAGCTTTATGGACTACTAGTGAAATTTCTAGCAATGCATTCTAGCCTCGTGAGACTCTATTGCCTTGGGAATGCGAGAAGGTGCAACCTTTCATTTGAAGGTGGCCTTAGTGCTGATGGTAGGTGACATACTCTTAACAAATCCATGAAATTCTGCAATTTTTCTTATGTGAAATCCCTGGAGATGGAGTATATAAAATGTTTTTTTGATGGAACCTCATTTGTTGGATCTCTAAGATAGGTTCATTGAAAGGACCAACGAAAGGAACATGCTTTGTTTGTACTAAGTTGTTAGGTACAACTTCTAATTCCTAAATTCTACCTTGGAACTAAGAACATAGAAAATGATTAACATTATCATTGCTGCCCAAGAATCCACAACCCCTGCATGCATATACATTCCCATGTACTTGTTATTGAAGAATATATTGTTCTTTCTCAATGTGTGTGTTCACTGTGAATGTGTGTGCAACTAAATGAAGTAAACCAAAGGAATATAAAGAAAGGGTGCAAGTGTAT
The DNA here is from genome assembly GCA_013146195.2 of Codonopsis lanceolata. Classification (NCBI taxonomy): domain Eukaryota; kingdom Viridiplantae; phylum Streptophyta; class Magnoliopsida; order Asterales; family Campanulaceae; genus Codonopsis; species Codonopsis lanceolata. Next base: position 125,613,265 of record CM028378.1, read on the forward strand.
GACTGCATATTGTTAGACTCGATGAGGTCTAGCCTAGAGAGAAATGGTGTCTGTATATTGTGTGTTGAAAAGTATAGAAAAACGAAGATAGGGAGTGGGAGAAATGGGGCTAACGTGCTGCAGGAGTAATGCAAACAATGCCCGTGATCATGCCTAGTACAGCGTGTTAGTCCCAAAAGGCACAATAATAAGCTAGAAGGAGGGGGGGGTTGAATAGCTTATTAAACACTTAAAACTTTTCGTATGATTCCTAAAACAAGAACTTGCAATCTATAGAAAAGATTGAAGGAGCGGAAGTCTAACAAGGAAGACAGACTAAGTCTGCTGGTGAAGTACTACCGGTAGACTTAGATGGTTACTCAAGTTTGCAGCTAAAGGAAGAAGTTAACATATATGAAAACATAGTAATACAGTAATTAAAGAACACATGTATTTTGAGATGGTTCACACTATGAAAAGTGCTACGTCCACCACCAAGGCAGTCAACCTTGGATTTAAATGTGCACTATATTTTCCACTAGATCTATTACAGAAATATCCAATGGATCGTGTACAAAATATTTGACTTGTGTTTGGGGGTGGGGTATTGAATATCTGGACAAAACAGAATATTCAACGTGCAGAAGAATAGTAGAAGGAACAACAATAAGAAGCAAATGATTAAAGGTTGATGTAGATCTTCTTCTTGTTGTTGAGGACTTCGTTGATCAGTTGATGATCTCTTGAATGCATTGAGTGTATAAAGCTTGATGTTGTTGTAAAGATTCAAAGCATTGGTTTCTTCAGTCTTTAATGGCAGTATTTATAGCTTGGGCATTCTTGAGATCGTTGGAGAAGACGAAGTGAGTAATAGCTTTATTAGGTTGAATGCATTAAATTCCTGGAGCTGTTTGATGACTTCTTCTTCTACTGATACTGAGCAGGGAATGGTGAAGAGTTGTTGCATCAACTAGCAGGTGAGCAATCAGAGTTGCAGACGTGCAATAGTTGGTAAAGTATGTATGTGTCAGTCTGTCCACCTGCTCTGTCACTTTTCAGGAGGCGAAAGTCTTCATGTTTTTTCGGAAAAGCTGGAGGAACGTGTTTGAGAAGTCTGGAGATGATTTAATTCAAATTCAAACTAATTTAGGCTTGAATTAAATAATCCACTTAAGCTTTGAAGTTTGGAAGTCTTGGACACGTCATGCTTTTCTTGATGCAGACAAGGTCTGTCGCTGGGGGCTGTTTGAAGTCTTCCGGTGAAGCCTTCAGCCGAACACATAGTAAAGGTGCGATTTATTGTGGCTGTTTTATTTTAGGGTTTCGCTAGGGTTTGGCCCATACCGCCTAATCCCTCCTCCTCGAAGGGAACCCCTCCGATGGACAACCATTCTGATCCTTCCACGGTACTGCCAACAGCGGGTGTGCCACGCTTATATGCTACCATTGTCGGCCAACCGGCTCTAGTATTAGGCGTTGCGTCTTCTAAGGCTCCGGTTCCAAGTGATATACCACTTGCCCCTAGGCAGGCGATCAATGTTATGGATGAACATGGGTGTTTGTTTACGCCTTTGGAGATGGAAAAGGCTGAAAAACAATTGGCTAATACCCTCATTCTCAAGTTTTCGATGGGGCGTCCATCGTTGAAGGTTATTCAAGATCATATTGCCTCTTCTTGGAAGCTTACAGGTAATTTTGTGGTTGGGCTTTTAGATCTAAGACATGTGATGGTGCACTTACCATCGGATGAAGACATGGTTAGGGCTCTTTCCAAGGAGTCCCATATGATTAACACGTGCATGTATCGATCGTTCCGATGGACCTCGGATTTTGCCTTCAAAAAAGATAATACCAAACTTGCGGTTTGGGTGAGATTACACCATCTTCCTATACATCTGTTTACGCCTTCTTATTTACAGCGTATTGGTAACACGCTAGGTTTCTACCTTCGGGCGGATGAGAAAACGTTATCTTTAGTTCGGCCTATGTTTGCGCGTATTTGTGTAGAAGTTGACGTTTCAATGCCGCTACCATCGAGAATGTGGATTGGCACAACTAAAGAGGATGGATTTTGGCAAGCATTAGAGTTTGAAGTGAATATAGCTTTTGTGATGGCTGTGGATTGCTTGGACATTACAAGGCTCAATGTCGCAAAGGTAAACGTAATGTTCACTCGCATATGGAGGATAAGACTGATACTGGAGTCGATGGACACAAAGACGTACCTCGCAATGGGGAGGGTGGTAATAATAATGTAGGGCGGGATGATAAAAACAAGAATGCTAACACGGATAGGGGTGATAAACGATGGACTCCAGTAATTTTAAAGCGTGGCGAACAACCTGGTTCTACCTCAACAGCTCAACCTGAAATGGTTACGGGTGCTGTTGGAGTGTTTGAGGCAGTTAATAATCAATGTCCAACCAATACTCAATCGATTCAGCCATCCAGTAAGCAGGATGCCATGACTGCTAACACTATGGTTCCGGAGATGACTGAGGCTGGTGTTACTGATCAGGTTGATACTCGGGGGAAAGGTAAACAGAAATTGTCATCTCCAACTTATGTTGAGCAAGATATTGGTGGAGTGGAAATTAATAATCCTTTTGATGTCTTGGGTGATGATGTCGATGTAGAAGATCCGGTGGGCTGTTCTGTTAGCCGAGATGATGCTGCTAATTTAACCAATAGACTGAGTTCTGAAGCTGGGACAGACAAACAAAGTAAAATATGGGAGGCTATTTTACGTACTATACCTCATCACTTGGGTAAAGCGCAATCTACAGGAGGTGATTTTGAACAAGACCCTCTTCAATTCCCTCGTTCAGTTTCTATGGATGATACCAATGTGCCACCTATTTCGGATGAGTTTCAGGAATTTTGCACATTGAAGATTCAGGAGCTTCAAAAGGCTAAGAGTGTTAAACCGAATACTCGCAAATCTAGGACTCGGTCCGAGAAACAAAAATCTTCCAAGTAGTTTTATGACGATCGTTATATGGAATGCCGTGGGGTCGGGAACAAGGATACCATAGATTATTTAAAGGTTTTAAAGTCTCAACACAAGCCGAGTTTGTTTGCTATTCTTGAACCTAAGCTTGGTGGCGATAGGCTTCAAAGAATTGCTCGACGGCTTCGGTATGCACATTGCTTGCACAAGAATCCTACCAATATGCATGTATGGCTTTTTTGGGAGGAAGGAGTGGATGTTAGTTTTATCATACTTCATCTCAGCATTTAACGGTTAGAGTTGGTATAAATGGTATGGTTTTATGATATCTATTGTTTATGCCTTGTGTTCTCGTGAAGGTCGTCAGTTTTTGTGGCAGGATCTTGCGGATATTGCTTCTAATCAGTTCGAGCCTTGGATCGTAGGTGGGGACTTTAATACGATCATGAATACTTCTGAAAAACTTGGCGGAAATGGCTAGGACTTGAATAGTATTCAAGATTTTGTAGATTTCACTCAGGCAGTAGGGTTAGAGGATGCGGGTTTTGAAGGAAACTTTTTCACTTGGTGTAACGACAATCAGATTGGATCCATGATTTGGCAGCGGCTGGATCGAGTTTTAATAAATGGTGCTTATAAGGCTAGTTGTCCGGCTATTCGAGTTACTCATTTAACTCGTTCTCACTCTGATCATGCGCCGCTTCTTATAGATTTTCCTGCTATTCATAAAGGTAAGAGTATATTTCGTTTCCATAGAATGTGGATGGATCACCCAGATTTCTTGAGTTTTGTGAATCAACAGTGGCAACGGCAAGTGTTGGGCAGTCCAATGGAAATTTGGCATAAAAAGCTCCATTTTCTTCGGCAGGCTCTAAAGAGTTGGAATTGGTCTGTGTTTGGTCATGTTCAGAGAATGATCTCTCATCACCAGGATAATATTCTGAGACTTGAATTTGAATTGCAAAGTGCGCGGACTGATGTGTTGGTAGATGCTTTGCAGATGGAAAAGCAGGACCTTTCTCGTTGTGTTAAATGGGATGCAGAGATGCTTCAGCAGAAGGCTCGGTTAAACTGGCTGAAAGATGGGGATCGAAATACAACCTTTTTCCATGCTTTTGTCAAAGATCGTCAGAAGGCGAATATTATTCGCATCAAGAATGCGGATGGGTCTTGGTGTGAAGATGATAATAGTATTGGGTTACGGGCAGTTGACTTTTTCTCTTCCCTTCTCTCTCATTCTGATCATGTTATTCGGGAAGATTTATTTACTCATTTTACAGGAGGTCTACAGGCGAATGATAATAAGTTACTTTGTACAATTCCTATGGAGGAGGAGATTTGGAAAGCGATTGTTGATATGAATCCCGACAGTGCTCCGGGTAATGATGGTTTTACGGGCTGGTTTTATCGTGGGTGTTGGGATATCATAAAAGGGGATGTCATTGCTGCAGTTCAGGATTTCTTTCACGGAGCTAATGTGCACAGGGGCCTCACAGCTACTACTTTAATTCTTCTTTAGAAGGTTAAACATCCGAGTGATTTTGGAGACTATCGCCCTATCAGTCTATGTAATTTTTCTGGTAAGATTCTGTCTAAGATTATGGCTAATAGAATTGCGATGTTTCGCCGAGATTAATTTCTAAGGAACAAGCGGGTTTTGTTCAAGGCCGTAGTATTCAGGAGAATGTAATGTTGGCCCATGAGATGGTTCATCGAATTAATTATAAAAATCGAGGAGGAAATGTGATTTTTAAATTCGAGATGTCCAAGGCATATGACAGAGTAGAGTGGGACTTTCTTCTCCGAACTCTCCAATCTTTGGGTTTCAGTCCTTCTGTTTGCTCGTTGATTGACCGGCTTATTAACAATAATTGGTACTCCCTTAGAATTAATGGCAATAGTTATGGGTTCTTTCACTCTTCGCGGGGAGTTCGTCAGGGGGATCCGTTATCACCTCTTTTGTTTGTGATGGTGCAAGAAGTTTTGTCTCGTAACATTAATAGGGCTATTCAGGCTGGAAAGATTATCCCGTACAATCATGGTCGTGGCGGGGTAGTTATATCCCATCTTTTGTACGCGGACGATATGCTTTTGTTCTGCAATGCTGGGAAGAATTCTATTCAGGTGCTTCGGGGTATTGTGCATGAGTACGAGGCAGCTTCAGGTCAACTCATTAATTTGGCGAAAAGTGGGTTCTATGTATCTCGGAGTTTTTCTATTCGGCGACGGAGAGACATTGCAACTTGGACGGGTTGCTCTTATAAATCTTTTCCTTTTCAGTACCTCGGCGTCCCTCTCTTCCATGGCAGATCTAAACGTATTTATTTTGAGAATTTGTTGGAACGGGGGTCATTCATAAAATAGATGGATGGAAGGCTAGATTGCTATCTTTTGGGAGGAAATTAACTCTTCTAAAATCAGTGTTGTGTAGTATTCCAGTTTATACCCTCGTTGCCATCAAAGTGCCGAAGTTTTTTCTCCATCAGATCGAAAGAGCTTTTTCTTCCTTTTTATGGGGTTCGAAGGGTGAAAGAAGGATTCATTGGGTTGTTTGGGATAGTATTTGCCGGCATTTATCAGAAGGGGGTCTGGGCATTCGTAGTCTTCATCATGTCGTGGCTGCTCTTCACGCTAAATTGGCTTGGGCTGCTTTGCAAGGTACTGGTCTTTGGGCGAACTTTGTGCAGTCCAAATACATGAATATACATAGAGGTTTTAATTCCAGATTGGCTTCTAAGGGTTGGAAGGCGGTGATGTCCCAGATGGCGCTGATTAAGGAAAACTCTCAATGGCTTATAGGGTCAGGCGATATTTCTTTCTGGGAGGATAACTGGTGTGGTGCTACTCTTCATGGTCCGTTACCTACGGATGCTTTGTTAAAGGTGAAAGATGCATGGCCTTTACTTGATGATTTGTTACATCTCATCCCGGATCAGTATCATCGGGCAGTGCATAGAGTATCTATTCGGCCTGGTTTTAAAGACCAACTAGTTTTTATGCCCACAAGTTTGGGTAACTTTGAAAGTGCAGATTTTTACAATCTGATTCGTACTAGGGGTCACAAGTTTCTTGGGCAATGAAGATTTGGCAACCTTGGATTCCGCCGAAAATTAGTGGATTCATTTGGAAGCTGTTTCATGGAGCAGTCCCGGTTGATGAAAATCTGAAGTGTAAAGGGGTATATGTGGTATCTAAGTGCGTCTGTTGTTCTAATAGCCCGGGTATCGAGTCTTTATCTCATTTGTTTCTTCGGTCAGAGGTTGCTAGGGAGGTTTGGTTCAAGTTATCGCGGTTGCTTCAGTTCTCTTTGGATCAGATATCTATGACTCATTTATTTCATTCTTGGACAGTTCATAGCATTAGAAATCAGCTTGGAGCTTGTGGTTTAGGAGCTTTTGTTTTCGGGTGTTGGGAAATCTGGAAGTCTCGTTGCAGCGCTGCCTATGATGCGCGTCCTATGGTGGCAGTGAACATTCTTCAAAAGGTTCGCCTACATCTTCAAGAGTTGAGTTGTGTTTATCACCCATCTTCTTCGTTGGGGTTTTATAGTTAGCTTCGGCTTGAGTTGTCTCATATTCCTATTCGTACGGTTAAGTGTAATCATGGTCAATGGCTTCGATGGGAAAGACCTACGATTGGCTTCAAGTTGAATACCGATGGTTCTTCAAGGCATGGGGAATGTTCGGGGGGAGGAATTATACGTGATACTGACGGGAATTTGATTGTTGCTTTTTCCGTATTTTTTGGTCTGGGTTCCAACACATATGCGGAAGTTATGGCTCTTCGTTATGGTCTCCATCTGTGCGTAGCTCGTGGTTTCTCTCAGATGGTGGTGGAGACTGACTCTAAAGTGGCAGTTATGGGCATTAGAGGGGATAGTGCTTTTCCTTGGTGTTACAAATACGAGTTGGAGGATTGTAAGCATTTTATTAATGGCATGGATTTGCATCATGTGCATAGGGAGAGGAACAAAGTGGCTGATATTCTTGCTGCGGAAGCTCATAGTCATCGTAGTACTCATTCTTATTCTTCTATAGAGCAGTTTCCCAAGCAAATTTTATCGCTTTTTCGACATGATTTTCTTGGCTTGTATACATATCGGAAAGGGTGATAAGTTTGTTTTTCATGTCTCTTTTTTCCGTTTGGTTTTGGTAGAGGTCAGGCTCCTTTATCCCCCTAGTTTGTTGGGTAAGGCTGGTTGTCCCCCTCTTGTTTTCTTTTTTGTTATTATTAATAAAATGCCCGCAGGTGCCGCCCTGCTTCCAAAAAAAAAAAAAAAAAGCCTTCAGCCGAAGTCTTCCATCCACTGAACCTGTGAAGTCTAAAAACTATTATAAGGCAAAGTTCTATACACAGTTGCCACGCTAACTGGTACGCATCATAATTAGCCACTAAGCATAGAACCTAATGTAATGAATGAACAAATGCAAATCAAGATACAATGAGAAACAACAATCTCATTCTATTTGCATCTGGTCATCATTACTTACAAGTGAGGGCTATGAAAACTTTGGGATAGATAATAGCATGTCAGAAAATGTTTTAGTTTTATAACGTCGGACATGCCTTTATCAAAAAGAAAAACACCTCAAGTGTAAAAGCTTATCTAAGTGCTTACAAACAGAGAGATGAAGGAACAACACAAGGATTAGTAATAAACAGTTCAAAAATAGATTTAAGCTGGATGTTTAAATTCTAAGCAGATATGTGAATTTAAGTAACAAGAATTTAAACAGAAGATGGTTTTTGAAAAGAGAGAACATCTGTATTTCATACAAGCATTTTAATGTTTACAGAGTTTTCAAAAACGAGATAGATATAAATGGATTTAGGGATAAAAAAGTATGAGCTACCGCGACCTTTTCCCTTTTCATTTGTTTGCAATGTCAGTTGCTTCTCTTTCTCTGTGTTGGCGTTCAAGTTCTTCAACTCTTCTACTGTATTCATCATTGGCAGAGGTTGGTTGTCTGGTGGAGCGAGAACGGTAGTTGAGTTCTTCACGAAGTCTGTTGTTATCCTCCATCAGAGTTTGATCATAGACCGAAGTTGTCTCTCCTCCGTGATGGCTAGATCACGTTCACGCTCGGCGTTTATACGATCATGGGATGCGTTGAGAGTGAGATCGTTCAATTCTAGAACAAGAGGGCGTCTGTGACCAAGATGAAGAGTTATGTTGTGGAAGAGTTGCCAAACGAGAGTTGAGCAGAGAGTATGACGCACTCGTTGCGTTGAGCTTCCATGTTGACTTTGATGCCTGTGGACTCGTGCCGTATTTCTCCAAACTTTGTCCACACATCCTTTTGAAATTGGCGGAGGATGGCGGTATTCCTGTCGACAGCCTTGGACGTTGCAGTCGCAAGTTCAGCAACAGCTATGAGAGATACTGGTATGTTCTCCCAGTCTGTTGTAAATAGCGTCCAGACGGCTGAGGATTTCTGAATTGGCTGGATGGGATGGAGAAGGGTCGAGACCTATGTGAATTTGCTCAATGCCAGAAGATGAGGTGGCGTCGGGAGAGGTGACAGGGCGGAATGGCTGCTGGAGAGGCAGAGTGGCTGAGGTGGAGGAAGAAGAGTCGGGTGTAGGAAAGGTATAGGTAGAAGAGGAATTTGAGTGAGGAGGTGATGAAGGAGGGGTTGGGGGATTTCAATATCTGTGTCCGAATGATCACAGACATTTGAAGGGGTCGGTAGGGGATCAATTGAGAACCAGAAGGAAGGAGGGGATAGGAAATGTCTTCTGGTCTCACAGGGGTAGGTTTTGATTGAGGGGGATCGAGGTTGGGAAAGAGGTATGCTACTGACGAGAGTTCGAAGATGCACCTCGTAGAAGCATAAGAAAGGGTAGGGGATACCAGGGTGTTAGGATCAGGGGGATAGGTTGGCTGGGGTCTGATTGTGAAGAAGGGTTGGTTCGGGAGGGAGTGGTCTGGTTTCGTTCGGATGGTGTTGTTGGGTTGGTTGGGTTACGAGGGGGTGAAGATGGGGTTGAAGGGTTTGGAGAGTAGTTGAAGGGTGAAGGAGGGGCTGGAGAGGGTGATCTGGTAGGCTCCTCCTAAGTTATTGGCTCCTCCTGAGGGATAGGCTCCTCTTGAGGGGTTGATTCCCTCTGAATAGATGACTTAGTTAGATTGGGTTCAGAAAGGGTAGAAGGTTGGGTGCCAGTAGACTTCCTTCGCTGCCTCAGCTGCTGGACAAGAGATCCAATAGCTTGGGAGTTTAGGATGGCTGGGGAGTGGAGGTTGTTGGTTCAGGGTTAGATGGCTGGGGAGTGGATGTTTGTCCAGCAGCGACAGAGGAGCTACCAGCAGACTTTTCACGTCTACCGACATTCAGTTCCTACCGAATCCATTTGGCCTGAAGCTCATCTATATCCGCTTCCTGCCTTTCCTTCTCGGGCTACATCAGCTTTTGTCTTGGCCAATATGTTAGCCAAGACTTCGGTTTCATCTGGTGAGAAACCAGTCGCCTTCTTGTTTTCAAGCAGCCTTTTTTTCTGTTTCAACAGACGCGCTGACTCAGCTGCTAGCTCTTGAGCTTCTTACAGGATGTCACGAGCAATGGTAGAGGTTGCTTTTTAAAATTTTTCCATGGCTGAATGGAAGCCTTTACTGGCTACATCATGAGCGTCCATGTCAAAATGCGTAACTACCATAGGCGAGGGCTTGGCCACTCTTTCAACAGCAATATTTGGTAGCCCTCGTTGTTGCCTTCTCTTGTTTTCGTACTCCATGTACTTGTTGAAGAAGGTAGTTGTCATCTGCTTGTCCTTGGCAACTTTGATGACCTCATCTTCTGTAACGGTAGAGTTGATTTCAGGAGTATCCCTTAGCAGGGTGTTGATGAGCCGGACAAAGGACCTTTTGAAGTTGGGGATGTCCTTCACTTTTGCAACGTAGTTGCTTAGCTCATTGAAGATGATGGCCCCGTAGCTGAGGTGAGTTCGTAAGTAAACGACGCTTGTGAGCTTGAATTGTTGAGCCGTGAAGTTGTCATGGGCTCCATTCTTGAAGAGAAGAGACTTGTCCAGCAAATGACTGGAGCAGTAGACATCCAGGGGAAAGATGATCCTTAGCATTTTTCCCTGAGGTTCCCTTGGAATGTTAGTTCCCCTCATTGCTTCCCAGGCTCTGTCAGCCTCAGCAATGGATAGCTCAGAATCTCCGCCATAGCGAACACCAATGATTCTGGATATCATTTTGGCAGATAGAAAGATGGGTCGTTCACGAATCCATCCACGGATTACAGACAGAGTCTTGGGGTTTATAACCATTCGCTGGAAGAATTCTTCTGCGAGGAGGTTGTTGTAGTCTTCGTCATGTAGACACAAGAGGGGGAGAATCCCAGACTCATTCATGTCGTCGCACATTTTGGCTCTGGCAGCAAAAGTGTAAACAGTTTTCAGATCAATGCACATGCCTGGCAGATACATTTTTGGGTCCAGCTCCTGAATGATGTCATGATCGGCAGGGAATGAAGGATATCCTGGGAGGTTGATGGATGGACCAGGGTGAATGACTTGTTCGGGGTCAAGCAACTTTCTCTTGTCGGTTTTTGTCGTGGCAGATGATTTCACCTACAAAGTTTTTTTTTCTTCATAAATTAGGGATTTTCTCGACATAAGACAAACAACTAAAGATTTCAATTTTAAGAAGTAAAATAAATTTTCAGATGAAAAATTTGAAACCCTTGAATGTTTGGATAGATAAAAACAGAGAAACCTCAATAGGTGATCTTTGAAGAGATTAAGTAATTAAAAGTACAGAGAAAACTGTTAGTTTCAGGGTTTTGAAAGAACAACAATGGCGGAAACCGTCAAGATACGCAAAGTGTCTTTTCGGATTCCTCAATAATATGACTGAAAAGAAGAATTTTAAGAATACATCAAAGGAAATTGTCTTAATGAGTGTCGAAGATCTTACCATTGTCACTGTAAAGAGAAGAAAAGCGAGAAGAAATCGAAGAGAGCGAGGCAGTTGCAGAGTGAAAATAAGGGTTTGAGTAGAGAGAGAATATTTGAGAGAGAGAGGGTTTGTAAAAGTTTGAAAAAAGGCGGTTCAAAGTCTATTTAAAGAATGAAAAAAATAATCATTTTTAGCGAAAATGCCTTAGATGATTAACAGGTGTCTATCAAAAGGCTTTTAACTTAAGATATTTTCAAAGAAATAACAAAAAATGACTTTTAACCCCTTTGCCTTTTTAGAAAACATTTTACACTTTAATAGGCAAGATAATTGAAGTACTAACCTGGTAATAACGAAGAGATTAAGTCTGCCGGTTAGTAGCAATTTAAGTCTGCCGATATGAAAGTAAGCTTGAAAAACTTAAAAATAAACTTTAATTTGTAGGATCAATCATACCAAGATTTCTACTTAAATAAACGAACCTGGTAGCATCCAGTGGCTTGATGAGAATATCAGCCAATTGATGTTCAGTTGGAACGTATTCGAGACTGATGTTACCTTTTTCCACATGATCTTTCAGGAAGTGATAACGGATATCAATGTGCTTTGTATTTGAGTGCATCACTGGATTCTTTGAGACTGAAATTGCAGAAGTGTTGTCGCACATGAATGGACAATTTGCAGACTTGATGTTGTAGTCCACTAGTTACTACTTCATCTATAGTAGTTGAGAGAAACAGCTGCTGGCAGCAATGTATTCTACCTTTGTGGTTGAGTTTGCAACTGATCCTTGCTTCTTGCATGACCATGAGTGTGGCGACCCGACCCGGATCCCAAGACGAAATCCCAAGGTCGTGCCGCCGGGAAACAAATAACAACAAGCAAGTAGCAAATAATGGGTAGGGCCATAACGGCGATACGCCAACAACTTAAAACACATGCGGAAGCGAAATTAAATAAAACAGTGGCGCCCGAGCTAACAAGCTCAAACTAAAAACAACCAAAGAGATAATTAATCTCTCGGTCCGAAAATTCGACGCACGTGCCGCAACATTGGGCACGTAGGACTAACTCCCTATCATGCAATTCAATATATAGCATAATATACCAAGTCATCGGCGACGTTACAGCCGGAACCCAACGTTACACTAAGTCTAAGACTCTAGTCTAACAACTCAACGACTAAAACATACCGGAGAACAAACATAATACTTTACCCATCAATAACATGCTAAACATATTCACCAATATTTACCAAGCGCGACTAACACAAGTCGGCTGCCAATGACATAAGTACTAATAATGATAAGTACCAACAACAAGATAGTATATGGATACGTAATCATAAATATACACCAAGCACGACTACTACCAGTCGGCTACCAAAAGAATAGGCTAACAACATAATTACAATATTACAAATCACAATTAGGTTTCCTACCCATCATGAAGTTTACATAACTTCATCTTTCCCAACGACCTTACCAAAAGAAAATAAGCTATCTAAGTAGCAACCTTGCCCAAAAGAATACTTCGTCAACGCAATCTTCTTGAATTACTTGGATCCGCACACACGGCTCGGATCTAGGGAAAAACAATCAACAAATAAAAGTAAGTCACAAAGACTTAGTAAGTTACTAACCATAACTTCCTATCATGGCATAATGCTCAATAATATTATACATCATGCTATCATCACATAATAACATTATATAAAAATCATGTTATGACATCCATGCTCAACATTAATAAAACATGTTATCATCATAGTATAACATCTCACTAAAATCCATGTCAAGGCATACTAGGCTTAACAATAATGATCCATGCTTTTGGCATAATACAACATTCCAATAATGTTCATGTTTAAGCATTTATGCTTAACAACCTTAAACAACAAGTTATCTATAAAGTATAACAATTATGAAACCAATTCAACCATCATATCATATCCAAATCACAAGGCACATTATTCACATAAGTACTTGTGAGACAATTCATATAAAAGGGATATGATACCATTACCAATTCTTCCGCCGTGTTGCTCCTGCAAAAACACGTGCAAAACCTTTATGTGCCCTCGATATCCCTCTCGTAGATATCGACGTCCCCGAGCGATCTCCGCCGAGTTCCATAGTTATCAAAGTCATGTGTATTACTACAACTGAGATAAACTACTTCCCCATCGTGGCCATCGATGGAGGGGTGTGTGCAAACCCGGCACGGCGATCCATCGTGATCACGAATCTCACAATTCGTGAAGACGATGTATCGTCCCACCAAAGAATCAACAGACCGACTCCAGCTGGACTCAAAACCCAAGCACAAGTAATATATACTCATATGCTCAAAACAAGTAGGTAAACACTCTACCATCAAACTAGTCATGCATTTCATTCACAACTAGCATAAATCTCACAATAGAGAATCATATAAGCTCTCATAACCAAGTGTTCTTCATACACTTCAAAACTTCTTGGAGGCTCGACCTCCATGATTTCTACCCCAAATTCCGTAGGACTTAAGATTATAGTTCCTAGGCTTCATACTAACCCAAAGGTTGACTCCGTTGAGTCCAATCTAAACTTTCCGAAAATTTAGGGAATAGAAGCATGGGCTTCAATATCCCCCCTATGTTCATAACTATTGCCAATAACGATATTCCCAAGTTCAATGAACTCACATAAACTAAACAAAACATTTATCAATGCAACGTAGAACAAATTCATCAATTTGTGCATAACTTCATTTGGTTCACCTTACCAATCATATTCTCCAAAACATGATTTAATCACACAACATGGTTTAATATACTCTACTAGACATATATAACATAATAATCATGCTTACCATCATGTTAATAAGCCAAAACATAATTAGGGCAAAATCCCCTTCCAAGTATCTCTACCAAATCAAGCTCAATACCCATGAACAATTCACATAATAAGGTTTAATGGACCATTTAGCACATGAATTTCATACTAATTAAGGTCTCACATAGGTTCATCCAAGCTAAATCAACATTTGAAAACCTAGGGTTCATGGCATCTCTAACAACCCTAGAAATTGCATCCATTGACCTCACTTAGCAATATGATTGTTTCCCTAGGGTCAATGGAGCCAAAAGAAAGGGGAAGAGAGGTAGAAACTTACCGTTGATCAGCCCTCACAAGCTGTAATTCCCGAATCCAAGAGGTGATATCGTCTCCTCAACTCTCTCTTCAAACTCACGGGTAGATTTGGGGAAAGAAGATCCAAGGCTATGGCCTCCAAGGTCGAACTCTTCAAGAACCCTAGAATCGCCTCTCTTAAGCTCTCCTACGACTTGGCTGAATGTTCGCAGAAGACGGGCAGAAGAAGTCGTATTCTGTGGTCGATTAAGTTAAAGAGTAAGTTGGGTTTAATTTAAGTGGGTGGATTATCTCTCCTTAATTAACCCACTAATCAACCTCTAAAACTCTAATAAGTGTTTAGGACATGTCTTAGGTTAATAAGAAGGGTTTAGGTTAAGTTTAAATTGGGTTTGGGTGGGTAAAAGTCGGACAATGCGTGAAATACTTGCAAAATCCCGTAACAGGCAACAGGGACCATTGCGGTCGCTTCATGTAGGAGGGATGCGAGCGCATCCTCCAGCTTTGCACACTTCCAAAGTTGTTGCTTCCTCGCTCGGTCCCGGACTCTCCCGCATGCATTCTTGAGTCCTTCCAAGCCAAAAAGTGTCTACAATCCAACCTTAATGACCTCCAACTCATAATCAAAGCAATCAAGCTTCTAACCTCAACAAAACATGGCCAAGAATTCAGGTAAAACACACCCGAACGACAACCGAAAAAGTCAAACGGAGAAGGGTTAACGCTAGAATCAAACTAGCAACTAAACCGACGATGCAACAAGCATCCAACCAACATCTAAGGCATATAAATGATGTTATAAATGCCCTCTAACAATTATTCATAAAGTTACAACATAAACCACAAACCCAAGTTTCAAAGCATCTCGTGAAGGAAAATGCATACGTGCATCTCAAACGACATCAACGAACTTGCTATTGACTCTAAACATATGAGTGAGCTAAATTAACATGTTTATGATGATTATAAATGTATGAATTCATGCATAACACAAGCAAGCCATAATTCAGGGTTTTACAATGAGGCAAGTCTATTTCTAAGAAATTGACAGGTCCCATTGGTGCTTCTTCTGCTAACTTTGCAGGCTGCATAGTCTGCATCTGAGTACCCAAGTAGATCGATGTTGTTCCGTTTAGAATACGAGATACCCATATTTGTAGTTGTTGAAACATATCTGATGATACGTTTAGCAACAAGCAAGTGTGATCCTTTGGATCTGCCTGAAATCTAGCACAAACACAAATAGCAAACATTATATCAGGTCTACTGGCAGTAAGGTAAAGAAGTGAACCTATGATTCCTCGATACATGGTCACGTTCTCTTGCTTTCCCTTTTCATCTTTCTCAAGATGGCAGTCGGTAGACATTGGAGTCTCGAATCCTTTAGCTGAATCAAGACCAAATTTCTTGATTAGTTCCTTTGCATATTTGGTTTGGCTGATGAAGATCCCGTCTGAAGTCTATTGAATCTGAAGTCCTAGAAAGTAGGTGAGCTCTCCCATCATGCTCATCTCGAACTTGCTTTGCACACACTTTGGTTTGTAGATCCAAAAATAATGTCGTCCATGTAGATTTATTGATATGAGTCTTCTAGGGGAAGAACTCATAAAACGTAGCAACCAAAGAGAAAAACGAGCTGGCAGCAAATGGATGGGAGTGGAACCTCGAACTCGGGTTCACGCACACGACAATCAACGGGTATTCAGCCCTTAACCTTCGTATGACGAAACCGGCAATCAAAGGATAGTGAAGAACGACACAATCGTTATGGAGGGACGATTGATAGGTTCGTGAGTACTCGGGTAACCCCCGATCGCTCAATAATCTTGAATACTCAAGGTTGGGAAGGAAACTCACTTTTTCATTCATAAAATTCTGATTACAAAGATAAGAATGACAGCCATATATATCTAAGAATTCTAGGTTGCCATTGGCTAATAAAGATAAGATTTATCTAACCAACTAAAGGATAAGATCTAACAAACTATCTAATAAGGATAAGATCTAACTAACTATGACTAGGCGCCTATAATGGAGAATATTCTCCTTGTTTGTTTCTTCTCTAGGCCGAATTTTTAGCTAGAAAACAAGTGAGTCATCGCCTTCTAGAAGTCTTCTAGATCCTTCTTCCTTGCCGCCTGCCATAAGCCTTGTTTGGGCGCCCAAATTCAGCCCATTGTATCCTCCTTCATCCCAAATATTAAAGTGTTCACCCATTTTCCTTGACCGCTTTGACTCCTCCTTTGCGTGCCATAATTTGGGCTTCTACCTCAAATGTCTCGGGATAAATTGAGGACTTCATTTTGAATTTTCCTAGCCCGAGCCCTTGTTATTGGTCCATGCATTGTTGGCGGCTCCTTGATGATTTGGGCCTCATTATTTGATTCCTTGGTGACTTGGGCCTCATCATTGGGTTCCTTGGCGACTTGGGCCTCATCATCCCCTCTCTCTTGGAAGCGATTTGTCCTCAAATCGTCACCTACATCATAAGGACTTAGATCAGCAACATTGAAAGTAGCATTGACTTTATACTCACCGGGAAGGTCCAATTTGTATGCATTATCGTTGACCCTTGCAAGGACTTGAAACGGGCCATCGCCCCTTGGCATCAATTTGGATTTTCTTTGGTCCGGAAACCTCTCTTTGCGCATGTGCAGCCATACCCAATCCCCCGGTTCAAAGGTTACATGTTTGCGACCCTTGTTGGCTTGTCGCACATATTGCTCGGTCCTTCGCTCAACATTGAGCCTTGCCTTCTCATGTAATTTCTTCACAAATTCAGCCTTCCTTTCGCCATCTACATTAACAAACTCAGAAACAGGCAACGGAGATAAATCCAAAGGTGTTAGAGGATTAAAACCATAAACCAATTCAAACGGAGAAAATTGAGTTGCTGAATGTAAACTACGATTATATGCAAATTCAATGTGTGGTAAACACTCCTCCCAAGCCTTGATGTTTTTGGACAGTATGGACCTCAAAAGTGTTGATAGAGTTCTATTGACTACCTCCGTTTGTCCATCCGTTTGTGGGTGACACGTGGTGGAAAACAAAAGTTTTGTGCCCAATTTACCCCACAAAGTCTTCCAAAAGTAACTCAAAAACTTAACATCCCTATCCGACACTATAGTCCTAGGCATTCCATGAAGCCTAACTATTTCGCGAAAGAACAAATTCGCGACATGGGAAGCATCGTCGGTCTTGTGACAAGGGATAAAATGTGCCATTTTTGAAAACCTATCGACAACAACAAAAATGGAGTCTCTACCAAACTTAGTCCTTGGCAATCCTAAGACAAAGTCCATAGATATGTCCGTCCACGGGTGACTAGGGATAGGCAAAGGCATGTAAAGTCCATGTGGGTGGACCTTAGACTTAGCCTTCAAACAAGTTAGGCACTTAGCACAAATCCTCTCAACGTCTCTCCTCATGTGTGGCCAAAAGAAGTGTTCTTGCAAGACCGATAAGGTCTTGGCCACACCAAAGTGTCCCATCAAGCCCCCACCATGGGCTTCCCTCACAAGTAATTCTCTCATGGAACAAGCGGGTATGCAAAGTTTGTTTTCACGAAAAAGAAAATCATCTACCCGATAAAATTTCCCACATGCAATCTTTTCACAACCCACATAATCCTTACCAAAATCAGCATCATCATGGTATAATTGCTTAATGTGCTCAAATCCTAAAATCCTTGCATCTAAATTGGAAAGCAATACATACCTCCGAGAAAGGGCATCGGCTACCACATTCTCCTTACCTTGTTTGTACCGGATGACATAGGGAAATGTTTCAATGAATTCAACCCAACGGGCATGTCGACGGTTCAATTTTTGTTGACTCTTCAAGTGCTTCAAAGACTCATGGTCCGTGCGAATGACGAACTCCTTGGGCCACAAATAATGCTGCCACGTTTCCAAAGCCCGAACCAATGCATAGAGTTCCTTGTCGTAGGTGGGGTAGTTCAATGTGGCTCCGCTCAACTTTTCACTAAAATAGGCTAATGGACGCCCTTCTTGCATGAGTACGGCTCCAATTCCGATTCCCGACGCATCACACTCTATCTCAAAGGTCTTTTCAAAGCAAGGTAGGACCAATAAAGGCGCATTGGTCAACCGCTCCTTCAAAGTCAGAAATGCCTTCTCTTGAGCTTCCCCCCACTTAAATCCCACGTGTTTCTTAATGACTTCGGTCAACGGGGCTGCAATGGAACTGAAATCCTTCACAAACCTCCTATAAAAACTAGCGAGGCCGTGGAAACTTCGCACTTCTCCCACAGTTGTAGGGCTCTTCCATTCTTGAATCGCTCGCACTTTCTCTTCATCCACCTGGATGCCCTGTGAACTTACAACAAAACCAAGGAAAACAAGTCTATCCGTACCAAAAGTGCATTTATCAAGATTAGCATATAACTTTGCATCACGTAAGGCACCTAAAACAGATTTCAAGTGTACTACATGTTCATCCAAAGTTTTGCTAAAAATCAAAATGTCATCGAAATAAACAACTACGAATTTTCCAATGAATTCCCTCAAAACATGGTTCATTAAACGCATAAAGGTACTTGGTGCATTAGTTAGCCCAAAAGGCATCACCAACCACTCATACAGTCCATGTTTTGTTTTAAACGCTGTTTTCCACTCATCTCCTTCCCTCATTCGGATTTGATGATATCCTTGTGTCAAATCAAGTTTTGTGAAAAATTTGGAACCATGCAATTCATCCAACATGTCATCTAATCTAGGAATGGGATAACGATATTTTACCGTTATGTTGTTAATGGCTCGGCAATCCGTGCACATCCGCCACGATCCATCCTTTTTGGGCACCAAAAGAACCGGCACCGCACAAGGGCTCATGCTCTCCCTAACTTGACCCTTTTCCATCAACCCTTCAATTTGTCTTTGAAGTTCCTTGGTCTCTTCGGGATTGCATCTATAGGCTGGCCTATTTGGAATGGAAGCCCCGGGAACAAAATCGATTTGGTGCTCAATTCCCCGAATTGGTGGCAGTCCACTTGGAATCTCCTTGGGGAACACATCTTCAAATTCCTGAATAAGAGAAGATAAAGAACTAGGCAAAGAAGCAGTTAAATCATTGTTAGTATTCACAAGTGCCTCTCGAAACATGAGAATGATCATGGGCCTCTCAAGTAGCATCGCTCTTTTTACCTCACTCACTTTGGCTATCAAACTTCTCTTTTCTCTCACACTCTTTTCTTTTGAGATATTTTCAATCAACTCACTCTCCTTTTGCCCGGTTATCACTCTTTTGTCACTCACTTTTTTAACCGGCCCCTCTATCAACTCACTCTCCTTTTGCCCGGCTATCACTCTTTTTTCACTCACATTTTTAGCCGGCCCCTCTCTCTTGTTTTCCCTCATACTCTCTTTTTTCTCGGCATTCTCTATATTCTTTTCCTTACTTGCCGAATTCTCTCTTTGCAAAGTCAATTGATCTTGAAACACTTGTTTTGGAGTCAATGGTGCAAGTGCAATGTGTTTGTTGTCAAAGTCAAACGTGTACTTGTTAGTGTACCCGTTATGAATTACACGCCTATCAAATTGCCAAGGCCTCCCAAGAAGGATATGGGTGGCTTGCATCGGCACCACATCACACATGAGCTCATCCTCATACTTGCCTATCTTGAACTTCAAGAGGACTTGCTTGTTCACCTTCAACTCTCCTTGCTCATTCAACCATTGCAAGCGGTAGGGTTTAGGATGGGGTAACATGGTCAATCCCAATTTCTTCACCAAGTTCACACTTACCACATTTGCACAACTTCCCCCATCTATTATCACCCCACAAATTTTATCATTCACCCTACACCTAGTGTGAAACAGATTTTCCCTTTGACTTTCTTCCTCTTCTTTCAATTGAGCACTCAAAACCCTTCTAGTCACTAAACAATCTCCCTCGGCACCTTCCTCATCCTCACTATAATCATCTCCCTCAACTTCCTCTTCCTCTTCTTCCTCCTCTAAAGGAACATACTCCCCACTATCCAACATCACCATAACCTTCTTTTTACCACACTCATTGGCATAGTTCCCAAACCCATGACATTTAAAGCATTTTACCGATTTAGTTTTGGGTTGAGAAGTTTCACCTTTGTTTGGAACGGGAGCGGTAGTCTTGGGTGCCTCAACTTTGGTCTTGACGAAACCCTTGTCAATCTTGTCATTTCTTTGACTTCCCACACTAGCCTTCCATGGGGTTCTTGCAAGGGAATAACTCTTGTCCGCCTTCACTTGTCTCTCCACCTTAAGGGCCTTTTGCAACAACTCCGTCATGTTGCCATACTCTTGAAGATCAACCACCTTAAAGATTTCCCGATTCAATCCGGTAAGGAATCTCGCCATGGTTTGCTCCGAAGTCTCCCTCACATCAGCCCTAAGTAGAGCCATTTCAAGCTCTTTGTAGAACTCTTCTACACTCTTGGTGCCTTGCCTCAATGTTTGCAACTTGTGGTGGAGGTCCCTAATGTAATGGGGTGGAATAAACCTCAACCTCATGACCCTCTTCATCTCCTCCCACGTCTCAATCGGTGGATCCCTATACCTCTCTCTTTCCCTCCTAAGTTTGTCCCACCAAACCGAAGCATATTCGGTGAACTCAATGGCTGCCAACTTCACCTTCTTAATCTCGGAGTAATTGTGAAAACCAAAAATTCTCTCGATTTTCATCTCCCATTCAAGGTACAATTCCGGATCCTCCTTTCCCATGAAAGCGGGAATCTTCATTTTAATCCCATTGAGATTGTGATCCTCTCTATTGCCATCCCTCCTATCATCCCTCCTATATGGATTCCTCCTACCAAATTCAGATTCATAATCATCCCAATCATCCCGACCCCCAAAATGGTCCTCATCATAACCTACGGGTGGCTCACCTCTTCCAACTTCCTCTCGACTAGTACCATCCATCTTTCCCTTTTGTTTTGGGCACTCTCTAACCTACCAATTCTTTCAACCTACTCAATCCCTTCTTTGGACAAAGGCCTCCATGAAGCAGGTTTGTTCCCGTAACATCACCTCCATCACCAATACCACTTTCCTCCGACATCCCAAATCTGCACAAAAAGAACAATATATATATATATATATATAGATTCCTCACAGCTCTCCCTTACGTGTTTCACTCAAGGATGGTCACTCCCCTCGTGTATACACTCTTAATCGACTTTTTCCCTCTTTTGATCTCACCCTCTCTTGCCTTTTCCCTCTCAACTTCTCAACCTTAAAGCAAGAAGACTACGAGTAAAAGGAAACAGCCACAAGCAACTCACAAACTATCAAACGGAAAGGAGATTTTAGAAGAAAGAAGAAATAACACTTGGCAGCAACTCTTGGAATATTCGAAATAACAATCGGGTTTAGAGATGGAAAACTAAAGTGTAAAACAGCCACAAACACTTTGGATATGAGGATATAACATGGAAATATAGAGAACAACAACAATCGGCCTTGAGCAAGAAATTAGAATGCAAAAACTTATAAGCTTCGATAATGATGACGCGTGGGTTAGTTAGCACCACATCCTATTCGGGATGCTTGTAGGGTGCAATTAGAGTTTCCGGCCGTTATACTTATTGGATCAACGGAAAAACAAACCTTATAAGTTTCGAACGATGACAAATACGGAAATGACAAGATCTTAGAATATAAGGATAGCGGAAATGAAAACATCAATTTGGTTCAATCGGTTCTATATATATATATATTTTTTGTCTTTTCTTTGGGTTGATACCAACAATTCATTCGGGTCTTGAAGATATAACAATGAAAAGTAAACAGCAACACAAGTAATTAGGGAAGGAATCAGAAATGCCAAACAGCCTCAATCGGTTTTGAAGACAGCAAACAGAAAGCAAAATAGCCTTTAGAGTATATGATGCTAGGCCGAAACAAGTAAGAATGAAAGGATAGCACAAAGATGAGATTAGAGATATGTTTTTCTTTTCTTTTTTTTTGAAGATAGAAAACAAAGAAAAAGACAAAATTTAAGAAGTTGAAGCAGAAAATAAGGACGCGCAAGAACTACTAATTAAATAAAAAGATAGTCGTGGAAGCCGAACCTCGCTCTGATACCAAATGATATGAGCCTTCTTGGGGAAAACTTATAAAATACAGTAACTAGAGGAGAAAAACGAGCTGGGCAGCAAATGGATGGAAATGGAACCTCGACCTCGGGTTCACGCACACGACAATCAACGGGTAATCAGCCCTTAACCTTCGTATGACGAAACCGGCAATCAAAGGATAGTGAAGAACGACACAATCGTTATGGAGGGACGATTGATAGGTTCGTGAGTACTCGGGTAACCCCCGATCGCTCAATAGTCTTGAATACTCAAGGTTGGAAAGTAAGCTAACATATTTTCATTCATCAAAATTCTGATTACAATAGATAGGGGCAGCCCTATATATAGCTAGGAGTCCTAGGCTGCCATTGGTTACAAAAAGATAAGATCTAGCTAAAAGGATAAGATCGAACAAACTAATAGATAAGATCTAACAACTATGACTAGGCGCCTACTTGGAGAATATTCTCCTTGTTGTTTCTACTCTAAGGGGTGGCATCTAGCTAGAAAAAACAAAGGCTGAATGGCCAGCTGCCATAAACCTTCTAGATGCCTTCTAGATCCTTCCTCTTTGGCCGAAATTCTTGCCTTGTGTCTTGCCATGTGTTAGGCTGGTTGGAGCTGTTTTGGTGCGCCTAAATTCTGCCCATTGTAGCCTCCTTCATCCGCATAAATTAAAGTGTTCACCCATTTTCCTTGACCCGCTTTGACTCCTCCTTTGCGAGCCATAATTTGGGCTTCTAAATCAAATGTCTCTCGGGATAAAGTGAGGACTTCATTTTGAATTTTCCGAGCCCGAGCCCTTGTTATTGGTCCATACATCGTTGGCGGATCCTTGGTGTCTTGGACCTCATCATTGGGTTCCTTGGCGACTTGGGCCTCATCAAGTTTGCACACGCTCGTGTTTAATTTTCGGTGTGACTTGTACATTTCCATAGGCCATGATAGGTCTGTAGTAATTTGGCCATAGTTTTTTATAGACAAATCAGAATTGAGATTCATTTGATGCGTTAGAAACTAGACTTCGATATATTTCTAACCTTGCCTCTTTTGTAATTTTTGGAGTTGTATTTTAGTAAATGCGCATTTTTAAAGTGGACTGAATAATTTATTCTTGGTATTTCCAAGAAATTTGAGTTTTGCCTTGTTTATTGGATTTACTTTAAGACCCTTAATGAATTCCACAAAACCTAACCCTAAGACATTAATTAGACCTTAATTAGAGTGGATTAATCTGAAGTAAAATTTTTAGTACTAAGTCCTCAATTAGGGACTTAATCTCACTTAAAAATTGACATGTCATAACTTGACATATGTAATCCACTCACTTCCTAACCTTGGTGCCTTGAAATATCTGATTTCCTCCACTCATTACACCTCTTACATCCTTGATATTTACAACCACCATTGTTGTAAAGCTTGTGATGGAGATTCTTGGTGAGATTAGTGAGTGTTTCTTGATTTCCCGGAGATCCGACTATCCGATTTTGGATTTGAAACCACCCAATCGTAGCTATCGACGAGGAGAATACTAATCCTTGGTTTGTTTTCATTTTTTCCAGATTTTAATGGGATTAAGGTAAGCTTCAAATTTCCAGAATTTTGTATGCTAGATTGTTTGACATGCTAGTCTTCACTAAACTTGCTTAGATCATGATAAGGAAGAGTTTTATCAAGTTTATAAAATGTTTTGATGCTTCTATGAAATCTGAAAAAATTTCCATGTATCTTTACTTGATGATTTTGGTCTTGGATTTAGTTTGAAATATGTTCAGGTGTAACACCCCAGATTCTTGCATGATCATTGTGTACTTGTCTTCATGCATTCATAACCTTCGTGAGTATATTTAGTTAGTTTATGTGTGTATTGGAATCATTTATAAGTTACTAGTTGTTATTTTTTTACTTGATTCCTACTTTGATTCTATTATGTTGTCTATTGTTTTGATCTCCATTAGAGTCTTAATATAGCATTTTCTTGCATTGTAGAACATTCATGGTGTATTTAACATGTTCATAATAATGTATGTTTATGTGTTTAACCATTGAGTAAATTGTTACTTTCTTATTGCATGTTTTATACTTTGTTTTGAGACTTTCCTAGTGTTCTTCGGTTGAGTTTCGAACCCATTTTTAAGCGTGGAATCATCCATTGATGCTTGGGTTTGGATTAGGACTCATTTGGGATGTATTTGGAAGCATTTTGGTTCAGGAGGCTGAGCGGTCGCTCAGCATTTTGGATGGGCGAGCGCACAAAATCTAGTAGCAGCCACATTTTGGAAAAGAGGACTGAGCGGTCGCTCAGTCACATGACTAAGCCTAGGGCTTAGCCTCCAAACAGCATTCCCTTGTTTCGGAATTTTGAGTATTTTGGCCATTGTAGCCCCACTTAAACCTTTCCTAAACACCCCCTAAACCTCCCTAATAATCTTTAAACCCATCCTATCATGATTACCTAGTTTTAAGTGTGATTGAGTGGGAGTAATGGTTGGATTTTAGAGCCCCATAACAGATTTTATTGAACCACAAAGTAGTGACACTTGTCCCATTACCATTTTGACTTCACTAAAGCCACAAATCAGCCTTGGGGCTTCCCATTTGCTGCATTCTCTTCAAAAAAAACGTGAGAGCGAGAGTTTTTGAGGGCTTGCTCGGGTTCTTGAAGGTTTCCCCTTGGATTCCATATCTCCCTTTCTCCATTGTTTAAGCCAAGCCATAGGATTGAAGAGCTTGAAGAGTAGAACACTTCCAACCGAATAGTTTCTTCATTTGGTTTCTTGTGTGTGGTTTACAAGTAAGTTACTCTCCTTCTTCTTGGTTTTGGTAGTCATTGATCCTAAGAAAACAAAACCTATGCTTACTTAGGTCAATGAGTACACATACTTGCCTTATATTCTTTCAACTTGTGTTTTGAACCTATGAGCTTGTTAGAAGCATATGTAGGAAGATTTTATGATTATGGAAGCATGTTATTACCTTTCATCTTGTGTATTTAGGATTGTGAGCATGTTAGAAGTAATATTTACATGTTTACTTGAAAATGGTGTTATATGAAAATATCTTATTTGTTACTTACATGGGTTGTTGGTAATTGATATGTGTTCTAGCCTTTATTTCGACTCAATGATGAAGAAGAATCACATTGTGGTACTTTGGATAACTTATAATCTAGTTGGACTTAGTAATGAACCTAGGTTGGTTTATGAAGCACATAGCTTCTAATCTCTAAAATTGGGAATGTGTAGTAAAGACTCAACGGAGTCGATTCTAGGGAAGATTGGAACATGTTAGACACTACTCTTAATCCCTACGAAGTTTGGACACCGTATGGTCTTGATTCCTAATTTATGAGTTGGGTTTTATTATGTGCAATTGAGGTTGTTGTGATTATTTGGTTATGAGCAATGAATTACCTTGTCTTGAATTATGGTAGAGACTAATAACCTACTTGATCGGATGAGTTCGCTTTTGTTTAATTCAATCCTTATTTGTTTATGACGAGTAAATATCTACTTGTGCATCACATTGAGTCCAGCTGGCATTACTTGGTTTGATTTTTATGTCAGGGTAGGATGATGCATTACCTTCACGAATCATGAGATTCGTGTTCACTATCGATCTCTGTACCTAGGAACTCACATACACCTCCACTATAGGCCGGAGTGGGGAAGTAACCTTGTTGCCGTATCAATACGTGCGTCACATGCTACTATTAGCCGGCGGAGTTCGGTATATCAATGTGAAGGCACGAGCATCGTAGTCACGATATTGGGTTAACAAACTTTATTGCATGAGCTACGTACTGGTTGGGTCTTTTTTTTTTTTTTTTGATAAAACAGGGACGGCACCTTGCAGGATTTTATAGAAAAAAGGAAAGAACAAACTTGAGGGGGACAACCAGCCTTGCCTTTATAGATGTGAGGACGAAGGAGCCTAACCTCAAAAAACAAATTACATAACTAAAAAACGAAGGAATGTGTAAAAAAAGAAAGACAACAACTATCTACGACCAGGCTGAAAAGAGTAGAAACCATAGGTATCCATAGCAAGTAAATGTTTGATCTCTCCAGGAATTGTCACCAAAGTCGAAAAAATTCTGCACACTTTATGTTGATGAGCAATATTCGCCAAATGATCCGCCACCCGATTTTGCTCCCTGAACACATGAGATATGCTATAATGGCTGGACAAAATGCTACATTCTCAAAGCTCATAAACATATTGCCAAGGGGCGTTCACAGCCACAAGAGAATCAGTCTCAACGTCGATGTTACCCAAGCCCAAGGAGTGACACAACTTCAAACCATCATGAAGGGCTCAAATTTTTGCCTTCATATTGGTTCCACTATTATAATGATTTGAGAAAGCTCTAATAAAAGCACCCTGCTCATCACGAATGACCCCGCCACCTGTACAAATACCACCCCTAGACGATCCATTTGTATTGAGTTTAAAATGACCAAAAGCTGGAGAGATCCATTTTAACCATCTACCTTGTTGGACACAGGGCCTCTGAACATGGATAAAAACAGACTGCATAGACATGTCAGCACAAAGACTGCTCGAAGCCTTCGGCTTATATATAAGAGCCATATCACGAAGATGACCCATAACACGCTTGAAAATACCATCCACCTTCATAGAAATGCCCTCAAAAACAGCTGCACTTCTGGCTCTCCAGATCTCCCAACAAGTGAAAATGAAAGTCCTGAGACGACAAACATAGATTTGCCTACGAAATGAGCCCCTAGACCAGATTGCGAAGAGCTGCTGTAAGCTGGATGCGGCACTGCCCAGATTGAAAATCGAAGCAAATTTCGTCCATAAGGCTTGCACAACTTCATAATGCACAAAAAGATGCTGAACATATTCTAGGCAAGTGGAATGACAACAGCACACACATTTAGAAACCACAGGAATGTTCCTTGAATGAATTGAAGACTCATGTCAACCGGGATGGCATTATGGAATAACTTCCATACAAAGCAACTCATTTTCAGAGGGAGCCATGGCTGCCAGATCTTATTAGCCCAGCAAGCTAATGGATGTTTAAGACAGAATTGATTCCAGAAAGCGGCCGTATGAAAATCTCTCGAACTAGAGTGGGTGCAGATCAATTTATCCGGCAGACCTTCAACACAAGTAACCTTACGAATAGTTTCATGATGGGCAGTGTCGATCAAGGGGGCAAACTCCTCAAACATTTGCAAAGCATGCTGAACAGACAACCATCGATCCAAAGGGAGAGGTCCACCTAAGCGAACGCCACACCAATTAGAGTCCCAGAAGGACATATTTCCTTGCCCAACAATCCAGCGACTACATTGCTGGACACGCCATATCTGCCCCATAATGGCCTTCCAGGGGAGAGAAGCAGCCCAAGCCACAGTAAAACCATTATCGCCCCCATACTTATCCCAACAAAAGCGAGCCCAAAGGCTATCACCCTTCAAAGCGCTCCATGCAATCTTAGCATGTAAGGACTCCATAAGTTCAGCAAGAGGATGTATGCCCAAGCCACCTTCTGCCAAAGGTCTACAGATTTTGTTCCACGTTATCCAATGGACTTTATGTTCTCCATTAGACCCCTATAGGAAATCAGCCATCTTCATTTCGATACGGTGCAAGATAGATAAAGGGAACGGGAGAGCCGCCATCGAATAAACCGGAACACTACACAGGACAGATTTAATGATGGTAATTTTTGCACCAAAAGATAAAAGCCGAGCCCTCCAACCATTAATACGGCTAGTCGTCCGTAGCTCAAAATCCTCAAAATAAACCCTTCGCATACGACCCTTATACAAAGGAAGGCCAAGATACTTCATTGGCCAACGACGATGACTACAGCCTGACCAAAGAGCAATATGAGAAATTTTACGAGCCGAGCAATGTTTGGAGACATATATATATATATATATTTTTTGAGGAAGCAAGGGCGGCACCCTGCGAGAATTTATTGATTAAAAGAAATAAATAAAAACTTGAGGGGGACAACCAGCCTGGCCCTTTTAAATGGGAGGACAAAGGAGCCTTACCTCGGAAAGGAGATAAGCTAGACTAAAAACATAGAAGGCAAAATAAAAGAGCAAGCCTAAAGAGAAAGATCAAGAATTAAGAGGTACGGATCCTAGCCAAGCCCTGAGCATCCAAAATAATATTGCTTTTGATGAGTCTGGGGAGAACATCAAAAGACTCAAAGGTGACATCTGCGCGAGAATCCCTTTGCTAGATTAGCCAAGCCATACGCGCCCGAAATTAGCCTCTCTATATATATGACAAATAGAGAAATTGATTTTCCTCTGCAAGGAGCCAATAACTCGAACAAGATAAGCCAAAGCCCAAGAATGCTTATGGCGACCATTAAGCAAATCACATATTACCTTTGAGTCAGTTTCAACAAGGGCATTATGATGTCCCGAATTTTGAAGCCAGCATAGACCTTGATAAAGAGAACGAATTTCAACCATGTTGTTGGTGGACTCACCATAGAAAGAGGAGTAAGCAAAAACAACCGATCCGCTAGAATCTCGAACAACACCTCCACCACCACTACGACCTGGATTACCCAAGCAGAGCCCAAGTCGAGTTAAGCTTGAGAATACGGGAGGCTTATCCAATGGCACGAATAGTAACTTGCTTCCGAGAGGCAAAAGAAATTGCAAGACCATTGCTTCG
This sequence comes from Codonopsis lanceolata, assembly GCA_013146195.2. NCBI lineage: Eukaryota > Viridiplantae > Streptophyta > Magnoliopsida > Asterales > Campanulaceae > Codonopsis > Codonopsis lanceolata. The sequence goes on from CM028378.1 coordinate 125,641,989, forward strand.
ACGAAGAGCAAAAAAATTGGAAGCACATAGGATTGAATGAAGATCATTATCAACAGATTTGATAATTGGGATTGAGGACCTGGACTTACCATCAAATATGACACCATTGCGGAATTTCCAAATGTTCCAAAGAATAATGGGTGGAAGTAGAAGGGGAACCACTCCTTTGCATCTGCACCAAGTAGCCATGCATCGATTTTTTATTGTTGCTCCTTGAAGAGACAGACCATAAGAAGCAAAATGTTGCCAAGAGATTTTAGCAACATCACCATTAAGAAAGAGGTGGTTGAAAGTCTCAGACTGAGAGTTGTCGCAGCAAATACATTTAGAGGCCAAGAGAACACCTTTTTTGCATAAGCCCTCGTCAATAGGAACCCGCCCCATAAACAGACGCCATAAAAATATACTGATGTGTTTAGGAAGATACTTATGCCACATGAATTTTGATGAGAGATTAAACCACAGCGAGATGGAGCAACCAAGTCCAAGGTGAGCGAGAGTAAAATCACCGGAAAAGTACATATCCGGTAGGGAATCAGGAGAAGAAGTGGAGATATTGTGATTTGAGATAGCTTGTAAAGCCGAAGCAGGAAGAATAGATCGGGCTATAGGGAGCAAGTTTCCGTTCAAATCAAATAACTCCTTGACTGATTCAAGGGAGCAATCGGGAGAACGTGTGAGGTGTTGCCCAGGAATCCTGTTATCTAGCCAAATAGAGATAGAGCCCGTCCCAATAGTCCAGCCAATACAAAGGCTCGGCTATAGCCTTTATCTTGTTGGAGCTGCCAGATGTGAGAACCACGGCGAAGAGATAAAATCATGGGATGAATTGCAATATCGGACACGAAGAAAATCTATCCACAAATTAATTTGAGATCAAACGCCACAAAAGAGAATGGGCTTTGACAAGAGAAAAAAGTAACACCAATTCCTCTGAATGCGTGAGGCGACAACAAGAAGCCGAAACCCAATGAGATTTTGATCGGCCATCAATCTTGCGAGAAAAAGTTGGCAAAAATCTTTCAAGCGGTAGAATAAGCGCCTTTGGAGGCTCGGCGAGGCAAAAAGATAGGCATCATAGGCGAAGAGCGTGATTTATAAAAGTAACACGACCGGCTGATTAAGGAGCGAACCGATCGAGTCTACCATTTGTTGAAGCTTAAGGGCAAGAAGAATCAAAACTAAAGCCGCACTTTTCGACCCACATATATTGGACATCCCAAATAGGTAATTGGGGAAGGAGCCAAGGCTGAAACGAGTTAGAAGCAATAGGCAAACACGGATTAGAGGCAGCCGCAGGATGAACAAAACTTGACTTTGGCGGAATTAATAAGGCCAGAAATAGCGGCGTAATGAGCAAGAAGATCAACATGCTTTGGAGAGACCTACGGCTGCCATTGCAAAATATTATAATATCGTCATAAAAGATAAATGAGAAATAATGGGGCATCCACTCGAAGAGGAATAGCACACTTGTTGTTATCACGATGTAGCAGGTTAAGACCACGGCGAGAACCTGCTGCTTGATAATGAAAAATGGGGGAGAAGCGGGTCTCCTTGTCTAAGCCCACAAGAAGGCGAAAAAACCGGCGCCTCACCATTAACTAGACGGAGAGAACCAATTATTAGCAATCAACCTCCAAATCATGTCAATGAAAACCTCATGAAAACCAGAACTGCGGAGAACACGGATTAGGAAAACCCGAAACTCTATCAAATGCCTTGGCCATGTCTAACTTGATAATAATATTTGAACCAGTCACTTTTTCCCAAGAAGGAAACCATTTCTGAGAGCAAAATACGTTATCTTGAATTATTAGTCGCTTTGATAGCAGCGGCTCGATTTGGGGAAATGATATGAGGAGAATAAAGCAAGCAAGGGAGGCCAACAATTTGGATATGATCTTGTTGCAGAAGTTACCTGAGGCGATTGGCGAAGATCTTTAAGGCCCGAGGAGTATCAATCTTAGGGATGGTGGCAATAAGAGTACTAGTCCATGCTTGGCAAAAGTGAAGCCAGACAAAAATTCTGAATAACCTCAAAATGTCAAGCTTTATAATATCCCAACAAAATTTGTAAAAAATGGGCCGGAAAACCGTCAGGACGGCAGCTGTCTCCACAGACTACGAATAGAGGTCGGATCTCATCTAACGATGGAGGAGAAATGAGAGCTAAATTCCAATCTTACGTAATAAGTAAAGGAATCATATCCAAATCAGAGGCATGGGAGGAGAAAGGCGAAAAAGCGAACAAAAA
>CM028378.1:125644345-125671845 GCA_013146195.2 Codonopsis lanceolata
CACAGGCACAGCTCGCCCAGGATTTGTGGGAGGCGGCTCCCGAGTTGCCATAGGTGGGTGCTCATGGCGTCTCTGTGATGTCTGTTTCAACCCTTGTTTGTGTCTTGTGCTTAATATTCGTCAGTTTCTTCGATTTTCGGTGAAGCCAAGGCAAGCGTTTATTTCACACCATCATACGCCTTTCTTTCTCCTCTCAAGCCATAATCGATTACGAGGGTTCGCTCTTTGTCTTGTCTCTCTCTTCTTTAGCCGACTATAATTTTTAAATCTTTTTCGAGAGATGGCCGCTTTTTGCAAAACTTTGGAAATGAAGATATATGAGAATCTTATTGGATTTCTAGATACTTTCCTTGCGAGAAGAGGATCGAGATTGGTTCGAGCATATTTATGGCTATCGATGCTGCTTTGTCATGGTGGACTCTACGCATTAATTGGGAGATCTTTGAGGCGGCGTCGGTCAGTCGGTCTTGAGCCATCTTTTCAATTTACCTTGAGCGAGCGTGCTACTTTTGAGGAGTTCTGTGGGATGGTGAGAATGTCGGCCATTGGGCCTATTGTTGTGCCTTAGCAGCGGAGGCACCCTTTATGGCGATACGGGAGTTGTTTGGCTCGACTCACAATGCTACTCGGGTTTTATAGCGAGTGAATTTTAATTTGAGTTCTTCCGCTACCTTGAATATAGGAAGACCGGTCTACAGGTGTCGAATGGGCGCCCTCTTTCTACGTAATGGGTAGGAAGGTACCTCTTGGTGGGCTAACCCGATTCATTGATGTCTTGGTCGTTAACTTTGGTCTTCTTGAGCTCGGGACCATGCAGGGTAAATATTATCCCGACAATTTTGGCTGAAACTTTGTTTGGCTTGGACGCTTTTTCGTCTGGTGAGGAAAGGTTTCCTTTTGGCAGCCCCCTCTTGATTCATATGTGGTTGGAAGAGCACCTTAACTGGGTGATGGGTCCAGTGCTTATGGGAGGAATGTATGATCCCGGGCACTATGGCTCTCGCGACCATTATCACCAGACTAATTTTTCGGAGTGCGATTGGATAGAGTACTTTCTCCACATTGGCTCCATGGAGATCATTTGGGTGGTCAGCCATTGGTGGATTCGCAGCTTTTTCCTGTTTACCGAGGCTTATGCCCAGGTCATCTTGCCTGGTCTTGAGCATACCACCTTTTATTTGGCGTATCGAGTTCTTTGCCAATTTGGTAGAGAGCAGGTCATTCTGGATGTGAGCCGTCATTTGATTGAGGAGTTGCAAAAGAATAGGGAGGTGGGCGGTCTCATCTGTGATATGTGGGAGCTCGATTTTCCTTTGCGGGAATCAACTTATGCCTTTTCTGAATTAATATATGCTCTTGTCCCATGAGTATTTATCATGGGTGCTGGTGGCAACTGAAGGGGATTCCCGTGTCATTAGGCACGTACTGAGGTGGTTCCTTGGTCGGCGAGTGAACAGCGACATAGATGCTCGTTTGATGGAAATTGGCGAGGATTTGGAAATCTCATGGATGGTGGTTCCTCAGGCTATGCAGGAGGAATTTCGGCGAGTGCATGGCCTTGGTGCCATGATTGCCCCTGATCCTAATGAGGCGGGACCCAGTAACACGCCTCCCCGGTTGAGCAACGCGAGTAGGCGGGGTGATCTGCGGCAGGCAGATAAAGTTGTCCCAACTCAGGCTGGCAGACGTAGCACTGCTCGCAGAGGTGATGGTGCTGGCCCAAGTCGTCCTATTATATAGGACAATGGTGATACTGATGACGAGGAGGAGGATACCTCTAGAGGTTCTCATGCTGATAAGACTGGGGCCTTTTCTGTACCTCGCAGAAGTATCTACTCGCGACTAGGACGTCGCAGACGCTGATGGACCGTTTCTGGGCGGAACTGCATGGAAAAAGGGATAGTTGAGAGGAATAGGGGATATAGGTAGCATGTATGTAGGTAATTGTACAGGAAATAGATGTTAATCTCTATGTCTTACACACTTATTCCTAAATTGCACCTTATGGACCTCATTATAGTATATTTTAATGTTTTATTATATGAGCCTTGTCGTGGTTTTTTTCTTGGTCAGTCAAGATCATCTTCCCTGAATATGTTGAAGACTTTTGCTTGCTAGAGATTGAATGTTGGGGATTGAATGCCAGAGACTGCCTTCCCTCTCCTTATCTCCTGTGTTTTTTTTTCTTTGCTCTAACTTTTGCCTAGACTGCCCTTTCGGGTTTTCAATCTAGTGAGCCCTTATTTTCCTTGTGTATATATATTTTTTGGCTCTTACTTTTGCCTAGGCCGTCCTTTCGGGTTTTCAACCTAGCGAGCTGAAGAAGGATGCAGTGGCTATAGTACCTCTTGAGTTTGTCGAGGTTGAAATGCTGAACAAGGTCTTCCCCATCTTGGTTGGTGAGGAGCACTGCGCCTTCTGACCGGATATGCTTGAGGATATATGGTCCCATCCAAGGAGATTTCCATTTTCCCCTAGTGTCAACATAACTAAGGGGTTTCTCACGAAGTAACAGATCTTCGACTTGGATATCACGGCCTTTGACTTTTTTGTTGAATGCCGGAGCTATTCTTTTTTGATATGCTCGAGTATGTTCTAAGGCTAACAGTCGTCGTTCGTCTAACAGGGCTAATTCTTCGTGGCGCTGTTTGACCCAATCGATCTCTGCTACGTCTGATTCCATCATAACCCTTAATGATGGGATTTTTACTTCAATGGGCAACACGACCTCCATGCCATATGTTAGAGAATAAGGGGTAGCCCCAGTGGGTGTACGGACTAAATTACGATAGCCCGAGAGGGCTAGCGGCAGCTTTTCTGGCCAGTCTCTTCCTATATCAGCCATCTTTTTGATGATGTTTTCTTGTGTTTTATTGGTTGCTTCAACGACACCATTTGCTTGTGGTCGGTGTGGGGAGGATTTGTGCCTTTCGATTGTGAATTCGTCGAGGAGGCGGTTTACGTCCCCTTCGAAGTGTGTGCCGTTGTTAGAGATAATTTCGAAAGGTACCCCATATATGTACATAATGTTGGCTCTGATGAAGTCGGACACCTTTCTGGTATTCAGTATTTTGTAGGAAGAGGCCTTCACCCACTTTGTGAAATAGTCAACAGCTACCAAGACGTATTCGTGGCCGTTGGATCCTTTCGGGTGAATTTGACCTATGACGTCAATTCCCAATGTTGAGAAGGGCCAAGGGGCTGTGGAGTTGTATAATATATGCGGAGGCACATGCTGTAGATTTGCGAAGCGCTGTCATTTGTCACAGTGACGCACCCACCGAATACAATCGGTTTCTAGCGTACTCCAATAGTACCCTTGTCGGATGACTTTCCTCGACAGTATATGCCCGTTCATGTGTGGCTCACAAGTACCACCATGAAGCTGGTCCATGACTTGCTCGGCTTTGGCCTGATCGATGCATAACAGATTTAGGCCTTGGTAGTGCCTTCTATATAGATTACCTCCGCTGATCACGAATTGCGATGCCCATCTTCGTAGGGAGATTTTCCCTCTTCTGTCTAAGTTGGGTAGATAGACACCTTTCTGAAGCAAATTTGTGATGTCTAAGTACTAGGGCTCGTTATACTTTTCAGGAGTGGCATAGATTCTTAAGCAATAAGCCGGAGTGGTCCTTTTCCCAACTATAAATGGTTGGACGTTAATTTCAGTAGGGATTTGAACCAATGAGGCTAGAATGGCCAAGGCATCAGCGAATTGATTTCTATTTCGCGGTAGATAGTAAAACGAGATATCATCAAATTCTTTGGTTAGGGTTGTCAGTTTGGCATGATAGAGCTGTAGCCGGGGATCTTGGGTTTTCCATTTCCCTTCGACTTGATTTATGATTAGAGCAGAGTCACCGTAGACCTCCAAATCTTTAGCTCCTTTTCGGAGAGCCGCTTCTAGACCGGCAATACAGGCCTCATACTCAGCATTGTTATTTGAGCATTCAAACTCCAATCTGATGGCTAGTGGAGTGTGGGAGTCTACTGGATCGATTAGCAGGATTCCTATACCGAAGCCTCTTTTGTTGGCTACTTCGTCAAAGAACATTTTCCATTTGGTGTCGTGATCAGTGATCTCTAGGACACCTTCGTCTGGGAAATTGGGCTCTATTGCATCTTCTGCTTCTAGGGGCAGATCAGCTAAATGGTCCGCGATCACGCTGCCTTTGATGGATTTGAGCGTGACATAGGTGATGTCGAATTCGTTGAGCAGAAACGACCATTTGGCTAATCGGCTGGAAAATGATGGCTTGCCGAAGATGTATTTTACGGGGTCCATTCTGGAGATGAGCTTGATGGGTCGAGTTTGCAAGTAAGTTTTGAGCCTTTGCATTGCCCAGACCAGTACAACTTTTTGCTAAGGCTGAGTAATTGATCTCGCTTCCTTGTAACTTCCTACTTATGAAGTAAATGACATTTTCAATGTAGGAGTTTGCTTTTTCTTGTGCAAGCATAGCCTCTACTGCTGAATCTGTGACGGTTAAATATAGGAGGAAATGTTTATGTGTATGGGAAGGAGCTAGCACTGGTGGGTTGGCAAGGTATTTTTTGACTTTTTCAAAGGCTGACTGGCATTTTTCGTCCCAGAATTGGTCAGTGTTTTTCTTTAGGAGCTTGAATAGGGGCTCACACATGAATGTCAGCTGTCTGATGAAACGACTGATATATTGCAATCGACCTAGGAAGCCTTTGACTTCTGTTGGAGTTTTAGGCTGCGGCATGTTTATGATGTCTTTGATCTTGGCTGGCTCTATCTCGATGCCTTGCTTGGTGACCAAGAAACCCAGAACTTTGCCATTGGTAACTCCGAATGTGCATTTGGTCGGATTGAGCTTCATCTAGTGTTTTCTTAACCTTTCAAAGAATTTTCGAAGGTCTCTGATATGGGCACCATCTGTGTCATCGGAATGCACAAACATGTCATCCACGTACACCTTGACTTCTTTATGTATCATGTCGTGGAAGAGGGTGGTGACGGCTCTTTGATATGTAGCCCCAGCATTTTTCAGCCCAAAAGGCATGAGAGTGTAGCAGTAAGTCCCCCAGGGGGTAGTGAATGAAGTTTTCTCCTGGTCTCCTGCTGCCATTTTGATTTGGTTATAGCCCAACATGCCGTCGACAAAGGATCTTATTTTATGGGAGGCCACGACGCCTACCACAATGTCGATGTTGTGTAGAGGGAAGTCGTCTTTAGGTTACGCCTTGTTAAGGTCGCGGAAGTCCACACAGATCCGCACCTTTCCATTAGGCTTTGGAATGGTCACTATGTTTGATAGCCACATCGGGTATTCAACTACCCAGATGAATTTGACGTGTAGCTGCTTCATGATTTCTTCTTTCACTTGTAGTGACAGTTTTGTCTTGATCCTACAGAGTTTCTGCTTGACTGGCTTAGCATCGGGATAAGTGGGAATCCGGTGCTCAACAATGGCTGGATCTAACCCAGGCATGTCTTCGTAGGACCATGCGAAGATGTCCACGAATTCTTTGAGGAGGTCGATCAGTGCTGCCCTTTCTTAACCTTGCAGGTAGCTGCCGATTTTGACTTCTTTGATTTCATTGTTCAGCCCCAGATTGATAATTGACAAGTCTTCATCTGATGATGCTAATTGGTGCTTGACTGACTTGGCGAGCTCAAGCAAATAACTTTTATCTTTTGGACCCATTTCATTAAACGACTTATTATTAATGTTAATTAATTCGTCTTTTAATGAAGGTGCAACTAAGGAATACATGAAGACATCTAGATTATCATTATTAAGAGCAAACTATACAGGGTTGGTTACATCACTGAGGTCCTAGGGTTTAAGGTCCTCAGTTTTGGGGAGCGGATCGGTAGATGACCAGTCCGTAAGGCTAAAGGAAGGAGGGGGAATAATATATCCGAAATGGTCCACCAGATCTGTGGTCGTTAGGAGCGGGTTGGTCGTAGTATACTAGTTCTGCAGGGGGTTATCAGCAATAGACATGAATTCGGTAGGGAGGTTTTCATAACTAGTGTCCCCATCTATCATTCCCAGGAAACTGTCTCCTAGAAAGTCATTATCTAACAGGGCCAAAGCATAGTTATCTTGGTCTATAGACCAAGTGTTTTCAACTGAGACTATTTTATATGCAGGGTTACGGGGCTCCAGGGTAATCTGTTCTATTTCACTGGTGTGGCGAGACTGACATTTTCGAAGATTTCCCAACCAGGGCGTCTTTTCCCATTCTGGTCTAACCAGGGTTTGGGAAACATGAGATAGGCATTTGTCTCTCCTTTCCTTACAAAGTAACCATTTAATGTTTTTCTATATGGTTGGAGAGGGGGATCTATGTAAGGACGCTTTTCACGTTCTGCCTTGCTTTTCTCATGTTTCTGCTTCATAATTGTAGCTAACTCGGCTGGTGTGGGTTTGTATCCTAGACCAAATGGAGGGATACATTCCTTAAATTCGTCCTGGACTAGATTGACAAGTCCTTGCTGATTTCTGCCAAGACCCAGACCAGACATATAATTCATTTTTCGAAACATATTTAGGGGGACCATTTTTCCTAGAGGCGTGGTTTTCTTTCCTGTGATGTCAGTTTCTAGCCCATATTCAATGGCGTTGACTTTGGCTTGGGGAATAACCTCAAAACCGCTGAGGAAGATACCTGTGTCATCATGCTCTATTTCGAGGATTGGGATATTCCCGTTTTCTTTGTTTTCCACAATCTTATCAGCAAGAATGACTACTATGTGGTGGTCGAGGATAAATTTGACACGCTGGTGCAGCAAGGAGGATACCCCTTTTACCCCGTGAATCCAAGGGCGTCAAAGCAACAGACTGAAAGTAGCTGGTATGTCCAGGACTTGGAACTCAACTAGCATAGTGAGCGGCCCAATAGTCATTATCAAAGTTACCACCCCTAGGACACATCGACTAGTGTTGTCGTATGCCCTTACTGTCTGCGATGAAGGAGCCAGCTCTGATATTTTTATCCTCAGTTTTGCTAACTTGCTTATGGGGCATACATTCAAAGATGAGCCATTATCTATCAGGACTCGGGGAACCCTTTTTTCCCTGACCCCCACAGTGATGTAGAGAGCATCGATGTGGTTGGTTCCTTCTCTTGGCAACTCTAGATCAGTAAACATTATCACATTTCCAAAGTGTATGTTTCCGATCATTTGGGTGAGCTCGCTTGGAGAGGTTTCGATAGGAACGACTGCCTGGCTCAGGGATTTGGCCAGTGTATCACGATGGTTTTTAGAAGTACATAGTAAGCCCCAGATAGATATGTTGGCTTGGGTTTTCTTCATCTGAGCTAGCAGAGTATCTTCCATATTTCCAGCCCCAGTATCTATTTCTTTATCTTTGTCAGAGTGGTCACCCCTTTCGTGGTTTGGTTAGTAGGCTCGACCAGATCTGGTAAGGTGACTGACATCCCCATCGACCCAAGTGACTCTTTCAGTGCTACAGGTTTTTTGGCTACCCAAGATGGTGTCCCAAGAAAGCATGTTGCAGTTAGGCTCTTTATTTGGTGGAAAGAAAGGAGCAATGATATATGGGAATGGGTGTTTATTTCTTTCAAACTTGGGTACATTATTCTCTTCACCAACCTCAATCATATTGATTTGAGGTAGAGGGTTGTTGACTATATTTGGTCTGGGGGAGGTTTTTCAGTAACCTTATCATCTATTAGATCCTGGATAGCGTTTTTGAGCACATAGCACTTGTCGGTAGGGTGACCACTGCAGCAATGGTATTCACAGTACTAGGCGTGGTTCCATGTGTTGGGTAGAGGATTCGGCGGCCTATAGTTTTCCATGGGTTTTAGCACTCCTTATGCTATTAGCCCTTGCAATATCACAGACTAAGGAGCTTGCAGTTCGTCATAGTGCCTATTCCTTCTGTTTGGACCCATGAAGTTCCTATTTGGACCGTTGTTTCCACCCATTGTATTGACGGACCTATCTGCTCCATAGGACCATGGGACAGTGTTGTAGCTCTAGGTAGGGCAATTGGCTTATGGCACGACAGGCGTATTTCCTACCATATTAACGGTTGATCCTGATGCGACTGTCTTTCCTTTTGAGTAACGGAAAGAGTTGCGAGGCGTATTGATTTTTAAATGCCCAGTCTGTATATCTATTATATAAAACAGATCGGTCGGTTATCAAAAGCTAATTACCGGTCAGGATTTGTTTTTAACAAACCTATTTACCGGCCAGGATTAAATTTTTGAGAAAAACTATTTACCGGCCAGGATTTGATTTTACCAAAAACAATCACCGGTCAGGATTAAATCTCATCTAAACAGTTTTTTTCTCAACCCAATCTAATCTAATCGTTTCCTATTCACGTTTTTCTTCCTAAATCTCATCTAAACTGTTTTTTATCTCAATCTAATCTAATCTAACCGTTTCCTATTCGCGTTTTTCTTCCTAAATCTCATCTAAACTGTTTTTATCTTAACCTAATCTAACCGTTTCCTATCTACGTTTTTCTTCCTACGTTTTTATTTCAACCGGCTTTCTTCCATCCTTTTTAGGCTTATTTATTTATTTATTTATTTGACTCTTCTCTTTCATTCTTTAGTAAATCACTTTTGACCCACCCCTATCTTTAGTTTCAGGAGAGAAAAACTAAAAAGGAAATGAAAATTGGTAGCTGAGTTCTCACTAATTTAAATAAATTTAATTATATATATATACACTAACACCGTCTCATACTAACATCGTCCCATACTCGCGCCGTGCCATAGGCACGAGCACAGAATCTAGTCTTCATCGATACGGATCACGATCTCCACTATTTCCTTGAAATTACTATAGGGGAGATACCGCATGTGCTCAAGGTAAATAGGTTGGAGGTTCTTGATGAACATCCTGGATGATTCAGCTGGATCAAGCCTGTCCAATGTTTGTGCTATTTTTCTCTTCCACCTAGCTGCAAAGTCGGCGCATGTTTATTTTTCCCTTTGGGTGCACGCCTCAAGATCTCTTTTATTCTCAGAGGTAGTGTTGTCTTTGTACCTACTTAGGAACTCCTCTGCTATTTGGTCCCAAGTGTCTATGGTGCTATTATCTGCTAGCATTAGCCATTGCTTAGCAGCTCCTACCAAAGTAAGGTGAAAATTGGAGGTCATGGCTTCGAAGCTAGCGCCTCTAGACCGCATTCCGGTAGAATAGGATTTTAGGTGAGACATAGGACATCCAGTCCCATCGAATTTTTCTATGTCGGGCATTTTGAATTTTGAGGGTAGTATAGCCGAAGGCTGTAATGCTAATGCCCAAGTAGAAAATTCTCCTTTGTTTAGAAGTTTGAGCACCATTCCTTTTAAGTTCTCCATGTCTGCCTCTAGTTTGGTGGGAGGAGATGTTGGGTTTTGGTATATGCTGGAAGGATTAGGGATAGGTGGGTTGATTTCTTACTGCAGTATTTGGTAAGGATTTTGGGGAGGTAGGTTATTTGCGGGTGCTGGGTTTTGGTGTATGTTAGCGGGATTTTGAGGAGGAGGGTTATTGTTGGTTTCTGCTTGGCGACCAGGATCATTGAAGGGCAAATAGGTCTTTACGTGGCCTGGTTGTGTATAGCTTCTAGGGTCCATATGTGGGCTGTTTTGGAGTGGATTGGTGATGGGAAATGAGAGGTCATTTGGATTCTGGGGCATATTGGTATTTGGGAAAGGATATGGTGGGTATGGTGAGAAAGGGTTAAAATTTGGGTAATAGGGGTTTGGTGGAAAATTTGGGTTTGGGGTATTGGCAGTGTTTGGTGGGTTAGTGTTTGGCTGAGGGTTTAGGTTTAAAGGAGCATGAAAAATAGATTCCTCTTGAGGGGCTGCATGGAAGGAGATTCCCTCACCACTGGGATTCGGACCTTGCATGAGATTTGCTATTTGGCTCATTATGTGATCAGCCTATGCACCCAAATTTTGGTCTAATTACTGTTGTATAGTCGGAGTCGGAGCGTACTCTGGAGCCCCTGTATCTGTACCCACTATAGACTTCTCATTTTCAGCTGCCATTCTACTTAAATCTGCAACCTCTGAACTGATTCTGTTCTGACCCCTGTATTGTCTGATCTGACCCCTGTGCCTGTATCCCATATCAATCGGTCAGTACTATCTCTGTCTTTCCAAATTCGGGCCAGGTTTCTAAGGAAAAGAGTTTGGAAGTATCAGAAGGGATTGGCTTAAGGCTTTTTGGGTTTTGAGTACAGTGTGCCTTTATTAGTATTTTTATTATTATTATTCATTTTTCTTACAAATGATCGGACAAGCACCCGCTTTGTTTTGACAGTCTCAGGACTATTCCTGGAATAGTGGATTCTTTCTCCAAAGTATAGGAACTTCGTATTCCACCCGCCTTTCGACTCCCCAAGATCAGACTTATCTTAGGCGAAGGGCCTATGCTCTTTCCGAGATCCGCCATTCAAAGTGGTCTAGGTTGGATATCATGGAAATTATTGCTCAGCCACTGTGCAATTTATTCATATATTTTTTTTCCCTCTTTTTTTTTTTTTGCTTTCCCTTTTTTTTTTCTTGCAATAGGGACTGGTCAATAATTTAGAGATATAAAAACCGATCGGTCCATGAAGTGTTCTGAGAAACTATATGCAATTTAACGTTGGCTAATGCAGGGGCTAGACTGCCCATGGTGTAGGGTAGCAGTTCAGAATATTTCTACGTGTGTGCACGCATGTGCGGTAGCTAAAAAGCAGTAAAGTTTTTTTTTCGGATATAAAGCAATAAATAAAGTAGATATGGTCTGTCTTTCTGTTTTTTGTGGATTTTTTCGACTGATTAGTTTGAGTCCTGAAAGGACGGTGCGAGCAAGCAACAACCATTCAGATCAAGAAATAGAAAGAAAAGTGGGGAATCTATCTATTCCTATTAATTACACATTGATCCTAATTCCCAAAATAAAATGACAGAATAAAATAATATGTACATATTTTTGTGCGACAAAAGTAAAGCAGCATAATAGCAAGATATAGCAAAAATAAAACAATAATAAAATAAAGGCCTAGCCCGCCCCCCCTTTTTTTTGTTATCCTGCCCGAACTTCTATTTTTGATTTTTTTTTCGTATTCGCAAAGGTACTTGGAACGAAACTGCTGCAAGTTTCATGGTTATTTGCACAAATATATATACAGATATATATAAAACACGATATTTAAAATGTTGAATAAATATAATAAGCATATTTAGCCAAAAGGAAATGATAACTTGTTTTCTTTTTTGTTTGAAAATGAGTCTAACCCTCCGTTTTTAAAATAAAAACGACGTCCCCAGCAGAGTCGCCACTGTGAGTGCCCCGGATTTTTCCGTATCTCATCCTTCCTTGTTCAGGGAAAAACAAGATTCAGAAAAGACAACGCTCTTTTCATTCCATCTTCCCTTGTTTAGGAGAAAATGAAACTAAAAGTGCAAAAAGAACGTTTTAAAGAGTGCGTGGAATACGCCCGGCCTTATTGTGGACCACTATGAGTGCCTCGGGTTTTCTGTATCTCATCCTCCCTTGTTTAGTGGAAAACAAGATTCAGAAAACGCAACGCTCTTTTCATTCCATCTTCCCTTATTTAGGGAAAATCGAAATTAAAAGTGCAAAAAGAGTGTTGTAAAGAACGCGTGGAATACGCCCGGCCTCGTTGTGGACCACTGTGAGTGCCTCGGGTTGTCATCCTCCCTTTTTTAGGGGAAAACAAGATTCAGAAAACGCAATGCTCTTTTCATTCCATCTTCCCTTGTTTAGGGGAAAACGAAATTAAAAGTGCAAAAAGAGTGTTACAAAGAGCGCGTTGGAATACGCCCGGCCTCACTGTGAACTCAAAATATTGTAACAGAGTCGCCATCTTTATTTTAAGGAGAAATAAAGAAAAACCAAAAGTATCCATATTTTTGTAAAAGGGGTTCGGAGGCTAAGTTACGAGGTAGGAAGGTGTTAGGCACCCAACTCGCCCTTTTGGTCTCAAAACAAGTTTTATGGCTAAAATATGCTTTTGTTATATTTATTTAACATGTAAAATAAAGCATTTAAACATATATGTCTATTATTACAAACTTACAACAGTCTCTTTCCAGGAATTACAAATACATAAATATTTGGCGATAATAATGGCTCTTTTTAGTGCTATTTTCTTATAGAAATCCGTGCAGCATAATTGCTTATATTTATTACATCGGGCCGGCTTAAATAGCACTTTTTTTAATAAATAAAACTTTATATGCAACCGTGGTTATACCAAAATCTGGGTGCACATGACTATCGCTTTATGGGTCAAATAACGAATCTCATGCAAAACCTTAGACCCAATATGGAAAGCGTCGCTTTTCCTACAGCACCTCATGAAGCATCAACTTCGAATGCTCCCCTAAACACTAACCCTCAACCAAACACTAATACTCCACCAAATACCAGCGTTCGAACCGCCAATCTCCCACCAAATACTTACTACCAAAATCCTAACCCTTTCTTATCAAACCAAGGTTACCTTTTCCCAAATACCAGTATGCCTCAAAATCCAAGTGGTCGTACTTTCCCCATCACCAATCCACTCCAAACCACCCTACATATGGACCCCAGAAACTATGTCCTGCAGGGAAAAGTGATGACTTATCTACCATTTAATGATTTTGGACGTCATGCAGAAACTATAAATTTGACACCTCCTCAAAATGCTTACCAATGCCTCAGCAAGTCTTAGGAACAAATCCAACTGTAGCATATCCCACAAATATATACCATGCTCCGGCTCCACCCCTCACAAACGTGGAGATAGATGTTGAGAACCTCAAAGAACTAATACTCAAAGTTCTTAACAAATGAGAATTTTCTACGCGATCATTAACACTACAACCTTCAGCTATCTTGCCTTTAAAATTCAAAATGCCTGACATAGAAATATTCGATGGAACTGGCTGCCCCATCTCCCACTTAAAATCATATGCCACTGGAATGTAATCAAGAGGTGTTAGTTTCGAAACAATGGCTGCCAATTTCCGTTTGACCCTAGTAGGGGGTTCAAAACAATGGCTTATGTTAGCAGACAGTAGCACATTAAGTACTTGGGACCGAATTGCTGATGAATTTCAGAAGAGGTATAAGGATAACATTAGCTCTGAAAACAAAAGAGAGCTAGAGTCATGCACCCAAAAGAAAAGGGAAACCTAAGCGGATTTTGCAGCTAGGTGGAAAAAGAATGTTGCACAAACCTTAAAAAGACCCAACCCGGTCTAATCAGCTCGGTTGTTTATAAAGAACCTTCAGCTAGTTTATCTTGAACGCATGAGGTATCTTCCGTATGATGATTCCAATGCCATAGTTGAAGTAGGAATCCGCATAGATGAAGAAGAACGCACATGTTTCCTAAAAATTGATACACCTCCAACTTCATTCTGCTACTCTGAATAAGAGGAAGCACCTACAGAAGAATTTAACGTTGCTGAAAGAATTCCAACTGATGAGTACAGTAATGTACTGTGGTCTTATGGAGCAGATAAGTCTATTAATGTTGTTTGTGAGGACATCAATACCAGTAGGTATACAAGAAGTCCTCGCGGAAGAAACAACAGACATTATGATGAGCTGCATGCCCCAATGTCACTGATATTTCAAGGGTTAATGGCACAAGAAATCCTTAAACCACTTGAGGACTACAAACCTCCAAACCCATTACCCGCCAAATGGAACCAAAACAAGTACTGTGAATACCACCAATTCACTGGCCACATTACCGATAAATGCTTCTCACTCAGGAATGATATCTAAGACCGTATCAATAACAAAGTCGTTGAGAAGTCGCACCCATTGCCACACAATGGGCACGTCAACGTGATTGATTTTGATACAGACAGAGAAGTCAGCCCATGAGCTAAGTTTAAGAAGAATAATGTGCCTCTCCCATACAAAGTCATCCCTCTATCTTCAAAGAAGATAGATTTTACGAAACATCAATACAAGAAGTTGTTGGTCACTCAGGGAAGGACAATGGAAAGCCTTTGAGACTTATAGACCCTCAGAATACCCTTTTTTACATACCTCCAAAACCCTTTTTTGGCCTTTGAACCTCCTTTTGCCAAATAAAATCTTCAATAAGTAACCTTTTACTTTTTCTGAAATCAACTCAGCATCAGTTGTCATAGATTTTCCATTTTTAATTCTCATACATGTCTTTTACTTTTGATTCAGATCACCTATTTTCAAGTATCCTTGGACAGGTTTTCTTCTCAAAGATGATAAATTAACTCGGTTAAAAAACACCTAAATCTACACGAGTTGATAATGAGTCATCTAGAAGTTATGGACCCGTAAACTATTAAGAACACATGAAATCCAAAGCAGACAAGTCGTCTTGGCCGGAATCACCTTTGACCCATTGAAGCCAATCTATTAGAAGCATACTGGGGCTTCATACCATAACACCAAAACACCTCCAAAAACCGAAACCCTTTTAAATCCACCATATGCCAAAACCCCTACCGAAATTAAGACCTTCCAATATCACCAGCCAAACAACTATCCCCATAATCCAACTTACCAAAACCGGGGCTGTTGCGCCCTTTTATATCCACCAAGAATGATTATCCCTTTGCCCCAAAAGGAGAGAGGACATTCCTTAACTGCTATTGTAATGCTCCGAGAGGAAGAAAAAAAAAAGAGAAACAAAAAAAAAGAGGAAGAAGAAAAAATAATTAAAAAAGAGAAAAAAAAACCTCTATGAAGCAAGTCCATCATTTGTCCATCTCTCTTTTACACAAACTAATTTGGGTCTCTTTATGAAAAAAAACACATACACTTCTTCAGATGTGGATTGAAGCCAAAAGGCCCACCATACCCTAAGCCAACACTATACCCTAAGACAAAGCCATACCCAAAGCCAAAGCCAAAAGGCCCACCGTACTCAAAACCAAAAGCCAATTGTCCATCTAGAACCCACAACCTAAAAACCGATCCAATCAAAAACCTCAAAACTGATCCATCCCCAAACACTCAAACAGTACACTTTGAACCAGTCGTGATCAACAATTTTGCTACAATCCGTTATAACATGATATGAGGCAAAGATGAAACTCTTTGCTAAAACACACAAAAACATCAAAAGATAATTACCAAGTAAGGTCCATAACCCACCGATCTGGTGATACTCGGTAATAAAGTAAACTCTAGATCCCGACTCTCTGTCTTGTTCATTAGAGTCATCCTCATATCCTTTGCCTTTTATTTTCTCTTCAAATAAAGTCTACTTGGGGCTGTCCCTCCATTCACTTTTTTTCTGGAGTGTTTCTCCATTCATGTCCATAAGAACGTGCTGATTGAGTCTACTAAGGGCTTTTCTATCCCATCTTAAAGAATTTGTTGATTGAGTCATCCTGGGGTTCTTCCCACCGAACTCACGAGTCTTGTCCAAGCAGCCGCCTATCCCATACTCCATTAGGCGTGAATTATTAGTCATAACGAAAGATGCTATGATTGGGAAATCTTTGAAAATATGAGTCTCGCTAGAAGCAAGATAAGAAAAGTTATTCTTGAACTTCGTATAAGGTGGAGACATTTTGAAAACACATACACTATTGACCGAGAAAGCTTATGACTTAGCTTTATTCGGTAAGGACTTCCTAAAATTGGCTGATAGGAACACTTATTATGCCTAACCCCCCATCTGAATCCAAGGTTATCACAGATAACCTTTCAAACAATTGGCACACTACTACAAGGTCCTTCCTAATTTATGCGAGCCTGGTGGATCGTTTGAATAGACTTTGCCCCTACCTTCCTTTTGATGCCAGACTGGTTGTCTACCAGTTTCTGTCCAGGATACCAAAGGTTGGGAACCTCACTTACAAGGTTGGACTATTTGTTTTGCTTTGGCATCGGGCCAGTTTCTCTAAGTTCTATTAGATCTTGCTGCTTGACCGTTGTGTTGTCTCGTCCGATGGGCCCGGTTTTTGAAGTCCCTCCTTGTTTTCTTTGCCAAAAAACCATGATATCTTGCTATCAATTCTGAAAGAGAAACGGAAGACCCTTATTAAATTTCTTCACTGAGAAACCCTATCAGGTACCCGAAACCAAATAACAGATACCCAACAAAGCGACAACCTCAACCTTTTCACTCACTAGTCGAGAAGTACTATACATTTATAAAAGATGATTAGTTTTCTTAAAAGAGTCAATGGTGTACAGTTACTATTAACTAGTGTCTACATATAAACTAACAATAATTGCAAGTAAAATAATAATAATAATAATAATAATAATAATAATAATAATAATAATAATAATAATAAAAAGAACTCAGTGTCGTTGTGGCGTGCCACTCCCACTGATCCTGCCGCCTTTGGTCTGGAAACATTGCTTGCCCATATTACTGACCTCATCATCATCCCTGCATTAAGAAACATCTGCCACCCGACGCGAGAGCTACTCACATTTTTCCTTAATTTTGGTGCATGCAAGAGATACTAGAGCTCTGTAGCAGTCACATGTTTACAACCATAAGGGAGAAGAGATTTGCAAATCAAGACCTTCAAAGTTTGAAGCCTACAGCTGAACCCCTAGAATATGTAGTTTATAAATTGGTCTCTCCAAAATCAATCCTGACATAGTAGAAATTGATGCTCCCCAAACACATTTTCTACTGGCAACCCACCGCTTGACAGCACAGCATCATTTTCTACACAATATAGTCACAAAAGCGATAACAGAGTATCAGTATCTTTAAATGTTTGCATGCATCTTGTGTCTGCAAAAAAATTGATTTTTCCTGACCCTGAATCGCATTCTAATTCTCTATTGCATCGCATTTTAAAATTCTGATTTTCTATATCGGCACATCTTTTAAAAAAATTGTTCCACTTTCCATATTCTGGGGGAAGCGTGTTTTAAAAAAATCTCAACATTTTCCCTATTCTGGGGGAAGTGCATTTTTAAAATCTCAACACTTTCCCCTTTTCTGGGGGAAGCACGTTAAAAAAATCTCATCACTTTCCCTATTCTGGGGGAAGTGCACTTAAAAAAATGCGTTGCTTTTCCTATTCTGGGTGAAGCACATTTTTTAAAAAAATCTCATCATTTTCCCTATTATGGAGGAAGCGCATTTTCAAAGTTACATCATTTCCCTATTCTAGGGGAAACACATTTTAAAAGTTGCATCATTTCCCTATGTTAGGTGAAGCGCATTTAAAAAAAAATCCAATTGCTTCGCCTATGCTAGGCGAAGCGCATTTTGAAAAATCTCATCGCTTTTCCTTTACTGGGAGAAGCACATTGTGAAAACGGCATCGCTTCACCTAGGCTGGGTGAAACGCATTTTGAAAAAAATCCCTTCTGTTTTGCCTATGCTGGGCGAAGCGCATTTGAGTCTTACCTGCATTGCCTATGCTGGGCAAAGTGCATATGAAAATCCCTCTTGCTTTACCTATTTTGGGTGAAGCACACTTGAAAGTCCCATCGCTTTGCCTATTCTGGGCGAAGTGGCAAAAAGTTCTCATCATCATGTTTACTGGGTTAAAATCCTAGGAACATAGAGCAGAGCCAAACTATGTTTGGTCTGATTCTCGAAAGGAATACGTAGGCAGTGTACTACGATAGGTCCGACCATCACAGCATAAAAGCATGAGATCATAATGTGTTGCATCATTAACTGTTGTTTTTAATTTATTCCTGGTTATGATTTCCTCGAAATTAGGGAGTCTATTTTTATCAACGATGTTCGTTTACTAGGAAATTTTGGTTTACCCATAAACTTCATCGTTGAGGGGCTCTGTAGACACCCCAATTTAGTACCTCTATTTGTAACATTTTGTAAAATGTTAAATCCAATCAAAAAGGACTAGCGGATGTTAACTTTCAGGGAGTTCAATGTATCAAAGGAAGAAACAAGAAACAAAATAGACAAACAATGATTAGAAAGGGAGTAAAGTGTCCAAAAGTAAAGGAAAAACCAAAAGTGGCGCAATTACTACACTTTTGGGCGCGGCGCTCAAAAGTGTAGTAGGGGGCGCCCAAATTGGTTGTTTCTGTCTTCAGTTTACTTCTTTGGTACAACTTTTTCAGTGTATGGTACAACACATTAAAGCACAAACCTAAAATATCTTCTGTTGCCTTCGCAGTTAAGTCTCGTCAATCCTATAAATTGAAGTCTCCGCCTAGTGCTTTCAAAGAGTTCGGAACGGAGAGAATTTATATGCAGAAGGTTTTCAAATAAATCTCAGAGTGCTGTTAAGCTGCCAAAATCCTTCCTAAACACTTATACTCACTGGCCAAATATAAACCTAGTTAACCAATTAGGTTCTTACCCTATTGACCAGGCTCCAAAAAGCCAAAAGCAAGGAGTTGCGCTGCCCGATTTTAGACATGATATCAAGCCAAAACAAGTAGTTACGTTGCCCGATTTTAGACTTGACACCAAGACAATTCAAGCAAATACAAGCAGTTGTGCCGCCCGAATTTCGAGGTGAAAAACAACAAAAGCAAGCAATTACGCTGCCCAAATTCCAACAAAACAAAAAAAGACTCCCTCTCCCAGAAACACAAAGACAGATCGAGCGCACCTAAACCCTCATGTTTTAAGAGGTAGGTACCCAAAGTAATTGTTATTTTTTTAGAATAATATTAATTCAAATAGTAATATATCATAAAATAAGTCATTATGCTAGTAAAATTTCTATTATAAATAGTTATAAATTAAAGTCGTTATTATAGACTAAATTTCATATATATATATATATATATATATATATATATATATATATATATATATATATAAACTAAAATTATAATAATAATATATTTAGTCAAAAAACCTATTTTGAGATCGAAAGAACGAGTTGAGTGCCTAACCTCTTCCCAACTCGTAAATTAGCTTCTGAACCCTTATATTCTGATACATTTGGTTTTTCTTTGTTTAACCATAAAATAGAGATGGTGGCTCTGTTTAAATATTTAAATGAGGCCAAGCGTATTCCACGCGCTCGAAGTTTTGAAACTTCGCCAGCCTTTCAGCAGCGCGGACCAGGTTCGAACGGGGCACTTACAAATGGGTTAGTTGTAAGCAACTTGGCATATGATATGGAATTGACTTCTTTCTTTTTCATATTCCTACTTTCCACATGAAAAGAGGAGTAGTTGGATCTATGCACAATTGTTGTATTTCGAGGCATAATTGGGATGTATAATTTGAAAGTAAAAAGAGAAAGTAAAAAAAAAAATTCATTCCCAATGTCACTATTTTTGCATCCCAAAATAATGATCGATGTCTAAAATTAATTATCGATGCCCAAAATTAATTATCAATGCCTAATTTTTGTATTGCAATTCTAGATTTGGGTGAGTGATGCCCAAAATGCCCAAAACTAGAGAAGTCTCGTTGAAAATGGAGGAGAAAGAGAGTGATTGACGAGAGAGAAAGAAACAAAGAGAGAAAAATACATTTAATGAGGAGAGATAAGAGAGAAAGACATAAAGAGAGAAAAAGACATTTAATGAGGAGAGAGACATTTAATGAGGAGATATAGAAAGAAAGGGACCGTGTCTCTCTCTCTCCTCATTTCAGGATTGATTTTGGAACCGTAATCCCCATTTTTGCATTGCGATGCCCAATTTGTGCATTGTTATTCCCAATTTGTGCATTACGATGCCCAATTTGTGCATTGTTATTCCCAATTTGTGCATTACGATGCCCAATTTGTGCATTGTGATGCCAAATTTTGGGCAGGAGCTTTGTCCTCGTTCCTTTTCTTCATTAAGGGTATCTTTGTCATTTTCCACCCAACAGTGTACTTTAGCGATTTAAAACAAATATATGAAACTTTTCCGATTATAATTTTATCACATGTTACCGGCCTGAATTTCACACATTTTAAGAAATAATGAAGGAAGAAGTAGAATTATTCAGATTTCTGAATGGGCCGATTGGTTTGAAATGTTAACGTATGTAGAATGAATATGAGCCTTTGCTTCAAGAAACTAGAGTTAAATTCGGGCCGGTCGCATGTATAAAATTAGGGTGACAACCTGAACTGGTCTCATGTGATGATATTATAACCTCTCCAGTCTACATTTTTATTTATTCACCGCTAAAATACACTTTAGGGGTAAAATGTCGAAGATACCCTTAATAAATAAAAGATGCTGGCACAAAGCCACTGCCCAAATCTGGGCATCCCAATGAAAAACTTGGGCATCGCAATGCAAAATCTACTGCTTAAATTTGGGCATCGCAAGGAAAAACATTGGGCATCGCTCAAAACATTGGGCACCACTCAAAATTTTGGGCATCACAATGCAAAAGCCACTGCCCAAATTTGGGCATCGCAAGGAAAAACATTGGGCGTCGCTCAAAACATTGGACATCGCAATGTAAAAGTCATTACCCAAACTTGGGCATCATAAGGAAAAACATTGGGCTTCGCTAAAAATTTTGGTCATCACAATGTAAAATCAACTACCTAAATTTGCGATGCCAGATTTTGCATTGCTATGAGGGTATTTTTCTTATGTCAGTTATCTTGAAAAATGATTTGATCCATGACAACTTTAGGTTTGGGTTGGATGGTAGGCAACGATGCCCACATCAGAGGCAACAATGCCCACATCGGAGGCAACGACACCTACATCATAGGCAACGAATTGAAATTTGTTCGTTGTTGGACACATTTTTTCAATTTGGATGCATTTATTTGAATCATGTTGTATCATTTTTTAATCGTGATGCATCAATTTGGATTTGAGATGAATGAAAGCTGCATCAATTTGAAACCATTTGTTGATTATGTTCAGGGAAGAATAAACATGAAGGTCTGGTTCATGATATTTTGCAGCGTGATGCATCAATTGATGCATGACTTATTGCAGTGCGATGCATAAATTGGATAAGACAATTTAAATTATTGTATTGCGATGCATTTGTTTGATATAACGCGATGCAATGTGTAAGTGATCCGTAGCGCGCCTTAGGTTCATTAGGGGTATCATAGTCTTTCTTGCCCCAAAAAGTGTCTTTTTTAGGTGAAAAAAACATAGAGTCTTGTAGTGGTTGAAAATTGTCGAAAGTGGACTTGGACCGAATTTCACCCAAGTTTTTAACCGCTTCCGCTCCCCTATTTTTTTATTGTAACCGGAAAAGGTCTCTTTGTGCATCGTGTGAGAACCCTGTTTCGAGACGCCTGGCGCACATGAAGACGACATGCTTCAAAATATTGAAGCGCGTGGAATACGCTTGGATCTCATCGTGGACTCTAACAACTATCATTACAGAGTCACCACCTCTATTTTAAGGTTAAATAGAGAAAACCGGAAATACCAGAAAGTGTATAGGTCCCGTGGCTAACTTACGAGTTGGGATGTGGTTAGGCACCCAACTCGCCCTATTGGTCTCATTTGAGTTTTGCTAATATATATTGGAAAGGCGTGATGTTATTTGGGCATAATAACAGCTACTTTGTCATTTTAGCATTTAAGGTGTGTTAGTTGTTATCTAAGCATGCTGTTAACTATTAATATTTTATGTACATTTATATACAAATACTACTTTATCTACTATATTATTTACACATAACATGTTCAAACATAATAATAATATTATCTACATTTGTGCAATATAAATGAAATATATAAACTAATTATCGCATTATTTACAGATGATATTAATAATATAATTTAACTATTATTATTATTTTAATTATGTGATAGAATAATAAAAGGGTACCTACCTCTTGTAGCATGAAATTCTGATCCTAATATATACGCCTAAACTTTATGGGCTATGCGCCCGTAGTTTCTAGTGTGCTCTCCATGTCGTCTCCTCGAAAAAGAAAGTCTTTTTGTTGTTGTTGTATCATCATCATCATTGTTGTTGTATCATCATCATTTGTTGTTATCCGAGCAGCGTGACTGTGCCTTTTGACTTTTAGATCAGCTCGTCGGGGGCGAGGAATGAGTGGGCTCGCTTGCTTGGGCAAGGGAGGGGGCTGCCGCAGGGCAAGAGAGGAGGTTTACTCGGAGCAAGGAAGACTCGCTTGGGCGAGGAGACTGAAAAGCTCGTTTGCTCGGGCAAGGGATGAAGAGAGGCTGGTAGCCTTGAGGGAGAAAGAGAGAGAGCTGGGAGGCTCTAGGGTTTTCTTTGTGTGCCAAAGGAAGATGCTGAGGCCTCCTTATATATGGAAATATGAGTCCAGGCAACCGGTGGAAGTTGGCTGAGGAAGCTTGTACATTTTGCAAATTCATTTGTTCATGCAACTAGGAGAATGAAGAGGCTGGAAGAAGAAGAAAAAAAATTCGGGGCACGACACTTGTAAGGTTAGGCATCGCGCCCCAATTTGCATTCCTTCTTAAATTCCAACCTTTTCATTCTGCTCCCCTATCAAGTCATTTTTCATTTTGATCATTCTGCCCCCCCCCCCCCACTGAAAGGCTATCAGAATTTAACGTCTGTTAGTCCTTTCATATAACATATATATTTTGGACATTTTACGAACTTGGGGGGGGGGGGTAAGAAATTGGGGTGTCTACGAAGCCCTTCAACGATGGAGTTTGTAAGTGAAGGCAAATCTACAAGTAGACGAATGTCGTTGATAAAATAGATTCCCAGTTTTGAGACATTGTATCGTTGGGGAAAGTTTTGAATATTTGAAAGTGTTTTGCCAGACAAGTCGGGCAGTGATCATGATCTCCTCCCTCCCCTCTTCTTATTCCTCTCTTTTTTTTTTTTGAAAAACAACATTATGCTACCCAGGAGTTTCAAAGTCACATTGCGTTGCAATGCCTAAAAGATTTTTTCTTCAAATGTCACGTTGTAATATTCATTACAACGTCAAGAGATACCATTTCAATCACCCTGTTGCAATATTCACTGCAACTTCCAACAGATACTTTTTCGGAAATGTCACGCTGTAATATTCATTACAGCATCCAAAGATTTCTTTTCAACCAACCTGTTGCAATATTCATTGCAACATCCATTTCAACTGAGATTTTATACCATTCGCAGGACTCAGGGTATATACCCCTCTTGGAAATTGGTTTGGGACCAGAGATTATCAAACAAGATTTTGTATCATTTCCAGGACTCGGGGTATATACCCCTCCTGGAAATTGGTTTGTGAGAGAAATTTCAAACAAAGATTTTATATCATTCTCAGGACTCGGGGTATATACCCTCCTGGAAATTGATTTGGGACCAGAGATTTTTAAAACAAGATTTTGTATACCATTCCTAGGACTCGGGGTATATACCTCTCCTGGAAATTGGTTTGGGACCAGAGATTTTTAAAACAAGATTTTGTATACCATTCCTAGGACTCGGGGTATATACCTCTCCTGGAAATTGGTTTGGGACCAGAGATTTTTAAAACAAGATTTTGTGTTATTCCCAAGACTCGGGGTATATACCCCTCCTAGAAATTGGTTGGGGACCACAAATTTTCAAAACAAGATTTTGTATACCATTCCCACGACTCGGGGTATATACCCCTCCTGGAAATTGGTTTGGAACCACATATTTTCAAAACACGATTACATACCATTCCCAGGAGTCGGGGTATATACCCCTCCTGGAAATTGGTTTGGGACTAGAGATTTTTAAAACAAGATTTTGTATACCATTCCCAGGACTCGAGGTATATACCTCTCCTGGAAATTGGTTTGGAACCACAGATTTTCAAATACTGCGTTGCAATATTTATTGTAACGCCCCCAAATAGAGAAAAAAAATTGAGTCACAGCGTTGCAATATTCTTTGCAACGCCCCAAAGAGAAAAAAAATTTATATCGTAATATTCATTACGACGTTCCAGAGATTTTTCCAAACACCACGTTGCAATATTCATTGCAACGCACAAAAAGTTATATATATATATATATATATCACATTGCAATATTCATTGTAACGTTCCAAAAATTATGTTCAAATGCAAGTGTGATGCAACCTGGATGCGATAATTTAGACATGAGAGATGTAATATGGGACATGGGAATATAAAGTGTGATGCATTAAAAGAAATCAAGAATTAGAATGCTATGCAGCATTAAAATATAAGAGTTTTGATGAAAATGAGATTTTAAATGTATGCGGCAACTAATATGTGATGGAGGTACCTGTTTTTGTTCATGTGGGGATGTTCTGTGTGGAGTAATGATGTATTGTTGGGTCGGGGCTGCTGAAGTTAACTTTCCATTGATGGGCATTAACTTCCGTTAAGCAACCGTTGTTGGAGGGGTAACTTGCAAACTTGAGTAGCTGAGGGGTTTAAGTGTGCAGGTCAATACCTCGAGGGAGGGCAAGAAAAATTCCTTCCCCTTATTTGCGTTCAGCAGCAGCAACATAAGAGACCATTCATATGTTCTTCCTCCATAGCCGTCACCTTCCTCCTTCCTTTATCATCTTCAATCTTCTTCATTTGTCAAATGTTTATCTTCAAACAAGTTGCATTGTGTGTGTTATGGCTTCCTCTTCGCGATCCCGCAACGAAAAAGCTCTGACAAGCTCCGAATTTGGTCAGAGAAAATAAGGTGAGAAGCCATTGTCGAGGAACGCGGTTCAATATGAGTTCTTCACAGATGATTGGGAGAATATTCATAGCAACCACTCACATCTCTACTTTGGCTCCATCTGTTGTAAGTCTTCAATTTTTGTTCAAACCCATTTCGTTTGAAACTTTGAATTTTGTGTTGTTATCGGATGAT
This sequence comes from Codonopsis lanceolata, assembly GCA_013146195.2. NCBI lineage: Eukaryota > Viridiplantae > Streptophyta > Magnoliopsida > Asterales > Campanulaceae > Codonopsis > Codonopsis lanceolata. The sequence goes on from CM028378.1 coordinate 125,669,007, forward strand.
TTTGTGTTTTTGTTTGTTGAATTTCTTGCAATGTTAGTACGCATGAGCAATGTATATTGACATAACATAACAAATTATAGCTGAAATTGCATTTTATTTGGAGAAAAAAATATCCATTGTATATATGTTGACTGCATGTTGTACATACTTTGACTATGTATATGGAAGCAATAAAATGCGAATTTATCTAAACATAAAATATGATTGTGCAGAGGGATGTAGGGGTATGACAAACCCATGTTTTAATTTCTCTACGTTACTTTGTGTGTGCACGATTTTTGTGGTCAAAGTTGATAAAAAAGCATGCTACATGTTTGACTATTTGACCCTATGAGTTAATTAATAAAATATTAACAATGCTATGTGTATAAAAAATACTTCATGTGATATTGTTTCTCCAGACGAAACCGGGTGATTTTTAGGATTCAAATAATTAAATTATTTATTTATTTATTTATTATTATTTATCGTCATCATGCAATATTATTTAAAATATAAAACATTTGCATGCTTTTGCTTAATTATACAAACAGATAAGATATTAAATATTTACCCATGATAGATGGGCGATGAAAGTATTTAAACATGCATCGCAAGTGTACAAAATAAAAAATAATAAAAGAAATTTTATATGAGAATGTAAAAAAATGTATACCGCATGTGTGTTTAAATGGGGCATAAAAGAATACAAAATGTTGTATGCATATACATGAGAAGCAATAAAAATATGTATGTATGCATGCATGGCATATGGGCAGAATAAAATGTATCAGATATGGACAACGTATTTAACCAGGAAAAATGGAGAAGGCATGTGAAAATATCAAGAATTAAAATGTATGTGTGTGTATTTTGTGAGAAAGAATATTGTTGTGTGTGCTGTGATAAATGTTTGTATTGTTTTCTTTTCAGGTTCGCAAAAAACCTGACACGTCTCCGTGCCAGTGCGGAGAATCTGCACAAGATATATGAGTCGCTCCCATCGAGGGCGAAACTCCTCGTGGAGCAGACCGACCTGGCTCCTTTCATGAGAATCGTGGATTCATTCCACAGCTATATATCAATACATGAGGTCTTGCAGGAGTATTGGTGGGATACTACGCATACCTTTCATTTCGCCTTGGCGAGATGATTCTGATTCAGGCCGATTTTGCCACGATTACTGGCATCCCGACGGGGCTCGGCATTGGTCTCGCACTAGATAGCGACCTACGATTTCACCCAGAGGAGGTGCGGAAGCTGTTGGGCTTGGAGCCCGAGTATAAAAGTAGAGATGAGATCTGCATTGCTAGCATAAAGTGGTGGCTTGAATCCAACGCTCAGTCTGTGGACGATGAGGATGATGAGGTTGTGGCCCATGTGACTTGGGCATTCCTCTTATTTTTCCTGGGCACCACCTTGTTTGCCACTGCGTCTATTATGTTGCGGATGTCTCTTCTGGCGAGTCTCTGCGATTTGTATGCTGTCTCACAACATGACGCGGGACAGACGGGTCTGGCTACACTTTATTTATCTATGGATCATGCGTGTCGTAACAGCGTAAAGAACCTGACCGGCTTTTCTATTGCCTGTGAGGTAAAATTTTAATGTGTATTTTTGTTTATGAACTTGTACTATTGTAAGTATTGTTTTTTTATTGCATTATTATTTTTGTTATTTTTTGAATTTCTTTTTTGTTTGTTTTCTTTGCGGGGTGATGAAATTTCTTTTTTTTGTTTTGTTTTCTGCGGGTGTGGGCGTGCAGCCAGGTGTTTGATTTTGCTCCATTCCCTTGCCGGGTGGCTCCGTGGCACTGCGGAGCACCTCTTTCTTCGAGAGCAACCAGTGCGGAGTTCGAGAGCAACTGGCGGAGTCAGTCCCTTTAATTTCAGGAGACTATGGGTACTCCCCTTAATTTCGTTGACCCGATCTCAAGTTGACTTGGTCAACCTTTTCCCATGGCGATTTCAATGCAGTCATTTTCAACCTTTTATGGGGGGATTGTAATTAAATCGCATATTGATCGTGAAATGCATTTGTGGAATCTATGTATATGGAGAGGCATATGTAAATAAAATCTCGTCAATACTCTCTAGCTACGGTGCGGCAATGACAGCGTAACCTCATGGCTCCTCCACCATGGAAGATCGTGCCAGAGTTCATTCATGGCAAGTATCATTATGCTATTCAAGACAGTTCTGTATTGTTCTGTAGGCGTCAGCGTCGCAGAGACATGTCGTATCGAGTTTCTCGGTGCTCACCTAGGAGCATGCAGGCTAGGCGCGCCTAGAGTGCTCTTGGACGGTGCTTTCTGGACCTTTCGTCTTGTTCGGGAGATACCACCATCGCACATCGCACCCCTCCGGGTTCCTATAAAGTCAATATTTGCAAGGAAGATATAGAAGTAACTACAATATTTTGCAAGGGGAGATATATTAACTACCAGTATCCACGATGTGTATGCGAGATCACGATCGGCAGCGAGGCGGTGTATTATTTTATTTGTGTATTTTATTTTATTGTTTATGCATTCAATTATTGTATTTTTTACTGTATGTTTGTTTGTATCAGGTGGACACTCCGTCTTACTGCAAGCTGTTGAAGACGTTTTTCGGTCTCACCGCACTATACCAGCGGGTGAAGGACCAGCTCTCGTGTCGCAGGAATGACGCTGTCAATCGCGCCAGGCGCCAAGATGGTGACGATGGGGCCTGTGGATCGGGCCGAAAAGGCCTCGTGATGGGGGTACGCAACCTTGGCCCGCCCTTGGCCCGCCAGCCTAGAATCGAGATCGAGAGGAGTGTATCGACTTAAAGAGAAAAAATGTATTTTAATTATTTTTCCTTTTGTGCATTTACAT
>CM028378.1:125676845-125682049 GCA_013146195.2 Codonopsis lanceolata
TTATTTATGAAACTACACTCTTATTTTACAATTTTATAGACTAATTTTTTATTCAATTGAATTGCAGTTATGACTTCACCAAAATTTTGGACCACTGTATTTTATTTTGGACATTTTGTAGATGAAAACAACGGATAGTCATGGAAATTTAGTGGCAACCAAAATGCAGCAGGTGTTGCAATCAATGATGAAACTTCATGTGAAGAGTTATATCCTAAAGTACGAAACATTTGTAAAGTTGATGATATAGAGATAGCATTTCTTACTCTAGCAACGGTGCATAGTTTTCAAATTCCAGTCCGGATTACTTCAAACAACGAAGTTGAATGGTACTTGAATATTAATAAACAAGGCTATTTGGCTCCTCTGTGTGTAACCCCCATGTGAGCCAAGAAAATTGCGACGGGCACCAAGAAGAAAATAATGGAGTTGGTGGTGACATAAATGAAGAAGAAAATAATGTAGTTGGTGGTGGTGGGGACAGGCAAATTGAAGAAGAAATTAATGGAGTTGGTCATGATGATGATACACAATTTGAAGAAGAAAATAATGGAGTTGGTAGTGATGAAATGCAACCTGAAAGAGGCGATCATAATACGAATGATTCTTCGGATAGGTTAGAGGTAATTCGAGAATTTTTATCCTATAATGAGAATGATTTCTCAACACCACCGAGATTTGAGTTTAGCCTAGGTGACCGAGATCAAGGCAGCCGAGAAGGAAAGATTTCACAAGTGAGCATTTAGTTTCTTCGGTTGGAAGTACATCGCGAGTGTTACCTGTAGATATTGATTTGAAGGTTGACCAAGTCTTCAATAACAAGAAAGAGATTCACGAAGCTGTGCACTTGCTTGCATTGAACAACAACTTTCAGTTCAAAACAAAAAAATCGAGTAAGAAAGTGTATACAATAGTTTGTGGTGATGATAATTGCAAATGGCGTTTGTTTGCAACAAAGTACTTAGAATGTGATTATTTTCAGATTAAAAAATATACAGGTGAACATACTTGCCTCCTAAATATGTCCATGGCTAATCATAGACAAGCAATGTCACGTATTATTGGAGTACAAATATCACCAAGGCTTGAGGATCATAACACTACGTATAGACCTGCTGATGTCATTGCCGACGTTTACCGATCATTGGGTGTAGATCTAAGTTATCAAAAAGCGAGGAAATGTAGAGAAGCTGCCTTAAAACATCTAAGGGGTTCAGCCGAGGATAGTTACACTAAGTTGGCCGAATTTTCCCATAACTTGAAATTGGTTAATCCATCAACATTCTTCTCTTTAGAGGTTGATAGTGAAAACCGCTTTAAGTACTTCTTTTTGGCGTATGGGGCTTGTATTCTTGGATTCCACTCTGCAATGCGTCTGGTAGCTGTTGTGGATGGAACATTTTTAGCTGCAAGATATAAAGGTACGTTGATTGTTGCTACTTGCCAGGATGGAAATATGCAGATATATCCTCTTTGCATGGGCTGTTGTTGATTCTGAGAATGATGCATCATGACTTTGGTTTTTTACAAAGTTGAAAGAAATTACAGGTGACCATGAAGGACTTGTTGTGATATCCGACCGGCATAAGAGTCTTGTTAGTGTTGTCCGTATTGTTTTTCAAAATGCACATCATGCTCATTGTATCTATCATATAAAAGGCAACTTAAGGACTGCTACTCGAAAGGCTGACACGGTCTCATTTTTCAAGAGAGCCGCAGAGGCATATACTAGAGAAGAGTTTCGCAAGCATATTTCTGAAATTGAGAAAACTAGCAAGAAGGGTTGGAAATATCTTAGCGAAACAAATTTCGAAACGTGGGCAAGGTCACATTTCAAAGGAAACCGTTACAATATCATGACTTCAAACAATGCAGAGTCTCTCAACTCAGGTTTTAGGAAAGCCCGACAGAGTCCTATACTTTCGCTGCTTGAGTTTATTGGAAAAAAAGTTGCAGGCGTGGTTTTGTGAAAGGTGCGAAGCAGCAAAAAGTTGTATAACCATTTAAACCCCAACAATGGAAGATAAATTAGGCAAAGCAATTCAGAAAGCCAATAAGTTTACAGTGGTTGAACCCATTGATCAGTCCAAGTATGTGGTGACGAGCGGGACCAAGAATTATACATTTAACTTTGATGGGAATACTTGCACCTGCCAAAAATTTCAGTTAGACTACCTACCATGCGAGCATGTAATAGCAATTGCAAAAAGGAGAGGTTTTTCTGTTCACCTGTTGTGCTTATCATTCTATACAACTGAGTGTTGGAGAGTGGCGTATTCCCAAAACATCTTCCTAGTGCCCATTGAAGAAGAATGGGACATACCATATAATATTAAGGAAATGACTATCTTGCCACCTTTAGTCTGACGTCGAGCTGGATGTCGTAGAACAACAAGAATTCCGTCAACTTGAGAGTTTTCTGGAAGACAAAGATGCAGCAGGTGTCGTCAAGTTGGCCACAACCGCCTTTCGTGTCGTGATCAAACCCCTATGAGTGATAGCCATTCACAAATTTAGTAACTGTCGGATTTGAAATTTATATGTTTTGTAATGATCAGTTCAAATTTCAATGTATTGTAACTTTAATTTTGAATTTCAATGTTAGGTACTATTTCTTATTTGAGTTTGTAAAGTTTGTATATTAGTTTCATATTTCCATAGTGTCCATTAAACTTGCATAGGCCTACCTGCTGATAAAACAAGGTTGTAGGCCTACCTGCTGATATTTAGCAGGAAGAACTTTTAGACTTGCTAAAGTCTAATCAATTTTATTAATAACAACCCTATGTTTTGGCTATGTTAAATCATCCAAGACATTATTTACTTAACATGTTGAATTTCATAAGGATAAATCTATTTAAGAGAAGACTTGACTTGCCATTACTTGACTCAAAGCTTAAAGTGATAAAAAACAAGTAGTAGCCTTACCTCGCTATATTGTCTTCAAGAGGAAGAACTTATAGACTTGCTAAAGTTTAATCAACTTGATTAATAACCAAAATATGTTTTGAATAGCGTAGGGTGGATTAATCAACCCAATATTATAACAAATGAGTCAAGTAAATGACTTCAATAACTTAACAGACTTGTGTTGATTAATTGCAGAGGGTAGGGTAGATTACTCAACCCAATATTAAAACAAATGAGTCAAGTAACTGACTTTAGTTACTTGACTCATGCTTAAAGTGGTGAAACATGAAGTAGGCCTACCTGTTGATATTCAGCAGGTAGAACTTTTAGACTTGTTAAAGTCTAATCAGGTTGATTAATAACTAAAATAGGTTTTGAATATTGTAGGGTGGATTAATCAACCCAATATTATAACAAATGAGTCAAGTAACGGAATTCAATAACTTTACTTACTTGTGTTGATTAATTGTAGAGCGTAGGGTAGATTACTCAACCCAATATCAAAACAAATGAGTCAAGTAACTAACTTCAGTTACTTGACTCATGCTTAAAGTGATAAAACAGGAAGTAGGCCTACCTGCTGATATTCAGCAGGTAGAACTTTTAGACTTGCTAAAGTCTAATCAACTTGATTAATAACCAAACTAGTGTAGGGTGGATTACTCAACCCAATATTAAAACAAATGAGTCAAGTAACTGACTTCAGTTACCTGACTCATGCTTAAAGTGATGAAACATGAAGTAGGCCTACCTGGTAATATTCAGCGGGTAGAACTTTTAGACTTGCTAAATTCTAATCAACATGATTAATAACCAAACTATGTTTTGAATAGTGTAGGGTGGATTACTCAACCCAATATTAAACATGAGTCAAGTAATCGATTTCAAGCATTTGACTCATGCTTAAAGTGATGAAACATGAAGTAGGCCTACCTATTGATATTCAACAGGTAGAACTTTTAGACTTGTTAAAGTCTAATCAAGTTGATTAATAACCAAAATATGTTTTGAATAGTGTAGGGTGGATTAAACAACCCAATATTATAACGAATGAGTCAAGTAACTGACTTCAATAACTTTACGTACTTGTGTTGATTAATTGCAAAGGGTAGGGTAGATTACTCAACCCAATATCAAAACAAATGAGTCAAGTAACTGACTTCATTTACTTGACTCATGCTTAAAGTGATAAAACAGGAAGTAGGCATACCCGCTGATATTCAGTAGGTAGAACTTTTAGACTTGCTAAAGTCTAATCAATTTGATTAATAACCAAACTATATTTTGAATAATGTAGGGTGGATTACTCAACCCAATATTAAGACAAATGAGTCAAGTAGCTGACTCAGTTACTTGACTCATGCTTAAAGTGATGAAATATGAAGTAGACCTAGCTGGTGATATTCAGCGGGTAGAACTTTTAGACTTGCTAAAGTCTAATCAACTTGATTAATAACCGAACTATGTTTTGAATGTGGTGGTGGATTACTCAACCCAATATTAAAAACAATGAGTCAAGTAACTGGCCGCTACTTGACTCATGCCAAAAGTGATGAAACATGAAGTAGGAAGTCACCCATTGATATTCAACAGTAGAAATCCCCTTAGACTTGCTAAAGTCTAAACGTTGATTAACAACCAAAATATGTTTTGAATAGTTGTGGTGGTGGGATTAACCAATATTATAACCAATGCAGTCAAGTAACCGACTTCAATAACTTTACTTAATAAGTGATTAATTGCAGTAGGGTAGAGTGGATTACTCAACCCAAATTAAATCAAAACAAAGGTAGTCAAGCAAATCGACTTCGCTATTTGACTCATGCTTAAAGTGATAAAACAGAAATTAGGCCTACCTGCTGATATTCACCAGGTAGAAGTTTTAGACTTGTTAAAGTCTAATCAACTTGATTAATAACCAAACTATGTTTTGAATAGTGTAGAGTGGATTACTCAACCCAATATTAAAGTGATAAAACAAGGTAGTAGGCCTACATTTAGTAAGTGAAACCGTAATTATTTAAATTTTATTTTCTTGTTTCGAAACTAAAATTTTTATATAATGTATTTAAGTAATTCTAAATCATTCAAGTTTTAGCAAAGTTGGTTCATAGCAAAATTACGTAACATTTAATGCCTAGCGTAGGTTCACAACACATGTCACTTACGATATTAGTAGGTCGATTACTTAACCAATTGTATAACAAATAATTGAGGTAAATGAATTACTAAATAACAAAAAGTTCCATTAATTAAGCATAGTAATAAAAAGTTCATATGGAATATCTACATTT
>CM028378.1:125682149-125774409 GCA_013146195.2 Codonopsis lanceolata
TTCTCTAACCATCATACAATTTACATGTGAACCTTCCTACTCAAGGCATCCGCTACTACATTTGCCTTCCCTGATGATACAAAATAGTGCAATCGTGGGTCTTTTAATTTCTCCATCCATCTCTTTGCCTCATGTTTAATTCTTTTTGAGAAAATAAATATTTCAAACTTTATGGTCGAAAATCTCGAACTTACCCCAGCGCATAAGTAATGTTTCTGACCGTGGACGACTCAACCCGACCCTAATGCGAGATCCCGAGTCGTGCTGCCCAAATAGACAAGATACGAAGTGGCAGATTATAAAATTCATGTGGCGCAACATCGCATACGAACAACAACTCGGCTACACTTGGCCGAAAACAACTTAAAATAAACAAGTCATCGGCGACGTTATGTTTTAACCCAACAACTACTCCTACAATTAACACATGCTTATAATAACCAACGCCACAACATGCCGGAGACAACAACAACAATAATAATTAAATGAGCTTAAGCGGAAGAAACATAGCGAACCAACAAATTATATAACAAAGTCGATAGAATCGGCAATACAAAGATTACAAGTGTCAAATCATAAGTTGCTACAACAACAACAAAAAACCCCAAGCCAAGTCTATATGACTTGCTTCCCAACGTCCTTTCCAAAATAAAAGTCTAATCAACAAAGTCCAAAAGAGCAACCTTGCTCACAAACGACCAAGCGTGAATAAAGCGAGTCTATCTCGGACCGTCACCTCGGCTCGGATCTAAGGAAACAAAACAAACAAATAGGGTAAGTCGAAATACTTAGTAAGTTACTACAATGCATGATCATGTTATAACATGGCATTTATCACAATTATAGTTCACGTTCATCATATAGCACTTAGCACATTATTCACGTAAGTGCAAGAAAATAAATCATACAAGTAGGATATGATATAGGCACGGCCGCTTCGTAGCTCCTGCAAAATAGTTTGTTAACCCAATATCGTGACTACGATGCTCGTGACTTCGCATCGATATACCGAACTCCGCCGGCTAATAGCAGCCAGCTCCAAATCGTGTGTCGGGTAATTCTGTTCATGAATAGACAACTTCCTCGATGCATAGGTGATCACTCTTCCATTTTGCATCAAAACACAACCCAAACCTTCCTTAGAAGCATCACTATAAATCACAAAATTATCTCCTCCGCTAGGCAAAGCCAAAATAGGTGCCGTCGTCAACCGCTTCTTAAGCTCTTGGAAACTAGCTTCACATTTCTCGCTCCAAACAAATGGCACATTCTTCAATGTCAATCTAGTCATAGGAGTCACAATCCGAGAAAAACGCTCAATAAACCTCCGGTAATAACCCGCTAAACCCAAGAAACTCCGAACCTCGGTAAATGAACTAGGCCTCTTCCAATTCATCACCGCTTCTACCTTAGAAGGATCAACGGCTATCCCGGCGCTAGAAACTATGTGCCCCAAAAAAGATACTTCCTCGAGCCAAAAGGCACATTTGCTAAACTTTGCGTAAAGCTGCTTCTCCCGAAGAATAGATAAGACAACCCTCAAGTGTTTCTCATGCTCCTCCCGAGATTTCGAATACACTAAGATATCGTCAATAAAGACTACCACGAAACAATCAAGATAACTGTGAAAGACACGGTTCATCAAGTCCATAAACACCGCTGGTGCATTTGTCAACCCAAACGACATCACCACGAATTCAAAGTGCCCATATCTAGTGCGAAAAGCCGTCTTCGGAATGTCTTCCTCTCTAACCTTCAATTGGTAGTAACCCCATCTCAAATCAAGCTTAGAATACACGATAGACCCTTGCAATTGGTCAAAGAGGTCATCAATGTGGGGTAGAGGATATTTATTCTTAATGGTCACCTTATTCAATTCTCGGTAGTCTATGCATAACCGCAAACTCCCATCTTTCTTCCTCACAAACAAGACCTAAGCGCCCCCGGTGCGCCTCAAGCGACACACTCTGGGTTTAATAAAACCAATCTCTAGGAGTTCTTGCAACCGAAGTTTTCAACTCCTAAGCTAAGCCGGCTGGCGCCATCCTATACGGTGCCTTAGAAATCGGTGAAGTCCCCGGAATAAGCTCAATACAAAATTCTAGTTCTCTATCGGGTGGCATAGCATGGTCGGTAGAAAACACATCGGGAAACTCACACACTACCGGAACCTCTTCTAAATTCGGCGAAGACTTCTTCTTATCAACTACGCATGCAAGATAACCCGTACACCCTTGAGACAGTAATTTTCTAGCCCTTAGAGCGGAAATAAAATGCAAGTCACTCGATGCATGATCACCCACAAAAGTAAATTCAGCACACCCTAAGATATAAAATGTAACCCGCTTATGGCAGTAACTATAGCATGATAAGCACATAACCAACCGGCCCATGCCAAGAATCACATCAAAATCACGTATAGGTAGAACTACCAAGTCCGCATGCAAAGTGTGGTCACCCACCAAAACATCACAAGATTTAAACACTTCAGATGCGAGCATATACTCCCCGAGCGGGGTAGAAACTTCAAGTAAATATGGCAAAGGTTGAGGCAATACGCATAGATTCTCAATAAAGTGCGAAGCAACATAAGAATGCGAAGACCCTGGATCTATGAGAACTCGAGCCTTATGATCGAATATAGAAAGAGTACCTCCTATCACGGCCGTAGACCCCTCGAACCTCGCCGATCAAGCGCAAACACACGGCCTTGCACCTGGGTTTCCCATCTACACTCTCTCTTGGCCCCTGCATCGAGCCACATTTCCTGCTGAGTTGCCCCAGCTTTCGGGCACTCCTTCCTAAAATGAGTGCCATCTCCACAAAGTGTACACTTTCCAAGCTTCGCCCAACACCAATCAACTGTGTGCCCTAGCTTCCGACAACACCGCAAGTCATACTCCCACTACGCCGTCCTTGTTGCCCTTAGATGAAGAAGTATTGTTACCTTGCTTCCCGCATCAGGGCCTTCCTTGGCCTCCACCTCTCCTATCACGGTTCCCTTGATATCCCCTTCTATTACCCGAATTATTACCCTGATTGGTGCTCTGAGTAGATTGTCGTGCATTACTAGAATTGTTCTTGACCCGGTGTTCCTCAATGTCTTGCTCCACCTCATACGCCGATCAACGATCCCACCCTGTAATCGGTGAGCTTAAGCGCTAGAATCTTCTTTCTAAACTCAGCTCTTAACCCCTTTACAAACTTATGTGTTCTCCGTGCCTCCGTAGGAATCGATACGCACAATATCGGCTCAATTCAATTAGAAATTTCGCGGAATACTCGCTACCGCTACGCCATGCTACCTTGCTCAAGATCATAGAACTCCTTCTCCCTTTGGTTGCGAACCACATCCAAGTACATATTCATTTTTAAATTCTCTTTGGAAATTGGCCCAAGTAATGTAAGGAACTTGTTGCATCTCCCAACCTTCTTCAACACAGCATTCCACCAATGTTCGGCGGCTCCTTTAAACTTGAACGTTGCTAGCATAACTCTTTCTTCGCTCTGGGCACACCCCAACATGGACAATACTTTGATCATTTCCTCCATCCATAACTCGGCCTCTCTCGGTTTCCCCCAAGAAACGAACTAGGCTTTAACTTAAGAAATCTCTAGAGAGTAGTGTCGGTCCTGGTCTCGTGGTGGAGGTGGTGTCGTTCCTCCGGCCCTCCCGGCCCGCCCCCGCTAAAAGCCAATAATCGCGATGTAATTCAGCCATATCCGGTCCTACCGATTCTCTCAAGCGGCGGTACCTCTACTTCAGTTCAACCTGAACTCTCCTGGTCTACCTCTCCGGATTATCCATCGGACTCTACAAGAATTCACCGACGTTAAAATCAACACACAAATAACCAACCCAACTAGGCCATGGAACCTATCCCGGCCGACGCCTAACCTATAGCTCGATACCAACCTGGGACGACCCAACCTGCGACGACCCAACCTCGACCCCAATGCGAGATCCCGAGTCGAGTCGTGTCAGTCCAAATAGACAAGATACACAAGCATGCACAAGTAGGATTATAAAATTCATGTGGCGCAACATCGCATACGAACAACAACTCCTGGCTACACTTGGCCGAAAAACAACTTAAAATAAACAAGTCATCGGCGACGCTACAGCCTGAACCCAACAACTACTCCTACAATTAACACATGCTTATAATAACCTCAACGGCCACAACATGCCGGAGACAACAACAACAATAATAATTAAACGAGCTTAGTGGAAGAAACCGTAGCGAACCAACAACATATAAACAAAGCTCGACATATAGCTCAGATACAAAAGATTACAAGTGTCAAATCATTGTTACTACAACAACAACAAAAACCCCAAGCCAAGTCTATATGACTTGCTTCCCAACGCCCTTTCCAAAATAAAAGTCTAATCAACAAAGTCCAAAAGAGCAACCTTGCTCACAAACCACCAAGCGTGAATAAAGCGAAGTCTATCTCTGACCGTCACCCTCGCTCGGATCTAAGGAAACAAAACAAACAAATAGGGTAAGTCGAAGACTTAGTAAGTTACTACAATGCATGATCATGTTATAACATGGCATTTATCACAATTATAGTTCACGTTCATCATATAGCACTTAGCACATTATTCACGTAAGTGCAAGAAAATAAATCATACAAGTAGGATATGATATAGGCACGGCCGTCAGTAGCTCCCGCAAAATAGTTTGTTAACCCAATATCGTGACTACGATGCTCGTGACTTTCGCGATATACCGAACTCCGCCGGCTAATAGCAAAGCCAGCTGACGCACGATTGTTACGGCAGGGCTACTTCCCCATTGCGCCTACAATGGAGGGGTGTGTGAGGTCCCAGGTACGGCGATCCATAGCGAGCACGAATCTCTCAATTCGTGGAGGCTATACATCGTCCTACCCTGACATAAAAATCAAACCAAATAGTGCCAGTTGGACTTAATGCAATGCACAAGTAGATGTTTACTCGTTAAGACCAAATAATGATCGAATTCGACAAGAGCGAACTCGACCGACCAAGTAGGGTATAAATCTCTACAATAAATCAAGTCAAGGCAATTAATTGCTCATAACCAAATAATCATAACGGGTTCAAAAACACATAATCAAACTCAACTTAAAATTGAGTAAACTTGACCAAACGGTGTCCAAACTTCGTAGGGATTGAAATTAGAGTTTAACATGTTCAAATCTTCCCTAGAGTCGACTCCGTTGAGTCTTTTCTCTAAATTCCCAATTTTGGAGAAATTGAAGCTATGTGCTTCATAACTCAACCTAGGTCATTTCTAGGTTCTTCAAGGTCATAATTCACCAAGGCATTATGGCAATGTGCTTCATGTTCATCATAGAGTCCAATATTGAAGATAGAACACATACAACATACAACATATCATGTAAGCTCAATTTAGGCCATTCTCACTTAACAATACTTCCATCAACAAATACAATACATGTTTCTAACATGTTCAAGACCATAAATAAACAAGATGCAAGAGTTTTATAAACTTTCATAGGCAAGAAATCAACCTATACATGCTCCTAACAAGCTCATAATTTCAAAATACAAGAAGATAGCATAGGAAGCATAAAAGTGTCCTCATTGACCTCAATCACCATAGGCTTTGTTTCCTTAGGGTCAATGAGAACTAAAAGAAGAAGAAGAAGAAGAAGAAGAAGAAGAAGAAGAAGAGAGTAACTTACTTGTTCTACACCAAAGAAAGCAAATGAGAAGTTTGATCGGATGGAAATGCTCTACTCTTTGAGCTCTACACCTTTGATGAAGGAGTCTTGGGCAAATGGAGAGTGGATGAGGGAAGACCAAGGGATTAGCTTCAAGAAGCCATGGAAGAAGCTTGAGAGAAAGGAAATTCGTTTGTTGAGAGTGGAGGTGAGAAATGAAGGTCAAAATCTGATTGCAAGGCTTATATTGGTCTAGAATTTGAGTGGGACATGTGTCAAGCCAATGTGGTCTCCTTTCTAATCTGATTTTGTGGCTTAATGACTCACTAATGCACTCTTAAACCACTCTAAAAACAAGTTAGATATGTTAGGACACAAGTGAGGAGGGTTAGGGAGGTTTAGGATAGGTTTAGATAGGGGGTTAGGGTGTATAAGTCGTTCAATATCAAAACAGGGGAAAAAAATCCCGTAATGAACAAGATGTTGAGGCGGGCGCCTCAGCCTCTCCTGTGCGGGCGCCAACCTCTCGAGGCTGCCTCCAAATTCAGATCATTTTGCAATTGCCCAAAGACTTGAGGCGGCGCCATCAAGATGCAAGGGCGCCCTCGGCCTCAACCTCCAAAACTTGGTCTAAACTTGTCCTAAATGGTCCCAAACTTATGGGCAACCATTCTAAGGTCTAACCCAACTCAAAACAAGTCGGAAACGCACCCGAACAACACCCGGAACAAGATAGAACAAGGCTCGAATCACGCGACGAATGGTTAACGAATCAAACTCCAATCAAACACTAATCAAACTAGGATAACTTGGACATGAAAGAGGTTTGTTTCAACATGGTTAAGACCTGAATACAAAGCCAAGAACTCAACGAACTCTTCGTACGACGAAATAGAAGCAAATACAAGCAACGAGAGGAATCGCTAAGGCCAAAATCAAAGCGATCAAACCGGCGATTCAACAAACAAGCATACGTGATTCTAAACATGTTAAGGGCTTCATGAATGACTTATGAATGGTTCTAAAACATTTATAAACTAAGTAAACATACTCACAATCAACAAGAAATCAAGAAGACAAGCATACAATGCACATGCAAGAATACGGGGCGTTACACTCTCCTCCTTAGAATTTAGTCCCTAAATTCTTACCAAGTTCATCAAACAAGTGTGGATGCTTCTCGCGCATCTCCGCTTCCGTTTCCCAAGTCGCTTCTTCAATGTTGTGGTTTCTCCAAAGAACTTTGACTAAGGGAATTCTCTTGGTTCGTAGCACTTGCTCTTTGGTATCCAAAATCTTCATGGGCTTTTCAACGTAAGACATATCCGGCTCAAACGTTATCTCCTCATACTCAAGTACATGGGACTCATCTTTCAAATACTTTCGTAACATGGAAACATGGAAGACATTATGAGTCCCCGAAAGTGAAGGTGGCAATGC
Source organism: Codonopsis lanceolata (assembly GCA_013146195.2). Lineage (NCBI taxonomy): Eukaryota > Viridiplantae > Streptophyta > Magnoliopsida > Asterales > Campanulaceae > Codonopsis > Codonopsis lanceolata. Next base: position 125,689,269 of record CM028378.1, read on the forward strand.
GATACGATACGCCAAGGACCCAACTCTCTCAAGAACCTCGAATGGGCCAATGTATCTCGGTGTAAGCTTCCCTTTCTTGCCGAATCTCTTCGTACCTCTCCTCGGTGTTACCTTCAAGAACACGTAGTCTCCCACTTGGAACTCAAGATCCCGCTTCGATTGTCCGCTGTAACTCTTTTGTCGACTTTGAGCGGTGCGCATCGATCTCTAATCAACTTCACGCCCCAACCGATCTGTTGCACTAACTCGAACCCCAAAGCTTCTCCAACTTCGTCCCAACAAATTGGTGATCTACACTTACGCCCATACCTTCATACTTCAAGGCCATCTTGATACTCGATCGATAACTGTTATTATACGCAAACTCGGCTAAAGGTAAGTGAGTATCCCACCTTCCCTTGAAATCCTCGGCACAAGCTCGCAAAGATATCCTCCAAAATCGAATCAATCGCCGATCGACCATCCGCTTATGATGAAAAGTCAGATCGAAGTCTAATCTGGTCCCCAAAGCTTCCTGCAACGACTTCCAAAATCTAGATGTGAACCTCGGATCTCTATCAGACACAATACTCACAGGTACGCCATGAAGTCTCACAATCTCCTGAATATACAAAGCTGCCAACTGAGTCAACGAATAAGTGATAGCTATCGGAATAAAGTGTGCAGACTTAGTCAATCTGTCGACTATAACCCAAATCCTCTCGCATTGATAATCGGCGCGGTAACCTCTCGTGTGTCACAAAATCCATGGTAATGAACTCCCATTTCCATTCAGGAATCTCAAGTGGTTGTAGAAATCCCGCAGGCCTCTGATGCTCAGCCTTAACCTGCTGACAAGTCAAACACTTTGACACATACTCCGCAATTTCTCTCTTCATGCCCTTCCACCAAAATTGTCTTTTCAAATCTAAGTACATCTTCGTGCTCCCCGGGTGAATGGTATACTTCGTTTTATGAGCCTCATCAAGAACCAACCTCTTCAATTCAGTATTAGAAGGAACACAAATCCTACCTCGAAATGTTAAAGTACCCTCACTATTAATCACGAAATCAGGCGATACATTCTCAGCCAACCCATCAATAATTTTCTTCAACTCCGGATCATTCCCTTGCGCTTCTCTAACCTTCCCAAATAAAACTGGCGTAGCGCGAACATTTGCGAAAATCACACCTCTATCATAAACACTAGGACCCCAATCTCGCAAATCCTCCAACATCTTCCATTCTCTAACCATCATACACGACATGTGAACCTTCCTACTCAAGGCATCCGCTACTACATTTGCCTTCCCCGGATGATACAAAATAGTGCAATCGTGGTCTTTTAATTTCTCCATCCATCTTCTTTGCCTCATGTTTAATTCTTTTTGAGAGAATAAATATTTCAAACTTTTATGATCGGTGAAAATCTCGAACTTAGCCCCATACAAGTAATGTTTCCAACTGTGACGACCCAGCCCGGACCCCAATGCGAGGCGGGCGCCTCAGCCTCTCCCAGGCGGGCACCTCAACCTCTGAGGCTGCCTCCAAATTCATATCATTTTGCAATTGCTCCCAGCACTTGAGGCGGGCGCCTCACAAGATGCCAGGCGGGCGCCTGGGCCTCTGAACCTCCAAAACTTGGTCTAAACTTGTCCTAAATGGTCCCAAACTTATGGGCAACCATTCTAAGGTCTAACCCAACTCAAAACAAGTCAGAAACGCACCCGAACAACACCCGGAACAAGATAGAACAAGGCTCGAATCACGCGACGAATGGTTAACGAATCAAACTCCAATCAAACACTAATCAAACTAGGATAACTTGGACATGAAAGAGGTTTGTTTCAACATGGTTAAGACCTGAATACAAAGCCAAGAACTCAACGAACTCTTCGTACGACGAAATAGAAGCAAATACGAGCAACGAGAGGAATCGCTAAGGCCAAAATCAAAGCGATCAAACCGGCGATTCAACAAACAAGCATACGTGATTCTAAACATGTTAAGGGCTTCATGAATGACTTATGAATGGTTCTAAAACATTTATAAACTAAGTAAACATATTCACAATCAACAAGAAATCAAGAAGACAAGCATACAATGCACATGCAAGAATACGGGGCGTTACAAGGGTCGTCTACTTCATTTCTCGACGAGAACCTAATGTTCACAGAGCCCGATGATATTTTCTCTACTTTCCAGTATGAGTGGGGTGGTGGCTTAGTAGAGCAGGTTCTTCCTGATGTCGAGATCCCGGAGGAGCGTCGTGTCCCGGAACAGGCTCGTTCGGTAGACATATCTACCTTTATTGTCTCTTTTCTTTATATTCTTTGATTATATATATATATATATATATATATATATATATATATTTTTTTTTTAGACTAACATTTTTTTATATTATTTTTTTATTTTTACTATTTTTTTTCAGGTGAACGTGTCTACTTATAAGAAACTGCTGCGGGGCTTTTTCAGCATTAGCAAACGGTTTCAGAAATTGGCTGATGAATTTTCTTGCAGGGGGAGCAGCATAGCGCGGCGGCCCAGACGTCGAGATGACGATGATGATGATGATGATGATGATGATGATGATGATGATATTGGGTCGGCGCAGTCGAGGATTGAAGCGGTGGCACAATGGGTCCCAGGGTCATGGGTGGTGGTTTTCACAGAAGCCAGTCGTCCCGAGCACATTAGCTTTGGATTCCTGCGAATATAGTATCTTTTTTTATATATATATAAAAGAAACCTGTACAAACATTATGATATAATGCAATATAATGTATATGATGCAATATATTACACATGCAAAAATAAATTCACACAGAAAATAAAACTATACCGGACATCTAAAATGTAATGGCACGCTGTACTTTAAAGAAATGGATTTATAAGAATGCACCTTTGAATTAGAGCGGGCTTTTCGGGTGATATCGGAACGGGAAAACGACCGAATCCCTTATTATTTCGGTGCCTTGTGGCTGTGGAGCCAGTGCTCGTAGCCTCCTTTCATAGGCTTTCTTTTCTTTTCGCTATCAGACGCAGGAATAGTGGAGTGTCGGATCATCAAACCGAGATACCGGGCAGGAATTCCACAGCACAGTGGAGATTTTCGGTGCTGCCATAGGGGACCTATGGTGCGGCACCAAGAAGCCTCTTGGTGGCACCATAGTTTCTGCTGCGACCCGCTTTCTTCACTATTAAGCTCACTGTGCATTGAACTGCGTAAAACTTTCTTAATTCTCGGTATAAATTCTGACAGAAACCAGCTCGGTTCTTCACCAATTCACTTCATTCTTTCCTTTAAAAACTTACCAGCTTCTGTCCTGCCTGCTATTGCTCTTTTAAGCCGCATAAAATTTCTCGCCTCCCCTTTTATAAATGGTCGCCCGTATTCCTCGGACTCTGGAAGTGAGATTCTGGCATACGGATTTTGGATCCTCTCATTGCGATCTGACGAGAGGGATTGGTTTGAACATCTTTTCGGGTTCAGGTGCCTTCTGTCCTGGCGGAATGTCATAGTTAATTGGGACATGTTGAGGGGAGCCGCCAGGTTTTGGTCTCGTGAGGATCACTTATTTAATTTTGGCATGAACGAGATGTATCCTACATTTGAGGAGTTCTGCGCGATGCTGGGGGTGGCACCTACTTGTCAGATTGCGGTACTCGCCTACAGAAGGCGTCCGTACATGGCTATCCGGGAGCTCTTCCATTCTACCCGTAGTGCTACTCCAGGATTCTTTGATGGGGAATCTTTTAATTTGATGGTTCTTCTCACGGAGTCTTTCTTGAATCGAGGAAGATGACATGGACTATTAGCGGCGTAGATTAACAGCGCTCTTTCTCTGCTTGGTAGGGAGATATTTGATAGTTGGTCTACGGATTTGTCGATCGGGTCATTGACACGGCATTCTGAGCTCGAGATCGCCCGGTGAACATTGTTACAGTGATTTTAGCGAGAGTCCTTCGCGGGCTTTGCGCTTTTCTCTTGGAGATGAGTTGTTCCCTACCGGTAGCCCCATTCTGGTTCACATGTGGCTAGAAGAGCATTTCCTTTGGGTTCAGGCTCCCGTGCCGCATGGAGCTCCTTATGATCCATCATTTTATGGTATGTGCGGGCATTTTCCCCAGACTAATTACGAGATTATTGGTGGGCGATCACTTCTATCGCCGGGGCTCGATGGACATAATCTGGGTCGTTCGCCACTGAGAGATTCGGCTTTTTCTTCGTCACTCCGATGAGTACAGTCAAGTGATCATGTTGGGCCTTCATCGGATTTCCTTTTACCAACCAGACCGGATCTTGCGGCAATTTGGAAGAGAGCAAGTAATCCCAGATACCTCCCGTCCTATATACATGGGAAGGGAGCTTACTAACGATCGTCTGGGTCCCACTATCCAGGGCATGTGGCTCAGAGACTCTGAAAGACTGGAGGTAGCATACCCATACTCTGATTATATGCTTCTGTCCCCTGGGCATTTGGTGTGGGTTATGGTAGCTGCTGAGGAGCCGTCGCGCGCCATCCGGCATGGACTGAGACATTTGCTGGGCCGTCATTTAACTAATGGAGTGGATGCTCGCCTGATGGAAGTAGGCGAGGACATTGATAGCTTAGGGTTGGTTGTTCCTCGGGCTCTGAGAGGGAGAATTCAGACGGGTACATGGTCTTAATACTCGGACGGCCCCTGGACCGGATACTGCGGGTCCCAGCAATACATCCCGCAGATTGAGCGATGTTGGTCGGCATAACCCATAGGAGCAAGCATTGCTCCTCCTCCTCGAGGCCGGTTGGGGATGCTTGCTAGGCGGGTGGTCATGAGCCTTCGCGACTGAGCTTGGCAAGCAGGCAGGACAACCCATGGGAACAAGAGATAGCTGTTCCTCCTCCCCCACTTGTATGGGGTGGTGGTCTCAGAAATGATGGAGCGGGTCCGAGCAACACGGCTGCCCAGGAGAACGGGGATGTCGATGATGAAGAGGGAGACACATCTGGTGGCTCTCATGCTGATGAGTCTAGGGCTTCTTACCCGCGAGAAGGAGTATATGGGGTCGCGGGCGATAGACCGCTCGAGGCTAAGGCTGCAAGAAAAGGAATTGTTTCTGGGGAAAAACAAAGGGGGTACAGGCAATATATAGATATGTACGATGCAAATAATGTATAATATAGACATCTTGATAAATATTCCTAAGTTGCCCCTTAGGACTTGTAAAATTATATTTTAGTGTTTTAATATGAGCTGCTTTGTCGTGGTTTTCTCTTACGTCGGTCGAGCCTCGATGTCTTGGAGGTAGTCTGTTGAGGGCTTCAAATAATGCCTTCCCTCTCCTTTTTATTTATATTTTTTTTTCATCATCATTTTTCTTTATATTATTTTTTATTATTTTTTATTATTTTTTTTGTGCTCTAATTTTTGCCTAGGCCGCCCTTTCGGGTTATCAACCTAGCGAGCCCTTATTTCTCCTTTTATTTTCATTTTTTTATGCCCTAATTTTTACCTAGGCCACCCTTTCGAGTTTTAAGCCTAGCGAGCCCTTATTTCTCCTTTTATTTTCATTTTTTTTATATATGCCCTAATTTTTGCCTAGGCCGCCCTCTCGGGTTTTCAGCCTAGCGGGCTGGAGAGGGAAGCATTAGCTGGATAGGATGGCTCAGGCGTAGTACCTTTTGAGTTTGTCGAGGTTGAAGGGCTGGACAAGATCTTCCCCATCTGGTTCGTGAGAAGCACGACACCTCTGATCGGATCTCCTTAACAATGTATGCGGTCCCATCAGTGACTTCCACTTTCCCATAGTATCAACATAACTAGGGGGTTTTCTCAGCACGAGGTCTCCAACTTGGATATCACGGCCTTTGACTTTTTATTGGCTTCGGGCGTGCGCCTTTGATATGCCCGGGTATGCTCCAAGGCTAACAGGCGTCGTTCATCAATTAGGGCCAGTTCTTCGTACCGCCCTTTGACCCAGTCAACTTCTGCTATATCATCTTCCATCATCACTCTCAATGATGGAATTTCCACTTCTATTGGTAGTACCGCTTCCATGCCATATGCCAGAGAGTAGGGGGTAGCCCCAGTGGGTGTGCGGACTAAAATACGGTAGCCCCGGAGGGCTAGTGGCAATTTTTCTGGCCAGTCTCTTCCTGTATCAGCCATTTTTCTGATGATGTTCTCGAGAGTTTTGTTGGCTGCTTCAACGACACCATTGGCTTGTGGCCGGTAGGGGAGGATTTGTGTCTTTGGATCTTGAACTTGTCCAGCAGACGGTTCACGTCCCCTTCAAAATGAGAGCCGTTGTCGGAGATGATCTCGAAAGGTACCCCGCAGCGGTATATGATATTGGCATGGATAAATTCGGATACCTTTCGGGCATTTAGGACCTTGTAGGAAGAGGCTTCCACCCACTTTGTGAAGTAATCGACGGCTACCAAGACGTATTCGTGGCCATTGGATCCCTTCAGGTGAATTTGGCCTATGACGTCGATACCCCATGTTGAGAAGGGCCAGGGGGATGTGGAGTTGTATAGGACGTGTGGGGGCACATGCTGTAGATTGGCAAAGCGTTGACATTTGTCGCAATGTCGCACCCACCGGATACAATCAGTTTCTAGCGTACTCCAATAGTACCCCTGTCGGATGACTTTCTTAGATAGCATATGGCCATTCATGTGGGGCCCACATGTACCACCGTGTAGTTGATCCATAATTTGCTCAGCTTTGGCCTGATTGACACATAGTAGGTTGAGGCCTTGATAATGCCTCTTATACAGGTTGCCACCGCTGAGTACGAATTGGGAGGCCCATCTTCGCAGGGAGACTCTTCCCCTTTTTTCTAAGCCAGGAGGATAAAGATTTTTCTGGAACAGATTTAAGATGTCAGCATACCAGGGCTCATGATCTGCTTCAGGGACTGCATTAATTTTGAAACAGTATGCCAGAGTGACCTTCTTCCCGACTATAAATGGTTGAACTTTAGTTTCTGCGGGAATCTGGACTAGTGATGCCAGAGTGGCCAGGGCATCAGCGAATTGATTCCTATCTCGTGGCAGGTAATGGAACGAGATAGAACCAAATCGGGCGGCGACTGTTATTAACTTGGCCTGATAGAGCTGCAGCCGAGGATCCTGAGTCCTCCATCTTCCTTCGACTTGATTTATGATCAGGGTCGAGTCTCCGTAGACTTCGAGATCTTTAGCTCCCCTTTGGAGAGCTTCTTCTAGGCCAGCAATACAGGCTTCATATTCCGCCCTATTATTTGAACATTCGAACTCCAACCTTATAGCCAGCGGAGTATGAGAGTCAGCCGGATCGATTAACAAGATTCCTATGCCAAAGCCTCTTTTGTTTGCGGCTCCGTCAAAGAACATCTGCCAACAGGTGTCATGGTCAGTGATTTCCAGGACACCTTCATCGGGGAAACCGGGCTCAGTTGCATCTTCGGCCTCCAGAGGTAGATCGGCTAAGTGGTCTACAATGATGCTTCCTTTGATAGACTTGAGTGTGACATAAGTTATGTCAAACTCATTAAGAAGAAAGGACCACTTGGCTAATCTGCTAGACAGTGATTGTTTACCGAAGATGTATTTGATGGGGTCCATCCTAGATATGAGCTTGATGGACCTTCCTTGGAGATAGGTTTTGAACCTCTGAGTGGCCCAGACTAGGCTGGTGCAGCTTTTTTCCAACGCCGGACTTTTATTTTCTCGAAGGCTAGCTGGCACTTTACGTCCCAGACTTGGTCGGTATTCTTTTTTAGGAGTTTAAAGAGGGGCTCACAGGTGGTGGTCAGCTGTCTGATGAAACGGTTGATGTACTGCAACCGGCCTAGGAAGCCTTTGACTTCGGTGGGAGTTTTTGGCTGTGGCATTTCTAGGATGGCTTTGATCTTTGCTGGCTCGATCTCGATGCCTGGCTCAGTTACTAAGAATCTCAGGACCTTACCTCTGGTAACCTCGAATGTGCATTTGGTGGGGTTAAGCTTCATCTGGTGCTTCCTTAGTCTTTCGAAGAACTTCCGAAGATCTTTAATGTGAGCACCGTAGGCGTCGCTGGAATGCACGATCATATCATCAACATAGACCTCCATCTCTTTGTGGATCATGTCGTGGAAGAGGGTGGTGGCAGCCCTCTGGTAAGTGGCTCCGGAATTCTTCAATCCAAATGGCATGACAGTGTAACAATAAGTTCCCCAAGGAGTAGTGAATGAGGTCTTCTCTTGGTCTTCTGTTGCCATTTTGATTTGGTTGTAGCCCAGCATGCCGTCGACGAAGGATCGAACTTTGTGAGCTGCGACGGCATCTACCACAATAATAATGTTGGGTAGGGGGAAGTCATCTTTGGGCGACGCTTTGTTGAGGTCGCGGAAGTCTACACAGATTCTAACTTTCCCATTGGGCTTTGGAATGGTCACTATATTGGACAGCCAGGTCGGGTATTCAACTACCCGAATGAAGTTGATGCGCTGCTATTTCATGATTTCTTCTTTGACTTGTAGTGACCATTCTGGCTTGATGCGGCGGAGCTTCTGTTTGACTGGGCGAGCATCCGGATATGTGGGAATCCGGTGCTCGACTATAGCTGGATCTAGGTCGGGCATATCTTCGTAGGACCAGACAAAGATGTCTACGAACTCTTTGAGGAGATCAATGAGTGCCTTTCTTTCTGGACCTTGGAGGTAACTGCTGATTCTGATCTCTTTGACTTCATTGTCCAGCCCAGGTTGATAGTGGACAGGTCTTCAGCATCTGCTGATGAATGGCCCTGTTTCTGGTACTCGACTGACTTTGCAAGCTCAAGCAGATAACTTTTATCTTTTGGGTCCATTTTATTAAATGACTCATTATCATATTTATTATCTTTTAATGCGTCTTTTAAAGTAGGTGCAACTAAGGAACAAGCAAAGACATTTATATTATCATTAAATGCATACTGTACAGGGGTTATTACATTGTTGAGGACCTGGGGTTTGAGATCCTCAACTATAGGTAGCGGATTGGTAGATGACCAATCCGTAAAGCTAGGGAAATGAGCGGGGATAGTATATCCGAAGCGGTCTACCATGTCTGCGGGTGTCAGGAGCGGACCGGTCGTGGTGTACCAATTCTGCAGAGGCTTATTAGAAATAGACTCGAACTCAGCAGGGAGCTTTTCATAATCAGCGCCTCTGTCTATCATACCCAGAAAGTTGTCTCCTTTGAACACTTATTGGAAACTCCTTTATTGATCAACATTATTTTACAGCACCTTTATTCATACTTAATTTAAACTAACTTGCTTTTCTTAGACCTCCTTGGCTTGACTTGTTTCAAAGATTTTCGTACCTGCCACCGTAATTTCCTTGTTGTCGATGAGATCCTGAATGGCGTCTCTGAGCATGTAGCACTGATCGGTAAGATGACCGCTGCATTGATGATACTCACAAAACTGGGCATGGTTCCAGGTAATGGGTAACGGTTTGGGTGGACGATAATTGTCCATGGGTTTCAGTATCCCATGGGCACATAGTGTTTGGAGTATTTCGTATCTTGGGGCGGGTAAGTCATCGTAATGTCTTTCTTTTCGACTCCTTGGCTTTGATATATGGCTAGGTCGGGTTTTGGTCGAGCGGTGACGGGGTTTTCTTTTTTGGATATAGTTGGAGCGAAATTGGCTTGCCTGGACCTGGGCCCAGTAGGGATTCTTTTTCTGGTATGCAAATGATTCTTTTTAAGTTCCACGGGATCATGTGCAAATGATTCTCTTGGTCGTTGTGATAGGCATTTAGGTGGGGAGGATCAAGGCTGATTTCTGGAGAATATGGGTTAGAGCTATGAGCATTAGAAATCATATTTCCTTGAGCAAGGAGGTCATCACCGGATTGGTAGCTGGCATTTGATGGTTTTTTGGAGGCTTGGAAAAGGATATTTTATGTGGTATCAGGGGAGTTTGTTTCAGGAGAGTGGGAAGTATTAGGAGCATATTCTGGAATTTTGGCCTTTTGCGAGAAGACGACAAGAGTTTCTGAAAAACTGGCCAAAAGGTCACTTACCACCTGATCCATTATTCTTTTTGCATGGGTGTCCAATTCCTTTCTTAACCAAGCCTCAAGCCCAGGAGGAGGTGCATACGCAGGAGTTTCCCCTTCTAATTCCCAGCTGTTCCAGTTGTCGCTATCCCCTGTCATAATTTGTTTATTCTTGGCTGCCATATTGCTCGGATCTGTACCCTCGAACTACCCGCCTTGTCGATCTGAACCGATACCCTCGATCGATTTCGACTACTTTCCCGTATCAACCTGTAGACACTCCAATTTCGTACCCCTGGTATGTGACATGACATAAAATATCAAGACCTGTTAAAACATTAACAAATGTCAAGTTACAGGGTCAAAAATGCAAAAGAACAAAGCAGGATGCGCAAAAGGACAAACTGCAGGGACCTAGATGCTCAAAAAGGACCAAGTTTGGAATTTGGGCGTGGCTCCCATTATATTTGGGCATGGCGCCCAAATATAAGGAGGGTGGCGCCCAATTCCAAATCCCCAGCCACTGTTCATCAAAGATTTGCCGTAAAATGCAATTCATTCAGCGCGCGGTGCAACCGGTTGATGCGCTTGAGAAGATTTTTAACGCCACCGATGTCCCAGATTCAGCCTATAAATAGAGGCACCCGGCTCCTCATTTCAGCACTCCTTCTTCGCGTAAAGCTTCTCCGCGTTAACGTTACGCTGGAGAATTAGAGAGCGGTGTGAGATAGTGAGAGATCACCTCCAAAGCCTCGAAACTCTGCCAAACTTCCTCCAAACACAAATCCAACTGGTAGAAGTATACCTTAGCCCCCCAGCTAGGTATCCACCCTTTTTCCCCGGTCCAAAAATCGTGGAAAGAGCAGTTGCTCTGCCCGATTTAAAAGGCCAAATCAGCCAGTAGTAAGCCATTACTCTGCCCGATTTCAGCCTACTTCCAGTCAAACAAACAACCAAACACAAACAGTTACCCTTCCCCGATCCCGAGGCCGAAAAGTAACTTTCGAGCGATCCATGCCCAAATTCACACAACACACAACACACAAACACACAACTTCAACTTAAAAAAAGACTCTCTCTCCCAGGGCAGGCGAGCACACCCCTACATGCGTAAGTTTTTATTTTTAAGTCTTTCATTTATATGTAAAAGTATTATTTCGGTCCGGCCCAATGTAGCCATATAAGCGGTTGTCTTCGGATTTAATTAGGAAATAGTACTAAATGTAGCCGTTATTATGGCAAAATGTTTTTAGATAGGTTTGTAATTATTTACTTTATTTATTCAGTAAAGTCTTTATTTGTAAATGTATTATTTCCGGTCCGGTTCAATATCAATATATAGCGAGTTATCTTGCCCGGATTTATTTAGGAAATAATACTAAATGTACGATTACTATGGCCAAATATTTCCAAGTATATTTGTAATTGTTTGTAAAAGAGGCTGTTGCAAGTCCGTAAATAATATAGATATAACGGATGTATTTGTAGGTAGTTAATGTTTTATTTATCTGTTTAATAAATATAACAAAAAGCATACTTTAGCCAAAAACCGTTTTTATGACCGAAAGGGCGAGTTGGGTGCCTAGCACCTTCCCAACTCGTAACTTAGCCTCCGAACCCGTTTTCTTCATCTCTGGTTTTCTTTTTCTGGTTTTGCTTTATTTTTGCCTTAAAATAAAGATGGCGACTCTAAAAACATTTTAGATCCAGTGGGGCCTCGCAACATCTTTCTTTGCACTTTCACGTTCTCCCCTAAAAAAGGGAGAATGGGAATGGAAAGGTGATGTATTCCTATGTCCTGGTATCCCCTAAACAAGGGATAACTTAACGTAGAAAACCCAAAGCACTTATAGTGATCCGAAATAGACCATAAGGCTATTTTCATAAAATCCATAGTGGGGGCGCTGCAACATTCCTTCTTTGCACTTTCATGTTTTTCCCTAAAAAAGGGAAAATGAGAATAGAAGGGTGATGTCTTCCCATATCCTGATATCCCCTAAAAAGGGATAACTTGATGCGGGAAACCCATAGCTCCCATATTGGATCAAAAATCCACTAAAGGCAACCGAGGCGCATTCCAACGCGCTATTCCGACAGCACTCCCCCCGCACTTTTGATTTCGTCATCCTCTAGAAAAGGGAGGCTGGAACTGGAGCAATGGATGTCACCGCATCCGCACGGACGCGCACCTCTATCCAAGGGCGCGCGGGGCGCGGGAGCACCCATCCCGGGAATCCACAGTGGCGACTCTGCTGGGGAGATCGTTTTTATTTTAATGAATAAAAATGGAGAGCTAGACTCATTAACCAAAACTTTTTTTTCTTTTGTTTCTGGCTAAAGTATGCTTGTTATATTAATTTAAAACAATTTAATATTGCGTTCCTTTAACATCCGTGTCTATATTTATGGATATGATCCTCCATCTTGCAACAGTTTCATTTCAAATACTGTTATGGATATACTTGAAAATATTCGTATTTTTCAAAAAAATATATATATATATATATATATATAATGTTTCTTTTTATTTCCGGGCAGCACAACAAACGGGCCGGGGCTTTGTTTTCAAAATCTTTTCATTTTCGGCCTTACATTATGTTATTCTGTTTTATTTTCATTCTGCAAAAAAAAAAAAAAAAAAAAATATATATATATATATATATATATATATATATATATATATATATATATATATATATATATATACATCATATGCATGCATTCATTCTATCATTTTATTTTGGGGATTAGGACCCATTTTCTAGAAATAAATAGATTCCCCGCTTTTCTTTCTATTTCTTGATGGTATTCTTGCTTGCTCACGTTTAAAATAAAAGTCGAGAAAATCTATACATAACAGCAAGACAGTCTATATCTGTTTTTTTTTTCTATTTCTATATCTGAAAAAAAAAAAGCTTCCTTTTTGCTTTTTAGATACCGCACACACGCGCACATGCATATAAATATATTCTGAACTGCTACCCTACACCACGGCCCATTACCCCCGCATGAGCCAACGTTAGATTGCATATAGTTTTTCGGGACACTTAAAAGACCGACCGGTTTTGCATTTTAAATTGTGGGTCGGCCCCCGATCAAAAAAAATGCGCAAGTCAAAAAAAAAAAAATCTGCGCAAGTCAAAAAAAATTGTGCAAGTAAAAAAAAAACACTGGGGCTGATTTATTATTTTTTTCAAATGCTCGACCTAGATCATTCTGAATGGTGGATCCCGGAAAGAGTATAGGCCCTTTCGGGATCGATCCGATCTTGGGAGTCGAAAGCGGGTGGAATCGTTGGTCCTATACTGCGGAGAAAGAATCCCTTGTTCGAGGAAAGTCTGAGGCTGTCCAAAATTAAGCGAGTGCTTATCCAGGTCATTTTGTAGGAAAAATAATAAATAATAAAATATACTAATAAAGGCAAGCATTGTACCAGAAGCATAAATTTCAAATTCCTTGACCTTCGATACCAAGCCCATTTTCCCGAAACTTGGCAGAATGGAAAGGCGAGACGATGCGGCGATTGATCACGGAATCAAGTGCGTAGATCGAGATCGAGGTATCGAGAAGGTCGAGAAAGCGAATCGGGGCGAAGCGGAGGGTGCAGTCCAAGCGGTATGGCGGCGAAGTGAGCAGTGCGCTATGGAGTGAATCTACGACGGGGGCTCGGGTAGGTTGCTCAGCAATGCAAAGAAGCTAGCCGGTGGCTCACGGGCTACGGGTGCATGTGGCGCATAATGAGCCAAATGGCTAATATGGTGCAAAGTTTGAAATCTAGTGGTGAGGTAATTTCTTCCCCTACAGTCCCACAAGAATTATCAACCTCACATACGCTTCCAAACCCAAACCCTCAGCCAAACACTAATCCACCAAACACTACCATCACTCCAAATCCTAACCCTCCACCAACTCCCTACTACCCAAATGTCAACCCTTACCCATCATATCCTCCATATCCTATCCCAAACACCAACATTCCCTAGAGTCCAAATGACCTCCCCTTTCCCATAGCCAACCCACTCCAAAGCAGCCCACATATGGATCCTCAAAGTTATAACCCGTCGAGGCAAGCTACTACTCTACTTCACTAATGATCGACCATCCGGTAGAAACCATCCAAAATCCACCAGCCTACACTACCCAAAATCCATATCCTACCAATAACCCGCCAGCTCAAAACCTGTACCTTTCCAACAATCCACCGGCCCAGAATCCTTACCCAACTCAAAATCCATATCCACCCCAAAACCCACATCGCACGGCTCAAAAACCTATATCGGCTCAAAATCCTTACTGACCAACCGGAATCTCTATCTCACCAAAACCCATATCGACTCCAAATCCATGTCGGCTCCAAGTCTATATCCACCCCAAAATCCATACCCACTCAAAATCGACCCATGATTCATACCACGCTCAAAATCCACACTGACACCGCGACGAAATTAAATTAACCCAACTTTCCCAATCACGCGGCGTATACCTAAAACCAACTCCCCAACCACCAAAATGGAGGCCGACATGGAGAACATGAAAACAACGATGCTCAAACTACTCAACAAAGGGAATTTTCTGCGGGCCCTTGGCACTACAACCTTCAGATGCGCCTTCAAAATTCAAAATGCGGAGCATAGAAAAGTTCGGTGGGACCGGATGCCTATATCCCATCTAAAATCCTACTCCGGTATGCAGTCAAAGGGAGCTAGCTTTGAAGCTATGGCTTCCAATTTTCATCTCACCCTAGTATGGGCCAATCGCAAGCATATGGTCGATGTTGTCAGCAGAAGACTACAGGGCCAGGATAGCCAGAAGAATTCCTTGAAAGGTATAAAGACAACACTAGCCAGAAAATAAAAAGAGACCTCGAGTCGTGCACTGAAAGAAAAGAAATGCTTGAATTTGCGATCGGTGGAAAGCAGTTGGCCCAGACTTTTGACGGACTGATCCGGTGAGTCATCTTAGGATGTTCATCAAAAACCTCCGGCCCGTATACGGAACATGCGGTATCTCCCTTACGAGCTTTAAAGAAGTGGTGGAGATAGGGGTTCGTATTGATGAAGATATACGGACCAGGGCAATTAAAAGTCAATACACCCTCCAGTTCTTTCCGATACTCTAAAGGAAAGACAGCCGCACCAGCACCAACCGTCAACATGGTAGGAGATGCATCAGCCACTCTCCCTACCCAAAACTATAGTGCTACTCCATGGTCCTATGGGCCAGACAGGTCTGTCAACTTCGATCGGAGGAATAATGGCCCAAAGCGAAATTTCGAGAGGTCGGAGCGAGGTCGGCCGGTACTTTGACGGTTGCAAGCTCCTCGATGCGTGATATTACGAGGCTAATAGCTCGAGGGAGTATTGAAGCCTTTGGAAAACTACTAGGCCACCAAACCCTGCGACAAGCTGGAACCATGCCCGATCTTGTGAGTATCATCGCTACGATGGTCACCTCACCGGCGGATGCTACACACTCAAACATGCTATCGAGATTTGATAGATGACAAGGTAATTGAAAAACCTCCTCCCGGACCAAATACATCAATAACCCTCTACCTCAAATCAACATGATTGAGGTTGATGAAAAAATCGTGCCCTTGTGCCCAAGTTCGAAAAAATTAGCCACCCATTACCATATATTCTCATTCCATTCTCTCCATCTACATCCATAAAAGAGCCTAGCTGCAATATGCTCTCTTGGGACACTATCTTGGGTAGCCAAAATACTTGCAACATCGAAAAAGCCACTTGGGTCGGTGGGGATGTTAGCCACCTTACTAGATCGGCCGAGCCTACCAACCAAACCTGGAAAAAGGTGACCACTCAGGCAAAGACAAAGAGAGAATCTTGGGGCTAAGGAGGTGGAAGATACTGTTAGCTCGGATGAAGAAAACTCGAGGCCAACATTTCCATCTGGGGCTTACTACGTGCTTCAAAAACCCAGTGATACCACGGCCAAAGTCTCTAAGTCGAGGCGGTTGTTCCCTATTGAAACCTCCCGAATGAGCTTACTCGGATGATCGGAAACATTCATTTGGAAATGTCATAATGTTTCTTGATCTAGATGCCCAAGGAAGGGGCCGACCACATTGATGCTCTTCATATCCTTTGTGGGAATAATGGAAAGCGGGTCCCTCGAGTTCGATAGAAACGGGTCCTCTCGAATGTATGTCCCGCCAGCACCTTAGCCAAATTGGGAACAAAAATATCAGAACTCACTCCTTCTTCACAGACGGTAAAGGCATACGACAACACCAGTCGATGTGTCTTAGGGGTAGTCACTCTGATGCTGACTATTGGGCCACTTAACCATGGGTCGAATTCAAGTCTTGGACATACCGACCACTTTCGGCATTCTTGGGGCGCCCTTGGATCCATGGGGTAAAGGGGTAGCCTCTTCATTGCACCAACGTGTCAAATTCATCCACGATGACCACATAGTAATTATTATTAGGCGACAAGATCGTGGAAAACAAGGAAGCGAGGATATCCCAATCCTCGAGATAGAGCATGAAGGACACGGGTATCTTCCTCGGTGGTTTTGAGGTTATCCCCAAGCGTGGTCAACGCCCTTGAATACCGACATCATTTGGAAAGAAAACCACATCCCTAGGAAACATGGTCCCTTTAAACATGTTCAGAAAAATGAATTATATGCACAGTGCGGGTCTTGGTAGAAACCAACGAGGGGCTTGTCAATCTAGTCGGGATGAACTTAAGGAATGTATCCCTCCCTTTGGCCTAGGATACACACCTACTCAGTGAGGTAGGCTGTCATGAAACAAAAGCGTGAGAAAGAAAGGCGAGAAAAAAAAGCGTCCTTACACATCCCCTCTCCAACCATGAGAAAAGACCTTAAATGGTTACTTTCATAAGGAAAGGGGAAGCCTATCTCATGTTCCACGAGCCTGGATAGATCAAAATGGGAAAAGATGCCTGGTTGGGAAATCTTTGAAGATGTCAGTCTTCTCACAGACAAAATGGAACAGGTCACCCTGGAGCCCTATAACACTGCATATAAAACTGCCACTTTTGAAAACACTTGGTCTATAGATCAGGATGACTATTCTCTGGTCTTATTTGATGATGATGGCCTGGGAGATAGCTTCTTGGGTATGATAGACGGAGGCACATGCAAAGCTCACGATAAGTTCGAGCTTCTCTTGCTAAGCCTCTGCGAGGTGGTATGTTACTACCGGCCCGCTCTTGACTCCCATGAGGCGGTAGACCGCTTGGATATACTATCCCCCTTCCTTCTCCTAGCTTTGCGGATTGGTCATCTACCGATCCGCTCCCTAATAATGAGGATCTCAAACCCCAGGTCCTCAATAATGTAATAACCCACGTGCGGTTGCTATTAATGATAATATGAATGTCTTTGCTTATTCCTTAGTTGCACCTACATTAAAAGATACATTAAATAATCATAATAATGAGTCATTTAATGAAATGGACCCAAAAGATAAAAAATATTTGCTTGAGCTTGTAAAGTCAGTTGAGCAGAGGAACAACATCACTCGGCGGCGGTGAAGACTTGTCAATCATCAATGCTTTGAACAATCAAGTCAAAGAAATCAAAATCGGCAACTACACGCAAGGCTCGAAAGGTAGCACTCATCGACCTCCTCAAAGAGTTCGTAGATATCTTTGCACTGGTCCTATGAAGATATGCCGGGGCTAGATCCGACCATAGTCGAACAGGATCCCTATCTATCCGGATGCTCGGCCAATCAAGCGAAGCTCCGCGAATCAAACCGAGAATGGTCACTTTGCAAGTCAAAGAAGAAATTATGAAGCGACTCCATGTCAACTTCATTCGGGTGGTTGAATACCCGATCTGGCTGTCCAACATAGTGACTGTTCCCAAGCCCAACGGGAAGGTTCGAATCTGCGTCGACTTCGCGACCTCAACAAAGCGTCGCCCAAAGATGATTTCCGCTACCCAACATTGATATTGTGGTAGATCTTTGTTCTTTGCTCACAAAATCGAGATCCTTTCGGCGGCATGCTCGGCTACAATCAAATTAAAATGGCGGCGAAGACCAAGAGAAGACTTCATTCACCACTCCTTGGGGTACCTCTTTATCTTGTCATGCCATTTGGGCTCAAAAATGCGGGGCTACTTATCAAAGGTCGCCACCACTCTCTTCCACGACATGATCCACAAAGAGATCGAGGTCTACGTCGGCGACATGATCGTACATTCAGCGGCGCCAAGCGGTGCTCATATCGAGATCTTCTAAGTTCTTGAAAGACTCGAGAAAGCATCAAGATGAAACTCAACCCCACCGCCAAATGCACATTTGGGGTCACGAGGCAAGGTCACGGGATTCTTAGTGGCGAGCAAGGCATTGAGATCGAGCCGGCAAAAATCAAAGCTATCATAGAGATGCCGCAGCCAAAAACTCCCACCGAAGTCAAAGGCTTCCTAGGCCGACTACAATATATCAGCCGCTTCATCAGACAGCTCACCACCACCTGTGGGCCCCTCTTCTAACTTCTAAAGAAAATCTTGACCAAGTGCAGGACGAGAAATGCCGGCTAGCCTTGAAAAAATAAAAGCCTACCTCACCAATCCCCTGTGCTAGCCCGGCCCATACACATAAACCTCTCCTCATATACTTAACCGTCACGGACACGTCGGTGGGAGCCATGCTTGCCCAAATAAAGAAAGACTCCTACATCGAAAACGCCATATACTTCATCGGTAGGAAGGAAGCGAGTGAATTATTCGATGGAAAAAAGTTGTCTTTGGCCTAGTCTGGACAACCCAAAGGCTCAAAACCTATCTACAGGGACGATCCATCAAGTTTATATCCAGGATGGACCCTATAAAGTACATCTTCGGCAAACCATCACTTTCCAGCCAGCTGGCTAAGTGGGCTTTCCTTCTCAACGAGTTTGACATAACATATGTCACGCTAAAATCTATCAAAGGCAGCGTAATAGCAGATCACTTAGCCGATCTACCTCTAAAGACCGAAGATGCTACTGAGCCCAGTTTCCCGGACGAAGGTGTCTTGGAAATCACTGACCACGACACCAGCTGGCAGATGTTCTTTGACGGAGCCGCAAACAAAAGAGGCTTTGGCATATGAATCTTACTCATCGACCCGGCAGACTCTCACACTCCACTGGCCCTAAGATTGGAGTTTGAGTGCTCCAACAACACCACTGAATACGAAGCTTGCATTGCCGGCCTAGAAGAGGCTCTCCAAAGGAAGGCCAGAAATCTCGAAGTCTTTGGAGACTCTGCCTTGATCATAAACCAAGTCGAAGGGAAGTGGAAAACCCAAGATCCCCGGCTGCAACTTTATCATGCCAAATTAACAAAGCACTTCGCTCGGTTTCGAGTCCATCTCATTCCATTATCTGCCGCGGGACAAAAATCAATTTGCCGATGCACTGGCCACTCTAGCATCACTGGTCCAAATTCCAGCAGAAATCCAAGTCCAACCCTTTGTGGTCGGGAAGAAAGTCACACCTGCATACTGCTTCAAAATTAATGCAGCTCATGAGGCAGATCACGAGCCTTGGTATACTGACATCCAAAATCTGCTTCGGAAAGGAATCTATCCCCCTGGCCTAGACAGAAGAGGGAGGATTTCTCTGCGAAGATGGGCATCGCAATTCGTATTCAGCGGTGGCAGCCTGTATAAAAGGCACTACCAAGGCCTTAATCTCTTATGCGTCGACCAGGCCAAAGCCGAGCAAATTATGGACCAACTCCACGGTGGTACCTGTGGACCCCACATGAACGGCCACATGCTATCCAAGAAGGTTATCCGGCAAGGGTACTATTGGAGCTCACTTGAAACCGACTGCATTCGGTGGGTGCGACACTGCGACAAGTGCCAACGTTTTGCAAATCTGCAGCACGTGCCCCCGCACATCCTATACAACTCCACAGCCCCCTGGCCCTTCTCAACATGGGGAATCGACGTCATAGGCCAAATTCACCCGAAGGGATCCAATGGCCATGAATACGTCCTGGTAGCCGTCGATTATTTCACAAAGTGGGTGGAAGCCTCTTCCTACAAGATCCTAAATGCCAGAAAGGTGTCTGATTTCATCCGGGCCAATATCATATACCGCTATGGGGTGCCTTTCGAAATCATCTCCGACAACGGCTCTCATTTTGAAGGGGACGTGAATCGTCTTCTCGACGAGTTCAAAATTCAAAGACACAAATCCTCCCCCTTACCGGCCACAAGCCAATGGTGCCATTGAAGCAGCCAACAAAACCCTCGAGAACATCATCAGAAAAATGGCTGACACAGGAAGAGACTGGCCAGAAAAGCTACCACTAGCCCTTTGGGGCTATCGCACCTCAGTCCGCACACCCACCGGGGCTACCCCCTACTCTCTAGCCTACGGCATGGAGGCAGTGCTGCCTATTGAAGTTGAAATACCATCATTAAGAGTAATGATGGAATCTGACATAGCAGAAGTCGACTGGGTCAAAGGGCGATTTGAAGAATTAGCCCTGATCGATGAACGACGGTTACTAGCCCTCGAGCACACTCGAGCCTATCAAAGACGCATAGCCCGAGCATTTAACAAAAAAGTCAAAGGCCGCGACATCCAGGTCGGAGATCTAGTGCTTCGAGAAAAACCCCCTAGTTATGTTGATACTATGGGGAAATGGAAATCTCCATGGATGGGACCATACATTGTCAAAGAGATCCGGTCAGGAGGTGTCGTGCTCCTTACAAACCAGGAAGGA
This sequence comes from Codonopsis lanceolata, assembly GCA_013146195.2. NCBI lineage: Eukaryota > Viridiplantae > Streptophyta > Magnoliopsida > Asterales > Campanulaceae > Codonopsis > Codonopsis lanceolata. Next base: position 125,709,976 of record CM028378.1, read on the forward strand.
GAGGACCTTGTTCAGCCCTTCAATCTTGACAAGCTCAAAAGGTACTATGCTTGAGCCAATCTATCCGACAAAAGTGCTTCCCTCTCCAGCTCGCTAGGTTGAAAACCCGAAAGGGCGGCCTAGGCAAAAGTTAGAGCGAAAAAATATATAAAAAAAACAACAAAAAGGAGAAATAAGGGCTCGCTAGGCTGAAAACCCGAAAGGGCGGCCTAGGCAAAAGTTAGAGCATAAAAAAAAATCAGGAGAAAAAGGAGAGGGAAGACACTCTTTTGAATCCTCGGCATTTTATCTCTAGTCTTTGGCATACAACAGGCTCAACTGACAAAAGGAAAAAGAAAAAGCACAACGAAAGCTCACATTAAAATACTTAAAATATATTACAAGGTCCTAAGGTGCAACTTAGGAATGTTTATTTAAGACATTTTTATTATACATTAACTGCACTACATATATATACATATTCCTGCCTACACCCCCACTTGTTCCCCCCAAACATTCCTTCTTTTTGCAGCTCAGCCTCCTAGCGGTCTATCCATGCCTGCGGCGTCCACCAAGCCGGGCCCATATCCCTCTTCTGCGAGGCACAGAAGAGCCCCTGTTCTCAGAACCGCCAGAAGTGTCTCCTTCATCATCACCGGCATCTCCATTCTCGTGGACTGTTGTGTTGCTAGGTCCAGCTCCGTTATCTCTGACGCCAGTGCCCCATCGGCTGAGAGGGGGCTTCGGTTCGGGGATTATTTTGCTGATTGCCATCATCAGGCCTCATATCAGTGCCCCATCCATTTTGAGGGGAAGGGACAACTTCTTCCGGCTCCCAAGGATTATGCTCTTGACCTGCATTATCGTGTCGAGGGATCTCGAAATCAGCATATCTGAAGCCAGTGCCCCATTCAGCCTCAGGGGGGAGCAGCCTCCGCCATTGCCCAATTACTAGGACCTGCCTCATCTGGTCCGGGAGCCACCGGAGCACCAAGGTTATGTACTCGCCTGAAATCCTCCTGCAGAACCTGAGGAATGACCAAGCCTGAGCTCTCGATCTCTTCGCCTATCTCCATAAGGCGAGCGTCAATGCTCGTGGCAACATGGCGGCCAAACAAATTTCTCAGCCTTCGCCGGATCCCGCGAGAGGTTCCCTCAACAATCACCATTATCCAGGCCAAGTATTCAAGGGACAAGAATATATAATCAGAGAACAAATAGGCCACCAGAAGCCTATCAAAGTCCAGACGCCACATCCGCTGAAAATCAAAAGTCAGAGTCCTGTCATTCGTCATCTCCAAAAACATCGGGCGAGTTGTGTGCGGAATAATGCGCTCGAGTGTGTGCAAAATGAATGCGAGTGCAAAATAAAGTGTCAAATCAAGATATGTCCAATGGTTAATCAGCCCTCCAAAAGAAAGCCATAATCGAATAGTTAAGTCCTCTTGAGGAAAGCGGTCGCGAATAGCCATGAAGCCATAAAGCCCCGGATCATATCTCCCCCCGAAAGGAGCAGGAGCCATCACGCACTGAAAATGCTCTTTCAGCCACATATCAGAATGGGGCTGCTAGTAGGGAAAAGTTCGTCGCCACCAGAAAAAGCATCCAAGCCAGCCAGAGTCTCTGCTAAGATTACTGGAACGATATTCGCCCGGCGATCACGTGCCTGCAGGGCAAGATCTACCACTCGCACATCAATAAATCCCTGATGGCCCACCAACAGATACCTTCCCACTAGGCACAAGAAGAGAGCCGTCAACCGACGCCTCAAATAGTCCACGTCGTCTATGAACTCTGTAAATGATGGGGGAAGAACGGTCAAGTCAAAGTTCACCCCGTTATAAAAACCCGGGGTGGCAGCTCTAGTAGTGCGGAATAGCTCCCTAATGGCCATGTAGGGACGCCTCCGAGGCGAAGGCACGACAATGTTACGAGTGGCAGCAACTCCCAGCATTGCACAAAATTCTTCAAAGGCCGGGCACATTTCGTTCATCCCAAAGTTAAAAAGAGGATCTTGATGAGACCAGAACCTGGACGCTCCTCTCAGCATGTCCTAGTTGATCACGATATTTCTCCAGGAAAGAAGGCACCTGAAGCCAAAAATGTGATCGAACCAGTCACGCTCGTCGGCTCGGAGGGCAAGAATCCATAGGTCGAGAGCATTTTCATAAATTTCTAATTCCAAAGGGGTATGGTAAGGGGCAGCCATTAGAGCAGAAATATAAAACTTTCTCTGTCAAAAGGAAGAGAAGCTGAGAAGGAGAAGCTGAGAAGAAACGAAGCAGGCAGAAAGAAAAACAGACGTGAAGAATTCAGGCTCGCCGGGTCTCCTTTTCTAGCAGAAATAAAGAAAATCGACAAACAGGACGAACAGTGGTGAGCAGTGGCCCAGAAATCTCCCAGGAAAAGCCAATTTGGGCGCCACCCTCATGAAGTTTGGGCATGGCGCTGTAGACACCCCAATTTCGTACCCCTGATATGTGACATGACATAAAATATCAAGAACTGTTGAAACATTAACAAATGTCAAGTTACAGGGTTGAAAATGCAAAAGGAAAAAGTAGGATGCATGAACAGTGAACTGCAGGGGAGGAAAGTGTCAAAAAACCAAACTTGGAAAGCTGCTTGGTGCCGCACCAAGGGTCTCCTTGGCGGCACCAAACTCTTCACTGTGCGCTCTCTCTGATTGGAAAAGGTACAATTTTTTATGCACAAGGTACAAGTGGCTGAAGCTGATGAACAAACTCAAGAATGACAGCCGCGTCCCTGCCTCCTGCTATAAATAGAGAGCTCGGGCTCCTCATTTCAGTGCTCATTTTCATCGCAACGAAGCGCTGAAGAATTCTTCTGCGTTCCTTCGAAGCGATTAGTTACGAGAGATGCGAGATAGGTGAGTGGAAGCCCCTAAAGTATCCAAACCCTATCCAAACTCCGCCAAAATATATATCCACCAGTTATACGTAATCCCTAGCCTAGTTTTTAGGTATCCACCTCATTTCCCCGGCCCAAAAATCCCAAAGTAAGCCGTTACTCTGCCCGAGTAACGAGCTGAAAAACACCCTTTATAAGACGTTATTCCGCCCAACCAAAAAGGCCAAAACCACAAAAACTAAGCCGTCACTCTGTCCAAAATAAACAAACCAAAACTACCATATATAAGACGTCACTCTACCAAAATCAAAACAACAAACACACAACAAACAACAAAAGTCTCCCTCTCCCGAGAAGGACAGAGCGAGCACACCGCCGCTCTAAAAGGTAACAGCCTTTAAGGGCATTTTTATTTGTTTATTTACTTTTTGTCTACTTATTATTTATTAAAGTTGTATTTAAAATCCGGCACAATGTAGTCATTATAAGCCGTTGTGCTGCCCGGATTAGATTAGGAAATAGTATGTAAAAGAGCCGTTATAATGGCCAAATATTCTTCAATATGTTTGTAATTATTGGAAGGAGACGGCTGCGAGTCCGTAAATAATGTAGCCACGAATGTATTTGTTTAAATTTCCCTTGTCATCATAATACCTTATTTATTTGCTAAATAAATGTGACAATAAGCATATTTCAGCCAAAAACCATTTTCGAGACCGAAAGGGCGAGTTGGGTGCCTAGCACCTTCCCAACTCGTAACTTAGCCTCCGAACCCGCTTTTTAAAATCTCTGGTTTTCTTTTTCTGGTTTTTATTTATTTTGCCTTAAAATAAAGATGGCGACTCTAAAACTTTCAGATCCAGTGGGGCCTCGCAACACTCCCTCTTTGCACTTTCCTGTTTTCCCCTAAAAAAGGGAGATACGGGAATGGAGGGGTGATGCATTCCCATATCCTGGTATCCCCTAAACAAGGGATAACTTGATGCGGGAAACCCATAGCTCCCATAGTGATCTGAACGGGCCATAAGGCTATTTTCAATAAATCCATAGTGGGGGCGTCGCAATATCCTTTCTTGCACTTCTCCGTTTTCCCCTAAAGAAAACAGGGGAGAATGGGAATGGAAGGGTAATGCATTCCCATATCCTGTTATGCCTGAACAAGGGATAACTTGACATGGGAAACCATTAGTTCCCATTTTGGATACAAAATCCACTCAAGGCAACCGAGGCACATTCCAACGTGCTAATATAGACAGCACTCCTCTCGCACTTTGGATTTCGTCTTCCCCTAAACAAGGGAGGATGGAATGAGAGCAGTGGTGTCTCGCATCCGCACGTACGCGCACCCCTATCCAAGGGCGCGCGGGGCGCGGGGGCACATCCCGGGAACCTCACAGTGGCGACTCTGCTGGGGAGTTGTTTTATTTTAAATAAAATGGAGGGCTAGACTCGTAAAATAAAACTTTTTTGTTTTTATTTGTTTCTGGCTGCAGTATGCTTGTCATATTAATTTACGCATTTGAATAAAGTGTTCCCATACGGCCGTGGCTATATTTGTGGATATGATCCTCCATCTAGCAACAGTTTCGTTCCGATACCTGTTACATGCATGTTTAAGAGTAAAAAAAAAAATTCAAAAAGAAAAATAAATATATCAAAAAAAAATTCGGAAATAAAAAAATAAAATACATATTATTTATTACAATAAATCCCGGGCAGCACAACAAAAAAGCTGGGGCTTTACTTCTGGCTCTCTATATTATTATTAATTTCAGTTCATTTTCTTTTTCCTTTTATTCTGTACATTTATACATATTTACATTTATTCTGTCATTTTACTTTGGGGGCATAGGACCAAAATTTGTAATTAATAGGGATAGATAGTTTCCCCACTTTTCTTTCTATTTCTTAAAATGTGGTGTGCTTGCTTTGCTTGCGTTCAAACTAAAAAAAAGCCGAGAAAATCCACACAAACAGCAAGACAGGCCATATATGTTTTATTTTTCTTTTTATATATCTGTAAATAAATAAAGATTTTACTGCTTTCTAGATACCACACACACGCACATGCATATAGCTATATTCCGAACTGTTACCCTACACCATGGCTAGCCTACCCCCTGCATGAGCCAACGTTAGAATGCATTTAGATTCTCAGGACACTTCATTGACCGACCGGTTTTTGCATTTTTGAATCATGAACCAGCCCCTGTCAAAATATATATATATATATGAAAAAAAAGTCAAAAAAAGAAAATGCGCAAGTAAAAAAAAAAAGAGAAAAATAAATTGCGCAACAAAAAAAAATAATAACAAAAAAAAAGTTATAATAAGCATGGGCTGATTTATTATTCTTTGATGCTCGACCTAGACCATTTCGAATGGTGGATCCCAGAAAGAGTATAGGCCTTTCGCCTGGGACCAGTCCAGTCCTAGGGAGTCGAAAGGCAGGTGGAATACGTTGGTCCTATACTCTGGAGAAAGAATCCACTGTTCCAGGAAAGTCTTGAGATCGTCAAAATAAAGCAGGTGCTTATCCGGTCAATTGTAGGACAAACAAATAATAATAAAATATACTAATAAAGGCACGCTGTACTCCAAACCCAAAAAGCCTTCAGCCAGCCTCCTGATACCTCCATAACTCATTTGCCTCAGAAACCTGGCCCGAACTTGGAAAGGCAGAGATAGTACTGGCTGGTTGATACGGGAAATTAGTGCAGAAATCAAAACAGAAGGTATCAGTATCAGATCAGACAAAGGCAGAATCAGTACATAAAATACAGATCCGAGCAGTATGGCAACAGAAAGAGAGCAATCCCCCAAGAAGCATCAACCTTCCATGTTCCTCCAAATCCAACTTTCCAGCCAAACACCAACCCACCAAATACCTATCATTACCAAAATTTTAACTCTTTTTCATCATACCCTCCTTACCCTATCCAAAATCCTTATCCAGCCCAATATCCATATCCTGCCCAATATCCATATCCAGCCCAATATCCATATCCAGCTCAATATCCTTATCCTGCCCAAAATCCTTACCAGGTACCGCAACCAAAAATTAACCCAGCCTTTCCTAATCCTGCCAGCATCTACCAAAACCCAACTTTCCCGCCCGCCAAAATGGAGGCTGACATTGAAAATTTGAGAACCATGATGCTTAAAATTCTAAACCAATAAGTTTCTAATGGAAATTTGGGGGACATCTTTCTGAGTATGATGGGTGAAGGCACTAACACTACAAGAAAACAGGGCAACAGCAACGGAAAATTCCGTTGCAAAAAATGAAATTCCGTTACAATTAGATGATTGAAACGGAAAAAGTTCGTTGCAAATTCCGTTTGGAAAACCCTCGTTGCAAATTTTATGCAACTGTATGTATTCCGTTGCATGATATTGCAACGAAAACCGAGCGTTGCAATTTCAAAATTTTCGGTTGCAAATGTGTTTCCAAGGACATTTGACGTCTGTTGCAAATAGCAACTAATTTTTTCTATTGCATTCTTGCAACAAACTTTTTCCGTTGCATTTTTGCAACAGACTTTTTTTGTTGCATTCGTGCAACAGATTTTTTTTGTTGCATTCTTGTAACAGACTTTTTCGTTGCATTTTTTGTTGCAAGAATGCAACAGATTTTTTTCGTTGCATTTTTGTAACAGACTTTTTCGTTGCATTTTTTGTTACATTCTTGCAACAGACTTTTTCGTTGCATTTTTGCAACAGACTTTTCCGTTACAATGTTTATATATTTTTGTTGCTAGTTCGTAATTGAATTTTTTTTAAAATTATTATTGCAACAGAAGATATCGTTGCAAATATATATAAATATATATATATATATATATATATATATATATATATATATATATATATATATATATATACACACACAATCGTACCTGAATGAACATTTCATATTTCACATTTTACAAAAAAAATTAAATCTAAAATCAAACATTTAAAACAACTCAAATTTAAGCATTTCATTTAAAAGTCATTGTCGAAGTGTCGGATTACATGAAAGTGTATAGAATGTTGAGATCCTCCAAGTGATTAACAAAAGACATTGTCTAACTGTCAAACTACATATATGTTGGTGGAGGTTGTTGGGCTCTAAGTGACCGAATTTCCTCTTGCATTAGCTTGAAATCAGCTTTGATTTTTTCCATTTCTGCAGCATTGTCACCTTCAAGCTATTGAATAAGAAGAAGAAACAAATTAATTACTACAACAATTCTGTACATCCATGTACAACTACATAATAATAGCATTGTTTTCTCTACAAATCGTGTTCTGATTATTAGGAGCTTTGTTTCACCTAATAATAACATTGCATACCAATGGATACACATCTTCGATGGGTGTTCGTGGCTTCAATGCCACACCAGGCTGCATACCCTTTAACTTAATGTGTAAGACAAGATCTTGCCAACTATCTGCAATAGATACCATGTTCCCTACCATCCTTGGAATCAAGATAACTAAACGAATTACGTACACGTTTTTAAAATCAAAGGGAAAAGGAAAGTCCAGTCAACATTGAAGTCATCCATCTTTGGCAATTAGAGCGTGTTCAGAAAATAATTTTAAAGGAGTACATATACCTTTACAGAAAAATATGCCCAAACATTTGGCTTGCTTTTCAAGCTCAGCTCTTGTACTTTTCGACCGGTAGGCTTAAAACCATCATCAGGATCCTCACTTCTAACGCACACAGCTACACAATGACCTTTTAGCTTTATAGACTGTACCTGCAGATCAAAGTCGAATGGACTAGCAAGAACTAACGTTCTCCTCCAAGCATCGAACCATCCACCGTGTTCCATAGGGGTGTAAGTGGTTCGGTTTGGTTTGGTTTATGCCAAAACCACAAACCGAACCGCCTCCTAGTGGTTCCAAAAATCTCAAACCAAACCGAACCGAGTAAGACTTGGAACCAAACCGAACCGAACCACTCGGTTTGGTTTGGTTTGGTTTGGTTCGGTTTTATGGTTTATATACATTATTTTTAATGACATTAACCAACATTAAAAATAACAATGAAAATAAGATTTTAATTTGGAATTAACATCAAAATTAGGAAATAACCTACAAATAACAAATTATTATAACAAATTCTAAAATAAACACAAACAATGGAAGAAATAATAGTTCTCCAACAATCAAGATTTTGTTTGGTTTAGTATATATATATATATATATATATATATATATATATATATATATATATATATATATATATTATGAATAAATCAAAAGTTCAAAATAGTTAATAAATGTAATATAATATATATTATATAATAAATAAATAAAAATATATAGGGTGGTTTGGTTCGGTTCGGTTTGGTTTGGTTCGATACCAAAAACCGTGAACCGAACCGAACCACATGGTTTTCCAATTTTTGAAACCGAAACCGAACCATCTTCGACCAAAACCGAACCAAACCGACTAGTTTGGTTTGGTTTGGTTCGGTTCCGTGGTTCGGTGGTTCCGATTTACACCCCTAGTGTTCCATTCCATAAAATCACTTGATTTCTAATTAAGGGGCATGGAAAAAGAGCATCAGAAAAAGAACATGTTATAAAAGTAAAAGGCCAAAATCATGTATCAAATATATCATAGTACCTGGAATTTGCCAGAGCACCCATTCCAACTACAACCTGTGAAGCTGGCAGATTTTTTTCCGCAATTCACTCTGTAACAGGGTGCTCCACCTAAATAACAAATTATTAAGAATATGGAAAATACAGACGACAGACAATAATTAAAAAAAAGGAGAAAGACCCCAACAATTACCGACCACAAGCGAAGGAAACAACAAGCTGCGAAGGCAACGTGCATGGCTTACAAGAGGAATGCATCGTCAAAATGGTCAAGACTGCCGGTGTTGGCACATATTTGGGCTCATGACCATGCACCCTCAAGCGATATATGCAAGTGTGAGTTGGGCTTCCATGGTTGGAGGCGAAATCTAGCATTATTCTGTCAACAACACCTGAGCCAGACTCCAACAACTGAAAAGTTTGTGCATTGGTTTTCTCGAGGTCATAGGTAAACTTTGTCAGCAAAACCATCTTCTCACTATCAGGCCCCGTTGCATCAACAGCATCAAGCACCCCCAACCATCCATAGACTCTGCATTCCTTGGGAGCACTCGACCTGTTGTGAGCGACACTCTGTTCAAAACAACATAACACATTGTTAGCACAAGAAGAAGTGCAAATGAAATCCCTCATCCCTAATGTATCAAAACAAATGCACAATTTGCAATTGAGCTAAACATCAATTGGGGACAATTCGAAGAATGGTAAATGTCAGCAGGTGATGCGATATAACACACCTATAGTGATACTGAGAAACAAAATTATAACAAACTTCTCCCTCCCTCTCTAATGAGATTTATAAATGAATGTTGATATATAAAAAGGGGATGGCTAGGTGCAGAGTTATCGAAGTTATAATTATACAATGATTTCTCTTCAGCTTTAATTCAATGTATTCAATTCCATAAAGATCTCTCTCTCTCTCTCTCTCTCTCTCTCTCTCCCTCTCTAAGTACATATTTATAAATAAACAGGGTGACTACTTGTTAGATATTTTCTAGTACTGACCACTACTAGCAAGAGCAATTCTTAAATCATGTAATATCCTTGACACCATACCTCATGAGGATATGTCAACGTAGATGCAAATATTTTTGAAATTGACGAGGCGATAGCAACTTCACGTGCACCCAATTTATCCATTGCAATGTAAATACATTCCCTGCTACAGCTGAAGTTTTCCAACAAGAGTATTCAAGTTATTTTGAGGAATTTACATTTTCATATTAACAAAGTATTTTCATTACTCACATAAATTAGCATCATGATGCTCTTTCGCCATTCATCTGACATTGTTGTGGACAGCATAATCTATTAATCATTAGTTGGAGTACTAGAGACATTTATTTCATAAAGACCCATTAGTTGCATATCTTGCTTAAATTGGTGTTTCATCCTTCACCATTTTCCTTAAATTCTCAAGGTACCCTTGTAGCATAGCATGGTTATCATTCAAAGATTCACAAAGAAAATCACTTGCAAGGTCACATAGGCACCTCTATTGGGAAACTATAACCGAATCAACAATATTCCCCCACACAGTTAGTATGTGTAAATCTGGAGTCTTAACCATTACTCTCACTAGTTTCAATAGGACTATATGATAATGATTTACATCCAATCTGCCAATGACTCAAGTGATTGGTTCTGTAGATATGTAGATCAGTCCTACAAATAAGTGATGAATATTTGACCATTCCTGACTGACACGTCATTTGAAGAAAATTTCGCATAGTAACAGTTGGATGTATAGCATTACTCTTCAACAAACAATGAGAAAATAAAAGATTAATAAGAACTTGCAGTTTATTTTCCTCAAAAATAATAAGAACATGCAGTTTATTTCCTCTTCCTCACACAAAAGGTCTACAAATCAGCTTACACATGACACTTTATGAGGGACTCTACTATACGAGAGCATAAAGACTTTATCTATTTCTCATGCCAAGACATGAAAATATAAGATTAATACTCCCTCCGCCCCACCCCCCCCCCAAAAAAAACACTTAATAAAACAAAAGTAGTCCTCTTTCTTTATTGAAAACTCAACCTACTATTTCACGTACATTTCTGTATTAAGAAATTTCAATAAGTAATATATATATATATATATATATATATATATATATTAGTCTTTTTTTTTATATATAAATTAGAAATAAAGGAAAACAAGCTAAAGGGGGACAACCAACCTTACCCTTAAAAAGGGGGGGACAAAGGAGCCTTACCTTGAAGAAAAAAAAATAGAGAAACAATAGCAATAAAATAAACCTAGATAAAAACCAAGAAATAAGTCTAATTATTACGATAACGACTCTTCGTACGGCGCTTCGACCTTCTAAGGCTGGGGGTTTCTAGATCAAGAGCTTCAAAGTGGGCGAGGTCATTATCATAATTTTCCTCTTCTTAAGTCTAATACAGTAACACAACATTATGATAATATTAATAATAATTTTTAGAATTTCATAATGACAAGTAAATCATTATAAAACTATTTTTTTTTTCCGGTCGAATGGAGTCCCTGTACAAAAAGAAAAATGCTTGGACAAAAAACAATTTTCAAATCGCACTCTAACAAAAATAACAGGTCCAAAACCAAAACCATGGTTATTCCATTATTAGCTCCAAATTCTAAAATTAGTAACAATTAACATATTATAAAACCCATTTATCAACAAACAACGGAAACCATGCAAAAGCAATTAGCCTTATTATTTTATCTTCAATACGGAATTCAAATTAAAACTGATATTTCTAAGCCAGTTTAGAATTTTAACCTACATAGTTAGAATTAGAGATTATAAGCTCATTCAAAGTTTCTTTCTAAAACCATGTTGTTTAGAGTTGATTCAAACGAACTTTAGTCCATACTAATTTGGAGATCATAACACTCAAGGGCTCTGCATCTAGTACTTCAAGCTAAAACAATAGTTTCCTAAGTAGATCACCTATATCAACAAGGACTCACTTTCCAAATTACTCTACTTTGGTATGTCTATAAGATGAAAGTCATGAAACTAGTGTGAGGGCATCAAATTAGTCAATTATCAAGACATACCCACATCTTCTTGGTTGAAGCAGTCATTGTGATTCCAATCCGAACAGGAACTTGGAGGAGTTTAACCAGAATAGGAACTAATTTGGAGCTTATAGTGAACTGCAGATGCCATCTGGTAAATTTGAGAACTCTCCTTGTGAAATGCCAAAAATGCAATTTTTCATGACTAGGGATCTCCCCAGGCAATGGAGAATTTGAACAAAAGGGAACCATTTTCTTGAGTTAAGACTTACTCAAACCCTGAACACACCCACATCTTTGGGGCAATCTCTTGAATGAGAAGCTTTCACAAAACAGGTCCACCAAACATGTCTTAGCGATGAAGGCTGATTCTAGGCTTAGGGGATTCCAGAAGTTTCGCTTTAAACTACTAGTCAATGAATCGACAGCAAGCAAAACAAGCACAACAGAATCAGAAAATTGAAATTGTTAATCCTTTAATTTAATTAGTTAAACAAAGCAGAACGTACTTACACTTCTAAACTTTCTCTACTTGTATCACATTAGCCCACAAATGGCCGACTTTGGACCAAGCAAGGTCAGAAAGCTTTAATTTGGAACCAAACAGAAAATATGCATAATCTCACATATAATAAAAGATTGATCACAACAAAAATGGAAGGCAATGCAGGAAAGATAAAAGCACAAGGCAAGAGGTCTAGCTATCATGATTTTTAGAATTTTACTAACTTATTAACTAAAGTTACAAAACAAACATCAGGTCAAAACTGATCCACTCTACTTCTGTGATACTAGCGCTCCATCTGTCTGTTATCAATATAAAGTTCAATTCCAAAATTTTCTTGTTTCCATAATAAGAATCAGACTATGTCATAACAAACAATGAGATACGTCAAACTGAACTGTAAGTGCAGAATACAAACATTACAGGATAAGCAAAGCTACTTACTGGAAAAAGAATTAACAATAGAGCAACTACCAAGCTACTTCAACAAGCAGTCAACAAAAGAATACATACTATGCGGCAATTTTAGGACAAAAGTTAAATTCCAAGTTCAGGAAAACAACCACTTTGGGAGTGACTACAGAATTATAGCTTGTAGATTATTTTATGGACAAGACCACTAATGAGCTTAAAGCCCGAACAAAAAATTCAGGTCCAAGTGCAAACAATTTTTTTATTTTTTTTATCAAACGCAATCAATTAGATTAAAATAGAAGAAAGTTCCATCAAAACAAAAGCAGAATGAGAACAATGAAAAAAGAAAACGTATACCAGAAAACTAAGAAAGCAATGCATTCCAATCACGTTGTATCTCCCAAAACAAAACACCTCAAAAAGCTCCCCTCACTGAGGCCCAAAGAGAAGCTAGAAGTTTAACTCTGTCACAGAAACATCAGCTACAAGCCTACAAAGCCTAATCTCTAAAGATTCTGGAGTTAAGTTATGTTCAAGTACATAAAATACATACTGGAAAGGCTATTAAACAATAAAATTAAGCAAAATTTAGCTACTAAAATAATGCAGTACAGCCAAAACAAATACTAATGGGTAAAAACCAGGGCAGAATTAACTACCAGGGTACTTTAGTAATAAAGCTACTTCATAAGTGGTTACAAAATTTTGAAGATCTTTATTGATTGGTGGGCGAAACTACATAACTGGCTCAAAGACCCAATAGGAATTTCAGCTTAAACCTAGGTAATTCACTTGGATCCACAGATGTTTGACTTTTCTTTCCCTATAGCAGCACTGCTAGCTAGAGAAACACAAAAATCTAAAACATATTCGACAAAGACTCATAATTTTTCCCATTTCATAGCATGAAATTAATGAACTTTAGTCCATATCCATTTTCTATCTAAAACCGTGTTGTTTAGAGTTGATTCAAACGAACTTTAGTTCATACTCATTTAGAGATCCTAATACTCAAGGGCTCTGCATCTAGTACTTCAAGCTGAAACAATAGTTTCCTAAGTATATCACCTAAATCAACTAGCACTCACTTTCCAAATTACTCTACTTTGGTATGTGTATAAGATGAAAGTCTTGAAACTAGTCTTGTCTTTTATTGTGTTAGGGCATCAAATTAGTCTATGACAAAATTGTAGGCTATGTAACCTGAGACAACCATTCCAGAACTCAAATTAGCGAAACATAGCAAAATAACAAGACTTGTAGAAAAACACAAGGAATAGCATTACAGAAAAATAGGATCTCATCTAACAATCTTTATAAGGCAGTCAACTAGCATTGAAACCTGTAGGTGATGCGGGTCGAATAATGTATCTAGCCCATTAACGAGATTGACCTTGTCGAGCAAAAGAACTTTCATATCTAGCAAAAATCTGGACACGAGACTCATGTTAAATACACCTAAACACCTGCAATTTGGATAAAAGAAAGAAATTTGTTACGAATCTCTAACAAAATTTGAATTGGGAAATCCTGTCATTTAGATAACATTAGTTTTAGAGGGAGCACATGTGAGTTGGAGAGGCCTAACCAGGAAGGTTTCTTTTCTTTAAGTGCCCCATCCTTATCACTTGAAAGATCTCAATAATAAGTATTCTAATCAAACTACTAAACTAGGATGTTTGAAGAAGGCACTCAGCTTTTCATTTTCCTTCAATCAGAAACAAGAATAAGTATAGAGGTGCAAAGAGACTCAATGCAAACCCAATTAAAAAGAAAAAAAATACTACAGCTTAAACCAACCATTTTGCTCAAATTTTACACTAGAAGAAAGAGGCAAGCAAAGACCTAAAAATTAGAAGACAACATAACTTAGAAGACACAGTTAATGAGGATTTTGAAGATCAAAGACTAAAATATGATTTAGAATAGGCACGCCTACAGATCTGCCCTTGTTATTGACTTCAATCATTTCGCTCAAGTAAAATTGGTGATATCATGTAAAGTTTTGCCTATTTCAGCAATAAAATTACTTCAAACATTGAATAGTGGTTATCACCACTAGGAAAAATATTGAATACCAACTATTTAATCATGGGGAGTTAATGGAGCAAGTTCTAAGAAATCAATGACTAATTTAAAGTTTACACAACCATATCAATATTGTCTTAACGGAACACATTAATCATAAGATGTAGCACCTTGAACTTCTAGGACATCAGTCATCGCAGATGTCCATGATATTTTCGAGCCAACAAGAGAAAAACTTGCATTCATACATCGTTGAGGAACATACTAGAAACAAAATGAATAATATTACAAAACCTAATTCGAAGGGCACCTTTCAATTGCAATGGTTTCATTACGAAACCTAAAATAGCAAATGGAAGCATCAGAATTGCCTCCCCAAAGAATGCATAACACCAACTGAAGTGGTTTCCAACCTGTAAAAAAAATATTTAAAAAGGTCATTACTTGGCCTCCCTAATATGACAGTACGCTAGCTTGGAGGAGATGGAAACAAAGCTTTTTAGACAGAGCAATCAGAGATATGATCAGTTACAGAAACTATAAACCAAGAGAAATCTAAAATTGAGAAGCAACTGCTAAAATGTACTTACCAATCCACCATAGACATAACCAAGGGCAATTCCAGCTGGTATACACATGTAAAATAGTCCCAGCCAGGTCGTTTTCTGATACAAAGTAGAAACTCAATCATCAAAATCATGATAAAGATGGCCTAAGTGATATATGAAGCTCATTATAACATCTAACAAAGTTCTATAATTAGTATAAATGTTACCGAAAGACAGACCATTTACTATGTGATTTCAAGCAAATCAGTTCAATATAAAAATTGTCGGTACAATATTCGCTTTAATGACCAAAACTTCATTGAGTTAACAAATCATTGAACTGCAAGAACTTCGTAATACATGGTGTTGATTGTTTAGCCGAAAGTGTGTACATCTTGACCCAAAGTTAAATCAATATACATATTTTACAACCATGCTTTGCATACGTTGTGAAACATGATCAGTAATACAAGAACAAAAATTGAACTATATAAATGAAGGGATGGGTTGCTTGGGAAACTCAGTCAATCACGGCTAATCATGAAAAGGCAACCAATTCAAATTCAATTAAAGCTAAAATACTAGGGTTAGTATTTTTTTTTTTTTGAATATTCAAATTCAATTTAACTGGAAATTACCTCTACTTCAAATGTCTCTAGGATGAGACAGATTCAGCCACAAAAAAAAAACCGAAATAAACCCTACTTCTAGTCAGTTTCCTGGTATTGGACGGTGCAGATATGGCTCGTCAATGGCGCCAAGCTATTGAATCTTAATACAAATAAACCCTAATTTGCAAACGAATATGAATCAAAATTACCTTGTTAAAGCTTGAAATTGGAGCAATTCTTCGGTAGACATTCAAACCCGCCCTAGTTCTATCTTGGAAAGATAGATGTGACTCTTGCGTGATGGAATGAAAGGCACATAGACGAGAAGAAAGCGGCTGGAAATTAGGGGAAAATAACTAGTGTGGGAAAGGGAAAAAGTAAGAAGTGTGGGAAAGGGAAAAGTTTTGCGCGTCAAGGACTAAAAAGAGAGCTCGTATGTGAATCATAAGGGCGGCAAAAAAAATTGGTCGATTATCAAGTGCCTCAATAACATAATTATTTAAATAACACTTATAAAAGCCTTGATACATCACTTTATGAGGCCTTTTCAAAACTAATTTGATATTTAATAAAATGACACTTAAAAATTTCCTAACAAATAACTTTATAAGGTTTTTCAAAATATTAACTAATAATTTGTAAAATGACACTTATATATAAAAGCCCTAAAAGATAGTTTTACGAGGCATTTTGAAAAAAGCCTCTAACAAAGAGTCGCAATAAGTCATTTTTCTTATAGTGATTTGACTAAATCATAAATTTAAGAAAAGTCAACTCAGCTCTGGTCCTCTGGAGATCATAAATTATATTTCTGAGAAACAAGGGGTTGCGTACTGGGCAACAGGGCAAGTGACTGCAACAAGTATATCAACCAGTTGCTCACTTCTAGTCTACAAAGTCCCCCAAATTGAATTCCACAGTTTGGACATTATAAATACACTCACACACACACACATACTCTTCTTAATTTAGGGAAAGTATTGCAATTTGAACATTTCAAAGATGCTAATAATCAGAATACCAGCAATTGCAACAATTTCATACATGATGGGACTTGGGAGTTCATATTTCATACCTTGTTTAATTCGGCAGAGAGGGAATGAGATGAGATGGTGTTTGGGCGTCAGAGGAGACACCGGCACCACGAGTTTCACTGGAAGAAGACACACCAGTTCTGGAGAGAAATTGAGAGCGAGGCGAGGGTGAGAGCGAGAGGTAGAGAAGAGAGGTTGAGGGGAAAAATAACCGAGTGTTTACTGGTTAGGTTAGGTTAGGTTTTGAACTAAGCAAAGGTAAAACAATGTTGTTTTTAGACTAGTTTTTCAATTTAATAAAATAAAATTCATATAGGATTAATTGCAACTGAAATTGAATGAGGAATTTGAAACCAATGTTCTATCTATTTCAAAATCCCTAGCAAAATTAGGCGGGTTTCTTCCCTCCAATTTTTCGTCCAAAATAGAATGTCAATTTTTTTAGTTTCAAAATATAAAAATCTTATATTAATAAATGCAACTGAACTTGAAACGGAAAATTGAAACGGAAAATTGAAACGGAAGCTCATCTGTTTCAAAAACCATTGCAAAATTAGACGACATTGAAACTGATTTCAATTCTGTTGCAAAATTTAGTTTCAATATTTGACATCATTTTTCCCTCCAACTTTCCCCCCCAAAAAAGGACGCGGCTAATGGGTTTCCTCGTTAAAAATTCTTTGTCCACTCATATTGTAACTGAATTCAATTCCGTTGCAATATTCTGTTGCAGTTGCCCTGTTTTCTTGTAGTGTAATTATAAAAGAGCTCCCTGCTGAGTTTGGGTCTATTTCTAATAAGCCTCCGCAGAACTAGTATACTACGACCGGCCCACTTTTGACACTCGCAGATCTGGTGGACTACTTCGGATATATTACCCTATTCCTTTCCCTAGCCTTACGGATTTGGTCATCTACCAATCCGCTCCCTAAAATTGAGGATCTCAAACCCCAAGTCCTCAATAATGTAATTAACCCTGCACGGTGTGCTTTTAATAATAATCTAAATGTCTTTGCTTATTTCTTAGTTGCACCTACATTTAAAAAGACGCATTAAATAATTATAATAATGAGTCATTTAATAGGACCCAAAAGATAAAAAAAAATATTTGCTTGAGCTTGTAAAGTCAGTCGAGCACCAGGGACAACATCATCAACAGCAACTGAAGACTGATCCGCTACCAATCTGGGGCTGGACAAGAAAATCGAAAGAAGTCAAAATCGGCAACTACCTGCAAGGCTCCAAAAGAACACCACCCATGGATCCCCTCAAAAAGTCGTGGACATGCTTACCTGGTTCTATAAAGATGTGTCAGGGGTAGACCCAGCCATAGCCGAACACCGGATCCCCACATGTCCGGATGCTCAGCCAATCAGACAAAAGCTCCACCGCATCAAGCCAGAATGGTCACTACAAGTTGAAAAAAAAAAAGAAAGCATGAAACAGCCGCACGTCAACTTCATTCGGGTAAAAAAAAAAAAAAAAGAAGAAAAAAAACAAAAAAAAGAGTAAAAAAAAAAAAAAGAGAGAAGAAAGAAAAAATACCCGATGTGGCTGTCCAAAATAGTGACCATTCCCAAATCCAACAACAGCATGCTAGGCTATAGTCAAATCAAAAGCAGCAGGAGACCAAGAAAAGACCTCATCCCTTGGGGGACCTACTGCTATCATGTCATGCCGTATGGGCTAAAAAAAAAAAGATGCTGGGGGCTACTTATCAAAGGCTGCTACCCCTCTCTTCCGCGATGTGCCGTATATTGTCAAAAGATCCGGTCATGAGATGTCGTACTCCTTACAAGCCAGGAAAGAAAGACCTTGTTCAGCCCTCCAATTTCAACGAGCTCAAAAGGTATGGTGCTCGATCCAATCTATCCGACAAGTGCTTCCCTCTCCAGCCCGCTAGGTTGAAAACCCGAAAGGGCGGCCTAGACAAAAGTTAGGGCATATAAAAATATATATATACAAAAAATAAAAATGAAAAAGAAGAAATAAGGGCTCGCTAGGCTGAAAACCCGAAAGGGCGGCCTAGGCAAAAATTAGAGCAAACAAAAAAAAAATAAAAAAATAAAGGCTCGCTAGGTTGAAAACCCGAAAGGGCGGCCTAGGCAAAAATTAGAGCACAAAAAAAATATATATCAGAAAAATAAGGAGAGGGAAGACACTCTTTGAAACCTCGGCATCTTACCTCCAGTCTTCAGCATGTAAGGGGGCTCGACTGACAGAAGAAAAAGAAAAACCACGACAAGAAGCTCGTAATAAAACACTAAAATATAATATTACAGGTCCTAAGGTGCAACTTAGGAATAATTGCTAAAGAAATTTAGGTTATGCATTAATTGCATGTACATATCTATTATTGCCTCTACCCCCTTTGTTTCCCCCAAAAACTATCCTTCATTTGCAGCTTAAGCCCAGAGCAGTCCATCAATGTCTGTGGCATCCGCCCGGCCGGTCCCATATACTTCTTCTACAAGGCACAGAAAAAGCTCAGTCTCATCAGGATGAGAAACACCAGAAGTATCCTCGCCCTATTCATCATATGCATTGCCATTATCCTGAAACAGCCAGAGGACTTGGATTCCGATCATTCACGTCTGCCCTGTCTAATTACGAAGAAAAATGCAGAAGTTGTGAGAATAGCTTTATGCCAACTATAGCCCTGCAACAATTACATGGCCAAGGAGGTATCTGCCTTTTCCTCTTCCCACATATCATATATTATAAAAAAAAAAAAAAGAGAGAAAAAGGGAAGCCTGTTCGAACCCGAAGGTATTTTGCTTTAAAATCCACCTTGGACATACAGCGTGTCATTACCCGTTAGGTCGGTATAGCTTTACTTTGTGCGTGCGTCTTGAGTCTGCATGTGTTTTTTTATTTTGTATCATATAAAATTAGATTGCATTGTAAATATTTGTACAGATTTTCAAAAACAAAAACAAAAACAAAAACAAAAACAAAAACAAAAATTATGTATTGTTTTGCATATAAGTAAACGTTTTTGCATTATAAGCATCATAAAAAAGAATGCATTTTGCATCTTAAAGATATATACTACATTTTGCACTACTGCATGCATGATAAAATAGGAAAATACCCACGCATCATGTTAATAGGCATCCTATAATTTTTAGGCATCACATTTGCATCAAATAAAGTAATACATGCATCCAACATTTACATTTATTATCCAATAAGCTGCATTAGGGGTGCGCTAAAAAGAAAATAAAATGCCACCAAACATGGAAATAAATATTCTTATGGCATTCACTACGTCCCTGCAGCATAAGCATGCATCATATAGCTCCATTTGCATTTATAGTATAAATCATGCATAATAAGGTCAAATAGTGACCACTAGTTTAATCATGCATCATAAAAAATAAATTTCATGCATCGTTACTTAATTACATCATTTAGGCATACATAGGACATGCACATGCATCATTAATAAAGCCAGGAATGCTTCAAAAATGCCAAACAGTGCCAAAATCTAGCGACGAGGTATTTCCAGTAAAAACACAAACAAACAAAAAAAACACAAAAAAAAAAGAGAGAAAAGAAACAAAAAGAGGTAATAAGCATGAAAATAAAGAAAGGGTGACCATCACAAAAAAAAAACAAAACAAAACAAAAAAAAAACAAAAAACAAAAAAACAAAAAAATGAAAAAAACAAAAAAAATCAGGAGAGGGGGAAATGCATGTACAAGAGAGAAAAATTTTCAGGTACATGCAACAAGAACAAATGCGGCGGCAGAAGAAGAAATTTTCGGCTAAAGCTAGAAAATGGAGCAAAAAGAAAACAGCAGCAAAGAAAAGATGATATCAGCTGATACCAAAAGATGCTACAGCAAGAAAAATGAAGTTTCGAACCAAGGTTAGAAGAAGCAGTAAAGAAAATGCAGCAGCATCAAGAAAATTTTCCAGCTAAAGCCGAAAACAAAGTGGGACGGGGGAAAGGATTTTCCAGCAAGGCCAGAACAGTGACAAAAAGAAAAATCCCCAGCAAAGTGCAACAACAAACAGCGTAAAGCAGCAAGCGACGACAAAGCAACATCAGCAGCAATTTGCTGCACAAACACGACAAACGGTAAAGGAAAGGAAGGTATTTTCCTTTTTAATAGTGCATTTGTTTGATGTTTGGAAACTTTCCTTTAAGGGGTACACAGCCCCGGATTTCATAGGGAAAGGTCTTGTTCTCTGGTGAAGGCCAAGTTCCTAAGGAGGCAACATTCCATGCATTTTTCGCTGTGTTGGAAAACTTTTCTTTAAGGGGTACACAGCCCCGGATTCATAGGGAAAGGTTTTGTTCTCCTGAAGAGACTAAGTTCCTAAGGAAACAATTCATGCCGCATAGCCACAAGACGAACTACGTTTGGTCTGATTCCTTGTTTGAGGATACGTAGGCAGTCTATTACGTTAGACGCGACCATCACAGCACATATTTACCTTTGTCGTACTTATTTGATAAAGCTTTGCCACACTTGCTCATTTAGTATTGCTGCACTTGCACCACAACACTTACACCGCCACATTTAGTCCCCAGTTGTGTGAACTACGTCTCGGTCTGATTCCTTGTTTAAGGATACGTAGGCAGCCTATCACGGTAGGCCCGACCGTTGTACGAGTGATAGTTTAGGTTTTGGCCTGAACTACGTTTTGGTCTGATTTCCTTTATTAAGGGATACGTAGGCAGCCTATACTAGTAGGTCCGACCATTAGAGCATTTCAACTCATATCTGCTTAAAAATTACGATAACTTTTTTTAACTGACTAAATATGTCTAGGCTATGGAGTTTGGTCTGTGTCATATACTGTTGCATTGTAACTACTTTCTGTTGCATCTCATTCCAATTTTATAATTGAACGAAATTGGAGGGTCTATTGTTTATCAACGATGTTCGTCTACTCAGTAAGCCTTGGGTTACCCGTAGACTCCATCATTGAGGGGCTCTGTAGACACCCCAATTTCGTACCCCTGATATGTGACATGACATAAAATATCAAGAACTATTGAAACATTAACAAATGTCAAGTTACAGGGTTGAAAATGCAAAAGGAAAAAGTAGGATGCATGAACAGTGAACTGCAGGGGAGGAAAGTGTCAAAAAACCAAACTTGGAAAGCTGCTTGGTGCCGCACCAAGGCCCCTTGGTGCCGCACCAAGGGTCTCCTTGGCGGCACCAAACTCTTCACTGTGCACTCTCTTAGATTGGAAAAGGTACAATTTTTGATGCACAAGGTACAAGTGGCTGAAGCTGATGAACAAACTCAAGAATGACAGCCACGTCCCTGCCTCCTGCTATAAATAGAGAGCTCGGGCTCCTCATTTCAGTGCTCATTTTCATCGCAACGAAGCGCTGAAGAATTCTTCTGCGTTCCTTCGAAGCGATTAGTTACGAGAGATGCGAGATAGGTGAGTGGAAGCCCCTAAAGTATCCAAACCCTGTCCAAACTCCGCCAAAATATATATCCACCAGTTATAAGTAATCCCTAGCCTAGTTTTTAGGTATCCACCTCATTTCCCCGGCCCAAAAATCCCAAAGTAAGCCGTTACTCTGCCCGAGTAACGAGCTGAAAAACACCCTTTATAAGCCGTTATTCCGCCCAACCAAAAAGGCCAAAACCACAAAAACTAAGCCGTCACTCTGTCCAAACCAAACAAACCAAAACTACCATATATAAGACGTCACTCTGCCAAAATCAAAACAACAAACACACAACAAACAACAAAAGTCTCCCTCTCAGAAGGACAGCGAGCACACCGCTCTAAAAGGTAATGACCTTTAAGGGCGTTTTTATTTGTTTATTTACTTTTTGTCTACTTATTATTTATTAAAGTTGTATTTAAAATCCGGCACAATGTAGTCATTATAAGCCGTTGTGCTGCCCGGATTAGATTAGGAAATAATATGTAAAAGAGCCGTTATAATGGCCAAATATTCTTAAATATGTTTGTAATTATTGGAAGGAGACGGCTGCGAGTCCGTAAATAATGTAGCCACGAATGTATTTGTTTAAATTTCCCTTGTCATCATAATACCTTATTTATTTGCTAAATAAATGTGACAATAAGCATACTTCAGCCAAATACCATTTTCGAGACCGAAAGGGCGAGTTGGGTGCCTAGCACCTTCCCAACTTGTAATTTAGCCTCCGAACCCGCTTTTTAAAATCTCTGGTTTTCTTTTTCTGGTTTTTCTTTATTTTGCCTTAAAATAAAGATGGCGACTCTAAAACTTTCAGATCCAGTGGGGCCGCGCAACACTCCATCTTTGCACTTTCCTGTTCTCCCCTAAAAAAGGGAGATACGGGAATGGAGGGGTGATGCATTCTCATATCCTGGTATCCCCTAAACAAGGGATAACTTGATGCGGGAAAATCATAGCTCCCATAGTGATCTGAACGGGCCATAAGGCTATTTTCAATAAATCCATAGTGGGGGCGTCGCAATATCCTTTATTGCACTTCTCCGTTTTCCCCTAAAGAAAACAGGGGAGAATGGGAATGGAAGGGTAATTCATTCCCATATCTTGTTATGCCAGAACAAGGGATAACTTGACATGGGAAACCATTAGTTCCCATTTTGGATACAAAATCCACTCAAGGTAACCGAGGCACATTCCAACGTGCTAATATAGACAACACTCCTCTCGCACTTGGGATTTCGTCTTCCCCTAAACAAGGGAGGATGGAACGAGAGCAGTGGTGTCCCGCATCCGCACGTACGCGCACCCCTATCCAAGGGCGCGCGGGGCGCGGGGGCACATCCCGGGAACCTCACAGGCGCCCAAATCCCTTATGTGCCACGCCCAAATTGCTCCTTTGCTGCCTCTGAAATTCTGGTTTCCGTCCAAATCACCAATTGAAACCTCGTCTGATCACGGGAAGGCCTAGCAGCTATTAAAAAGAGGCTAGAAGGCCACAATTATGCTCCCTCGCACAGGAAGAGGCGGCTGCCTCTTCCTCTACCCGCAGATCGCCAGAAAATCCCCTTAAAGTCGAAGGTGTATTCTTTTCAAATTCATTTCTAAAATACGGCGTGCCATTACCCTTAGGAGTCGATATAGCTTTATTTTCTGCATGTATTTTAAGTGTGCATTTTATTTTATCATGTCATTTAAAATTATATTACATTTCATCATTCATGTTTGTACAGATACTAATTACTAATTACAAATAAAAAGAAAAGAAAAAAAAAGAAAAGCTGACATGTGTAGGAAAAGAAGCTAATAGTCAAAAGATGTTCTGCCTCTGCTCAAGCCACCTCCCCTGACTCGGGGGCCTAGCTTGCCATTAGACCTGTGTATCCGTCCCCTGCTCTGGACACGGCTTGATCATGCGTCCGCATCATCGTCATCATCATCATCATTGCGACGCCTGATCTGCCGCATAGCCTCATTGCTCCGACATGAAAAGTCATCCATCAGCCGCTGATAGAGTTTGTTGATGCCGACGAAGCCCCGCAACAGTCTCTTGTATGTGGACACCTTGACCTGAAAAAAAATAATTAAAAAAAAGAGAGCATCAATCAAATAAAAAAAAATTAAAGAGGCATCAGTCAATGAAAAAAAATAAAAAAAGGGGAAAAGAGTGATGAATATACCGTGCGAGCCTGATCAGGAACACGGTACTCCTCAGGAATCTCCACATCAGGAAGGACCTCCCTTATGAGCCTACCATCTCGCCGGTATGGGAAGGATGAAAAGGCATCGTCAGTCATGGAAAACTCGAGCCGCGCATCTAGAACAGAATGAGAAGATCCAGCCCAAGCATCATCAGTAGATGAACGCCTCCCGATCATAAAAGGATGAGGAGGATGGAGCATTGTCCTCAAAAAGTCTTCATAGGCTATCACCGGAAATCACTGGCAGGCATCTGATATTTGCCCAAGTACTGAAGCCGATTTGGTATACAATCTGGATCGATCACATTCTGAGGAGGTGCCACCGGGGCTACCGAAAACGGGACATGCTGGCGGTTGACCCGCTCACCCATATACAAAGAGTCGCACATGATAGACACCATCAAGATCCGGCAACGATTAAATATCGGAGTAACCTCGATCGGCCCTACCAGATTCCGCCAAGGGAACAAAGTCACCGAACCAGAAGTCGAGCTTGCCACTCTGTTCTGCAGCCCCAGTGACTCAACATAATGGCCTCTGGCGTCCTTTTCTTTCCGATTTGCATTTACAAATTTGACCAGATACGGTGGGCCAAGGACATCGCTGCGTAGTGGGCCCGGTACAAAGTCAAAGACAGAGTAAGCCCACACCTGAAAAAAAGAAGAGAGGAGGTAAAGTCAGCAAAATAAAAAATATATATACTGACGAAAAAAAAAAGGGGGAAAAAGAAAAAATCCCTCCCAGGCCGGAGCAAAACCAGTCATCACCTTTGAGTCATTCCGACTCAATTTATCCATGCAAAAGTAAAGCTCAGCCAAACCCGCCTGCCCCCAGTCATAGTCAATCACATGCTCCAGATCTCGGAGGTAGCCCAGCAGAGAAACCCTCAGGGTAGTGGATGCATTGGCAAAAAGAGACGTGCCCAAGAAATAGAATAAAAATGTACGGGCAACACGCGTCACAGCAACGCTATCTCCGGCATCAACCTGCCCAGCATTTTCTAGAAGCCACTCCTTCACGCTGGGAATGGTCACCTCATCATCTGTCTTGTACTCGGGTACGAACCCCAAAAGGTCCTCCACCTCGTCATGACGTTCGCGAAGAGTATAATCAGGGTCCAGAGTCTGCCCAATACCGGTAGAAATGCCAGTAATAGCCGCGAAGTCGCAGGGAGTCATGGTGATTTCTCCCCAGCTAAGGTGGAAAGTGTGGGTGGTATCCCACCAGAAATTCCGCAGCACGTCGAAGATGACTCTGTAACTGCGGAAGGGAGTAAAGGCCCGCATAAAATCCCCCAAGCCCGTATCATCTACCAAAGTCTGAGCTGGCAAAGGCATCGAATGATATATATCGGATACTCTGGCACAAGTGGCCCTGGCCTTGTCCAAAACCCCGCGCTCCTGGAAAAGAAAAGAAAAGGGAGGAAAATAAAGGTAAGTCTCTCATAAACCCTTTCTTCTTACATATTCAATACATCAGATTTTTCAAAAATAAAAAATAAAAAATTAAAAAAAATTAAAAAAAATAAATATATATATATATATATATATATATATATATATATATATATATATATATATATATATATTGTACATTAAAAATTTGTATTTTCACATAGAAATGCATGTTATCATTTTTTTTAATGTCATAATAATATATATAAATATACTTTGCATAAATGTACATGTCAACATGTTAGAAAAAAAAAGAGAGAAAAAATATATACTTTGCATTTAAATATGCATGCCACATTTTCACTTTAAAAAAAAAAAAGAGATTCAAAGAAAAAAAAAAGAACATCTCATTGTATATCAAGCATCATATTTGCATTAAAATAAAATAGTCCATGCATCCATAATTTGCCTTTATCATTTAATGAGCAGTATTGGGAATCTTGCGAAAAAGAAAATAAAAATGCCACCTGCCATGGAAAATAATATCTACTTGGCATTTCTTATATCCCTACAGCATCAGCATGCATAAAAAATAAATTCTGGTACATAAAATATATCTGTTTTGTCTTGTATATATCCGAAAATGTATCCGAAAAATGTATCCGGAAAAATTTGCATTTCATTCCGAAAATTCCATTTTGAATATATGCCATGTACAAATATTTTTAGAGCTAAAACATGCATCATATAGCTTTATTTGCATTAACATTGTAAATTATGCATAGTAGGATCAAATAGTAACTACTAGTTCAATTTGGGCATCACAAAAATAAATTGTCCAAATTTCATACATTATTACTAAAATTGCATCATTCTAGTCCATAAATTGCATGTATAAATATCATAAGCTGCATATATATATTCCAAAAGTCCAAAACAGCACAGAAAATGAGCAGATCTGAAAAATTAACCAAATGGGTGGAAGAAAGTTATACTTACATTGGGATCAGGAAGATTCGAGACGTGTTTGTACCAGTCTCGCACCAGATTGCCCCAGTCATGTTTCGAATAATAATAGCCAACATGGTTCCGAACCAAAGGAGGAAGTTCTTTCTTTTCCTCGCCACATTCTGGGTTCATTGGTGCTTTTCCTTTCCTAGATCTAGAAGAAGAAGCCATCTGCACAGAAAAACAAAAATTTTGGCGGAAGAAAATTGAGAAAAAGAGAGGAAATGAAAAAAAAGAAGAAAGAAAATGAAAGCTTACCTCGTCGGCAATGGAAACTGAAGCAGGAGCAGAAGAGAAACAGAAATGAAGGCTTCTGCCTTCATTCCCGTGAATGAACAAACAAAGGGAGGAAAAAGTGAAATTTTCACTTTTCCCCCTCCAAGCAATTCAGCATCGGCACATGAGTCCTCAAAATTTCAAAGCTGCAAAGTGATCCCTGAGACTTAACAAGAAGTTAACAAAAGCAATTCTGTTAACCACATTCGACGATCTTTCACCCAAAAAGCAAGAAAAGCTCATATCCCCAGCAAGTCAGCTGCCAGACAAGCAGAAAAGTCAGAAAACTTAGCGGCAAAGGTAAGTCCCTTTACCTTTTGAAATAAAAAAAAAATTCAATCAATCAATAAAAAAAATGCAAAAAAGGGAAAAGAACAAGACCAAAGTCCCCAGCAGGGGCGAACTACGTTGGGTCTGATTCCTTGAATAAGGATACGTAGGCAGCCTATTTCAGTAGGCACGACCATCACAATAAAAAAAAAAAAAAAAAAAAAGAGAAAGAGAGAATAAATTCCAAAGAAGAGTGGCAAAATACCAAGATCACCGAATCAAGCCCACCAAAGAAAAGGTAAGTCAAGTACGGTATTCTTACCTTGACTATTAGAATAATTTCCTTTTAAGGAAACTTTGCTTTTAAATAAAAGAAAAACTCTTTTTCAAAACGAGTTTTGATTTAAAAAAAAAAGAAGGAAGAAGAAAAGAAAATTCTTTATCGTGTCCAGCCGGTTTCGGTCAGTTGGATGCAGTTTTTGAAAAATTTGAAGAAAGTTCTTTATCGTATTCGATGTCGGGTATTGATCGGTCGAGTACAGTTTTCGAAAATCTGAAGGTCCTCTTATTGTGTTTGGAAGAAAGGTATTGACCAGCCAGACACAATTTTGAGATTGATCTCTTAACATATTTCAAGGTGTATTGACCGGTTGAAATATGGTTTTCAAAATACACAAAAATCTTCATACCGTATTTGACAACGGTTTCGGACCTGAAGAATACACTTTTAAAAAACATGAAAATCTTTTCTTCAATTTGGTTGTTTGTTTCGGCTTAGGCCGAACTACGTTTGGTCTGATTCCTTTTATTAAGGGATACGTAGGCAGCCTACATTAGTAGTTCCGACCATCAGAGCATTCAATTTGCAGATCTGCTTAAAAACTGCGATAACCTACTATAACTGACTAAAATTGTCTAGGATATGGAGGTTTGATAAATTGCTGCATTATAACTGCTACCTGTTGCATATTTCTCCCTCGTTTTGAAATGAAATGAAATTGGAGACTCTATTCTAATCAACGATGTTCGCCTACTCAAGAAGCTACGGGTTACCCAGACTCCATCGCTGAGGGGCTCAGACACCCCACTCGTACCCACTCCCCCCTCGGTATGTGACATGACAAAAAATATCAAGAACTGTTAAAACATTAACAAATGTCAAGTTACAGAGTCAAAAATGCAAAAGGACAAAGCAGGATGCGCAAAAGGACAAATTGCAGGGACTAAAGTGTCAAAAGTAGGCCAACTTTGGGATTTAGGCGTGGCCACCCATTGATTTGGGCATGGCGCCCAAATTGGAGGGGTATGGCGCCCAATTTGCCACTTCAGCCACTGTTCATTCAATTTCTGCCGTAAAATGCAATTCATCCAACGCAAGGTACAACCATTTGATGCACGAAAGAAGAAATGGGCGTGGCTCCCATCCAATTTGGGCACAGCGCCCAAACTCCTATACAGTGGCGCCCAAATTGCTCTCCTTCAGCGCACAGTTGCCGCAAAGCACAATTCATCCAGCGTAATGTACAATCAAAAGGAGCGCAGTGAAGGAATTTTAATTCCCGCGATGTCCCTGGTTTCCTCATATAAATACTGAAGGCCGGCTCCTCATTTCACAACTCCTTCTTTGCGTAAAGCTTCTCCGCGTTAACGTTACGCTGGAGAATTAGAGAGCGGTGTGAGATAGTGAGAGATCACCTCTAAAGCCTCGAAACCCTGTCAAACCTCTGCCAAACACAAATCCAACCGGTAGAAGTGTACCTTAGCCCCCCAGTTAGGTATCCACCCTTTTTCCCCGGTCCAAAAATCGTGGAAAGAGCAGTTGCTCGCCCAATTTAAAAGGCCAAATCAGCCAAACGTTACTCGCCCGATTTCGACCTACTTCCCAAACAAACAACCAGAAACAAACAGTTACCCTGCCCCGATCCCGAGGCCGAAAAGTAACTTTCAGAGCAGTCATGCTGCCCAAATTCACACAACACACAACACACAAACACACAACTTCAACTTAAAAAAAAAAAGACTCTCTCTCCCCGAGGGACAGAGCGAGCACACCCCTACGCTGTCTGTAAGTTTTTATTGTTAAGTTTTTCATTTCCATGTAATAGTATTATTTCCAGTCCGGCCCAATGTAGCCATATAAGCGCTTGTGCCTGCCTGATTTAATTAGGAAATAGTACTAAATGTAGCCGTTATTATGGCAAAATGTTTTTAGATAAGTTTGTATTTATTTACTTCATTTATTCAATAAAGTCTTTATTTGTAATAGTATTATTTCCGGTCCGGTTCAATATCAATATATAAGCAGTTATGCTGCCCGGATTTATTTAGGAAATAATACTAAATGTAGTCGTTACTATGGCCAAATATTTCCAAGTATATTTGTAATTGTTTGCAAAAGAGTTTGTTTCAAGTCCGTAAATAATATAGATGTAACAGATGTATTTGTAGGTAGTTAATGCTTTATTTATCTGTTTAATAAATATAACAAAAAGCATACTTTAGCCAAAAACCGTTTTGAGACCGAAAGGGCGAGTTGGGTGCCTAGCACCTTCCCAACTCGTAACTTAGCCTCCGAACTCGTTTTCTTCATCTCTGATTTTGCTTTATTTTTGATTTAAAATAAAGATGGCGACTCTAAAAACATTTTGGATCCAGTGGGGCCTCGCAACATCTTTCTTTGCACTTTCACGTTCTCCCTTAAACAAGGGAGAATGAGAATGGAAAGGTGATGTATTCCTATGTCCTGGTATCCCCTAAACAAGGGATAACTTGACGTAGAAAACCCAAAGCACTCATAGTGATCCGAAATAGGCCATAAGGCTATTTTCATAAAATCCATAGTGGGGACGCTGCAACATCTTTCTTTGCACTTTCACGTTCTCCCCTAAACAAGGGAGGATGGGAATGGAAAGGTGATGTTTTCCTATATCCTGGTATCCCCTAAAAAAGGGATAACTTGACATAGAAAATCCAAAGCTCCCATATTGGATCAAAAATCCACTAAAGGCAACCGAGGCGCATTCCAACGCTATTCCGACAAAGACTCCTCCCACACTTTTGATTTCGATCTCCCCTAAACAAGGGAGGCTGGAACGGGAGCAGTGGATGTCACCGCATCCGCACGGACGCGCACTCCTATCCAAGGGCGCGCGGGGTGCGGGAGTACCCATCCCGGGAATCCACAGGCGAATGTACGCCGAGCCTTGTATAGATGTAGTTTGGTTCATGTTTAAATCTTTCGCTGGGCATTACTTTAGCTCTTATTTATTTATGTTGTTTCTCCGGCATGTTGTAGCCGTCGAGGTATATATGCATGAACTGTGTAGTGTTGGGTTCCGGTAGTAAAGTCGCTGATGAATTGATATACTTGTTTTTAATTGCTATATCAGGTTTAAAAAGTTTAAAAAAATTTCGGCCTTTTAGTGCCGAGTCGCGCTTCATCTGAAATGTTGCGTCACGTCGTTTTCTATAATTGAGTCTTAACATGTATTGTTGTCCTATTTGGACGACTTGACTTGTGATTCCACCTCGGGGTCTGGGTCGGGTCGTCACAGTCGCCTACCTGTCCGCTAACGGCATCTTCCATCTTACCTCGCCACCACACACTCTGGAACACAATGAGTTCTTGGAACGTCGTCACCGCCACATTGTTGAGACTGGCCTTTCCCTTCTCTCTAAAGCATCTCTTCCATTACTCTTCTGGTCATTTGTATTTCAAATAGTGACCTACCCCTACAATCGACTACCCACACCTACTCAGAAATAACTCTTACCCTATCAGAAACTATTCGGGTCTCCTCCTAACTACTATAAACTTTGTGCATTTGGTTGTCTTTGCTACCCTTGTCTTTGCCCCTACTCCAAGCACAAACTTGCTGCTCGCTCCTCTCTGTGTGTCATCCTTGGCTACTCGCTCAGTTAAAGTTCCTAGCTGTGTTATGACCCGCTCACGACTAAACTCTTTATCTCATGTCATGTTAGGTTTGTTAAGCCTGAGTTTCCCATGACCAAAGTCGATCTTCATCTTACTCACCCATATGTCTCCGCTCATGCTACCTGGTTTCCCCCCTCCCATGAAGCACTCTCGACTTCATACACACCTTTCACTACTCGCCCCAGTGGCTCCACACCAGTTTCTCGTAGCACTAACCAGAACTTGGTTGATCTTCACTTCCATATACACCAAGCTTACCCAGCAAGTACCTTGCCCACTTCTAGCCCTGTGCTTACTGCTCAACCCTCCTTGGCACCTAGCACCCTACCCGAGAATAGCTCTATACCCGCTGCAAGCTCATCCTCGGCCCCTTGCCACCTAGCCGAGGACATTTCACTACCCATTGAGAATGGATAATCCAGTGCCTGATAACCCAATTCTAGTGCATGCTGCTTCTGTCCATGTGCTTGCTGCTACTGGTACCTCAACCATTGTTACTTGGTCAAAGAATTGATTCCTAAGCCACTCACCAAACTCAATCTCTTGGCTCACCTAGCTGCGGACATCCAACCTACATGTGTCACACAAACTCTTAAAGATGTCAAGTGTCGCCACTCAATGTAAGTGGATCTTTCGCATTAAACGGCATGCAGATGGCACCATTGATCACTACAAAGCTCGACTCGTTGCCAAAGGGTGTCACCAACGATCAGGGGTGGACTATCATGAGACATTCAGCCTAGTGGTTAAGCCCATCATAGTTCGACTAGTTCTCTCCCTGACCGTCTACCGAGGATGTGCTCTTCGATAGCTCGATGTGAACAATGCTTTTCTCCAAGGCACTCTCTCTGAGGAGGTTTTCATGGCTCAACCTCTGGGCTTCATCGATAAGGAAAACCCTCAGCATGTTTGTCGACTTCACAAGGCTATCTATGGTCTCAAACAGGCTCCCCGAGCATAGTACAATGAGTTGCAACAGTTTCTTTTCACTTCTGGATTCAAAAACTTTATGGCCGACACGTCGTTGTTTATACTTATTGAAGGGGGAACCACCATATATCTCCTTGCCTATGTGGATGACATCTTCATCACTGGGAACCAGCACGGTGCCGCTCAGACCTTCATCTCTATGCTCGTTGCTCACTTTTCGCTCAAGGAATCTAGTGACCTTCACTATTTCCTTGGTATAGAAGTTGTTCAGCGACCAAGTGGTCTCCTACTCTCCCAATGCGGTTACATTGCAGATCTACTCGTATGCACGGCCATGACAGATGCTCGCCCAGTGTCTACTCCCATCGCTACCTCACCTACTCTCACACTCCAGTCGGGTACTGCTCTCACCGACCCTTTAGAGTTTTGAGGTGTGATCAGGAGTCTTCAGTATTTTTCCCTTACTTGCCCTGATCTTGCCTATGCGGTCAATAAATTCTCTCAGTTTATGCATAGGCCGACCGCCGAGCACTGGAATGCGGCCAAGGGAGTTTTTCACTATCTATGCAGGACCATTGATGCTGTCATTCCCTTCATTGTCATCTCCCTTAACTCTCCCTGCATTCATCGATGTCGACTGTGCGGGAAACAAAGATGACTACACTTCCACCATCGCCTACATTGTCTACATTGGCAACAACCCAATCTCTTGGAGCTCCAAGAAACAACGCAATGTTGCTCGCTCCTCGACTGAAGCTGAATACTAAGCTGTGGCTACCACTGCTACCGAGATCCGCTGGATTATGTCTCTCCTTGGCGAGCTGGGAATCACTTGTGGCGACCCGACCCGGACTCCAATGCGGAATCCCAAGGTCGTGCCTCCAAGACAAGCTAAGAGACAGACAAGCACCTGCTAAGCATAATGGTGCAAGTCAAAAGCTAAGCCAACAAGTTCGAAACAGGAATGTAGAGCCCTAACGGCAAAACGGAACAACAAAAACTAAAATTTGCGGAAACAAAACATAAGTGGAACCCAATCCTTTAATCCTAAACCAAGGAACGCGAGGTTGAGAGACAACTATCTCTCGACAAATCTACGACGCGCGTGATGCAACATTGCGCACGGGAAACAAACCATCGGTAACCAAAGGCCAGCGAACCAACAAGATCCTAACCTGATAAACAACCACTCAACGGCTATAACATGCCGGAGGGACAAATCAACTAAAAGAATAAGAGATTAAATACTAGACAACTAAACCAAAATCTCACGACTAAAGTTGACGGAGATAGAAACAACCATAACTCAATACTAGAATACGCGAACTAAGACCTTGCTCGGGAAGACGACATAATAACTTCTAAATAAATACAACAGCTCGACCAAACAAGTCGGCTCCCAAAATAATACGATAATAAAATACTAACATAACTACCCAAGTAAAATTTACATAACTTTACATCCGTATCTCACAAGATGAATAAATACAATAATAAATCCAAGCTATGGACGGGAAGACCACCTGCTAGAAATCACTAGTCCGCAACCGCAACGCGTACTAATATGCTCACTACACAAACTAAGGAAAACAAACACACGAAATGAGTCATAATGACCCAGTAAGCTACTAAATGCAACTGTATGGCGTAGCATGGCATGTCATGGCATAATTCATAAGCATATAAAAGAATCATGGTGTCATATTAGTATACCAACAATGAACATATGCAAAGTCATCGAGGTACATGAACTTCATAAACCACACTGCACATTATCTTTCATATAAGTGCTTGTAGAAAGCCACATAAGGGATAGAGAAGATACCCAATTAGTGTCGTTGTGCTGCTCCTGCAATACACAATGTTAAACTGGTTGTACCATCGATGCTCATAATTGCATCAACACACTGAACGGCTACGCCTCAAGGGCAGCCCTTTCTCAGTCTAATTTAGCATAATCCATTAGCTCTATTGGTTACGAGATGGGCTACCTTCCCCACTGGGGCCAACATTGGAGGGTGTGTGAGGTCCCAGGTAAGGCGATCCATAGCGAATACGAATCTTACGATTCGTATAGGCGATGTATCGTCCTACCCTGACCTATAAAAACCAATCCAAATAATGCTAGCTGGACTTATATGCAATGCACAAGTAGATATTTACTCGCATGCTCAAACAAGAACCAAGTCCGACAAGAGCGGACTCATCAAATCAAGTAGGTCATAAAGCTCTACACACCAATTTAACAATGTACATATTTGCACATACTTAACAAATGCAACTAACTTATAAGTTTAGTCCAAGAACCACATATTGAGGTATTCATAATCCTCAAGTTATCACCCAATCAAGAATAACATATAAGCTCAATAAATCACAATGTGAGGTCTACTATAGTCCTTTACTCGAGATTAAACCAAAGACTATTATTTTAGTCTAAGAACAACCATAAATCAAGACGTAGTGTTTAGTCTATACATAAAAATATACTAGACTTAACCATAGTCCTAACCGTCGTATATAATTGAGATCCTCAAAACCATTCTCATGAATGACAAGACTACCCCGTAGTCCAAATCCCGCAAGTGTTTCATGTACACGCGACCAAATTCCCTAGAGAGAATTCATTCAATAATCATTACTAAATAGTACTCGAGACCATAGGTTGGTCTTTAATGCTCCATGCTCTAACGAGCACGCTCTAAATACATTTCCAAGAGTCGCACCCGACTATTCAGATCTCGAGCTTCTAGTAGCTCTTTAATACGACTCGCTAATTAGGTAAAGCATCACCTAATGTTCACCATCTAACACACCGATGTCATAACTAAACACAAAATGAAGTACTCGGGTCCTCACAAACATAATCAAACGTAACCCAAACATCGTAGGATTTCAACCCAAGTTCCTTAACACATTATTGAACTTATATTGACTCCGTTGAGTCTTACTATTAAGATTCATCCTTTACACATTCCATAAATCCCAACATTTCACCCACTTCAATTTATAACAAATTCCAAAATAATTCGGGCTTAATTCCCAAGCCCTAAAATTCATAAAAATCTTAACAAAGGGATAACCCATTTCTCCCAACACACAATATCATTCAAATCATCCTACTCATGGCATTAGCAAGTTCATACCTCCAAAAACTCACAAAATAGGCATACATGGCATACCAAGTGTTCATTGCCCACAAATAGCACATAGATTGTTTTCCTTAGGGCCAATGAACCAAAACCAAAAGAAAGTAACTTACCTAGCTCGGATGAAAACTCCAAAGAATGAAAATCGGATCGGTGAAGTTGTTCTACTCATCAAGGGCTTGAAGAATCCAAAGTTTGAAGGCAATCCGACGGTTGGATCTTCGTGGATCGAAGGAAGAAGGAAGATAGGGCTCAAAACCCCCAAGAACACTCCCTCTCTCTAATACGTATAATGGAGGAGAAAAATGGGGAGGATTTTCTGAAAATTACAAAGGGTTTGGGTTTATATACCTCCATAAACCAAGAGGGCACAATAGGGAATTCCTTGGTAAAATTAGCGAACATTAGATTAAATCCACCACTAATCCCACCTTAATTAACTTCCAACTAATGTTAGGACATGATTAGGACTAAGTATGGGAGGTTAGGAAGGGTTTAGAGGGGGTTTAATGAGGGTAGGATAGGTAATTCTTCTTAAAAATCAAAACAGGGCAAAGCAGTGTCGGGGCACCATGCGGTCGCATGGTCCCCAAGCCATGCGACCGCATCTTCCTGTCCTCCTCTTGGTTGTTTCTTCTGTTGACCTTGCGGGGGCAAGGTCATTCCACCTTGTGGCTGCAAGCCTTCCAAAGCAAAAAAGGGCTTAGAATTCAACCCCAAATGACCCCAAACACTCAACCAAACCAAAAAAGGTTCAAACCCCATTCAAATTAGTCCTAGAACTCCCATAGAACACTCATAAACAACCCCCGAAACAACTCGGAGAAAAACCGGGACAAGGTGCAACAACGTGCAGCCGAAACGACGAATAAACTAGCAATTGAACGAGCAATGAAAGGAGACTTAAAGCAAGTCTAAAGGATAAATAAAGAAGCTTGAATACTTCTAGAAAGTTGAATAACAACTAGGAGAATGAGAACTCCCAAAGAAGAGACGATTACGCGACTCAACCTCGAACTACGTGATTGAGACGAATGCTATCTCAAAAGCTTCTAAATCATCAATAGACTTAAGGAACACCTCGAACTTGAAGTCTAATACATCTAAACATGTTAGTAAATCATAATATAAAGGTCTAGGACCAAACCGAGGTCACGAACATAATACGCGAGCAAACTCTCAATCGCGTCGCATTCCGACTATCGTCGAGTCACGACTTGTGACTTTAGCAAGTCAACAATGATATGACATCTCTTAATAGTGTTTTGTTCTTAATGTGGTCTCTCATACACATCTAGACTCTCTCGCAAACCAAACATATGATCAAAAAAGGGAGAAATACGAGTATGGTACGCAAACCAAGCTAACAAAGGATCGGGGTGCCACATCACCTCCTTTACTCAACCAGTCATCTACTGTGACAATGTCGGCACTACTAGTCTTTGCTCGAACCCGATCTTCCATACTCGGATGAAGCATGTGGCACTGGACTTTCACTTCATTCGGCAACAGGTTCAAGACAAGCTCGGATGTGTTTGAAATTTACCTTGTAAGTGCACAAGACTATTGTAGAATAGAAAGATGGTAGTAAGGGTCAAACCTCAGGGAGAACGAATTAAAATGGATTTAATATAAACTGCTTATAATGTGAATAAATAAAAAGGAGTTTTGTTTTAAAATAATTAAAGCTATAAAATTGAACTAATAAAAATAATCAAAAATTAACTACTTGCAGAAAACAGAATTTAAACAAAAGTTTTATGGATGAGAATGGTCTAGGTATTAGGATTCACTTGTATCGCCTTTTATGTGTTTTGGTCTTAAGATATCTATCAATTACGGGTTCGTTCGCTAGGTAAAGAATTGGGATTTACTGGTCGAGATTAGCAACCCTTAGTACTCTGCTTTGGTTGTGCTTTCTTGATCCATCTACACAGTAATTAAGAGTCCATTAAGTGCCCTAAGAACTAAAGTGAAAAGGAGTCAACTCTGTACTCCCCATACAATGTGAACCTAAATCTACTCCTTAGCCTACGGTTGGGAATCAGAGAGACCTATTTATCAATTAGGTTGGCCAGTGTATGACTTATGCATAAGATCGTGCAGTTCATCATACCCAAGAGCCTACACATTCACTAACGCAGTCATTATGCGATAATTTCAATGCAGACCGATTATAATCTAATATGATAAACAATAATACGATAGAATGAAATTATATTATCAAATAAAACTTGATACAAAGTTACATCCAATACCTAGGATGTAACGGTTAGTTCATCACAGACGATGAACACAACATATGAATTGAATAAAACATCGTCAATCTTCAACAACTTGAATAAAACTGAATTACAATGTGTTTTTCCATCTTGAGAGTGCTCAAGAACGGCCTCTAATACCTAAAAGTCGGATCCCTAAAGATGTGAAGGTAGGGTTTAATTTATACTAGGCTAGGGTTTAAGCGAAAGGACAAAGCGATCTTGAAAATCGGGGTTGGCGTCATTGAACCCTTATCTTTGGCGATCGTCGAGGTCTTTCTCCAGATTCTTGCTATTGCTTTTTGTGCGCTCGCCCAGGCCTCAAGCTGAGCGAGCACTCAGCCTCTTTTTCATCTTTTAGCCTTTCTTTTTTCAACAGTTTGCAACCAGGTCCCTGGAAACTTCATATTACTGCAAAATAGCCCGAATTTCATCATTTTCCTCATCTTTAGCCTGAAACTCATAAAACACTAAAACCCATATCAATAGCTTTAGAAACTCGCAGAAAAGCACAATCTAAGTAGGAATATATACACAATAGATGCGTATAAAACACATCTATCAAATACCCCCAAACTTAGACTTTGCTCGTCCACGAGTAAACAAATAAATACAAAGCGATAAAGAAAATAAAAATACATAAATAACAAAAATCTTTTTGGAGGGTGACACTATTTACACTCCTCTAGAAACCCACAAACTCAAGGAGACTCTAAAGAACGACTCGACTATGTAAATAAATACAAAAGCATGTAAAACTAAACTTACAAAAATAGAAAAATAAAGAAAAATCTTTTTGGTTTTTATTCTCATGTCCAACAGTGCGAAAATTAACAGAAGTCTCAAGCAATGCTCTTCACATGTGTAAGGATTTCTCCCAGTACCAAATGGGTTCACTCTATCATGCAAATAGTACTATGATTATTCAAATGTGTGAACTCCCACTCATGTAGCATATCCAAAATTAGATAGTTTAATCAAGCAAAGCACAACATTCATTCTCTCCATATTTTTGAAAATAAAACAAAGATGCACTAAAAAGGAGAATCTACCATCAATACCCGGTCACTTTACAGAAAAGAGAATATTAAGGAATGAAAAATGCTTATACATCCATCCCATGCACTTCCTATGTATGAATACACTACTTTTTATTCTCAGTTACTTGTAATAGCTCAGATTATGCTAACACGTTGGGCTTTACCAAGTAGTGTATAAGTGAAGAATGGGTCAATTAGCATGTATGTATCAAATCAAGGAAGATACAACATGATAAAGTGACACTAGATCAATAGGACTTTAATAAGCTTGTAATGTAAGGCCT
The DNA here is from genome assembly GCA_013146195.2 of Codonopsis lanceolata. Taxonomy (NCBI): domain Eukaryota; kingdom Viridiplantae; phylum Streptophyta; class Magnoliopsida; order Asterales; family Campanulaceae; genus Codonopsis; species Codonopsis lanceolata. Next base: position 125,748,760 of record CM028378.1, read on the forward strand.
GGGTAAATGGGTAACAAAAAGAGGGAAAGAAATTCAAAGCGAGAGAGCACAACGACCCAATTTCCCTATTGTTTCCATTGCATGGATACATTCATTAGGCTAGACCTAAAAAGACAAAGACTTGGGAAATTTTTTCCCCCAAACATGCATTTTACTTTCTATTCAATTTCATGACTGAGTGCCCAATAACCTTTTATTTCTTTTGTCGGCTAAGCCATTTTTCATAATACTTTGCACTCCTTTTCTCTTTTAATTTTCTGATCTAACTCTTTTCATCTTCTTCACTCCGTTTCTTTTTCTCTTTTTTTTTTTTTTTGATAGATAACAGAGAATACAAGGAAGAAGATGAAATCATAGGAGGGTCTTAAATAATGACAATCCATGCAAGATCAATTTCCCCACCCAAGTTCTACTCTCTCCAAGGTAGGATAAAGTGTATAAGCTTTTAGGGTTAAGTTAATGTGGGTAAACAAAAGATGTCGAATGAGGGTCGATATGTGCTTTTGCACACACCATTCTTTTAATAAAGCTCAAAAGGGGACACTAGGGATATAACATAGATAGGCCAGGAAGCTGAAAGGCCCAAATGATCCAAAGATGGAGTAAATCATGTCCTAGTGCCAAGTCATCATGCAAAATTCCATTGAAAATGAAATACAATTATAAACATCACATCCATATATGAAATGAAGAATAGCTCCTAACGTGTTTGACATAAGCCTTTGCTAGAAAAGATGTCGAGAAATTAGAGACTAACATGCAATCATGATTCAAAAGTGTGCTTGAGATATATTAGCAAGACAATTCAAAAAATTCTAACTTTTATAAAAATGACTCTAAGTTACAACCCAATGTAACATTCGCGTAAAGACAGTTACTCATCCTAGATAGGTGCACAAAACCAGTCTCTCGGAGAATGCCATGTGAACTATGTGCTAGATTAAAAATTTCCAAGTCCTTCAATAATGGTGGGGTATGAGTACACAAAGAGGATAATCATAGGAAATTTACACAATAGAGTAAATTCCCGAAGGATCGAGGAAGAAGTCATGCGGGTCATAGCATTAATCACCATCGACTTAAATTCCACACACATACTCGAGAATAAAACTTTTAATTTTTTTTTAAAAATTGGAGGTTGATGCTAATTGGAATAAGGTCGGATAAGCAGTCAGCTGTGAACTAAAACAACCATCTACTAATCTGTTTGGAAGAAACTGAAATGGTCATGGCCTTTGTTTCTGTATTTGCCTTCATCAACTCCTAAAATAAAAATAAGCAAATATAAGAAAATAGGTAGAAGAAGGGATATAAGGGACACTAGTTGTCCCATGTACATAGCAGGATTTACACCACAAGTTCCCACTTCTCATTAGGCTGGGACCTAAAAGGACCATGGGCCTAGAATTCCACCCCTAAACTTATATTTTATCTTGTCCTGAAAATGTTGGAATGGTAGATAAGGGAAAAAAACTAAGGAACAAATGGAAAACAACTAGCAAATCCGCATAACGAAGGAAGACACTATTTAAGCGTTGACTCCAGATTAGCCGGGACCAAATAACGAAGGAGGACGCCATTCAGGGACAGTGTCTGGCGACATGTTGAGGTTGGAGGCACTATTTTGGAAAAAAGGATTATTATACCCATAAAAATAAATTTGGTCCGCTATCCCTGCTCGATATGCCGCTCGAGCGTATCAAATCTCTGATCGACATGTTGGCGGAGCACGTCAAACATATTGTCTACGCGCTGTTGGAATGCGTTTAAGTCTAGCTGGACCTCCACTAACTGGGTGGAAATCGCCTTCAAAGGATCCATTTCCGGATCCTCCTCAACATCCTCGCCTTGATCGGTAGGGTGACAGTCATAGGGTTTCCGTGTCCTGTTTGTGACGCCCTTCTTGGCGACACTGGGCATCGCCTTGATTCGCTCTAAATCGGGAGTCCACTCAACTCCCTCAGTAGCGCAGAGGCCGATAATCAGACATAGAAAGTGAAGTGTCGTATTCATGGTTTTATCAACCATGCCCCTAAGCTGCCCGTTGATGAGTGCAGCGCAATATCAACGGAACCCTGAGTCAGGATGGTGTAAATTAACACCGCCCTATTCCACGTCACATCAGATTGATGTGTTGTGGGCATCACCCTAGCATAAATAAATTTATAAATTCCCTTGGTCTGGGGAGTCAAGAGTGACTCCCTAATGGAACAAGACGTCCAACAACCTCGTTTCATCCATAGGTCCCCTCGGACCCAGGCAAAGCTATCCTATCCCAAACAGTTGCCATCAGGATATTGTATGGTGAATAGGATTGATAGTCATCAACCATTACCGAAGGCAGATTATAAAATGCCCGAATGGCAGCAGAATCAAAATGAACTAAACGACCCTACACCCAAGACAGGTTGGGGTCCTCTCTCATCACTTGTCCACTGTGAGCGTAGAACTCACGAACAATTGGCACAACGGCCTTGCTAGGAGTAGCACACAAATTTTTCCAACCATTTCTTGCGAAATGGTTAGTCAATTGGTAACTCTTAAAATCAAACCCGTGCTCCGGGACGATAGCCTTAGAATGAAAACTATTTAAATAGTTTTGATAATGTTCGACGTTTTGAAAGTGGGTGTCATCAAATTCTATTGTCGGAGCAGAAGATGATGTTCCCTCGCTGGTATTTTTGCTTCTCTTTTTTGGTGCCATTAAAATTAATTACCAAATAATCACTCAAAACATTCCTCCCAAAAATCAGAAAACCCAACAAAGCTCGTAAAATAATAGTTATAAAACTATCCTAAAATAGCAATTTATGCAATAACAAATTTTAAGCAATTAAAATATGCATAAATGTAGAGAGGATGTAGAATACTCAAAAATAGAGAGCAAACTTGAGCTTGTCGCCGGAAATCATGGAAGTCACCAGAATCCGTCGGGCTCTTCACCGATCGCGAAAAATGAAGTTGTGGATGAGGAATGTAGGTTGAGGGAAGGTTGATTATGAAGTTTGAATGGATTTGAATGGTTAGATTGACCGGAATCTTAGAGAGAAGGGATAGATTTTTCGTTTTGAGTTGAAGAGAGAGAAAGGTTCACTGTTCTCATGTCTGTTCGGGCTCCGACTGTGACGCCCCGCCCCTTCGTTAGCTCGGTTTGCGTGCCATACTTGCACTTCTTCCTTTGTTGACTGTATGTTTGGTTTGCGAGAGGGTCTAGATATGTATGAGAGACCATATTAAGACCGAAACAACATTAAGAGACTCCATATAGTTGTTGACTTGCTAAAGTCGCAAGTCGTAACTTCGGCGATAGTCGAATGCGGCAGCGATTGAGGGTTTGCTTGCGTTTTGTGTTCGTGACCTCGGTTTGGGTCCTAGACCTCTATAAGATGGTTTATTAACATGTTTAGATGTATTAGACTTCAAGTTGGAGATATTCTCTAAGTCTATCGATGATTTGGAAGTTTATAAACCCTCTTGCTTTGTTTTGCCCTTAGCGATTTCCTTCGGGCCGATCATGTTTTGGGCAAACTTCAGGGAAAATTCTGGTACTAATCCACTGAATAGAATTTTCTAAAAATTTAGTATGTTTTACCTTCATACGTTAGGATACTCTCTGTAAAATTTGGTAATTTTCCAAGGTGTCTAAGTACCTCAATTAGGTCTTGACTTACGGCTGTGCCAGAATTCAGTTTTCAGAAAAACAACTTCTGTACTTGATTTTGTTGTAACCATATCTTGATGTATATAAGTCCAAATGGAGTAATTTAAAATCCTAAAATATAATTCAATGAGTCTAGTTTCATAAAAATCAAAAATCACCTCATTTGGAGTTGTGAGCGATTTATGGTCGATTTTACAAGATTGACTGTCCAGCCTCAGCTTCCCATGCGCCCGCCTCAATAATGTGAGGCGCCCGCCTCAACTTCTGGGAGCAAATTTGCAAATTTGGAGATGGGTCAGAGTCCCATGCGCCCGCCTCAATAATGTGAGGCGCCCGCCTCAACCTCGGGTTCTTTGTTGCGGGATTTTTGCCTGTTTTGAGTTTGGGCCAATTATACCTATTCTACCCTCATTAAACCCCCTCTAAACCCTTCCTAACCACCCATACTTAACCCAAATCATGTCCTAACATTAGTTGGAAGTTAATTTAAGTTAGATTAGTGATTGATTGATCCTAATCTCCACTAATTGTACCAAGGAATTCCCTGTTTTGCCCCCATTGCTTGGGAAGTATATATAGCCCAATCTCTTCACAAAATCAGTAAATCTCTTCATTTCTTCTCTTCATCCATACATTTTAGAGAGAGAGACTCCATGGGAGATTCAAGCCCTAGCTTCTTCTCTCTTCGATCCTAGACGATCCACCCACCCGATTTCCTTCAAACTTGAATCTTGAAGCCCTCGGCGAGTAGAACAACTTCACCGATTGGATTTGTGTTCTCTTGAGTTTTCACTCAAGCTAGGTAAGTTACTCCCTTTTGATTTTGGTTCATTGGCCCTAAGGAAAACAACTTGTATGCTATTTGTGGGCAATGAACACTTGTTATGTTGTGTATGCCCAATTTGGGGATTTTTGGAAGTATGAATTTGTTAGGAGCATTTGTAGAGTGATTTTTATGATTGTTGAATATGTTATTACTCTTCATTTTGTGTTTCTAGGCTTATGAGCATGCTAGAAATCATGCCTATATGCTATTTGGGTTTATTGTGGAATTATGCCTATGATTGGGGCTTTGGATGTATGAACTCACATGATATCATGGGTAGGAACATTTAATTGAAATAATGTGATTTATGGAATGAGTTTTGAATTATGTTGGGTTTTGTCGTGAATTTAGGGCTTGAGAAGTAAGCCCGAATTATTGGATATATATTGTTGTTAAATAAAGTGGGTGTGAATGTTGAAATTGGTGAAGCGCGTAAATGATGAAACTTAGTATTTAGACTCAACGGAGTCGTAATAGGTTCGATATTGTGATAACGAACTCGGGTTGAAGTCCTACGTCATTTGGGTTTCGTTGACTATGTCTATGATGAATTCGTGGATTTTAGGCTTGGGAAATAAGCCTGGATTAATTTTGGGATAATTTCTATATACTTGAATGATGTGCTAAGTTTGGGCTGTATGAAATGTGTATTTAATGAAATGCGACATTAAGACTCAATGGAGTCATTTTAGGTTCAATAAGACGCTAGTGAGCCTTAGGTTGAAATCCTACGATGTTCGGGTTTGGTTGGTTTTGATTGTGAGTACCCGAGCATCCCGTATTGTGTCCCAATGGTGACACCCATGATATAGAGGCTTTTTGGGGATTTAATTAGAGCGTGCTCATTAGGGCACGGAGCGTTAGAGACCAACTTATGACCTCGTATTACTTTAAGGAATGATTATTTGAATGAGTTCTCTCTTAGGGAATTTGGCGTGCACATCAAAGCACTTAAGAGATTATGACTATGGGTTGGTTTTGGTACCCTTGAGATTGGTTTGATAACGTCAAGTATATATGACGATTGGGACTATGATTGGGTCTGTATTGCTTTTATGAATTGACTAATCACTAAGTCTCGATTTATGGTTGTTCTTAGACTAAATAGTAGTCTTTGGTTTAATCCCGAGTAGAGGGCTATAGTAGACCTCATATTGTGATTTCTTGAGCTTATATGCTACTTTCGATTTGGTGATGACTTGAGGATTATGAGTACCTCATTATGTGGTTCTTTGACTAAACTTATAAGTTGGTTGAATTTGTTAAGTATGTGCAAATATGTGCATTGTTGAAATTGGTGTGTAGAGCTTTATGTCCTACTTGATTTGGTATGCCCGCTATGATCGGTCTTGGTTCTTGTTTGAGCATGAGAGTAATTATCTACTTGTGCATTTCATAAAAGCCCAGCTGGCATTATTTGGATTATTTGGTTTGTTTATCAAGTCCGGGTGGGACGATGCATCGCCTTCACGAATTATGGGATTCGTGCTCGCTATGGATCGCCGCACTTGGAATCTCACACACACCTCCATTGTTGGCCGCAATGGGGAAGTAGCCCCTTTGCCGTATCAGTTAAGTGCCGCATTGGCTTGCTAGCTAAATCGAGTGGTTCTCGATAAAAGTCGATGACGTCACAGGGCATCGATGTTGCACGATAAAGATAAAGTATAATATGTGTATTGCAGGAGCAGCACAACGACACTATGTGGGTAACTTCTTTATCCCTTATGTGGCTTACTATGAGCACTTATATGAAAGATAATGTGCTATGTGATTTATGAAGTTCATGTTACTCGATGACTTAATACAGGCTTATTGTTGGTATGCGATTTAGATGCCATGAGTTTATATATGCTTGTGCATTATGCCATGCCACGTCATGCTATGCCATACAGTTGCATTTAGTAACTTACTGGGTCATTATGACTCATTTCGTTTGTTTGTTTTCCTTAGTTTTTTGCAGTGATCCCGTTTGTACGCGTGGCGGCTTCGGATAGTGATTCCTAGAAGGTGGTCTTCCGGGCTTTAAGCTTGAGTTTATTATTATTAAGTTATTTTGTATTTGTGAGACACGAATGTAAAGTTATGTAGACTTTACTTGGGTAGATTGTGTTAGTATCTTGTCATAGTATTATTTTGGTAGCCGACTTGTTTGGTCGAGCTGTTGTATCCCTTATGAGTTGTTCCCTTTTATTATTCCGAGCATGCTTTAGCTCACTCATTCTAGTATTGTTGGTATTGTCATCTCCGACGACGTTAGTCGTAAGACTTGGGTTTAGTTGTTAGAATTTGAATATCTTATTCTTTAGTTGATTTATTCCTCCGGCATGTTATAGCCGTTGAGTTGTCGTTTATCAGGTTGGTATTCTTGTTGCTTTGCCGGCCTTAGGTTGCCGATGGTTTGTTGTCCGTGCGCAATGTTGCGTCACGCGAGTCGTTGATTGGTCGAGAGATAGTCGTCTCTCAGCCTTGTATTCCTTAATTTATAATTATAGGCTTTGGTCCCACTTATGATTTGCTTCCGCAGATATTAGTTTTTGATTATTCGGTTTTGCCATTATGGCTTATCATTCCTGTTTAGAGTTTGTTGGTTCAACTCTGGACTCGCACCACTACGCTTAGCGGGTGCTTGTCCGTCTTTTAGCTTGTCTTGACGGCACGACCTTGGGATTCCGCATTGGAGTCCGGGTCGGGCTGTCACACCGACAGTTTTTAAATAACGGGGCTGAGCGGTCGCCCAGCCCTTACACTGAGTGATCGCTCAGTTCACTTTTAGAATCCGAGTTTCTGCCTTTTGCGCAATCGCTCAAGCTAATTTTTCAAAATATTCATTTTCTTCTTTTCTTAAAAATAGTTGAATATCACTTAGATATTATTAGGGTTCAAATGAATCTTCCTTCGGTGTTATTATATATCCTTCATTTACATAAAACTAATTACCAAATACACTAAATTAAAAACAAAATGAAAAATTAAACATATAAATACAACACTATGAAATATTTTTCCCCCAAACTTAAATTGTGCAAAAAATATAATAAACTTAAAATTCTCAAAATCAAGCAAGGGTTCAAAATAATTAATTTACAACAACAAAATGAAAATAAGTGGGTTGCCTCCCACGCAGTGCTTTTGTTTAACGTCGTTCGCTCGACGTTAGTGAACCCATTAGTCGAATTCGAAAACGTCCATCGACTCGATGTTTTTCACTCAAGATACACCTTCATGGTAGGGCTTAACTCGATGTCCATTAAATCTGAATGTTTCATTAGTTTTATAACTCTTGAGCTCGACTGCTCCGTGGACAAAAACATTTACCACTTCAAATGGACCTGACCATCGCGATTTAAGTTTTCCTGGAAAAAGTTTTAACCTAGAATTAAATAAAAGAACTTTCATGCCAGGATACAAGTCCTTCTTATCATATAACCGCTTGGTCTTTTCCTTATATATTTTCATATTTTCATAGGATTCTAACCTATGCTCTTCTAATTTATTTATCTGGAGCATTCTTTTCGTACCTGCTAAAGTCATATCCATGTTTAGAGTTTTAATTGCCCAAAATGCTCTATGTTCTAATTCCACAGGTAAGTGGCAGGCTTTTCCAAAAACAATTATGTAGGGGCTTAATCCTAATGGGGTCTTATAGGCTGTCCTATATGCCCATAAAACATCATTTAATTTTAATGCTCAATCTTTTCTATTGGGTTGGACAGTCTTTTCCAACACACCTTTAATCTGCCTATTGCTCACTTCTACTTGACCAGTTGTCTGTGGATGATAGGGGGTAGATAACTTGTGAACTACCCTATATTTCTTCAAGTAGGCATTTACTAGCTTATTAGTGAAATGGGTCCCTTGATCACTTATTATAGCTCTTGGCATCCCATGTCTACTAAAAATGTTTGCACAAAGTAATTTAATTATTGTCTTAGCATTATTATTCTGTGCAGGGATTGCTTCAATCCATTTAGACACGTAATCAACTCCTACCAAAATGTATTCAAAACCTTGGGATAGAGGGAAGGGTCCCATAAAATCTATTCCCCAAACGTCGAAAATTTCGACAATCAAATTACCAATTTGGTGTATTTCATTCCTCTTACTTATGCCTCCATTACGTTTACATTTGTTACAACTTTTGGTGAACATATGAGCATCCTTGAATAAAGATGGTCAATAGAGGCCAGATTGCAAAATCTTTCTCGCGGTCTTTTCACCACTAAAGTGACCTCCACAAGCAAAACCATGACAAAAAGCTAACACGCTTTGGTGTTCTTCTTCAGGGATACATCTCATAATTACTAAATCTGGGACACGTTTAAATAGATAAGGTTCATCCCAAAAATATTGTTTGACTTCAAAAAGAAATTTCTTCCGCTCATGATATCCAAAACTAGGTTTTACTACATCCGCCACTATAAAATTTACAAAGTCCATATACCATGGCTCCTTAATACACATAGAGTATAATTGTTCATCTAGAAAGTCTTCTTTCACCGGAATATTGTTATAAAATAAATGCTTTTCAAATAAAGGCCAAAGTTCTAATCTAGATAAATGATCTGCTACTACATTTTCAGAACCTTTCTTGTCCTTAATCGCAATATCAAATTCTTGAAGTAAGAGCATTAACCTAATCAGTCCAGGTTTAGAATCTTTCTTAGTCAACAAATATTTTAAAGCAACATGATCAGAATAAACAATTACTTTAGAACCTAAAAGATACGACCTAAATTTTTCGAGGGCAAAAATCACTGCTAAGAACTCCTTTTCGATTGTGGTGTAATTTAACTGGGCATCATTAAGAGTTCTACTAGCATAGTGGATTACATACAGTTTCTTATCAATCTTTTGACCTAAGACAACTCCTATGGCAAAATCTGATGCATCACACTTAATTTCAAATGGTAGTGTCCAGTTAGGGCTAGATAAAATTGGAGCAGTTGTTAATTTTTCCTTTAGCAGAGTAAAAGCCTATAAACAATCATTATCAAAAATAAATTCAGTATCTTTGGAAAGCAAATTACATAAGGGCTTACAGATTTTTTTAAAATCTTGAATGAAGCGCCAATAAAAACCAGCGTGCCCGAGAAAACTTCTAACACCTTTAACTGAAACTGGAGGGGGTAACTTGGAAATCACTTCTACTTTAGCAGGATCAACCTCAATTCCTCTTTTGACACTATGTGTCCTAGAACAATCCCTTGAGTAACCATAAAGTGACATTTTTCCCAACTAAGAGTTAAATTTGCTTTACATCATTATTTGAGTACTAATGTCAAATTATTGAGACACTTGTCAAAAGAGTCCCCATAAACTGAAAAATCATCCATTAATACCTCAACACACTTTTCAATTAAATAAGAGAATATAGAGATCATGCATCTTTGGAAGGTAGCTGGAGCATTACATAAACCAAAAGGCATCCTTCTATAAGCGAAAGTACCAAAGGGACATGTGAAGGTTGTCTTTTCTTGATCTTCTGGGGCAATCAAAATTTGGTTATATCCAGAAAATCCATCTAAGAAACAATAAAATTCATAACCAGCTAATCTTTCTAAAATTTTCTCAATGAATGGTAAAGGAAAGTGGTCTTTCTTAAACGCAGCATTGAGTTTCCATAAATCGATACACATCCTATATGGCTATATCCTGTAACAATTCTAGTTGGCACTAACTCATCCTTGTCATTCTTCACCACGGTGATTCCAGATTTCTTTGGGACTACCTGAACAAGACATACCCATTTACTATCAGAGATGGGGTAAATGATACCCGCATCAAGAAGTTTAAGAACTTCCTTTCTTACTGCTTCCTCCATGCGAGGATTCAAACGCATTTGATGTTCTCTAGAAGGTTTAGCTCCTTCTTTTAGATGAATTCTATGCATACATTTTGTAGGGCTTATCCCTTTTAGATCAGCTAAGGTCCATCCTATAGCTTCTTTGTGCTCTTGTAACACTTTTATCAATTTGTCTTCTTGCTCTCCAATCAACTTTGACGAAATAATCACACGCAATATTTCATTTTTGCCTCAGAAGACTGATCAATGTCTTATTTTAATTATTTTCCTTGCAAGTGGACATGACTATTGGAGAATAGTTTTGGGAAGCAAGGGTCGAAACAAAGAGACAAGAAGATCACAGATAGCACAATTTATCGGTAGCAAATTATTAATCTAAGAGGGTTTTTATATTGATTTTAATCTAAACTAATTATTATTCTATTGTTTAACTAATGAGCAGCAATTACAGGTTATGAAGATCTTATGGTGGATGAAAATCTAGGATTAGGGTTTCACTTATATCTCCTCTATGCTTATTTTTAATATAATATCAGTCAATTACTTGGGTTCGTTCACGAAATATAGATATAGACTGTTGGATTACCGTTCAGTCTCCATCTTCAAATAATTCATTAATTCTATATCCTAAGCACAAGAATATATAATCTAACTGTCACTCAGATCATATATGGAACCTGATCCTAACTTATCACTCTCGTTGATCGATAGGTTCAATTTATTGTGATGGTGAGCCAGTGTACGACATATGCACATTGATCATGCAATTATCCGCACCTCTAGGCCTTTATTATTCACAATTACATTCATTTGTTCAAAGTGAAATAATATAGGGATTGATAATCACCACAATCAACCAGAATTGAATGAATATAAATATAAATTAAAGCATAGATTCGATACACGTTACCTCCCACCTCCTAGATTAATGAAGATTTAGTTCATCCTTGAAGATGAACAACACATGGAGATGATAGGATACATGATTTGATCTTCAATACTTGTAATTACAATAACTCATTATGTTATACACCCTAAAATCTATTCTAAAGCTATAGAAAACTACTTTCTAACTATTTCCAGTCGTTCTAATGCCTTGGCTACCGGCCTCTATTTATACCATTGAGTTGTAGGGCAATTTAATCTCTTGGCCTGAAGTGAAAACGCGATTTACGGCGGATTTCGACCAATCTTATGTTGCAGCATGAGGCACCTTGCATCCGCAAGGTCTTCAATTTCTCCAGGGTTGATTTTCTCTTGTTTCTGCCTACCTTGCTGAGGCAAGGTAGATAACACCTTGCGACCGCAAGGTGTCCAGTATTGGTCTTCTTCGTTTCTTCTTTATTTTACACTCTGACCCCTTCTTGGAATTTTCACCTAAAAGCCTGATAGTTTGCATACTTTCACCTAAAACCCTGGCAAATCACTGAAAAACACATATCAGTAGCCAAAAGTCTTGTGAAATAGCTCAATTTAAGTCATAGAAGTATAGGAAATCGACGTATAAAATACATCGATCAAATACCCCCAAACTTAAACTTTGCTCGTCCACGAGTAAACAATACTTATAAATACAAAAGAATTTAAATAAAATAACGAAAAATCGTTTTGAAGGGTGACACTATTTATACTCCTCTAGAAACCCACAAACTCAAGGAGACTCTTACGAGTGACTCGACTATGCAGATAAATACAAAGACTAATAAATACAAAAGCAGATAAACATTAAATTAACATAAAATAAAAATCTTTTTGGATTCACCCTCAAGTTAAATAGCATGGAAAAACAAAGCAGTCTCAGTCCGATGCTCACCACATATGTGCAGACTTAATCACAAAAAAACCAACTGACTTTTACTTAAAACTGCCACTACTCTTAATTTCTCCGTGTGTGTGTGATTACCAGTCTTAGAGAATATCTTAACTAAAACATTTTTATTAAGCTAAGCACCACATTCATATGAAAATCAGAGTTTAATTAAAACCAATGCATTATATAATATAAGATCTACCATCCATCCATCCCATGCACTTCTATGTATGACCTACAATGCTCTCTTATCCCAATTACTTGTAATAGCTAAGATTATGCTAACACAGTGAGCTTTCAGCGAATAATATGAATATGAAGTGTTTGATCAATTCTGTATGACTCACTTAGCAAAGAAAACACACACAAGCATTGGCAAGAAGATCATTAGGTCTTTATTAGCTTGTAATGTAACGTCGATATATTTATTATATATATATATATATATATATATATATATATATATATATATATTATTTATTTATTTTTTTACGACGACGGGAAGAAGAAGTCTTCAGAAAAATTGCCTAACTGAAAAATGGGTCCCATAAAATAAATTCCCCACCCACATCCTACTCTCTCAAATGGTAGGCTAAAAGTGTATAGACTTTTAGGGTTAAGTTAATGTGGGTAATAGAAACGTTGTCGAATGGGGGTTTAATGTGTGCTTAGCACACTCCATTTTTTTTAATTAGGCTCAAAATGGGACACTAGGGATATTTTTAGTAAAGGTCAAGGAATATTTAGGCTCAAACGATCCAAAGATGGCCTAAGTCATTTCTTAATGCCAAATGCTCATGCAGTTTTTAAAGCAAGTAAGACACACAAAATGTCATATCAACTATGGGAATTGTGGGGTTCAATGTTTAGCATCATTGGATTTCACATAAGAATTCTCTAGGACAGATGGTAGGGACAATTGAGGCTAACATGAAGACACAGTTCGAAAGTGTGCTTGAGATACATAAATGAGAAAAATCCAAGGGATCTAACTATCATGCAATTGACCCTAAAGTGTAATTTAATGCAATAGTCATGTTCGGATGGCTATGCATCATATTCCTGTGCATATCTTGTTGAAATGAAGTAGGTGCTATAAACTTTATAAAACTATTCTAATCAATCCATAATTATGACTGGTGTAGGTGCGTGAAGAATTTGGAGAAAAGTAAAAGTTTCGCAAAATCAAGTAAATTCTAGAAGGATCTACGGATAAGCTATGTGGTTCATTGCATTAACTCCTCATCGACTAGTACTACCACACCTAAGACTCGAGGATAAAATTTTTGAATTAAAATATTTTTTTATAAAGAAAATTGGAGATGTTGATGACACAATTGATGATGGATCCCCATGGAGTGAATCCACGAGCATCCAATATTTTAGTATTCTGGTCAAGGCAACATCTCCAAAAATAAGAAAAAAAATCAAAAACAGGAAAGGCGGGTGAGGAGAAGACACGATAGAGGGAAAAGAAAAATTTTCCCACCCTAAAAACGTAGCCCAACTCCACTCCTCCTTAGGCTAGGAACTGCTAAGACTCTGGGCTTAGAATCCCCCCCCCCCCCAAACTTAATTTTTATTTTGTCCTCAAAATTTAGGAACATATGAGAGGTTTGATGGGGAAGGACAAATATAAAAAGGAAATAGCAGGCCCACCCAACGAAAGAGGGTGAAACTTGGGCCTTGACTCATGGTGAGTCGGGAGGAAATAACGAATGAGGACGAAACTCAGGGATCGTACCAGGTGTCATCCCATAAAGGTTGGAGATATTTTGCCCCACGGTGTTGAACCAACCAAATAAGTCAGTCTGGTCGGCACGCATTTGTGCCAACTGCTGACTCATCATATCATTTTGGAGGACAGCGTCCTCCAACCTGTTGGAGATGTCCTCCAACGGATCCACCTCCTCCTCCTCGGGCTCCTCCTCGTGAGGAACCCTCTCTCGTGGCTGGCGGTTGTGCTCAAACAAAATTGCCCGAGTAATAGCGGGCACATCTCTCAACCTCTCCGCATGTCGAGGCCATCTCACTCCCACGTCCTTACACGGTCCGGTAATAAAATGCGGGAACGCGAACCCCGCATTTGTGGTACCTCTAATAAGGGTCTGAATTTGGCCATTGATCAGGCGGCCGACATCGACAGACCCACCGGTCATAATGGTGTAGATCAGGATGGCCTTAGCCCAAGTCAGCGTGTGTTGGTGACTAGAAGGCATAAGGCGGGAGCAAATAAATTTGAACACGGGCCTGGCCGTGTCCAAAAGGAAGGACTCCTCCATGGTGCGTGGACCGAATGGTGGATTACCGTTTTGGGTCCACTCCACACCAGGATGGGAGATGGTCGCATTGACCTCTCCGACAGGGACATGGGCAGAAACGTGGCAGCTAAAGTCGTCGGCACCCTCCGCAAAGTTGGAGGTGCCGTAGTACATGTTAATGCTTTGGGATGTAAAACTGACGTCTATGCCCCTAACAAAAACAGTCTCAATCACCCCACCATCTATGCTAATGCGGCCATTAGCATAGAACTCACGGACAATAGGCACGATTGCCTTGTCCGGAGACTCGATCAAAAGAGCCCACCTATGCGCCGTAAATTCGTTATGAAGGCCAAATTCAGCGGCCTTAAATCCCCTCTTGGGAATTAAGGACTTGGAAAGCCTCTGGGTGTATCTCTCCGATGCCTCAAAGGATATGAAGCGGCGGTGGTCAAAATTTTGCTCTTCTTCCTCGACAGGGCGAGAAGAAGAGGCACCGGTATTTGTACGTTTTGGGGCCATTTGTTTGGGCACAAAAATTAAAAATTTAACAATTAAAAATATTTCTCTTTTAAAATTTGAAAATTAAACTATCACCTAAAGCATGCAAACAAAACTATTTCTACGTAATTTTTTCTACAACCCTAACATGCAAATTATTTTGTACGTAAAAAATGAAAGAGAGGTTAGAGTTACTTGAAGTTTTGTAGCTTGGAGGTGGAGAGTTGCCAGACTCGAGCTTCTTCGCCAGCAAAAATGGACGCTCCTTCTTCAATTCTTTGAATGGAGTGCAATGGAGGGATGATTTTGAGAGAGAAGAGTTTGAAGGAGGGAAAGTATCTTGAAGATTGGACGGGATTTGGAAGGAGTTGCTGACTCTTGCCGGAATTTTGAAGGACTGAGAGCTGCTGCTGTCGCTTGAAGAATGAGGGAAAGTGTGAGAACCCAAACCCATTTCGTGTTTGTTATCATTATAACATGTTTATAATAGGTCTTCACATGCTAGATACTTCATTTCATTCATACCATGTTTGCATTGTGTTGGTTGAGAGTTTAGAAGCATTGTTGCTTCGCTTGAGCCTTAGGGTTTCTCGGGATTGCCTTCGTTGCTTGTATTGTTTGTGTTTTCAACTTGCGAGAATTTCATTTGAGTTCTAAACCAAGTGTACAAGTATTTCCCATGCTTGTATAATCATTGTTCATAGACTTCTTGCATTTGGAAATAAGATGACCAACATATTACTTCACAGATTCAGTCCATTTTTGGATAAACTTCGGGAAAATTCTGGTACCAATCTACTAAAGAGAATTTTCTAAAAATTTAGTATGTTTTACCTACATATGTTAGGATACTCCCTGTAAAATATGGTATTTTTACAAGGTGTATAAGTGCCTCATTTAGGTCTTGACTTACGGCTGTGCCAGAATTCGGTTTTCAGGAAATCAGCTTCTGTACTTGAACTTGTAGTAGCCATATTTTGATGAATATAAGTCTAAATTGAGTAATTTAAAATGCTAAACTATAGTTTAAAGAGTCTAGTTTCATAAAAATAAATAATTACCTCATTTGGAGGTG
The DNA here is from genome assembly GCA_013146195.2 of Codonopsis lanceolata. Taxonomy (NCBI): domain Eukaryota; kingdom Viridiplantae; phylum Streptophyta; class Magnoliopsida; order Asterales; family Campanulaceae; genus Codonopsis; species Codonopsis lanceolata. The sequence continues at coordinate 125,764,700 of CM028378.1, forward strand.
TGAGATATTTTTGGTAGATTTTACAAGATTGACTGTCTGTTTTCCATAATCTGGTTTTGTGAGTTTTGAGTGGATTTTGGCTAATGACTCTTGAACCCTTGCCCTTGGCCGACCTAAGTGAGTCTCAGCCACCTTTGTTGACTCTTCTAGGACCCTTGAAGACCCTTGGATCATTGCTTATCTATGGCTCACATTCCTTGGCCAATGAGAAGCCATATATCAACCTTCACTTGGATTAGGGCCATCTTGGGAAGTATATAAACTCAAAATTCAGCCTCTACACCATTGTTGATCAAGAACAAACCAGAGAATCAGTGACTTGAACTCCAAATTCGTCCATGGAAGAAACCCTAGGTTGAAGGACCATTTCCCGGAGATCCGGTGGTCCGATCGTCGAACCGAGACAGCCAAATTGAAGCTCTCGATCTTCTCTACTACAATCCTCTCTTTAATCAACTTTTCATCCATTAATCATAGGACTAAGGTGAGTGACAATTCCCAGAATTTTCATGTTCAATAAAATAGCATGACCCCTTCATTATAGTTGTTCTAGGGTTGATTATGAACACCTTTTGTGAAGACAAAACTTCCAATTCAACATATAAAATATGTGTATGATTTTAGGAAATCTCTATGAAGTTATGATTTTGACATTTATTAAAGCATGAATGTTGTTTGTATTAAGCTTGGGAATAACTCTTGTGAAAGAATTTAGTTCAATTCAAGGTTTATCAAAATCGCCGAAACTAGGGTTTGAAACTCGAGATTGTGTTTAAGGCTAGTTTAAGAACATGAAGCGGCTTAGTTATCAAGTTCTAAATGAACGGAGAACTTAGAAAGGGCAATGTGATACATATAGCATCAATGCTCTTCTTGGTTGAAATGTAGTAAAACTCATCGGAGTTGAAATTAGGGAGTTATGAACAATAACGACTCCACAATCAATCCCTACGACGAATGTAGTTCGTTAGACTAATGAATTAGCTTACGATACTTTGAGATGGATTGATGCTTATGCCTTGATGTTTGTGTGCTTTTAAGACTCGATTGAGTTCTTATGCGGTTTATGAGATCGTGTGAAATAAATGCATGATTGAGAGCATGTTGTAGAATAATGTATCTATTTGCCATGTTGAATTCGCTCTTGTCGAATTCTTGTTTGATTCCTTAAATGAGTAAACAACTACTTGTTGAATAAGTTCGCTCTTGTCGAACTTATTCCTTATTTGAGATTACATGACGAGTAAACATCTACTTGGCATTGCATGAGTGAGTGGCATATTTGATTGAGTCGTTGGTGTGACAATGCATCGCCGTCACGAGTTATGGGACTCGTGATAGTGATGGGTTGTTATACCGGGTTTTTATCACACACGCCTCCACTGTTGGCCACAGTGGGGAAGTAGCCCCTTTGTTGTAACCAAGAGAGCACATTGGCAAGTCTAATTACCAAGTAGAGAGCTTGGTAACCGAGTAGAGAGCTCGGTACCGAGTAGAGCTCGGTACTTTGATACACTCATCACGGGTATCATTGGCACGAATGTTAACGCGTGTATTGCAGAGCTACGTAGCGGCACGGTTCCATAACATATCCTCCTTATATGTGATTTACTTTATAGCACTTATGTGAAACAACGTGCTACCATGGATATGTGATTTAAGTGTTTATTAAATGAATACTTGAGTGACTTGATATTAAAGATGATATCTTGCTATGTATGTTGCATAATGCCATGACATGCATAATTGTTAACTCACAAAGTCTTTATGACTTACCCCCTCCCTTTTACTGCTTTAGATCCGAGCCGATCAGGTACCGCTCGTTGAGGCGTTGCGGGATTCTTACTTGTCCGTGATCACTTGCGACAAGGTTGTGGTTTATAGGTGTCCTTCTGTTAAACTCTTTTGTAAGGACGTTGGGATCAGCAAGTCATTTAGACTTTGCTTGGGAACTTGGTTTTATTTGTATTTATGTCTATACTTGTTGTATTCTATTTTGAGCGCCGGCGCATGTACGCCGAGCCTTGTATAGATGTAGTATGGTTCATGTGATTTAAAACTTCCGCTGGGCATTACTTTAGCTCTTATTTATTTATGTTGTTTCTCCGGCATGTTGTAGCCGTCGAGGTATATTTGCATGAACTGCGTAGTGTTGGGTTCCGGTAGTAAAGTCGCCGATGAATTGATATACTTGTCTTTAATTGTTATATCAGGTTTAAAAAGTTTTAAAAATTTCCGGCCTTTTGGTGCCGAGTCGCGCTTCATCTGAAATGTTGCGTCACGTCGTTTTCTATAATTGAGTCTTTGCATGTATTGTTGTCCTATTTGGACGACTTGACTTGTGATTCCTCCTCGGGGTCCGGGTCGGGTCGTCACAGTTGGTATCAGAGCTATTGGTTAGCTATCGGCCAGGATAGGTTCCATGGCCTAGGTGGGTTGGTTCTTTGTGTGATTTCTAACGTCGAGTGATTTCTTATAGGTGTATCATGGTGGGTACTAGACAAGGAGCTAGTAGCAGTGGCGCTGGTGTTGGCCGAGGTAGAGGCAGACCTAGGAGGGTTTCTGTTGAACCAGAGGCTAGAGTTCCGAATGAACCAGAGGTTGAGATACCTCCACCACAGAATCAGGTGGATGAGAATGCTCATATGGCGGGCTTGTTCCGTAGGATGATGACTGTTATGACTGAGTTGGCACAGGAAGGTCAGGCGGGAGGTGTACCACCCCCACCACCACCACCAGAACCGGAGGCGAGAGTTTCGCCACCTCGTAATGATGTACCACCAGAACCTAGGGCCAGAAACAATGCTACTTTGGAGAGGTTCTTGAAAATGAAACCTCCATCTTTTGAGGGAGAGTCAGATGCTGGTAAGGCAGAGTTATGGCTTGAGGACTTGGAGAAAATCTTTGCAGCTCTGGACTGCACCGAGGAGGAAAAAGTTGTGTTAGCTGTGTATAAGCTAAGAGGGGCCGCGAATCATTGGTGGAAAGTATTGCTAGATAGCTGGAATCTTAATCGGGTTCCAAGGATTTGGTCAAATTTCGAGAGGGAGTTCAAGGCTTCCTATGTACCTATGGTGGTAAGGAGGAAAAGGGAGAAGGAATTTCAGGATCTAGAACAAGGTTCTATGACAGTGGCTCAGTATTCAGATAAGTTTACCGAGTTGTCTCGCTATTGTGCACATCTAGTACCGGATGAGTCCCAGAGGGTACTCAAGTTCGTGAAGGGTCTGAAGACCGAGTTTAGGAGGCAGCTCTTATCATTGCAGTTGACTGATTATCGGGGCGCGGTAGACCGTGCCTACGAGATAGAGAGAGATATAGAGGAGCACAGGCCGAAGCCTTCTGTGCAGTCTTCACAGCAGCATCAGTCATCGCAGGGGGCCTCGCAAAGATTCAGGAGAGGCCGAGTTCGTAATCGGTCGATCGTAGGGCAACCGCCGCAAGCGGCAGAGCCATGCCAGCCGAGGGGGCCTGGGCGACCATCTGAGAGTCGGGATAGTCGCGCTCCATCTTCTCGAGGGGCGAGGGACGTAAGAATAGATTCGAGTCTGTTTCATTGTCACAGGGCACGCAGTTGAGCAGTGTTGGACTAAGACTGCTAAGTGTCACGGGTGTGGTGAGACAGGACATTTGAGGAGAGATTGTCCTAAGTCTGGTGCTAGTCAGTCAGTGGGCTCTGTTTCACAGTCGGGGAGCAAGAGGGATAGTGATGGGCGTCCTAAGGCGCAGGCACGTGTATTTGCGCTTGATCAGCGTGGCGTTCTGCAGTCTACTGCTGATTGGAAGTACACTCTCGTTTCGGTCATAGAGCTCGAGTTCTTATAGATCCGGGGTCTACTCATTCATATGTCGCATCTCATTTTATTGATCATTTATGCGTATTGCCTGCTCAGTTGCCTTATGTGCTTGAGGTGTCTACACCGTTGGGTGATTGTATGCTTGCATCTGAGGTTTATAGGGGTTGCGATGTACTTGTTTGTGATCGGGTTTTGCATGCGGATTTGGTAGTATTGCCTATCCGGAATTTTGATGTGATATTGGGTATGGATTGGCTATGTGTTTACCATGCTTTAGTAGATTGTCGTCGGAAGAGGGTTACTTTTGCCATGCCAGGAATTCCGGAGTTTGTGTTTATTGGCGATCTTGCTATGAGAGGTATACATGTTATTTCTGCTTTGTGGGCTAGAAAACTGCTATCTCAGGGGTGTACTGGGTATATTGCTTGTGTGCTTGAATAAGAAAGAATGAACTAACAAAATACTATTTCGAAATCGAAATCACCAAGATTTCAGATCAATAAGGAAAACTAAGCACAACTTTTAAGAAAATAAATAAATTAAAATACAAATATTTAAAAATACAAAAGTTGATTACAAAACTTACAAACAAATTTTTGATTGAAGGTATTCGACGATCTGTGTCGATCCTGATCGTAAGATCCAACAGTTTTGGGTCAGTTACAAATAACCCCTTTACAAGCAACCCCCTCAATTATGGGTCAAGTTCGAATAGCACCCCTTAACTACCACTTAAAGCAATGTATCCCTTCAATTACGTATTTAATATATACTATCACCGTGTCTATGGCACGGGCACGAAGTTCTAGTATATTATAATTTTGAATCAGAATGAGATCTCTAAATCAGAGTGGCGCAGCGGAAGCGTGGTGGGCCCATAACCCACAGGTCCCAGGATCGAAACACGGCTCGATAGATTTGTGCATGTTTTTCATGCCGATAGAGCAGTGCCGTTTGAGAATTTATCAATAATAAATGAAGCAGATAATGTGGAAATAAATTAATATTTATTTATTATTTGTAGGGTTGGATATATGTACACTATATAACCAAAATTGGAGAAAACCTAACAAAAAAAAACATTTTATTTATATATTTATTTCATTAAAAACACTAAAAAATAAATATTTTAATTGTAATCACTGTTAAAATATGAAACTAAAATTTTATAAATGCGAAAATAAAATTTTATTGTTTTCTAAATAACAAATTGCTTAACAACAATGGTTAGTTTGGAAACATGAGATGCAATAACTTTGTCAATTATTTTCACAAAGACATGAGACAAAGAAAATTCAAACACATTCAGTTAACCAAATTTGTTGCTTCATCTACAAAACTCGAATCCTATCACATATTATCATACAAAATATAACAGCCGAACGATGATGCATTTGATCAAAATTAATCAACCCTAAAAACTGGAAAAAAAAATGGCAATTAAATCAATGTAAACCAATGCATATGCCGTAACAAACGAAACCACATCAATGAGAAGATGTGCAACATTCTATAAAAATAAACTCGTGCTCGTGCTGATGACACGGTGTCAGTATGAACGTGATCAATGTATGAATCGAACATGATTAAAATAAATTAATATATCCTTGAGATTTTGTAAGGGTAGTATTAATGTAAATTACACAACTACATCCCGAAAACTAAAGAAATAACACATTTTATTGGCTGTAAATGTTTATAACTCATCTTAAAAGAAAGTTTATAATTCATCTTAAAAGAGTGTAATTAAGTTTCCAAAAGCATTTTCTTTCTCTCTCTCTCTCTCTCTCCCTCTCACACACACACACACATACCAACCCAACACCTGTTAATTGAAAAACTTAAAAATGAAAATCTCTCCAAACAAAAACCAAAAAATAAATTGAATAAGAAAGAGTGAACTAACAAAATACTATTTCGAAATCGAAATCACCAAGATTTCAGACCAATAAGGAAAACTAAGCACAACTTTTAAGAAAATAAATAAATTAAAATACAAATATTTAAAAATACAAAAGTTGATTACAAAACTTACAAACAAATTTTTGACTGAAGCTATTCGACTGTCAGGGTCGATCCCGATCGTAAGATCCAACAGTTTTGGGTCAGTTACGAATAATCCCTTTACAAGCAACCCCCTCAATTATGGGTCAAGTTCGAATAGCACCCCTTAACTACCACTTAAAGCAATGTAACCCTTCAATTACGTATTTAATATATACTATCACTGTGCCTATGGCACGGGCACGAAGTTCTAGTAGATTATAATTTTGAATCAGAATGAGATCTCGAAATCAGAGTGGCGCAGCGGAAGCGTGGTGGGCCCATAACCCACAGGTCCCAGGATCGAAACCTGGCTCTGATAGATTTGTGCATGTTTTTTCATGCCGATAGAACGGTGCCAGTTTGAGAATTTATCAATAATAAATGAAGCAGATAATGTGGAAATGAATTAATATTTATTTATTATTTGTAGGGTTGGATATATGTACACTATATAACCAAAATTGGAGAAAACCTAACAAAATAAAACATTTTATTTATACATTTATTTCATTAAAAAAACTAAAGAAATAAATATTTTAATTGTAATCACTGTTAAAATACGAAACTAAAATTTTATAAATGCGAAAATAAAATTTTATTGTTTTCTAAATAACGAATTGCTTAACAACAATGATTAGTTTGGAAACATGAGATGCAATAACTTTGTCCATTATTTTCACATAGACATGAGACAAAGAAAATTCAAACACATTCAGTTAACCAAATTTATTGCTTCATCTACAAAACTCGAATCCTCTCACATATTATCATACAAAATATAACAGGCGAACGATGATGCATTTGATCAAAATTAATCAACCCTAAAAACGGGAAAAAAAATGGCAATTAAATCAATGGAAACCAATGCATATGCCCCAACAAACGAAATCACGTCAATGAGAAGATGTGCAGCATTCTATAAAAATAAACTCGTGCTCGTGCTGATGGCACGGTGTCAGTATGAGCGTGATCAATGTATGAATCGAACATGATGAAAATAAATTAATATATCATTGAGATTTTGTAAGGGTCATATTAATGTAAATTACACAACTACATCCCGAAAACTAAAGAAATAACACATTTTATTGGCTGTAAAAGTTTATAACTCATCTTAAAAGAAAGTTTATAATTCATCTTAAAAGAGTGTAATTAAGTTTCCAAAAGCATTTTCTCTCTCTCTCTCTCTCTCTCTCTCTCACACACACACACACACATACCAACCCAACACCTGTTAATTGAAAAACTTAAAAATGAAAATCTCTCCAAACAAAAACCACAAAATAATTTGAATAAGAAAGAGTGAACTAACAAAATACTATTTCGAAATCGAAATCACCAAGATTTCAGACCAATAAGGAAAACTAAGCACAACTTTTAAGAAAATAAATAAATTAAAATACAAATATTTAAAAATACAAAAGTTGATTACAAAACTTACAAACAAATTTTTGATGAAGCTATTCGATCGCCGAGGTCGATCCCGATCGTAAGATCCAATAGTTTTGGGTCGATTCTAATAATCCTTTACAAGCAACCCCTCAATTATGGGTCAAGTTCGAATAGCACCCCTAACTACCACTTAAAGCAATGTAACCCTTCAATTACGTATTTAATATATACTATCATTATCACCGTGTCATGGCACGGGCACGAAGTTCTAGTAGATTATAATTTTGAATCAGAATGAGATCTCGAAATCAAAGTGGCGCAGCGGAAGCGTGGTGGGCCCATAACCCACAGGTCCCAGGATCGAAACCTGGCTCTGATAGATTTGTGCATGTTTTTTCATGCCGATGGAGAGAACGGTGCCGCTTGAGAATTTATCAATAATAAATGAAGCAGATAATGTGGAAATGAATTAATATTTATTTATTATTTGTAGGGTTGGATATATGTACACTATATAACCAAAATTGGAGAAAACCTAACAAAATAAAACATTTTATTTATACATTTATTTCATTAAAAAAACTAAAGAAATAAATATTTTAATTGTAATCATTGTTAAAATACGAAACTAAAATTTTATAAATGCGAAAATAAAATTTTATTGTTTTCTAAATAACGAATTGCTTAACAACAATGGTTAGTTTGGAAACATGAGATGCAATAACTTTGTCCATTATTTTCACATAGACATGAGACAAAGAAAATTCAAACACATTCAGTTAACCAAATTTATTGCTTCATCTACAAAACTCAAATCCTCTCACATATTATCATACAAAATATAACAGGCGAACGATGATGAATTTGATCAAAATTAATCAACCCTAAAAACTGGAAAAAAAATGGCAATTAAATCAATGGAAACCAAGGCATATGCCCCAACAAACGAAATCACGTCAATGAGAAGATGTGCAGCATTCTATAAAAATAAACTCGTGCTCGTGCTGATGGCACGGTGTTAGTATGAGCGTGATCAATGTATGAATCGAACATGATGAAAATAAATTAATATATCATTGAGATTTTGTAAGGGTCATATTAATGTAAATTACACAACTACATCCCGAAAACTAAAGAAATAACACATTTTATTGGCTGTAAAAGTTTATAACTCATCTTAAAACAAAGTTTATAATTCATCTTAAAAGAGTGTAATTAAGTTTCCAAAAGCATTTTCTCTCTCTCTCTCTCTCTCTCTCTCTCTCTCACTCACACACACACACACACACATACCAACCCAACACCTGTTAATTGAAAAACTTAAAAATGAAAATCTCTCCAAACAAAAACCACAAAATAATTTGAATAAGAAAGAGTGAACTAACAAAATACTATTTCGAAATCGAAATCACCAAGATTTCAGACAATAAGGAAAACTAAGCACAACTTTTAAGAAAGTAAATAAATTAAAATACAAATATTTAAAAATACAAAAGTTGATTACAAAACTTACAAACAAATTTTTAACTGAAGCTATTCGACGATCTGGGTCGATCCCGATCGTAAGATCCAACAGTTTTGGGTCAGTTACGAATAACCCCTTTACAAGCAACCCCCTCAATTATGGGTCAAGTTCGAATAGCACCCCTTAACTACCACTTAAAGCAATGTATCCCTTCAATTACGTATTTAATATATACTATCACCGTGCCTATGGCACGGGCACGAAGTTCTAGTAGATTATAATTTTGAATCAGAATGAGATCTCGAAATCAGAGTGGCGCAGCGGAAGGGTGATAGGCCCATAACCCACAGGTCCTAGGATCGAAACCTGGCTCTGATAGATTTGTGCATGTTTTTTCATGCCGATGGAACAGTGCCAATTTGAGAATTTATAAATAATAAATGAAGCAGATAATGTGGAAATGAATTAATATTTATTTATTATTTGTAGGGTTGGAAATATGCACACTATATAACCATAATTGGAGAAAACCTAACAAAATAAAACATTTTATTTATATATTTATTTCATAAAAAAACTAAAGAAATAAATATTTTAATTGTAACTACTGTTAAAATACGAAACTAAAATTTTATAAATACGAAAATAAAATTTTAGTGTTTTCTAAATAACGAATTGCTTAACAACAATGGTTAGTTTGGAAACATGAGATGCAATAACTTTGTCCATTATTTTCACATAGACATGAGACAAATAAAATTCAAACACATTCAGTTAACCAATTTTTTTTTTCATCTACAAAACTCGAATCTTCTCACATATTATCATACAAAATATAACATGCGAACGATGATGCATTTGATCAAAATTAATCAACCCTAAAAACTAAAAAAAATGGCAGTTAAATCAGTGGAAACAAATGCATATGCTCCAACAAACGAACCCACAACAATGAGAAGATGTGCAACATTCTATAAAAATAAACTCGTGCTCGCGGCCGATGGCACGCG
>CM028378.1:125774509-125820390 GCA_013146195.2 Codonopsis lanceolata
TTCCTCTTCTTCTATTTCTCTTCAATTTCCTCAATGTCAATTTTTATGGGAGGGATAGGGCTATCATCATAGTACAATAAATCTATCTCTCATAATCTTCCTCTTCTTCAAAAGTTTCGGTTGATAATTTTCAATCTCATCTATTGAAAACGTGCACTTATGTCACTAGGTCTATTCATAGCATCAAACGTAAATTTCAAGTTTCACCTAGGACCGACATTGTGAGTTTACCATTTTTCACATTAATCATTGTAGGCGCGCTGCCATAAATGGTCTCCTAACAATATTGGGACTTCATTATTGGTGCATATCTTCCTTTCCATCTCTAGAACCACAAAGTCAATCGGTATGATTAATTTATCAACCTCGAACTAGGATATCTTCCACTATACCCAAAGGATATTTAACCGAACGATCGCCTAATTGTAATTGCATAGTAGTGGGTTTTAGTTCTCCTAAACCTAATTGTTTATAGACCGCGAAAGGCATCAAATTAATACTTGCTCCTAAATCTAGCATTGCTTTCATCTTTTTAGAGCTTCCCAAAGACTTGGATATTAAAGCTACTGGGTCTTTCAACTTAGGTGGTAATTCGGGTTGTAAAACGAACTTACGTTTTCGAAACAACAATCTTTTCATTGTTTTCAAACTTGTGTTTCTTAGAGTGAAGATCTTTGAAAAACTTTGCATAAGCCGGAATATTTTTAATAACATTAAGCAAAGGTAAATTAACATTTACTTTGGATAACATATTATAAATTTCCGAAAATTGTTTGTCCATTCGTTTTTCATAAGTCTTCTTGGAAACGGAATTGAGGAACATAAGGTGGTGGAGCCACATAAGGTTCTTCTTCTTGATCCAACTCTTTTTCAACTTCAATTGTATTATCTTTATTTTGAATTTCTTTCTCTTGTTCCTTATTTGGAACATCTACTTCTACTTCTACTTCTTTTTCTACCTCTTGATTACTTAAGTCATAATCTCTTTATTACTATCACTATCTTTTCAATTTCCTTTTCAATTTTCTTTTCTATTGTAGCAGCATATTAGAAGAAGGATCAGATCACTTACCTCTTCACCTATCACCTTACCGCCAAGCAAGACGGTGATTGACTTGCTTGCTTCTTGACTAGGGAACTTCCCTTCTTCTCTTTTATCAACTTCTCGAATTTGCAATGTGTTTTTAGATTTTCAATTTCTTCAAGCATGTACTTCATCAAAGCCGCTTGACCTTTACTAGCTACTTCTTGCTTGGGAACTTCTTCAATTCTCAACCGATTTTGATTTGGCAACCGTGGAGGTTGTGGTGGTTGAGGTTGAATTGTTGAGGTTGCAAAGGCTTATTTCCTCCCCCAAAAAAGTTAGGATGATTCCTCCAACCAGATTATATGTATTTGAATAGGATCATTCCTTGGCCTTTGAGGGTACATATTCATAGCATTAGCTCTGCTCGTAATACATAGCACTTGACGGACAAAAATTAGTAGCATGAGAATATAATCCACATAAGGCACATGCTTCTTGAATTTGCCAATTTTCAAATTGAGCTTGTGTATTTGAATTATCTTGCAATTGATATAGGCTCTATATTTTACCTCTAGCACTTTTCTCGTTGGGAATTAATACTTAGCATCTCAAATAATTCTTCTAGTGCTTCGGTGTCATTCTATTAATAGAACCACCACCGCACTATCAACCATAGTTTGTAAGCTCCCGAAAGACCATGATAAAATTGAAGCACTAACACATGTTGAGCCAAATTATGATGAGGACACATAATAAGCGATTTTTAAATCTATCCCATGACTCATGGAATGTTTCACCCGGTTCATTTTGGAATGACATGATTTGTTTTCTATACTCTAAGAGATGCATGTTTGTAAAATTTACTCATAAACAAATCATATAATTGTGCCCAAGTATAAACACTATTTGGTGTTAGGTTCATAAACCATCTCTTTGCCAATTCTTTTAATGCACTGGGAAAATATTTCATTTTGATTTGATCTTCACCAACCCTCCTAAAGGAAAAGTACTCATCATGTATTCATATTCTCTTAAGAAACCGACAGATCTTCATGGGGCATCCCATGAAAAGATGGTATGGCATTAAAATAATGACTTTTAACTCAAAATTCCTAACAAGATCCGCAAGACTAAACATGATGTCACAACATTTAATGAAGGTCTACTAAAGTCATTAATAGTTCTTTGATTTATCACTACTTCCATATTTCTTCTTGCGTGCTCTTCTTTCTTTGATTCCTATTGACTGGGTCAACTAGGTTTTAGGATTACGATTATTGTTATTTCTTCCATTGTAGGATCAACCAGAGGATCCTCTTGATTCAATTGGTCTTGATTATCGACTCGGAGCTAGATTTTCAAAAACTTCTTGATTTCTTCTAACAATATTTATATCTTGATTTAAGTCTACCAATTTAGGATTTAAAGATCTACGACCTGCATAAAAAATAATTTAAAGCAATTTTAAAACAACTAACTATTAAAATAAAATAAAATAAAATCTTTTTTTTTTTTTTTATTTTTATGAAAACCTAAAATTAAACTAAAAACTAAATTAAATTAAAAACTACGCTACCAACAAACTAACTTGAACTAGCTTGTCCCCAAGCGCCAAAAACTTGATCGATGTTTTATTTAATCTTTTTCCTTGCAAGTGAAAGACTATTATAGAATAGTATTGGAAGCAAGGGTCGAACCCACGAGACAAGTGATCACGAACAAAGTGCAATTATTGATAGCAAATTATTAATCTAAAGGGGGTTTTTATGTGTAATTCTACTCTAAACTACAATTAATAGATGTTTAACTAATTAGACAGTAATAGCAAATATGAAGATCTTATGGTGGGTGGCAATCTAGGATTCTGGGTTTCACTTATATCTCCTTTATGTTCAATTCGTAATAATGTCATTCAATGTCTTGGGTTCGCTTCACTAAAAATAGATATAGTCTGTTGAACAATTGGTTCAGCCTCCAGCCTCCCCGCAAAAATTCATCCATTCTATATCCTAAGCACAGAGGCTGAACTGTTAATCTAGTCTGTCACCTAGATTTATGATCTATCCGTCACCTAGATCATGTAAGAACCGGTCCTAACTTATCACTCTCGTGCATCGATAGGTCCAATTTATTGTGTTGGTGAGCCGATTAATGCGACATATGCACTTGGTCATGCAGATTATCCGCACCTCTAAGCCTTTATTATTTGCGATTACATTCATTTGTTCAAAGCAAAATAATATAGGGTTGATAAACAACACAATCAACAAGCATTGAATGAACATATATATAAGAATCAAAACATAAATTTGATACAAGTTACCTCCCACCTCTAGATAGATATGGATGATTTAGTTCATCATAGACAATGAACAGCACATGGAGATGATCGGATACATGATTTGATCTTCAATACTTGAAATTACAAAATCTAACTATGTTATACAATCTAAAACCACCTAAAATCTATCTAAGGAGAGCTTCCAGCCGTCCTCTCTTTTTTTGGCTCGGCATCTGGCTTCTATATATACTCGGGAGTTGCAATTGGATCGAATGACTGTGTGAAAATCCGAATAAGTCGCATTCTGACCACCTTGCGGTCGCAAGCGTCTGCAGGTTGGATACCTTGCGTCCGCAAGGTCTCCAGTGTGTTGGCCTTTGATTTCTTGGTTTGGTTTCTCGGCTCAGGACCTCACGTGACGCCTTACCTGCGGTCGCAAGGTTGGGCACCTTGCGTCCGCAAGGTGTCCAAAGGTTACGATGACTTTCTTTTTTCTTCATTTTTCCTTTTTGGCCCTTCTTGAAATTTGCACTTAAAACCCTGGAGTTTCGCGTATTTTCACAAATAATCCTGAAACTTACAAAACTCACCGAAAACATATATTAGTAACCAAAAGCCTCGTGAAATAGCATAATTTAAGTCATAGAAGTATATAAAATCGACGTATAAAATACATCGATCAAGTACCTTGACATGATTATTTATGAAATGTATATTATGCAATAACATGAATTATTATTGTTGTGCATGATGCCATGACAGGAAGTTATGTTAGTAATTTGCTAAGTCTTTATGACTTACTCCTATTTGTTTTGATTGTTTTCCCTAGATCCGAGCCGAGCGAAGGTTCGAAGTAATTATCAAGTTGCGTTGGTGAAGCTTTGACGAGGTTGCTACCTTGTAATTTTAGTACCTTTTCTTTTGGCAAGGACGATGGGAACATAAAGTTATATAAACTTTATGTGGGGTAGCAAGACTTTAATTGTGTGATATTTGAACTTATGTTAACTAGTACTTAATCTTTTGAGAGCCGACATATGTTAGTCGTGCCTTGTATATTTATGTTGATCATGCTTTAGTTGTTTTAACCATATATTGGTTTGTTTAATATGTTTATTATCCGGCATGTTTTTAGCCGTCAAGCATGTTAGACTAGAGTTGTAGACTTAGTTTAATGTTGGGTTCCTACTGCAACGCCGATGACTTGGTATATAATTGCTATAAATTGTTATATGTGCCTATTGTTGCGTCACATGATTTTATTTTTTGGACCAAGAGATTCATTATCTCTAAGGTTGTGTTAGTTTGAGCTTGTTAGCTCTGGGCCCACCCTTGTTAATTATATTACGCTCCGCATGTGTTAAAGTTTTTGGCGTACCGCCGTTATGGCCTTACCCACTATTTGCTATTTGTTTTTGTTATGTGCCTTTTTAGAAGCGGCACGACCTCGGGGTCTCGTCTTGGGATCCGGGTCGGGTTGCCACACCAACTCTGCAATTTGTTGTTTCGTTTAATTGATGTTTTTACCCAAACTAACCTTAATGAACTCACTCTAAACCCTCCCTAATCCACCCTACTTAGGCCTAATTGGGTCCTTAAGTGTTGGTTTGGTTTTATTGAGCATCATTAACCTAAACTAGGTTGTAATTAACCCTAAACATTCACTAAGTGTACCCATGTAATGTCTATTCTACCCTCCTTCTTTGTGGGTGTTATAACCACAAACCTCCCACCATTTTACAGCCAATCCTCTTCATTTCATCCTCCCCGATTTGTGAGTTAGAGAGAGAGTCCAGGGGAGACTCAAGAAACCCTAGCCCTTCTCTCTTCGATCCATGGAGATCCAACCATTAGATTGCCTTCTAACTTCGGATTCTTGAAGCCCTCGATGTGTAGAACAACTTCACCGATCCGATTTTCGTTTCTTTTGGTTTTCATCCAAGCTAAGTAAGTTACTACTTACTTCTTTCTTTTTATTTTTGGTTCATTGGCCCTAGGGAAAACAATCTACTTGCTATTTGTGGGCAATGAACACTTGGTTTGCTATGTATGCCTATTTTGTGGATTTTGGGTTGTGTGAACTTGTTAATATCATGAATAGGATGATTTAAATGATATTATGTGTTGTAAGAAATGGGTTATGATGTTGTTGGGTTTTTATGAATTTTAGGGCTTGTGAATCAAGCCCGAATTATTGGGAAATTTGTTATAATTTGAAGTGGGTGTTAATGTTGGGATTGATGAAATGTGTAAAGAATGAAACTTAGTATTAAGACTCAACGGAGTCATTATAAGTTCAATAATATGTTAATGGACTTGGGTTGAAGTCCTACGATGTTTGGGTTTTGGTTAGTTATGCCCGAGCATCTCGAATTGTGTCCAATTGAGACACTCACGTTATAGAGACTTATTGGAGATTTATTTTGAGCGTGCTTGTTAGAGCATGGGGCATTGGAGACCAACCTATGGTCTCGAGTATATTTAAGAGATGATTAATGAGTGAATTCTCTCTTTAGGGAATTTGGTCGCGTGGACATGAAAGCACTTGCGAAGGAGTGACTACGGGGTAGTCTTGATGTTCTTGAGTATGGTATTGGGGATGTCGATTATATACGACGATTAGGACTATGGTTTGGCCTGGTGTGCTTTTCGTAAAGACTAATATAATAGTCTTTTGTTTAATCTTGAGTAGAGGACTATAATAGACCTCATATTGTGATTTATTGAGCTTATATGCTATTCTTGATTGGGTGATGACTTGAGGATTATGAGTACCTCAATATGTGGTTCTTGGACTAAACATATAAGTTAGTTGAACATGTTCAGTGTGTGCAAATATGTGCATTGTTTATTGGGTTTTGTTGAGCATCATGACATACTTGATTTGATGAGCCCGCACGTGTCGGACTTGGTCTTTATTTGTTTATTCAAGTAAATATCTATTTGAGCATCTTGATTTGAGTCCAACTGGAGTCTTGGTCATTGTGTCGACAATGGGACAAATCATAGCCTTTGGGAACAATCGCTATAAGTCGCCGCATTGGGTCCTTTTCTCCTCACTATTTGGCCAATAGTGGGATGTGGTCTCGTGTTAGTGCCATCTAGCCTGATATCGAGCTCTCATTTCTTATCCTAGGTTGGATGAAGGTAACGAGTACTCATTAAAGAAGACTGATGAGTTATGATCATTTGAGGATTGAACCCATTGTGAGTGCCCCGAGATTTTTCCGTATCTCGCACTCCCTTCTTTAGGGGAAAACGAGATTCGGAAAATGCAACGCCCTTTTCATTCCATCTTCCCTTGTTTAGGGGAAAACGAAATTAAAAGTGTAAAAAGGATGTTGCAAAGAGTGCGTTGGAATACGCCTGGCCTCATTGTGGACCACTGTGAATGCTTTGGATTTTTTTGTATCTCATCCTCCCTTGTTTAGGGGAAAACAAGATTCTGAAAATACAACACTCTTTTCATTCCATCTTCCCTTGTTTAGGGGAAAACAAAATTAAAAGTGCGAAAAGAGTGTTGCAAGAGCGTGTGAGAATACGCCCGACCTCACTATGGATTCAAAATATTGTAACAGAGTCGTCATCTTTATTTTAAGGAGAAATAAAGAAAAACCAAGAATAACCAGATTTTGTAAAAGGGTTCGGAGGCTAAGTTACGAGGTGAGAAGGTATTAGGCACTCAACTCGCCCTTTCGGTCTCAAAACAAGTTATTTTTTTGCTAAAATATGCTTTTATTATATTTATTTAACATATAAGATAACGCACTTAAATATACATATCTATACATATATTATTACAAACTTGCAGCAGTCTCTTCTAAGGAATTACAAATATTTGACCATAATAATGGCTCTTTTTAGTGCTATTTCTTATAGAAATTCGGGCAGCATAACTGCTTATATTTATTACATCGGGCCGGCTTAAATAGCACTTATATATATATATATATATATATATATATATATATATATATATATATATATAAAACTTTGTATAGCCTACCTTTTGAAGCGTGGGGGTTTTATCCTGTACCAACTAATTTCTAGTAGATGTTAGGGACACTCGCTCTGTCCTTCCGGGAGAGGGAGTCTTTTGTTGTTGCGAAGATTCTGGCAGAGTAACTGCTTCCGAAAGTTGTTTTCTGGCAACGGGAACCAGGCGAAGTAACTGCTTGTTTTTTTTGCTGTTGTTTGCTTGCTGACGGCGGAAATCGGGTAGAGCAACTGCTTGCTTTTTACGGATTTGGTGTCTGGATTCGAGCAGGACAACTGCTCTTTTTGGGATTTTTGGACCGGGAGAATAGGGTGGAATCCTAGCAGGGCAACTAGGTTTCACTTTGACCGATTGGTTTTGTGTTTGGGGGAGATTCGGCGGAGCTTCGAGGCTTGAGGAGGGATTTCTCTCAGAGCGAACTCACTGGCTTTTTTACTGCGTGCGAAGGGTGTGTGTTAACCGCGTACACTAACTGAGAATGGGCTTCCTTCGCTGTTAAGATTTCTTCGTTTGTGCTTCATCGGCTTGTACCGCGCGCTTGAGATATTATACCAAAAGCAAAGTGCTACAATAATATGAGCACTATTTGGTGCCACCCAAGGGGGGTCTGGGCGTCGCGCCCAGTGTGCATGTGTGTGGCGCCTGGGCTCCTTTTTAGGCTTCTTTTTGACACTTTGGCCTCACTGTTTACGCGTCCTACTTTTTCTTTTGCACTTTTAACCCTGTAACTTGACATTCGTTAGTGTTTAACAGGTCTTGATATTTCATGTCATGTTACATACCAGGGGTACGAAGTTGGGGTGTCTACAGAGCCCCTCAACAATGGAGTTTACGGGTTACCCGAAGCTTACCGAGTAAACGAACTAGTTGATAAGAAATAGACTCCCAAATTCCGAAGCTTACCGAGTAAATACAGTTATAATGCAACAGTTTATAATGCATTTCAAATCTCACATACCCTAGACTTATTTACTCGGTTATAGCATGTTATCGTAGTTTTTAAGCAGATATGCAATTTAATGCTCTGATGGTCGCACCTATCGAAATAGGCTTCCTACGTATCCCTTAATAAAAGGAATTAGACCAAACGTAGTTCGGCCTCATGCAAACAACAACAGTCACACTGGTGGGATAAATGAGATCTTGATCATTCCACATCCCGGGGTATGCACCCCTTGAGGAGATGATCCAAACTCAAACTAGGTGGGATACCTGATTATTCCACATCCCGGGGTATGCACACCTTGAGGAGATAATCCAACTCAAACTGGATGGGATACCTGATTATTCCACGTCCCAGGGTGTGCACCTCTCGAGGAGATAATCCAACTCAAACTTCAGATGGGATTTGATCATTCCACGTCCCGGGGTTACGCCCCTTGAGGAGATGATCCTATGCTACTCCTAGAAAGCAGGAAATTTGATTATTCCCCGTCTCGCTGTTACGCCCCTTGAGGAGATAATCTTATTCTACTCCTGGAAAGCAGGAAATTTGATTATTCCACATTCCGGGGTTCGCACCCCTTGAGGAGACAATCTCACAACAACTCAGGATAGATTGCATGAAACTGATTATTCCACGTCCCGGGGTATGCACCACTCGATGAGATAACCCCACAACAACTCAGGATGAAACCGATTATTCCACGTCCCGGGGTATGCACCCCTCGAGGAGATAATCCTACAACAACTCAGATAAAATGCAAGAAATTGGTAAAATGTAAGCATTTTACCTTTCCTTTACCTTTCTTTGCCTTGCTTTCATTTTTCTTTGCTGCTGCATTCTCTTTCTTTTGCTGCATTTTTTTTTCTTTGCTGCCTCTTTTTTTTTCTTTCTTGCAGCATTTTTCTTTCTTTCTTTGCTGGGGATTTTCTTTCCTGCATTTTTTTCTTTGTTGGGGCGTTTCTTTCTTGCATTTTTTGTCTTTCTCGCATTTTTTTTCTGCAGGTACCTTGCTGGGGCTTTAAATGATATAGTTTCTGCTTCTCTGGCTCTTTTGCGGCTAATCTGCTAGGGATATGAATTTTTTCCTAATCTTTTGATGGATGGCCATTACTTTTGGTTAACAAAGCTAACTTTGTTAACTTTCGGTTAAGCTTTTAGGGTCCTTTTACGATTTGAGCAAACTTGGATGTTTAGATGTTGCACTTGTACTTTGGAGGGGAGGAAAGTGAAACTTCCCACCTTTTATCTTCATTTACGGGGACGAAGGAAAGCAGCAGCAGCTTCATTTCTCTTCTTCGTTCATTCTTCTTTCATTTTTGCTTTCTGCCATTGTCGACAGCCATTTCTTCTTCATTTTTCCACCTTTTCTTAGTTTTCTTTCACAAAATTGATTATTTTTCTTGATAGATGGCTTCTTCTTCGCGATCTCGGAAGGGAAAGGCGCCGATTCACCCAGATTCGGGCGAGGAAAGACGAGAACTTCCTCCTTTGACCTGAAATCACATCAAATATTTCTTTTCAAAGGACGATTGGGGCAATATCCTTCGCGATCGACACTTGCATGTTTCTAATCTTGTAAATCCCGCTGTAAGTTTTTTTTTTCACAAACCCATTTGGTTGATTCTTCAGATCTGTTGGTTTCTTTGCTGTTCTGGGCTTTTTGGAGTATACATGCTCTTGATTTAGATGTTTATGTATGCAACTTATACGCTAAAATGATGCAATTTGGCAATTATACATAGGAAAAATATGAAATTCGTGCTATTTAATTTTGCGATGCATACTTGAGTAATTGATACTATTTGATTCTGCGATGCATATTTCATGTAATTGATGTATTTTGATTATATGATACATGCTTGGGCTACAAATATTTTAATGATGCGTGCTTATGCGATATGTTTTTTGGACACATGGTGTATTATTTTTTTCTTATATTTTTATTTTTTATGTGACAAGGATGTATTTCTAAATGCAATTTATGCAAATGCAACTTTTTATTTATGAGTATATGCAAAATGCAACATAAATATTATTTTTTTTTTATGAAAACATACAATATGTTATCAAAAAGGTGCAACATAAATATGCAAATGGGACATGGTATATTTTTTCTTCCCCGCTCTTTTTTTTTTTTTTTTTGATATGCAAAATGCAAAATGCAACCTAACTATTTTATACAACAAAATATATTTTGTGTGCTTAATAAAACTAGCATAGTATTATTGCATGCATGGAGTTTAATGAGAGATAAGAATTTTTACCTTCCTTTTCTTCCTGATTCTGAGATGCTGCCTCTTTTTTCTTTTCTCAGGTTCGTAGGGCTTTGACCAGAATCCGGGCTAGCTGCGACAAAGTCGCAACTATTTATAACCTGATGCCCCTGCCAACACAACTTTTAGTGGAATCATCTGGCTTTGGCATATTTTTGCGGGCCTTCCGTCCCTTTCGCAGCTATATGCTTATCTACGAGGTCTTGAGGAACTATTGGTGGGACACCACCCATACTTTTCATTTTAGCTGGGGAGAGGCCACATTGACTCCATGTTACTTTGCCACGATCACAGGCATTTCTACCGGCATTGGTAGGACCTTGGAGCCGGACTACACCCTCCGACATCATCATGACGTAGTAGAGGATCTTTTGGGTTTCGAACCCGAGTACAAGACCGCCGACGAGATTAAGATTGCCAGCGTTAAGAGTTGGCTGGTAAAACATTCCGAGTAGATTGATCAGGATGATAGTGAGGTTGTAACTCGCGTTGCCAGGGCGTTTCTGTTTTTCTTTCTAGGGGTATCATTGTTCGCCAATTATTCTACTACGTTGAGGATTTCCGTCCTAGGATGTCTGTGGGACTTAGACCATGTCACTGATTTTGACTAGGGGAAGGCAGGCTTGGCTAAGCTTTATGCTTCCATGGATCGAGCCAGCCGTAATGATTCGCCGGTTCTTAATGGCTTTGCTCCGGCTTAGGAGGTATCTCTTCCCCCCTTTTTTTCTACTTTTGATTTTTGTTTGCATTTTTTTCTTTTCTAGCTGAATTTTTTTTTATTCTCCTTTTTTTTTTCTAGGTTTGGGCCTATTCTGTCTTTCATTTTACTCCGGGCCCACGACGCAGCCGCATTCATAAGCCACCATTTCTGGCTGAGTTTGTGAATGCCAATCGAGTAGAGGAGGATCGGGATAGCCGATGCTTGAATAAGATAATGATGCGTGATAGGATCGCGAGCTCGAGCTCGGGTACGGTGCATCTATCTCCCTACAGGGGCCTGGATGGACCTTATCTGATTTCTCTGGAGATCAGCCGTTGCCGGATCTTGATGGTGTCTATTATGGTTGATTCACTGTATATGGGCGAGTGGGTTAATCGCCAGCACTTTTTGTATCCGGTGCCTCCAGTGACACCTCCTGCACCTCCAGTCTGGATGATTGTCCCAGATTTCCTACTGAATAGATATCAGTACCTGTCGAGATACATTGTTCCTCGGGATAATTATCCTATCATGGCATATGAGGAGTTTCTGAAGACAGTGCTTCATCCGGCTCCTGCAGCTGTTAGGCGTGCATCTGATGTTTCTGATAGGTCGAGGCCTTCTTGTCCGGTTCCTGATGCACAGTTGGACTGTTTTGTGCCTGTCGAGGACTTCTCCACCTTCCAATATCAACGTGATTGAAGACTTGTGGAGGAAGTTTTACATGATATTGAGATCCCTAAGCGGTACCAGATTCCTGAGCAGACTTGCGCGGCATATATATATATATATATATATATATATATATGTATATATATATTTATTTATTTATTTATTTATTTATACTTGCATCATCTTTCTTTCTTTTCTTTTCTCAATGCTGACATTTTTTTTTTGCTTCACACCTTCTTTCCTAGGTTGCTACTTCTTCATACAAGAAGTCGGTGAGGGGCTTTCTCAATGTCACCAAACTATACCAGCGGCTTCTAGTTGAGTTCTCTTGCCGACGGAACGATGCTGTTAATCAGGCTAGGCGCCGGGGCAAGAATGATGATGATGATGCCGGTGGGTCGAGTCATGCTCCTGCAAGAAGACGGGAGTACAGGATTGGTGGGACCGGCCCTCGGGTCATGGGTGGAGACTTTGGTAGGAGCAGATCTTCACGTGGTCATTAGCTCCTTTATCTGCATTTATTAGCTTTTTTGTTGTACTAGACGCTGCACATATTCCTAAATGCAATGTAATATTATTTTTATTCTATGATGTATGACATAAATATGAAGACTCAATTATTTCAGGAATAAAAGAAATCTAAACTATTATCTAAGGGTAATGGCACACTGCAGTTTATGGACAGAGGTTTGGAAGGGTACACCTTTGGATTTAAAACGGATTTATCTAGCACTCTATGGGGAAGAAGAGGCAGTCGCCTCTTCTTATGTCTGATATTTTTCTTCGGCAGGTAGAGGCTATTGCCTAGCTTCGGTATTTTCTTCTCTTCCTCGGGAACGAACAGAGTCAGCAGTGGAGCAGTCGAAGCCCGAAACAAGGATACTAGGCAGTTTCGGGAGACCAAGGTGGGACCTCTGGGCGCCACCCATAAGGCTGTGGGCGCGGCTCCCAGAGTTTCCATGGGAGGCGCCCATGGCTTCTACTATGCTGTGCTGTTTCAACCACTGTTTGTGCATTGTGCCCGATATTCGTTCGTTTCTTCAATTTTCAATATAAAAGGAGGCCGAGGCAGCATTTATTTTCATAATTCATCTGACTCTCTTGCTCTTCTCAAGCCATAATTGGTTCTAAGTTCCCTCTTTCGTTCTATCTTTCTCTTCTTTAGTCAAATATAAATTTTTTGTCTTTTCCCAAAGATGGTCGCACCTGCTCACACGGCTTTGGAAATGGAGATATATGAGAATGCGCTGGAACTCTGGATACTTTCTTTACGAGAAGAGGAGAGAGATTGGTTCAAGCACATTTATGGCTATTGATGTGTAAGGATGCTTTTCACATTCTGCTTTGCTTTTCTCACGTTTCTGTCTCATAACTGCGGCTAACTCGGATGGTGTGGGTTTGTATCCTAGACCAAATGGAGGGATACATTCTTTAAGTTCGTCCTGGACTAGATTAATAAGCCCCTGTTGATTTCTACCGAGACCCAGACCAGACATATAATTCATTTTTCGAAACATGTTTAACGGGACCATGTTTCATAAAGACGTGGTTTTCTTTCTGGTGATGTCAGTTTCTCGCCCATATCCAATGGTGTTGACTCTGGCTTGGGGGATAACCTCGAAACCACTGAGGAAGATACCTGTCTCATCGTGCTCTATTTCGAGGATCAGAATATCCTCGCTTTCTTTGCTTTCCACGATCTTATCGACAAGAATGATTACTATGTGGTCTTCGTGGATGAATTTGACACGCTGATGCAGTGAGGAGGCTACCCCTTTTACCCCATGAATCCAAGGGCGTCCCAGCAATAGACTGAAAGTGGTTGCTATGTCTAGGACTTGGAATTCGATTGGCATAATGAGCGGCCCAATAGTTATTGTCAAGGCTACCACCCCTAGGACACATCGACTAGTGTTGTCGTATGCCCTTACTGTCTGCGATGAAGGAGTCAGCTCTGATATTTTTACCCCCAGTTTGGCTAGCGTGCTTGTGGGGCATACATTCAAAGATGAGCCATTATCTATCAGGACTCGGGGAACCCTTTTCTCCATGACCCCCACAGTGATGTGGAGAGCATCGATGTGATTGGTTCCTTCCCTCGGCATATCTAGATCAGTAAACATTATCACGTTTCCAAAGTGTATGTTTTCGCTCATTTGGGTTAGCTCGTTTGGAGAGGTTTTAATGGGGATGACTGCCTGACTCAAGGATTTAGCCAGCGCATCTCGATGGGTTTTGGAAGCACATAGCAAGCCCCAGATAGATATGTTGACTTGGGTTTTCTTCATCTTAGCTAGCAGAGTATCTTCCATATTCTTACCCCCAATATCTGTTTCTTGATCTTTGCCAGAGTGGTCACCCCTTTCTTGGTTTGGTTGGTAGGCCCGATCAGATCTGGTAAGGTGACTGGCATCCCCACCAACCCAAGTGGCTTTTTCAGTGCTACAAGTATTTTGGCTACCCAGGATGGCGTCCCAAGAAAACATGTTGCAGCTAAGCTCTTTTATTTCAAATAGGAATATAGTACAACATCTTTATTCTAGTTGAATATATATATCCTTGATTTTTGTCACACTTTCTTCACTTGATTAGATATCAAGTTTTGTTCCCTTGGGAGTGCCATCGTGATGATGATGTTGTCATCAATGAGGTCTTGGATAGCGTTCTTGAGGGAATAGCACTTTTCGGTGGGGTGACCACTGCAGCGATGGTATTCACAGTACTGAGCATGGTTCCATGAACTAGGCAGTGGTTTTGGCGATGTATAGTGTGCAATAGGCTTAAGCTTTCCATGAGCCCATAATGTTTGAAAAATCATGGACCTTGAAGAAGGCAGATCGTCATAATGTCTCTGAATTTCCCTCCTTCCTTTTTGTTGAGGTAAGGCTTTTGGTGGAGTGGCTAGGTTGAATATCTTTTTGGTCTGGGAAATATTGTGTTAGGAACTGACTGTATGCACTTTTATTTGAGGGAGGGTGTTCTGTTTCATGCACACAAATCATTCCGGTCAGGGTGCCATAGGCCATTTGCTGGGAGTAGATATTTGAAGGGTCGAGAGGGAGGTAGCCTTTCTGATTATGAAAACAGGCATTTAGGTGAGTGAACTCAGGATTGGTGTCTGGAATAGCTGGAGGATTAGGGTCATAGATATTCAGAATAATACGACTTTGGGAAATAGTTTTGGGACTTAGTTGAAGGCTGGTGTTTGGTTGGGTCTTGGGAGTTTGAATAAGAATATCTTCTGTTAGGTTGGATAGGTTTGTTTTAGGAAGGAGGGAACTATTAGGAGGAGGTATCAGGCTTTTAACTTCATAAGACATAATAGTGAAAGTTTCTGCGAACTTTTCTAGTATCCTACCAACTATGTGGTTGGTCCTTCATCTACATGGGTATCCAATTTCTTTCTCAGCCAGTCCTGGAATTCGGGGTGTGGGGTATACCCAGGAGCTTTTGTTTCTAGTCTCATAATATCTTGTCCATTGCTGATTTCTACCACAGTCTGTTTGTTTTTGGCGGCCATTCTGCTCAAATCTGTACCCTCTGAACTGATTTTGACACTTTCTGATCTGACCCTGATATTCTCTGATCTGACCCCTGTGTCTGTATCCTGTATCAAACGGTCGATACTATCTCTGCCTTTCCAAACTCAGGCCAGGTTTCTAAGGAAAAGGGGTTAAAGGTATCAGAAGGGGTTAGCTAAAGGCTTTTCAGGTTTGGAGTACAGTGTGCCTTTATTAGTAATTTTTATTATTAATCATTTTCCCTAAAAATGATCGGACAAGCACCCGCTTTATTTTGACAGTCTCAGAACCATTCCTGGAATAGTGGATTCCTTCTCGAGAATATAGGAACTTCGTATTCCACCTGCCTTTCGACTCCCGAAGATCGAACTGATCTCAGGCGAAGGTCATATACTCTTTCTGGGATCCACCATTCAAAATGGTCTAAGTCGAATATCATAAAAACTATTGATCAGTCCCTGTGCATTTCTTTATTCATACATGTTTTTCCTCTCTTTTTTTTTTGCTTCCTCTTTTTTTTTTTTTTTTTGCACGGGGACTGGTCAGTAATTCAGAGATATAAAAATGATCGGTCTATGAAGTGTCTTGAAAAACTATATGCAATTTAACGTTGGCTGATGCAGGGGGTAGGCTGGCCATGGTGCAGGGTTGCAGTTCGGAATATTTCTACATGCGTACACGTGTGTACGGCATCTAAAAAAGCAGTAAAGTCTTTTTTTTCAAGATATAAAGCAATAAATAAAGCAGATATAGTATGTCTTTCTGTTTATTGTGGATTTTCTCGGCTTATTTAGCTTGAGTCCTTGAAAGGACAGCGCGAGCAAATAACAACCATTCAGATCAAGAAATAGAAAGAAAAATGGGGAATCTATCTATTCATATTAATTACAAATTGGTCATAATCCCCAAAATAAAATGATAGAATGAAATAATATGTACATATTTTTTTGCTCTTTTTTTTGGCGAAATAAATAAAGCAAGCAGAATAATAATATAAAGCAGAAAAAGAACAATAATATAATAAAGCCTCAACCCTTTCTTCTTCTTTTTTTTTTGTTATCCTGCCCGAACTTCTATATATTTTTTTATATTCGTAACAGGACCCGAAACGAAGCTGCTGCAAGTTTCACGATTATGCACAAATATATATACAGATATATAAAAATGCAATATTTAAGCTGTTGAATAAATATAATAAGTATATTTATCCAAAAAGAAAAACTTGTTTGTTTTTGTTTGAAAAATGAGTCTAGGCCCTCCATTTTTATTTTCTTTAAAATAAAAACGACGTCCCTAGCTGAGTCGCCACTGTGAGTACCCCGGGATTTTTCCGTATCTTGCACTCCCTTGTTTAGGGGAAAACGAGATTCGGAAAATGCAACACTCTTTTCATTTCATCTTCCCTTGTTTAGGGAAAAACGAAATTAAAAGTGCAAAAAGGATGTTGCGAAGAGCGCGTTGGAATACGTCCGACCTCATTGTGGACCACTGTGAGTGCTTTGGATTTTTCTGTATCTCATCCTCCTTTGTTTAGGGGAAAACAAGATTCAAAAAATGCAACGCTCTTTTCATTCCATCTTCCCTTGTTTAGGGGAAAACGAAATTAAAAGTGCAAAAAGAGTGTTGCAAGAGCCCGTGGGAATATGTCCGGCCTCACTGTGGATTCAAAATGTTGTAACAAAGTTGTCATCTTTATTTTAAGGAGAAATAAAAAAAAAACCAAGAATAACCAGATTTTGTAAGAGGGTTCGAAGGCTAAGTTACAAGGTGGGTGTCACGCCGGCTGCTCCTTCTCTGCTCTCAGCTAAGTTCATTTGGCACAAGCTCCTTCCAAAAAAGATTAGTGTTTTTCTTTGGCGGCTATTTTTAAAACGTCTCCCTATTGATGAAGGTCTTCTTGGTAAAGGTTTTCAATTAGCTTCTCGATGTGTCTGCTGCCCCCAGCCTTCTATTGAATCCTTTAACCATCTCTTTTTGCTTGGCAATATAGCTGCTACTATATGGTCAGCTTTCAGCAACTCTCATGGACTTCCTATTATGGGTGCTTCTATCCAACAGCGATACATGGCGGGCTGGAATTCGTCCTCTTCTACTACTCATAAATTCCTTCCATCTCTTATCCTTTGGCACATTTGGAAGGTGCGAAATGCTATTCTTTTTTATAATGCCCGAGTCTCGGATTCTTCTCTCATTCATGCTATCTCTAACGATCTTTCTATTATTATGGGTGGAGGGAATTATTTTGTCTTACATAGTCAGTCTGGAATTCCTATTTCCTTTGCTTCTAAAAAGAAAGTCAAAATTCATGATGTCTCTTGGGCCAAGCCTCTTGGTGCTTCTCTTAAGCTTAATTCAAATGGTGCTCGTCGGGGAAACCCGGGCCTCAGTGGGGGGGTGGTATTATTCGTGACTCTGAAGGTGGAATAATCTATGCTTACGCTTCCTTCCTTGGCCATGCTACCAACACAGAGGCGGAGATGAAAGCCCTTTTCCAAGGGGTCTGCTGGCTTCATTCCCATGGTCACAACCACGCGATTGTTGAGATAGACTCTATGACCATCTATAATTGGCTTACTAAAGGGCATCACCATCCTTGGTCTCTCCATTATTATGTTCGAGCTCTGCTTTCCATGCAACGAGAGTGCTTGTTCTCTTTCAGCCACTGTTTTCGAGAAGCCAACTCTGTAGCTAATGGTCTTGCTAATTTTGCCATTGATTCTGGTGTAGACTCTGAATTTTCCTCTCTTGCTGCTTTGCCTTCTTTTATTAGAGGAAACTCTATTTTGGATAGTCTTGGTACTTCTTATGTTCGGATTTCTTAGGTCTCTCTTTAGTAATTTCAATTATTTTTCGAGGTTAGGCTCCTTTGTCCCCCCGTCATAAGGGTAAGGCTGGTTGTCCCTCTCAAGTTTGTATTCTTTTTTTTTTCTATTAATAAAATCTAGCAGGGTGCCGCCCCTGTTTCCAAAAAAAAAGTTACGAGGTGGGAAGGTGTTAGGCACCCAACTCGCCCTTTCAGTCTCAAAACAAGTTTTTTGGCTAAAATATGCTTTTATTATATTTATTTGACATATAAAATAAAGCATTTAAATATACATATCTATACATATATTATTACAAACTTCCAGCAGTCTCTTTTAAGGAATTACAAATATTTGACCATAATAATGGCTCTTTTTAGTGTTATTTCTTATAGAAATCCGGGCGGCATAACTGCTTATATTTATTACATCGGGCCGGCTTAAATAGCACTTATATATATATATATAACTTTGTATAGCCTACCTTTTGAAGTGTGGGGGTTTTATCACGTACCAACTAACTTCTAGTAGATTTTAGGGGCGCTCGCTCTATCCTTCTGGGAGAGGGAGTCTTTTGTTGTTGCGAAGATTCGAGCAAAGTAACTGCTTCCGAAAGTTGCTTTCTGGCACCGGGAAACGAGCGGAGCAACTGCTTGCTTTTTTGATGTTGTTTGTTTGCTGATGGCGGAAATCGGGCAGAGCAACTGCTTGTTTTTTGCGGATTTAGCGTCTAGATTCGGGCAGGACAACTACTCTTTTTGAGATTTTTGGACCGGGGGAATAGGGTGGAATCCTAGCAGGGCAACTAGGTTTCACTTTGACTTGTTGGTTTTGTGTTTGGGGGAGATTTGGCGGAGCTTCGAGACTTGAGGAGGGATTTCTTTAAGAGCGAACTCACTGGCTTTGTAACTGCGTGCGGAGAGTGTGTGTTAACTGCGTGTACTAACTGTGAATTTTCACAAGCTGGATGCCTCTATTTATAGGTTGAGATTTGGATTCCTTTGCTGTTAAGATTTCTTATTTTGTGTTTCATCGACTTGTACCGCACGCTTAAGAGATTATACCAAAAGCAAAGTGCTACAATAATATGAGCACTATTGGGCGCCACTCATGGGGGGTCTGGGCGCCGCGCCCAGTGTGCATGTGGGTGGCGCATGGGCTCTTTTTTAGGCTTCGTTTTGACACTTTGGCCCCCTGCATTTTACTTTTTACGCATCCTGCTTTTTCTTTTGCACTTTTAACCCTGTAACTTGACTTTCGTTAGTGTTTAATACGTCTCGATTCATGTTTCTTGTTATACATGATTATTTATAAGCATTATATGAAAGACAATGCGTTATGTGATTCATATGTGATTATGTACTTTAACAACTTGTACATGTTTATAATTGGTATACTAATATGATATCATGATTCTTATATATGTCTGCGCATTATGTCATGTCATGTCATGTCATGATATGTCATGCTGATGCATTTAGTAACTTACTAGGTTATTATGACTCACTCCGTGTGTTTGTTTTCCTTAGTTTATGCAGTGAGCGCGTTAGTCAGTGTTCTGAAACTCCCCGCCTAGCTCCGCCTAGGCCCCGCCTAGGCGCTAGACCCCTTTCTACCGCCGCGACTTTCTTAGTCGCCGTCTAATCGATTAAGTCGGCGTCTACGCCAAACCTCGTCGAGCTTAATTTATTTTTGTAGCTTTGATTTTGTGGTATGTGGTGACCGGAGAAGGAAGGGGGCGAACTGGAGAAGGAATGGGGAGTGGTAACGGTGAGGCAGAGAGAGAGGTAATGGGGGGCGAACTTGAGTAATATTTTTTTTTTTTAGTTCTAAACTTGATTGGTTTATTGCTTTAGGGTTGTTGAGAATTGGGATTAAGGGTAGGTTTGTATATCTTTGTTCATTTTACAAATATAGACAAGTGTTTGATAAAATGACAAACATAAAAAAATTAAATTTGTATTCAATGTGTTTGATATTTGATGTAAATTATCAAAAAAAATGGTAATTATGCATTAATTCTAGGCTCCGCCTAAGCCCCGATTACGCCCCGACTAGTCCGCTAGGCGCTAGTGTGCCGCCTAGCAGCCGCCTAACGATTTTTATAACCTTGGCGTTAGTACGTGTTGCAGCTGCGGGTTCATGATTTCTAGCAGGTGGTCTTCCGGGCAATAATTTGGAATTATTATTATTCTATTTACTCATCTTGTAAGATACAGATGTAAAGTTATGTAAACTTTACTTGGGTAGATCGTATTAATATTTTATTGTTGTGTTAATTTGGAAGCCGACCGGTATGGTCGAGCTGTTGTATCTTTTAGAAGTTATTCTCGTTGTCTTTCCGAGTAAGGTTTAGCTCACGTATTTAGTATTGTGTTATTGTTGTTTCTATCTCCGCAACTTTAGTTGTGAGATTTTGGTTTAGTTGTTTAACATTTGAATCTTATTCTTATAGCTAGTTTGTTCCTCCGGCATGTTATAGTCGTTGAGTGGTTGTTTATCATGTTGGGATCTTATTGGTTCGCCGGTCATAGGTTGCCGATGGTTTGTTGCCGTGCGCAATGTTGCGTCACACACGTCGTAGAATTGTCAAGAGATAGTTGTCTCTCAGCCTTGCGTTCCTTGGTTTAGGATTAAAGGCTTGAGTTCCATTTATGATTTGCTTCCGCAGATTTTAGTTTTTGTTGTTATGTTTTGTCGTTATAGCTTTTCATTCCTGTTTTAAGCTTGATGACTCAACTTTTGACTCGCACCAAAATGTCTAGCAGGTGCTTGTCCATCTTTTAGCTTGTCTTGACGACATGGCTTTGAGATTTCGCATCGGAGTCCGGGTCAGATCGTTACATTGTTTTTTTTTTTTTTAAGTCTCAATCATAAAAAGGCAAAAACTTAAGAAATACGATTTTACGGGTGTTTTCTGTAAGACGGATCTCCCTAACTCGACTCACCATGTGTTAATGGCTAAGTTATAATAGAATGAGATTACATCTTACAAATTATACTCCCTCTGTTTCATGCAAAGATTTCACTATATTATTTTAGGATGTTTCATTTTAAGAATCCAATTTCAAAAATTATACTTATAATTTCTATAATATTTCTTATTTACCCTCCACTTATATTATAACCGCATTTTTTATACTTAATTATTTTTGTAATTATGACTAACTTTAATAACATTAATATATCCCTTAATAATTAAAATTTTCAAATATAAATTTTTTGAATAAAACGAAGTGGATAATTCGTAAAACAATCTCACAAAAAACCCCTAAAAAGGGTAATCGAGTCTTCATTCAAAATCAGCCTTAAAGCCCCACCCAGAATAAAAATTCAACTTCGTGATTGCCACCGAACCACAACTCACAGTTCCCTTCCAACTTCTTTTATAAGCAAACCTCCTTTATTTCTTTTTCTTTTCCAATTTTACTTTTTTTATTGGAAGAAAATGATCCCATTTCCCATCGTCTTGCTTATATTTATACAAGATAGAAGTTTGTTATTCTATAATTCTTAATAAATATTTCAACAACAAATGTCTAATTATTATGGGTTTTATTTACTTTGTAAATACTCAAATTAGTTAGAAATTTAATGAAAAAAATAAATACTCCCTTCGTTCCATGCAAAAAATCCATTATTCTATTTTAAAATATTTCACTTAAAGAATCTACTTTAAAAAAATTAATATATAAAAATTTCATTTTATTACTAATAAGCTACTAAAATTATCATATTCTTAAAAAATTTCACTTTCAAATAAAAACTCTTTGCCAAAGAGGGAGTAGTTAATAATCTCTCCCTTCCACCCAAAGAGTCCTTTGAAAATCTAATTATTAAAAATATTTTCTCCGTCCACTGTACTATTTTGAAATGTTCCATTTTAGAAATCTACTTTGAGAAATTATGCTAACAATTTCTATAATATTTTACATTTACCCCTTCGCTTATGTTATAAGCACATTACTTATGCATAACCATTTTTTGTAAATATGACTAACTCAAATGTCATTAATATATTTCATTAATAATTAGACTTTCAAATAGAAACTCCTTAAATGGAACAGACAGAATACAACTCTCAAAGTAGCTCATCATCTTGTTTTGGTTGAATTTGAATCCTCAAACCTCCAACTCAAAGTTGAATTTTGGTTTTTTATCATCTTCAAGACACTAGCTAAGAATTATCATTAACAATACTTAGGATGATATTAATCCTTATGAAATACACACACACACACACATATATATATATAGACTAATATTGCAGTTTAAAAGATGATCAAACAAGTAAAGCTACAATTTTTATAAGTTTAACTTGATATGGACTTTTAGGACAGAAGGTTGGAGTATCAAATAAGGTAACATGGACTCGGCCACATCGTAATTTAACTTCACTAGCAAGATCAAATTCCTGGTTGGTCAAGGCCTCAACGAAATCGAGTTAAATCAGAAAGAACAAGAAATCTTGCTGTGCAGAAACTATTGTTCTGCTATCGGGTATGATCTCATTTTATTTCCAACAAAAACACTACCTGAAGAACTTAACTCGACCGGACAATTATTATCTCAAAACGGACCGATTGGGACAAACTTGATCTCAGATAAAGTTCCTGATGTCCAGTGATTTCAAGTCAACCATCTCTTCGTCCTTAAACTCCTCCCTGAAGAATAAGAAGAGTCAGTATATATATATATATAAGTTCCAAAGAAAAAGGAAAAAGAAACCTACAGGAACAACCAAAGAAAGAAAAGTAAATGGTTGATTGGTTGCGACTCTCATCCATGCACAACTGTGTAGCAGCCGCATATGAATACATTGTCATGGTCTTGGAGAAGCATAAACATTTCGACACTATGCTTCTAGAGACACTACAAATCATGCTATTAACAACAAACACTTAAGTATTGCCCCCAAAACATTATTTAATTACCAGGCCTCGTATAAGACGCAATTTCAACAAACACGCAACAACAAGAACCTGACCCTAGTACCAGTCCCTAGTTTATAAAAATGATGTCATTATCTCTTAACAACCTCCTACCCTTATTCTTTTAAAACCCCAAAGTTCACTTTTCTATCTTGAAGAAGGAAAACATGTATAATACTTATTTTATAAAGAAGAAACACTACTCATAAACTATTTGTCCACGTGTGATCAAACTGATCTATTAGATATTCAAGTTGCTGCTTCCAACGAAACACACCTACCACCTTGTTAAGATAATATCAGATGAGCTCCTGTAGAAAAAGGGCTTAAATCGCTCGTCTTATATCCGTTTAATTTATATGTCACGGGATGTTCCTAAACATGGTAGCTGATTATAATGTGTATATAACTATTTCCAGACATCTTGAAGTTAAAGTATTCAATTTCAAATTCTAAATCATTAAACTTTTAGTGAAGCTTCAGTTAGCACGTATAAACTGTGTCAGACTGATACCAAAGACTCATGCCATAGCAACCATTTGAAACTACAATGGCTGGGTTAAATAAAAGATGTGATTCAATAAATGCAAGATCGTCAGCAAGCATCTACCTTTTCTTTAGAGAATCCATTGCCTCCAAAGCAGCTTTCTTCATCTCCTCCAATTGTGCGTTTGCAAGCTTAAGCTCCAACTGTTCTTCATACTTGGGGAGATCTTCCTTCTGAATGCCAAGTCTGGGATAATAACACACAGAACCACGTCACCCTTTCTCCTTTTTGTTTCTTTTAATAAAATTAGTTGGATTAGCCAGTTCTCAACTTCAAAACTCAGAAACCACATCAGAGCAATCTGGCCTTCACTGGTAAATTGTCTAGCATGATCATTAAGAAACATAACATTTCTTTTTTTTCTTTTATGAAAAAACTTATAGATTGCAGATCCCAACTAAGATAACAAAAAATGTTTCTAGCAACTGAAGCAGCATTCTCTCAAGTTTACATATTCAAGCAATAGAAAAGAATAACAATGGATGACCGAAAAACTATCCGGTACCTCCTCTAGTCTTGAATCCTCATACGTATTCAGTTGATTTATTGGCATGCAGAAGTTGTTCAAGCCACATAGATCTCTTCTCCTGACTTCACCAC
The DNA here is from genome assembly GCA_013146195.2 of Codonopsis lanceolata. Taxonomy (NCBI): domain Eukaryota; kingdom Viridiplantae; phylum Streptophyta; class Magnoliopsida; order Asterales; family Campanulaceae; genus Codonopsis; species Codonopsis lanceolata. Next base: position 125,798,806 of record CM028378.1, read on the forward strand.
TAGATTTGTTTTCTTATTTTGAAGGTAAGAAAAATATAATTATTATATGGAGATATATGGGAGAAATAAGACTCTTTTTTCCTTCATTTCTCCCAAATGCCTCCTATCATAATTCAAGGCATGCTCTATAATGATCATGTTCTCCCAAGTGCCTCCTTTCATAAGCCCATGAACCCTCTCTGAGTACTATATTCACTTCACAATAAATAATTGAATAAATGATCAAATGAAATATGATCACTTGGGAATTTCATTGAGCTAGATCCAGTCCATGTCCAGCAGACATATCCATGATATAAACATGGAATGAGAAAAGCTATTTGGTCAAAATGTTCCATACATTGCATAGCAGTAGAATGTACCGGCAGAGTTACAAAAGGCAACCGCCTAATTCGCCTCAGGTGAGAGACAACTCTGGTGAAGGGTCAGAGGAGCGGATATTGACAGGCGGTACAGAGGTGATTGCCTCGCGCCTAGGCGAGAGGCATCAAGCACAAGAAGGCATTGCCTTCGTGACAATCGATCCAACTGATTTTATTTTCAAGGAAAAGGAAACAAAAAAGGAAACCCATAAGATTAAACAAAAAAGAAAAAGGAAACCCAAGATCTAAATTAGCTAAATCATCTTCACTTCAGTCACTCAGACAAACACAAACCCTCGACGGCTCACCTGGTCGATTGAGATAGTGACTGCGACTCAGAATCGGACAACTCAGGTTGCTCCACTACCATCGACGGCAAACTGACCGGCAATGAGCTGCAATGTCGACTCCAGCTGCAGGAAAGACAACAGGTACCATTTCTCGACTCTCATCTCTCTCAACTCTCTCGGCCTCTGTTGTCTTCTCTCTTTTTTTGATTTTTTTATTTCTCTTTTGAGCTGAAAACAAGCGGAAAAGAAAGTTAATTTTTATTTCTGTGTCGATTTTTCTGGACATTTCACCTTCTCTTTTTTATTTGGGATTTGGGGGATTTTTTTCGTTTTACCCTGTGTACTTTGTTTTTATCTGCATTTTATTTATTTATTTTTGATTCCGAACTTGGGCTCTTTACTATGTTTTCTGTCTTTTTTTTCCTTTAGGCTTTAGCCTGTAGCTAGAAATGTTGACCTTGACGTCAAAGGGAAAGGGAAGCTCAAATAGAACTGATTTGGCATGGAAATGTGTTAAACTAGAAGATGAAAAAAGCAACAATATAAGTCGCTATGAAAAGGCAAACTGCTCAAGAAATGATCATTCAGAACAAGCATGATGCTTACTTCTTATTCACTTTATCAAACTCCGCCTTAAGGAGTGCCATCCCTTTTTTATCATTCCTCATAAGTGGATTCTTGATTTCCTTCTCAACTTTTTCCAGTGCATCCATCATCATAGTCTCTGCACCAAGATCATCTTGGAGGCCTCTCCTGCAAATGTATATGCATAAATTATAGGACTGAATCCAATAGTTAAGGAAACATTGATACGTACGTAAGATGATTCATAAAGCAACTTTTTTAATAAATCATACATCTTAACGCACACAGCAAAGCCACACAAGCATGAAGCATATGCTCTCAAAGACACATTGACACACATATAAGTGATCATATATCATACAAATGCAGAGACAAAAAGAACAAGCACATATGTTTGAGCCATATGAACGCAGCTGCGTTAAAACTTGGTAGGGAGAGCTTTACCTCCCTATTATTTAATAATAATAATAATAATAAATGTAGCAAAGAACATTATACGCTACACTATTCATTACCATGTCAAAAGGTTCAATAATAGCTCATTTAAATGGTGAAAATGAAAATGGTTAGTGCCAACTAAGTTGATTCAATTTTTCTATGGGGCGTGGAAATAGAAATTCCAAACCATGTGTAAGCAACTATCCCCTACTAATCATGCTTTGAACTGTCAGATAACAGTTCTATGAGCACTTCGACCAAAGAAAAAAGCCTTGGAGACATCGATCCCCTACTAATCATGCTTTGAACTGCCAGATAACAGTTATATGAGCACATCGACCAAAAAACCTTTTCCAACATAAACGTAGCAAAGAAAAATATACGTGACGCAATTCCAAATCCACCCTTGGCTGAAGAAGAGTCCCATTATCCACTTTTCACACCACTTTCTCTATAACCTCAGTCTCATAACTTCTCCATTATCCATTTCTCCCACCATTCTCTCCACAACTTCAGTTTCACCACAATCCCTACTTTCTAGGAATTTAGTTATGCTGGTATGCAAATAACTCCAGGATATTCACTATAAATATCCAAGGAACTTCTTTGTTTAAATGAGTCAAATTTTATTAGTCATTAGAATTTCTAACTTGGAGATTTGTCCTCTCAAATTGGACTGCGTTTGTTGGTTGTAATTGTGCAAGATTCTTCACTTTTACAGCTAATAAATATTCTTATCTTGCTCTTGGTTCCTAGCTTCTTTCTGTTTTAGCTTCTATTTCTATCAGCTACACTATTCATTACCTTGTCAAAAGGTTCAATAACAGCTTACTTAAATGGTGATGTGAAAATGGTTAGTGCCAACTATGTTGATTCAATTTTTCTCTGGAGATGGAAATAGAAATATCAAACCATGTGTAAGCAACTATTCGAAATAGAGGACAGCTGCAGAAGTACACAGCCCACACAACACAATTACCTATTATGAATACAAGCACCAAAGCCAAAATATTAACAGAAGTGAATGACACATACTTGGTTCGTATCTCCTTCAATGTCAACAGATACGTCCTAGCATCTGGAATGCCTTCTGTTCTTGTTTGAATGATGTATTGAACTCTTTGAGATTCAGAGAGCAAGTCTGCCCTGGATAGGTTACCGAGGCAAGTAACACAATTACATCAAGTCAAATAACAGTCTAGATTAGGCTAAGCTCCATAAACAAGAAGTACAAACTGCATCCGATCTCATGAACGGACACGCAGAATATATTTTGAAGCAACAGTTGATCATGAAATAAATGGGATGGTAAAATTAGTATGGAGCAGCTTAAATCAGATCAATACTCACCATAAGGTCTCTTTAACATTTTAAACTAGAAAGAAATGCAGAACCGCAAAGCAATAAGAGATGGATTTAGAGTAGATACTTCACAAAAATAAATCATCCTTGCAGATAAACTGAATATTATGTCTTTAAAACCTTGTCTCAGTATATACTTAAAGTTAGGAATACAAGCCTCGTAGAACTTGAGTTTATGCCACATAGAAGATACTCTAAAGGGGAACCAATTTAGTTTTTGAGTGTGAATGTGTGAGTGTCAGGGAGAGGGTTTAAAACATACTTACTTCTGTCTAACAGTCTTCATGACATTTGCACACTGTGAAACAGCAGCTGGATCATCAGGGTCTATGGTGATCTTTTCTTTCTTAAGTATTCCCATTGTTGTCTCAAATTTACTCTTAAACTCCAAGAAGATATTCTTCAGCATCTCTTTCAGTTAAAATGCAAATGGTTAGACAGAAACAGTTTCTCTAATGTTCAATATTAAGCATGTATGAATATTTATGATCACAATAACAAAGATAACCCTGAAGCAGATAAACACGAAGCCTATATATCCTCAAGTCACTGAAAATATCAGTGGATGAATGAAACCACGGACCAGCTTCGTTTAAATTTCTAAAACTTTAATTTATTTATGTATTATTTATAGTTAGAGATAGAAGATTGTATAAATGGAACCAAAGGAATTTTACAGAAAGACAGACGAGAAGTACAGACAAAATGAAGATGAAAAACGCCAAGCCCATCATAGAGCAAAATGGGCACCCCTAGCCGAAGCCCGAAGAGATGCCATGAAAACAACTCTATCCTAAAGCTGAGACCAAGAAATCAATCAATCAATCACAGGAAATTCTGGAATTCTTGTCAGAACAAACACACTAGGGACCAGCTTGGCCATCGTTCTCAACTTATTTTTGTTTCCATTTTCTAAAACAAAAAAAAAGGTGTCTAACTCTAGTTTTCTCATTACTGTACATGGATTTGAGAACAGATCAATTTTGTAGCATCAAAAAGCTGTGTTTGCATAAAGCTAGGAGGACTCAACATTCATGGTACAAAACAGCTTTTTTCAAGATGGCTTACTTGTGAAATGGTGGTCGAGTCAAAATCTGACATAAAGAATGTGAAAACTCAAATTTTCTTGAACTAAAATTGAGTAGAAAAACAAGAGCCACGATCAAACAGATCCAAGAATCGAGCGTGTATATACAGATATATGTCTATATTGCAAAAGGAAATAGTCCTTATCTCAATTAAGCAGAGTTAAATGACTATTATACTATAGAACAGATAATCTTTCTCACTAAAAGCAATGTGGTCATCTTCTTTTCTTCTTTATCTTCAAAGGTTGAGTCGCTCTTTTCCAGAGACAACAACTTACACAAATACACCAAGCTCTGAGCTCCACCTTTTCCTCTCTCTGAGGGATTTACAGTACCGATAACGTTTATTCATCTACTGAGCTTATTTTTCACAAATGTCAGGAGGCAGACAATTTGCTACAAGTCTGGCTTAGTTTACAGGATTCCTATTTCAAAGAACCACAATTGAGGAAGAACCCCCCCCCCTCCTCTAAGAGAGCGCAGAACTAGATCACTTTGTTAGGTAGCAAAAGTTGACTAATGATATCAAGAAGAGATACATGAAAATTGTATGAGATGAAGCAAACTTATTTAAAACGGTGAAATGCTTTATTCTTCCAAGGGCTGACGAAGAACCAAAACGAAGTTTATCTTTTCCTTACCATCTCCTTTAAGGGCAGCCGGAGCAGCTTCTTTGGCAAAAAAACGAACTGGATTAACATGATCCCGCAGCAACAGAACCTGCCCAGCATGCAACTGTATACACACATGCACAAGGAGAAGGATTAAGTTTATATAACCTGAAAGCTAGCAGACTGTACAAAGAAAAACAGAGGTGAGTTGGGCATGACTTAACAGCTCAATTGAAAAAATAAATTAAACTTCTCAAGAAAACAAATCATCCTAACCAAGAGAATAATGAAAATAGGTGCATGTGCTTTTGAAAGACGTATTGAAAGGGAAACAATAGAAGGGAAGAGAGCGAATAAAAGGAAGAGTTGATATACAAATATTACAAGCAGATTACAGTACAAGTTTCCTCGGCAATATTTCTTTTTTTTTTGATAATGGTAAAGAATATATTAAAAAGCACCAAAGCAAGTGACGCGTCCTTTGTACACTAGAAGTATACACTACACAAAAATATATGATCTCTAGTCAATATGGATATTATTCATTCTACAAAAGAGCTTCCAAAAAGGCCACACGAATGACATGACCCAGCACACCACAGGAACAGATAATTGCGCAAAGAATTTTTTAGGTCGGCCAAAGAGCCCTCTTCACTATCAAACACCCTCCGGTTTCTTTCTCTCCAAATCGTCCAACATACACCCAGCAAAGCCACCTCCCAAATCCTGTTTTCACTCTTCCTCCTACAAAAAAATGACCAACACCATAATAGCTCCTTTATAGATTAGGCCTCACCCAAGCTATGTTGAACAAATCAAAAAGCATGTTCCACAACCGGACAGTGAAGCATCAAATGATTTACACTCTCGTCATTCCCCTTGCATAAGTAAGACCACTTGGTATAAATTAAACCTCTTTTCCTCAATTATTATCACCTGTCCCACACCAAAAAAAGCCACCCTACTAGGAGCCACTATTCTCCATATAGACCTCCAAGGAAACAATTTTCTATCTCTCTATCCAGCTTTAAATAGTAGCTTTTTACCGAAAAAATATATCTTTAGACATCCTCCCATAATACCCAATCCTTTCGAAAACCAACTTTCTGATCATATAGGACCTTAAGAAATCTCGCTACAGAACTCTAATTCCCAATCTTGAAATTTCTACGAAATAGCGGATTCCATATCATCCTGTCCTCCTCCAAATGAAGCACAGGGCTAATCGAACATTTCGTGTCTCCAGCCAAAGAATATAAGTTTGGGAAGGATCTGCTCATTTACCCTCCATCACACCACTTTTCTTTCCAGAACATCACCGAAGAACCAACACCTATCTCAAACGAAATGTATCTAACAAAAGCTTCCCAACCTCCTCTAATTCCTTTCCATAAACCCACCCCAAAAGAATCACTGATTCCCCTTACCAAATTTACTCTCCACCACTCTCCTCCACAAAGCCTGCCTCTCTATCAAATATCTCCACAACCATTTCCCTAGTAATGCTTCATTGAACAACTTTAAATTTCTAATCCCTAACCTTCGTGTCTCACATCCTTACACACCGAATTCCACATAACTAAATGAAATTTCTTCCCCACCGAACCGCCTTCCCACAAGAAATCTCTTTCCAACTTTTCTAAACGATTCCGAACCGAAGAAGGGATCACAAAAAGCGATAAGAAGTATGTAGGCATGTTTGACAGTATTTTTGACTAAAAATAACCTCCCCCCTTTGGACAAATAGTGCTTCTTCCATCCAGGGCAATGGGTAAGACCATGATAAAGAGCAGGGAGCCTCACAACCTTACACCCAAAGAAGGATGCCAAATCCCCCCACATTCTTTACCTCTCCCACCGGAATGATTTCACTCTTGGATATATTAATCTTCAAACCCAAAACCTCTTAGAAAAATAACAACACCATGCGTAAATAGCCAAGCTAATATTTCTCTGCCCCACACAAGACCAAAGTATCATCCACAAAAGGGAGATCACACACCCGTCCATCCTGAACCTAAATGTATCCACCCAACACCACTTTCTCCAACATTCTACTCACTGCATCCATCACAATAATAAAAAGGAATGGAGAAAGCAGGTCGCCTTGACGCAAGCCCCTTGAACTCCCGAAAAAACCTGAAGGTTCCCCATTTACTATCACCGAAATGCAGAACAGGACCCAATTTCTCCACTTAGCCCCAAACACCAATCTCTCCAACATGCGCATCAAAAACTCCCAACTCACATGATCATACGCCTTCTCTATATCCAACTTACATAGCAGACCCGGAGTGTCACCTTTAATTCTCGCATCCACCACATCATTAGCAATTAGCGACACATCTAAGATATGCCTGTTTCGAACAAAAGCATGCTGAGAGTCTAAGATGATTAAGTGTAACACTTTTCTCAATCTATTGGATAGCACCTTAGCAATGATCTAATACACCCCTCCAACTAAGCTAATGAGTCTAAAATCTTTCACATCACTAGCACCTTTCTTTTACGAAAAAAGAGCTATAAAAGTAGCTTTCAAGCTTTTTTCAAAACACAATTTTTCATGAAAATGATGATCCCATCATATCCACCTCGATCACCTCCCGGCATTGCTGAAAAAAAGCTTTTCTTTTGTAGGAGCTCATTGTCTGAATTTCAACAAGATTCATTACCTAACTTATGGCTCAATTTGGCTTGCTTATTTGACACAATTTATATACCCAACTAACTATCACAAGTACCAACTCCACAAGTTAAATATATCGTTATAACTTCTACAGTGCCATAAGCATCAAAACCTACCATCCAACCTTCAAAGTGTTCAGAAGGGCTAACAAAGTTTTATCTAACCAACGAAATACTCTTTCAGTCTTGCTCAGATATAGGAGTTACCAGCCAACATAATAGTTTGCCAAAATTGCACACACTACTATGTTTTTCTAAAGATTAAACCAAGATTAGACAGTTTAATACAAGTTCTATCACTTTCTCAAGGAACGACATGAATGAACTTTTATACGGTTAAAATTTATTAGAATGCTTTAAACTGAGTACGATATACAAGCAACCAAATAAAACCATGAGAGATCAGATGTATACATAAGACTAAGTGGCAGAGCCTCCAGGTTGAAATCTTATAAATTATAACATTAAGCTGTCGCCAAATGGGAGCCATTTACGATATAAAATTCCATTAACATCAACTCGGCAATAAACTATAAATAAATAAATAAGAGTGCTATGTGGCTAGAAAAGAGTTTCCAGCCTCCACCAAGTTGCTGGAAAAATCAACAACTCAGGTTCACAATCAGGGATTGACGAACCAACTAGATTTCAGATAAAAATTGACCTGCAAGAGATCATCAAATCCACTAACTTGGAAGTCAACAAGTGGAGTCTTTGACAGAAATCAGTAACATTGCAAGCACGCATAGGAGTCTTCCTATACCTTGATCTCTTCCACTAGGAACAAGAGGAGTTGAGAAGGTACCTCAAAAGGCTCAGCTCAACAATGATGGAGGGCGAATGAAGCAGCACTAGTTTTATCTAGTGAGAATTATATTTGTAAGAATGTAAATTATCTAATCTGTAAGTATTTGATTTAGTGCACTCTGCTTTTGTTTCATTGTTTGGTGCATGACCCCCTTTTTTTAACAGGACAAGTGTGGTCACTTGTTGGTATGGGGATTGGAACGAAAGACCTCAAAGTCTTTACCTGAGTGCCCTTGCCATCTCTCTCCTACCCATTGGTTTGGCAGGACCCCTTGTTATACTCAATTCATAATTACTCCTCTTTCTTTATAAGATCTTACTTTATTTCCTAAGAGGAAACCCAAAACATCAGCGTAACAAAAGAACATAGGCAAGTGGCCTAAGTTGAATCATATATTTTCATCCTTGTCAAATAGTTACTCTCAATATGGGTTTACCACTCACCCAAAAGAAAACCAAGAGTTCAATAAGTTTGTTGAATGGAAATCAGAAAATTGGTAACAAGTGTCTCGGGCTTGCCTAAGATTAAAACGGTAGTCAAGGTTTACAAAATATAGTACCTTCAAGTAAGTAAACCTTCATACATGCTGGAATCAGGATTATTAAAATGGAAAAAGCGTATTAAACAATCGTCCATTGAACATAATGTAAAAAGAACATTTGATTAATCCTCAAAAAAATCTCGTTAAATAGATAAACAAAAAAGAAAAAACTTATTAAAACACACAAGTGCATAAAAGTTAAGAGCACATACTTCGGAAAACAAGTATGTGCCTGATCCCAGAATTCTGGCCTGGGCAAAGCCTCAATCAGTGCATGAGCATTTAGCCTAGGCTAATGATGAGGTGTGTCATGGGGTAAGGGGTGGTCATGTCACTTTATAAAACACCTAGTTTCTAACAGAATATCATCCACCATAAAGATGCTGATTCTCCCATCAATTTGTCAATGATTATAGTCTCTTCACTGTTCCTCTTTAAGAACTACACAAGGTGTCATATATGATAACAAGATATGTGCAATGCCTCAAGTGTGGGGAAAAAGGACAAAAATACTTTGACAAAGGGACACCTGCATCTCCCAGTTTACCTGAACTTCTCAGAATCACAAATGATAGGAAAGCAACAACCTTAAGGATGGTTTGGCTTTAGAACTTTTATCCAGGAGGGTACACAAAGGTACACAAGGCCATGGTTACCCATAACACCATTGTCTTACATTCAAAACAGCAATCATGGCCACATTTATATGACAGAGCCAATCGAAAATGTAATAGTATATTATCACCAAAATTACAGAGAAGCATTATACCACGTTTTTTGATTTCCTAAACTACTCCCTCCATCACCAAAAAAGAAATAAACCACAAATTGAAAAGTCAAATTTTTAAAAATTGTAATTTACTACTCCAGTATATATTTCCTTCAAATTTTGCTTAAATTATCCTCCCTCCACTCGAGTCAAAGAGTCCATTATTTTGTCATTATTCTTTTCTCGATGTTCATTTTCAAAAACTTATACCTACATTCTCCAATACCTTTCAATGTTACTCCCCATCCCTGATATAAGCATCTTTGTAACTATAGCCAACTTCAATAATTCTAATACATCTCGCACATGGCCTTTCTGATCAATCAAAGGAAGTATTCTATTTTTTGGATGACACCTTAGAGAAATTCACAAAATAATGAATATTTATACCTTATTTTGAAAATGCATCTCTTTTATGGGAACAAACTTCAAATGGTAAGTCGGACTTCTTTCAGGAAAGATAAGCATTCGAGAACTAAATCACGGACGAAGCTACACACATATCAAAACCCTACTTGACCTATCATTTCACAACTTTAACAACAACAAAATCCGCAAACTCCAGGTAATAGAATCAATTATGAGTTCATTTCCATCAATTAATGCCGCCATTGTTAAACAAATGAGAAACTACAAGATCATAGCGCAGGGAAAGCGAATCGAATTCAGAGTGTTCTAAAGTGTACCTGTTTTGATTTGGTTAGAAGCCGAGAAGCCAATGCCATAGTTGTAGCTTAAGATTTTCGTCGTCGTCTTATGCTTTCCCTGTGCTTTGTGTGCGTTAGGGTTGAGGTTGGATCCTTTCCTAGTTTGTCAATCGTGACACTCTCTCCCCACTTGAAGATGTGGTTTTCTTTAAAAAAAAAAAAAGCATTTCTATTTTTTTTTAAGTTAAAAGTTAGCTATTAATCTCGAGTCTAGTATGAGTACAAGCCCAAATAGAAGCACTCCTAAGGGCACCACATATGATAAGATTTTTAGAATATTTTATAATTTGGATCATTAAAAAGTTTATCACTATGAGAAGTTTATAAGAAAAAAATGGTTCTAACTGAAGTGAAATAATTAATCATATATGATGGTGGGAGCAATTAAAAAATTGTAAAATGGGTTTAGCATTGTGAAGAGATGAGCTTTTTTTCTTTTAATGATGAAGTTGATGTGGCATACACGTAATTGTGAAAAAAAATCTTTTAACGGCTTATCTATTGGAGATGCCCTAAGAGCATGTACAATGGTTTTGTCAAATCAAACCAAAAATCAAATACAATTCATTAAAAACCAATAAAATAATTCATTAGATATCTAATTGATTTAAAACCAAAAACCGATGGTGACCAAAATCCAACACATTCACATCTGCATATTTATCTCAATTAATATTGACTAGAAACTTGAAAAAATCATAGAAATTTTTTCCGATATCAAAATGAAACAAACCAAGTCTCTATTTATAGGTAAAAATATGTACTTTAATTCAGGAAAAAAGTAAATAAAAAAATTAAATTTTTTTGGCTAAAAATTGATCAAGAAAGGCAATGGAAGAAAATAAAATGTTATCCACTTGCCTAGGATTTGGGGACTTTGGGGTTCAAGAGATGATTTTTTTTTTGTTAAAATCATTGGTTGATTTGGAGAAGATTTTTTTAAATTCTCCATTGGATGAGAAGAATTGAGTTTGATTTGGGGGAAAACCCCCATTGTACATGCTCTAACAAGTTTTTAATGTAGCTACGATCTAATAGGTCTCAGGTTTGAGAACTATAAATAAGTGTAAGTGGTTTGGTTTTGTTTGGTTTAGACCAAAACCACAACCGCTCCCTAATTGTTACATTTTTTTTCAAACCAAACTGAAGTGAACAAAATTCGAACTAAATCGAAACAAAATAAAAAACTCAATTTGGTTTAGTTTGGTTCAGATAAATAATATCGTGAGATTACATACACAACGAAATAGATCGAGATAAAGAGGAGAAATAGGTCGAGAGAGGGGAGAGAAACAGATCACGAGAGAGAGAGAGAGAGAGAGGAGAGTTTACCATGGCTCACCAATGAGATGATAGAGAAGACCGGTGAGTTGTGAGATGTGAGATGAGAGAGAATGATGGCTACTAAGTTGAAGATGGAAAAGCAACGACTATTGAGCCAGAAGATGGAGCTTGTTGCCGCTGAGAGAGGGGAGAGAGAACGAGAGAAAGAGAAATAGAGAGAGGGGTGTTTGACCAAGTGTAAATGTGAATTACGTTTGGTTAGTTTGGCCTTTGGTATCGCTTTGAAAATGTAGAATTCTAGAAATTATAATTGTTAAGAATTACAATATGTAATTATATGTGTATAATATAAATATATATACTATTAAAATTTACTCCCTTTGTTCCACCAAAATAGCTCATGTTTGAAAAGTCTAATTATTAAGAAATATTTAATTAGCATTAGAGTAGGTCATAATTATAATAATACTTGAGAATAATCAATATGTTTATAGAGTAGACCCTTTGCTAAGAACTCAGGGAGTATATATTAGAATGGTGGTTCAATTCGATTCGATTCATCACCGAAAATCACAAATCGTATCGAACCGGTCGATTTACATTTTGTTTTTTCAAACCTATTCCGAACCATCCTAACTCAAAATCAAACAAAACTGGGTGATTCGATTCGATTCAATTCGATTTGGCGATTCGGTGGTTCAAGCTTACACCCTTCCCTAACCAGTTAGCTATCCAAGTGCTTGTTAGTGTGCGTTTGAGACCTACTGATAGCCTCCTTACCAACTATCTAAGTGCTTGTTGGTGTGTGTTTGAAATTGTAAGTTCAGTTGGCAACTGACAAGGCTAGAGGGGGGTGAATAGCCTTTAAAAAAAACTTTGAGGGATGACTTGAAAAACTTAACAAGTTTGCAGCGAAAAATGTAACTTTGTCAGTCAGCTGATACTGTGTCAACTGGCTGACACAATTGTTTTAAAAATTTCTTTTTAAAAGGATCACTTAATATAAAGAAAGAGCTAAAGAACAATTTATCAAAATAAATAAGTAAACAATTTATGTAAGTAACTGACTGACACTTAAGTAGATCAAGACTTCTTAAGTGTTAGATCAGTTTGTAAGAGCTGGAGTTATAACAGACAGAGAAATTGAAGTGGTTCACAGTAAAACTGCTACGTCCACTACCAAGTTTGTCAAACTTAGATTTTTGAAGTGCACTAATTTTATTAAAAATCTAGATGATCTCTAATGGATCAGTGTACAACAAATGATCAGTGTTTATGGAGTATGATTGAATGATAATCAAACTCGTGAGACAAACTAACTGATTACTAAAGAATATGAAGTGAGTCACTAAGTATTTGTATAAACAATAACTAGAAAGAAATTGTCAATGAAAAATATCTAGCTAAAGTTTAAGAAGGCTAAGGCACAGTGAGGGTTTCTTTCAGAGTATGAATGCTTCAGACTTCTATATATATCTTCAATTGATTCCTGAGGGTATTTATAGATGATCTTGAAGAGCAGCCCGTTAGGAACACGTTTGAATTTGAACTGTGTTAAGCAATAAATACGTATCTTCTCACAAGATCACATGGATCCTATTAGAAAGATATCGTACAAGATATCTACCAAAACACAAAATAAGAAAGTGTTAGTACTAGGGAATGTTTAGACAAAGACGGTAAAGAAGCTGACATTTTAAAAACTCGTCTCAACGGCACGGTCTCTTCCATGGCACAGCAGATCGATGTGCTCAACTACGGCTTGAACGCTACCCACGCTACTATTTTTTATCTTGGGAAGATCGTCGAGCAGCTGGTGAACGACACTGCTCAAGCTTGCACTACTCATCGCTTCCTCATTCAAGACCAGCAAACGTCACTGACAGGCATGCTCCACTCCCAACAGATCAGCATCCGTGAGCTTTTTGATGAACTCCGGAATTCCCTAGCCCGAGCTATCATTGTTAAGCGCGAAGTTCCCGACTTCACTACCGTTTGGCACGTTGAACGTGCCAACCAGAGGGCTGCTGCCGTTGAACAACGACGGGTTGCTGCCATCAGGGAGGAGAGAACTACCCACTTTTTGAATCAAGCATTGATTGAAGAACAGAACAGACTGTGAGAACGCCTCAATGATCGAATCAGAATTAGGTTCGGTGACTACTTAGAGCGCCGCCGAACTCAACCAAACCTATTCTGACATGGTATAGCCCTTCTGTTCTAACCTTTATGATTGTAAGTCCAGTAGGCAACAAACAAGGCTAGAGGGGGGGTGAATATCCTTTTAAAACTTAGAGGATTGATTTGTAAAACTTTTAAAGTTGGTAGCGGAAAATTGGTTTTATCAGTCGACTGAAATTGGTCAGCTGACTGATACTTTTAAAATACTTTAAGCTAATGAAAGTTGGTCAGCTGACTGACACAACAGTTTTCAAAAGAGGTTGGCTTTTAACGTAGATCACTGTATACAGAGAAGAAACTGAAAAACAATTTACTAGAACAAATAAGTAAACAATTATGTTAGTAACTGGCTGATACTTAATCAGTTTGAAACTTCTTAAGTGTTAAGTCAGTTTGCAAGAGTATAAGTAATGGCTAACAAATCAATTGAAGTGGTTCACAGTTAAACTGCTACGTCCACTACCAAGTTGGTCAGACTTGGATTTTGAAGTGCACTAATTTTATTAAAAATCTAGTTGATCTCTAATGGATCAGTGTACAATAAAAGACCAGTGTTTATGGAGAATGATTGAGAAACAATCAAACTCATGAGACAAACTGACTGATTTCAAAATGATATGAAAAGGGATCACTCAGTGTTTGCCTAAACAATAATTAGAAAGAAATATTCGCAGGAGATAATCTAGCTAAAGTTTTTAAGAAGACTAAGGCACAGAGAGAATTTTCTTGAGAATATAAGGCTTCAAACTTCTATATCTTCAAAAATGCTTCCAGTGGGTATTTATAGATGATCTTCAAGAATAACCAGTTAGAAACACATTTGAATTTGAAAATGTGTTTGGCAGAGTAACATATCTTCACAAGATCACAAAAGATCCCGGAAAGAATATCTAATGTAATATCTACCAAAAACATAAAATGAGAAAGTGTCAAGACAAGTATTAGTTCAATCAAATAAGGAAAGCAAGCTGACACTTAAAACGTTATGGTCAGATGAACAAGTAACTGACAAACAATTACAAGCTGACCAAAATATTTTTAAGCTTTTGGCTGACAATCAAGTGGAATGATTTTAAGCAAATTTAATTTAATGCAAGATTCAACAATCTCCTCCTATTTGCTTAAAACCATTCACTTGAAAGCAGAAAGTCAAAAGTGCTTAAGTTCCTGCAAGAGAGATGTTAGAAACACAAACAGATAACATATGAAAAAAGTAGTTGGAAATTAAAAGTAGGTAATTGTAGGCTACAGGTAAAACAGAAATTCTAAATAGTTCAAAGTTTGAGAGAGTGAGAGATTCAGTTTGCTGATGTGGATCCTTCAGTTGGCTTTTTCTACTTCAACTGGTGGACCAACTTCGCCTTCATGTTCTGCCTCTCGGTTCACCTTGTTGTCCAGCCTTCAGCCTTCGCTTGTGGTTCAACTTCTGTCTCTTGTTCAGCTTCAGTATCATGTTCAGCTTGTAGTCCAGCCTTTTTCATTTTCTGTTGTCGCCCAATCACTAGCGACGCATAAGTTTCAAACGCCGCCTAAGTATTCTTTCGGATAAGTATCGCCTTGCTTCCTTCCTCCCGAATGGTTTGAAGCGTGTAGCTTCAAAGATTGAAAGCCATGTTGGCCCATTCTTGCCGATAGAGTAGTATGGTTCGCCAATATCCATGTGGACTTCTTGAGGAGCACCAAAGAATGGCGCTTGCACCTCGGTGATGATTTGGGTAAGATTGGGAAGTAGAGATGCAACCTATTGTTGAAGGGTGGCAAGTTGATTGGTGTGATGAGTATAAGCTGATTTCATCTGAAGATGATAAACATAGAGGAGGTCTAGCTTGGCTGACAGAGAGAGAGATCCTGGAGGAGTAGGTTCGAGTGAGCAGTGGCCGTGAGGTTCCAAGAGAGCACGGAGAACAAAAAAGGTGTGAATATCGCATCCTCGTGGTCGAGGAAAGAAGACATCCATAGGATAGGCCGGGACTTGGGCTTCGTGTTTAGATACGTGTTTAGGGACGTGCATTTCTTCGTGGAAAAACTTTTGGTGCCTAGGGTGAAGTAGAGCTGGAGATGATTTGTCTTTGTTTTCTCCGCCTTTCTACAGGCTAGTTGTGAAGGACTGGGGAGGGACTCATCTTCAGAAGTGGATTTAGAAGAATCAGAAGAGGAGTCAATAGAGGATTGTTCCACTGATTCCTCATAAGATTGATGATCAGAGTCATCTTCGAACAAGGATCAAGTAGGCGTGCTTTGTGAGCATTTAAGTGACTAATGGATAGAGGTAGAGAAGTATGAAGAGATAGAACAGTGCATGATAATGAGAGGGAGGCCCGGTCCGATGAGAAGGTATGTTAGTCTCAAGAGGAGTGGGAGAAGCAACTACGTGTCACCGAGGAAAGAATGATGGCACAAGGATCGCTAGAGGAATAGGAGCAAATGACAATCGGTAGGATGGGTGGAGGAACAAGACGGGGAGGAGTTGGAATGAGAAGAATGGGTGACACAACTGGGGCTGGAGTGGATATGACTGACATAACCGAGACAGATGCTGGAATGACTGACACAGAAATGGCTGGTACTGGAATAGATGAGGGGGTAACTGACACTGGAATGACTGAAGTTGGTGTGACTGACACGGGAATAGGTGACACAGGGATTGATGTTGGTGGAACTGACACTGGAATATCTGGTGTAGACAGAGGAACAGTGACTGGGAGAATTGAAGAGGAGGCTGCAACAGTAGAAGTGAATAAAGGTAGGGAGATAGGTTGGAGAGTGCAGGTAAAATTTGGTGTGGGTTCAGCTGTGGTGGAAACTGGCAAGGTTGTGGATGAGACAACAAATGGGACTGAAGATGAAATTATATGAGGGATGGTAGGGATGGATTCAGAGATTAAGGAGGCAGGATGACTAGATAATGCATCTGGAAAAGCAGTGCTCATAGAAGTTCCTCCTGGCATGGAGGCCATCTGTCTGTGTATCTATATATAGGCTTGATTTGCAGCATTTACTGCATCTTGGACATATTTATTTGCAGCCCTTTGGATTCTAGCTAGCTTGGCTGGCTCTACAGTAGGTTGTTCCTAATCCTGGTTTATTTCATCATCTTCAGGCAAGGCAAGTCTGCCTACAAGGAATGGATCATTGTGTGGAAGGGCTGGCAGTTCATGCACCTTGTTGTAAATGGTCCAAGCTAAGAAAATAAGCTCATCTTGAACAAATCTATCATTTGAGAGATATAATCTATTCCAGAGCAGTGGTAGAGGGTCAAAGTATTTGCCAAAATTGGCCACAAGGTCTTCTTGGCTGAGGTTGGGGGTAACAAGATACAAGACATAAGGTCTTCTCTTAAGATTGTGGTCAATGTACTTTATAGGATTGACAGGAGGTTTCTCAGATTTCTTCTCCTCATGGAAAGAGAGGAGAAACTAAACAAAGTATGGAAGGTGATCTATTGGGAATACCCAGTTAGGAGGAATGGGAACTGGATTGGCCTGGTAGTAGAAGTGTCTATGATGGAAAGTTAGATTCCTAATAGGTAGGAAAAACTTGATTGGAGCAGTGTTGGGAGACATAGGATTGGAGGGGGGAGAGACTGGTACAGGATCAGTAACAGGAACAACAGGAGTTTGGGAAAAAGGAACAAATGTACCTGGGTTCAGTTCAGGATTTCTTCTTTGCCTCTTAGAGCAGACGGCCGCCTCCTCCTTCTAGTTTGTCTTTTTATATATCGCCGCCGCATATCACCGGCCGACCAACATCAGTTGGTTGAGCATCCTCAGCTGGCTGACATCTTTCTGACCGACCAGTTCTTGGTTGACCTCTGACTGGCTGACCACTTGACTGACCCCTTGTTGGCAGACCACTTGGCTGACCAATGTCAAGTTGCTGAGCATCGTCAGCTGGCTGACTAGATGAAACAGCCGTAAGAGCTTGGGTCCTTGTTCTTCTCGGTCTTCTGCTTGGCTGGGCTGTGGAAACTTCCTGACCAAAATGACTTGAAACATTTGCCCGCCTGATGCCAGCTGCAACTTATTTCTTGACTTTAACAGCTTCCAGGTCACCAATTTTGATGAATTGATGCTGGAGAGCTGGGAGAGAATGAAGAAATTGATTGATGATCAAATGGTGGGTAAGCCTAGGGTTCCCAGTAGCCATATTTTCCTTGTACTTGGCTATATTCACCTTTACACATTCAACTAGAACTGCACCCCAGTTCATCTCACAGTTTTCAACAACGGCTTCCATGAGAAACAACTGGGCTTCTGTAATCTTGTCATGCCCCCCAGATTTGATGATGAGGCATTTATCCAGAACAGTTGCCAGGGAGTAATGAAGTGGGGCAAAGCGGTGCTTGTGTCTATCAAAGGCAAGTTCAACTGGTACTTCACCTCTCATAGTAATCCACCCTGCTCGTTGAGTTTCGTCTGGAATGGTATAAGTAGTTGAACCATCGTCATAGAGATTTGGGAAGGCAGTTGTGATGGATTCTGAGTCAAAAACAATTGGGACTCCTCTTATAGTGCCTGTGAGAGAGAAAGGGTCAGCTGGGTTTTCCTCCATACCCATGAAGAACTCCTCTGCCAGCTGGCAACTGTAAGTGCGAATGTTGAAGGAGAGTAGAGGCATCAACCCTGAGGTAGTAACAAGGTGAATTAGTTCAAGCCCTAATGGTTCTTCATTCAGTGAGACGACATCCAGAAGACATCCGATTGTTGTATTAGCAGCCATTTTCCTGTATTCACAAAATGATTAGAGAAAAGATATATCAAAAGAAGATGAGAAAGAAGAAAGAGGATTTTTGTTACCAGAAGAGTTTTGAAGTTAGGGTTTGAAGAAGTGAGAGTTTTGAAGGAGAAAAGATTCTTAGTGAGAGAGATAAGTGAATAGTGAAGAGAGTGTGTTTTAAATATAGAATAGATAGGTACGGATGCTTATAAGAGTTAGTGGGTTTTAAAAGTGAAGATATGGAGTGTAGTGATAAAATACACATAATTTTGGTTTTTGTGATAAAAATAGTGATTTATGACAGAGAGTTATTATCACAATGATGAGATGTTTTTGTGTAAACACGTCATTTAAACCGCCAGAGTTGGTGGGATAGTGGAAAGGTCAATTTGGCTTTTCAAAAAAGCTTCGCGAGTTCCAAGGGAGAATAAAGAAGCGGGAACTAAATAAAGAATTTTTAATAATTTTAGAGTAAATCTTAGCTGAGATACGATCAGCTTTGACTTAAGGCTCAGAGGCTACCTACCTGGACAGTGACTATAATGACAGTCACTGAGTTGTCAGCTAATGAATGAGAAGAAGAATTTTCCAACTGACCACATGTTAACTTATGAGATGTCAGTTGTAAATATGTGTCAGCTACTGGCTGACAAGCTTTTGATTCTTAGCACGGTTCCAACCAGAAGTGAAGTTACATTTTTGTCAGCTGATGGCTATCAATATTTGTCAGCTGGACAAGACTTGGCTGATCAAACAAAATTTCAATGTTGAAGAACTTCATGTGTCAGCTACTAGCTGACCAAATTTTGACTATCTTCACAATGTCAGCTGATATAATTGTGTCAGCTAGATGAGCATCAATTGACAAACTGAAGGATGCTAATACCCTGCAAAGATTAGACAATCCAAAGTATCTTTCTATGACATTATAAGCATTCTCAATTCTCCTCTTAAGAATTCAAACCTATCAGATTTTAAGGCTTTTTGTAAAGATGTCAGCTAATTGATATTCTAGATGAACATTACCTTTTTCAACATGGTCTTTTAAGAAGTGATATCTAATGTCTATATGTTTAGTTTTAGAATGCATAACGGGATTTTTAGAAACTGAAATAGCAGAAGTATTATCACAATAAATAGAACATGTTCCCATTGGCATTTCATAATCCAATAGTTGTTGTTTCATCCAAAGGATCTGAGAGCAACAGACTTCCGAGAAATATATATATATTCCAGAGTTGAGGTGGAAGCGAGGCTTGCTTTTGCATGCCCAAGATATCGGTTGTTTCAAAGAACCGACATGTTCCACTAATGCTTTTTGCTCACACGGCAAGAAAGTCAAAATTGCATCTCGAATATCCAATCAAATTAAAAGAAGAATCTACTCGGATACCAAATGCCAAATTTTTCGTTGGTGTCAATCAAATATCTAATAATTCTTTTGCGGCAATCATATGAGATTCCTTTGGATTAGCTTGAAAAGCGAGCACATATACACACAAAGAAACATGATGTAAAGTTTGCTAGCGTTAAATAGAGAAGAGATCCAACTATACCTCGTATTCGGTTGTATTAAGCGGTTTACCTTTTTCATCGCTGACCAAGTGACATTCAACTCCCATTGGAGTATTATTTGCCGAATTTGCTTCTTGAAGATTGTATTTCTTGATCGCCCCTCTTGTGTATTTTGATTGATGGATAAAAATTCTTTTCTTCAGCTTGCTTAATTTGCAAACCTAGAAAGTAAGTTAGTTCTCCCATCATGCTCATCTCAAATTTTCCTTTCATAAGATTTTTAAATCTTTTACACAAAACTTCATTAGTAGATCCAAAAATAATATCATCAACATAAATTTGAACTAGTAAGATATTACCTTTGTGCTTTAAAGAGAAAAGAGTAGTATTGATTTTACCTCTTTGAAACCCTTTTTCCATGAAGAATTTGGATAGAGTTTCATATCATGCTCTTGGAGCTTGCTTTAGACCATAAAGAGCTTTTCTCAACTTGTAAACATGGTCCTTCTTTTTGAGATCAAGAAACTGTGGGGTTGCTCAACAAATACTTGTTCTTGTAGATCTCCATTCTAAATGCACTTTTACATCCCTTTGATATACCTTGAAGTCCTTGAAGGTTGCATAAGCAATAAATAGTCTGATGGCTTCCAGTCTGGCCACATGAGCAAATGTTTGATCATAATCAATACCCTCCTCCTGTCTATAGCCTTAGGCTACTAATCTTGCTTTGTTTCTTGTAACATTTCCATCTTCATCCAACTTGTTTCTGAACACCCATTTAGTTCCAATGACTTGTTGATCTGAGGGTCTAGGCACGAGTTCCCAAACTTTACATCTTTTGAATTGATTTAGCTCTTCTTGCATGGCTTTAATCCATTGAGGGTCTTCTAAAGCTTCATCAACCTTGGGTTTAATGAAAGAGACAAAAACATGTGAATCAAGAGTTTCATTTCTGGAGATACTTCTAGTTCTTAGGCCGCAAATGGATCTCCAATGATGTTTGAAATCGATGATGTCTAGCTTCCCTAATTTCTTTAGGAAGATCTACAAGAGGTTCAGCTTTGTAAAGGTGGAGAATGAGGAATGTCGCCTAACTAAATAGATTCGTAATTAAGTGTGTCAACCGACCGATCAACCGCGAGATTAGGGATTGTTAGTCGGCCGAAAGTTGTCACCGGCTGTGAGGCTCATTCTGAATATCTAAGGTTACAAGAGGGATGAGTTGAAGATGAGGGATTATTTTGAGTTGAATCGCATTGTTTCCTCGCCTCAAAAATCTCAAAATGGTTAGTAATATCGTGAGCCTTAGAAGACTCAAATAAATTGGATTCATCAAAAGTGATATGCATAGATTCAACAATTACTTGAGTTTTTCTATTATAAACTCTATAAGCTCTACTATGTTTAGCATAACCAACAAAAATACCTTCATCGACTTTTTCATTAAATTTACCTCTGTAATCACCACCATTGTAGTGAATGAAGCATTTTGCACCCAAAGATTTTAAAGAAAGCAATGTTAGGTGTTCTACCTCTCCATATCTCATAGGGAGTCTTACCATGAAACTTGTTTATGAGAGATCTGTTTTGAGTAAACATGTTGTGTTGATGCCTTCTCGCCCAAAAATATTGGCAATTTTGTT
>CM028378.1:125820490-125883761 GCA_013146195.2 Codonopsis lanceolata
ATACAACCGAATACGTAGGTATAGTTGATCTCTTCTCTATTTAACCTAGCAAGCGCACTGACATCATGTTTGTCGTGTATATAATGCTCGTTTTCAAGCTAATCCAAAGGAATCTCATATGATTGCTTCAAAAAGAATTATTAGATATTTGATTGACACCGAAAATTTGGCATTTGGTATCCTGTAGATTCTTCTTTTAATTTGATTGGATATTCGAGATGTCGACTTTGCAAATTTCTTCGTGTGAACGAAAAGCATTAGTGGAACATGTCGGCCTTTGAAACAATCGATATCTTGGGTATGCAAAAAGCAAGCCTCGCTTCCACCTCAACTACGTAATTTAATATATATTTGTTTGGGTCAAGTGCTTCTTGATCCTTTGATGAAACAACAACTATCGATTATGAATGCCAATGGGAACATGTTCTATTTATCAGTGATAATATTTCGCTATTCTGCTTCTAAATCCCGTTATGCATTCTAAAACTAAACATATAGACATTAGATATCACTTTAAAAAGACCATGTTGAAAAGGTAATGTTTTAGAATATCAATTAGTCGACATCTTTACAAAAGCCTTAAAATCTGATAGGTTTGAATTCTTAAGAGGAGAATTGAGAATGCTTATAATGTCATAGAAAGATACTTTGATTGTCTAATTCATAGTATTAGCATCCTTCGCTTGTCAATTGATGCTCATCTAGTTCGACACAATTATATCGTACTGACATTGTATCACAAGATAGTCAAAATTTGGTCGCCTAGTAGCTCGACACATGAAGTTCTTCAACATTGAAATTTTGTTTGATCGCCCAAGTCTTGTCCAAATGACAAATATTGATAGCCATCACCGACAAAATGTAACTTCACTTCGGTTGGAACCGCTAAGAATCAAAGCTTGTCGCCCAAGGCCGACATATTTACAACCGACATCTCATAAGTTAACATGTGGTCGCTTGGAAAATTCTTCTTCTCATTCATTAGCCGACAACTCAAATGATCGTCATTATAGTCACCGTCCTGTAGGTAGCCCTCGAGCCTTAAGTCAAAGCCGATCGTATCTCGCCTAAGATTTACTCTAAAATTATTAAAAATTCTTTATTTAGTTCCCGCCTTTATTCTCCCTTGAACTGGGCTTTTTGAAAAGCCAAATTGACCTTTCCACTATCCCACCAACTCTGGCGGTTTAAATGACGTGTTTACACAAAAACATCTCATCATTGTGATAATAACTCTCTGTCATAAATCACTATTTTTATCACAAAAACCAAAATTATGTGTACTTTATCACTACACTCCATATCTTCACTTTTAAAACCCACTAACTCTTATAAGCATCCGCACTCTATCTATTCTATATTTAAAACACACTCTTCACTATTCACTTATCTCTCTCACTAAGAATCTTTTCTCCTTCAAAACTCTCACTTCTTCAAACCCTAACTTCAAAACTCTTCTCGTAACAAAAATCCTCTTTCTTCTTTCTCATCTTCTTTGATATATCTTTTCTCTAATCATTTTGTGAATACAGGAAAATGGCTGCTAATACAACAATCGGATGTCTTCTGGATGTCGTCTCACTGAATGAAGAACCATTAGGGCTTGAACTAATTCACCTTGTTACTACCTCGTGGTTGATGCCTCTACTCTCCTTCAACATTCGCAGACTTACACTGCCACCGGCGAGGAGTTCTTCATGGGTATGGAGGAAAACCCAGCTGACCCTTTCTCTCTCACAGGCACTATAAGAGGAGTCCCAATTGTTTTTGACTTTAATCCATCACAACTGCCTTCCCAAATCTCTATGACGATGGTTCAACTACTTATACCATTCCGCATTTAAACTCAACGAGCAGGGTGGATTACTATGAGAGGTGAAGTACCAGTTGAACTTGCCTTTGATAGACACAAGCACCGCTTTGCCCCACTTCATTACTCCCCGGCAACTGCTTGCCGATAAATGCCTCATCATCAAACTGGGGCATGACAAGATTACGTGGCCCAGCTTGTTTCATGGAAGTGGAAGCCGTTGTTGAAAACTGTGAGATGAACTGGGGTGCAGTTCTAGTTGAATGTGTAAAGGTGAATATAGCCAAGTACAAGGAAAATATGGCTACTGGGAACCCTAGGCTTACCCACCATTTGATCATCAATCAATTTCTTCATTCTCTCCCAGCTCTCCAACGCATCAATTCATCAAAATTGGTGACCTGGAAGCTGTTAAAGTCAAGAAATAAGTTCAAACTGCATCAAAGCTGCAAATGTTTCAAGTCATTTGGTCGTGAAGTTTCCACAACCACCAAGGTAAGACCGAGAAGAACAAGGACCCAAGCTCTTACGGCTGTTTCATCTAGTCAGCCAGCTGACGATGCTCAGCAACTTGACATTGGTCAGCCAAGTGGTCCGCCAACAAGGTCACTGTGGTCACCAATGAGGTCAACCAAGAACTGGCCTGGCCGAAAGATGTCGCCCACCGAGGATGATCAACCAACGATGTTGGTCACCGGTGATATGCAAAGTCGATATACATAAAAGAAGGCAAACTAGAAGGAGGAGATCGACAAGAGAAATGATATCGCTCCTAAGAGGCAAAGAAGAAATCCTGAACTGAACCCAGGTACATTTGTTCCTTTTTCCCAAACTCCTGTTGTTCCTCAGCATCGATCCTGCACCGCCTCTCCCCCTCCAATCCTATGTCTCCCAACACTGCTCCAATCAAGTTTTTCCTACCTATTAGGAATCTAACTTTCCATCATAGACACTTCTACTACCAGGCCAATCCAGTTCCCATTCCTCCTAACTGGGTATTCCCAATAGATCACCTTCCATACTTTGTTTAGTTTCTCCTCTCTTTCCATGAGGAGAAAAAATCTGAGCAACCTCCTGTCAATCCTATAAAGTACATTGACCACAATCTTAAGAGAAGACCTTATGTCTTGTATCTTGTTACCCCCAACCTCAGCCAAGAAGACCTTGTGGCCAATTTTGGCAAATACTTTGACCCTCTACCACTGCTCTGGAATAGATTATATCTCTCAAATGATAGATTTGTTCAAGATGAGCTTATTTTCTTAGCTTGGACCATTTACAACAAGGTGCATGAACTGCCAGCCCTTCCACACAATGATCCATTCCTTGTAGGCAGACTTGCCTTGCCCGAAGATGATGAAATAAACCAGATTAGGGAACAATCCCATCAGAGCCACCAAGCTAGCTAGAATCCAAAGGGCTGCAAATAAATATGTCCAAGATGCAGTAAATGCTGCAAATCAAGCCTATATATAGATACACAGACAGATGGCCTCCATGCCAGGAGGAACTTCTATGAGCACTGCTTTTCCAGATGCATTATCTAGTCATCCTGCCTCCTTAATCTCTGAATCCATCCCTACCATCCCTCATATAATTTCATCTTCAGTCCCATTTGTTGTCTCATCCACAACCTTGCCAGTTTCCACCACAGCTGAACCCACACCAAATTTTACCTGCACTCTCCAACCTATCTCCCTACCTTTATTCACTCCTACTGTTGCAGCCTCCTCTTCAATTCTCCCAGTCACTGTTCCTCTGTCTACACCAGATATTCCTGTCAGTTCCACCAACATCAATCCCTCGTGTCACCTATTCCGTGTCTCACACCAACTTCGCTCATTCCGTATTGTGCCATTCCCTCATCTATTCCAAGCCATTTGTCGGTCATTCCAAAGATTCTGTCTCGGCTATGTCAGTCATATCCACTCCAGCCCCAGTTGTGTCACCCATTCCTCTCATTCCAACTCCTCCCTTGACTGATACTGTTCCTCCACCCATCCTACCAGTGTCAGCTGCTCCTATTCCTCTAACTGATCCTTCAGCTGCCATCATTCTTTCCTCAGCTGACACTGTAGTTGCTTCTCCCACTCCTCTTGAGACTAACATACCTTCTCATCCAGACCAGGCCTCCCCTCTCATTATCATGCCTGTTCTATCTCTTCATACTTCTCTACCTCTATCTGTTAGTCCCTTAAATGCTCACAAACCTGCCCTACTTGATCCTTGTTCAGAAGATGACTCTGATCATCAATCTTATGAGGAATCAGTGGAACAATCCTCTATTGACTCCTCTTCTGATTCTTCTAAATCCACTTCTGAAGATGAGTCCCTCCCCAGTCCTTCACAACTAGCCTGTAGAAAGGCAGGAAAACAAAGACAAATCATCTCCAAAGCTCTACTTCACCCCCTAGGCACCAAAAGTTTTTTCCCTGAAGAAATGCCTGTCCCTAAACCTGTATCTAAACCTGAAGCCCAAGTCCCAGCCTATCCTATGGATGTCTTCTTTCCTCCTGACCCTGAGGATGCTGATATTCACACCTTTCAGCTGTTCTCCAGTGCTCTTGGAACCTCACAGCCACCTGCTCCAGAACCTACTCCTCCAGGATCTCTCTCTCTCTGTCAGCCAAGCTAGACCTCCTCTATGTTTATCATCTTCAGATGAAATCAGCTTATACTCATCACACCAATCAACTTGCCACCCTTCAACAATAGGTTGCATCTCTACTTCCCAATCTTACCCAAATCATCACCACTGAGGTGCAAGCTGCCATTGCTGCTGGTGCTCCTCAAGAAGCCACATGGATGACTGCGAACCATACTACTCTATCAGCAAGAATGGGCCAACATGGCTTTCAATGCTGAAGCTACACTGCTTCAAACCATTCAGGAGGAAAGGAAGCAGAAAGCAAGGGCTGATACTTATCTGACTGAAAACAGAATACTTAGGCAGCGTTTGAAACTTATGCCTGATCAGCTAGTGATTGGAGCAGCAACAGAAAATGAAGCTGAAGCTGGACTACAAGCTGAACATGAAACTAAAGCTGAACAAGAGACAGAAGTTGAACCACAAGCAGCACAAGGAACTGAAGCTGAAGCTGGACAACAAGCTGAACCAGAGACAGAACATGAAGCTGAAGTTGGTCCACCAGTTGAAGTAGAAAAGCCAACTGAAGGATCCACATCAGCAAACTGAATCTCTCACTCTCTCAAACTTTGAACTATTTAGAATTTCTGTTTTACCTGTAGCCTACAATTACCTACTTTTAATTTCCAACTACTTTTTTCATATGTTATCTGTTTGTGTTTCTAACATCTCTCTTGCAGGAACTTAAGCACTTTTGACTTTCTGCTTTCAAGTGAATGGTTTTAAGCAAATAGGAGGAGATTGTTGAATCTTGCATTAAATTAAATTTGCTTAAAATCATTCCACTTGATTGTCAGCCAAAAGCTTAAAAATATTTTGGTCAGCTTGTAATTGTTTGTCAGTTACTTGTTCATCTGACCATAACGTTTTAAGTGTCAGCTTGCTTTCCTTATTTGATTGAACTAATACTTGTACTGACACTTTCTCATTTTATGTTTTTGGTAGATATTCTGTTAGATATTCTTTCCCAGGATCTTTTGTGATCTTGTGAAGATATGTTACTCTGCCAAACACATTTTCAAATTCAAATGTGTTTCTAACTGGTTATTCTTGAAGATCATCTATAAATACCCACTGGAAGCATTTTTGAAGATATAGAAGTTTGAAGCCTTATATTCTCAAGAAAATTCTCTCTGTGCCTTAGTCTTCTTAAAAACTTTAGCTAGATTATCTCCTGCGAATATTTCTTTCTAATTATTGTTTAGGCAAACACTGAGTGATCCCTTTTCATATCATTTTGAAATCAGTCAGTTTGTCTCATGAGTTTGATTGTTTCTCAATCATTCTCCATAAACACTGGTCTTTTATTGTACACTGATCCATTAGAGATCAACTAGATTTTTAATAAAATTAGTGCACTTCAAAATCCAAGTCTGACCAACTTGGTAGTGGACGTGTAGCTTTAGCGTGAACCACTTCAATTGATTTGTTAGTCATTACTTATACTCTTGCAAACTGACTTAACACTTAAGAAGTTTCAAACTGATTAAGTATCAGCCAGTTACTAACATAATTGTTTACTTATTTGTTCTAGTAAATTGTTTTTCAGTTTCTTCTCTGTATACAGTGATCTACGTTAAAAGCCAACCTCTTTTGAAAACTGTTGTGTCAGTCAGCTGACCAACTTTCATTAGCTTAAAATATTTTAAAAGTATCAGTCAGCTGACCAATTTCAGTCGACTGATAAAACCAATTTTCCGCTACCAACTTTAAAAGTTTTACAAATCAATCCTCTAAGTTTTAAAAGGATATTCACCCCCCTCTAGCCTTGTTTGTTGCCTACTGGACTTACAATCATAAAGGTTAGAACAGAAGGGCTATACCATGTCAGAATAGGTTTGGTTGAGTTCGGCGGCGCTCTAAGTAGTCACCGAACCTAATTCTGATTCGATCATTGAGGCGTTCTCACAGTCTGTTCTGTTCTTCAATCAATGCTTGATTCAAAAAGTGGGTAGTTCTCTCCTCCCTGATGGCAGCAACCCGTCGTTGTTCAACGACAGCAGCCCTCTGGTTGGCACGTTCAACGTGCCAAACGGTAGTGAAGTCGGGAACTTCGCGCTTAACAATGATAGCTCGGGCTAGGGAATTCCGGAGTTCATCAAAAAGCTCACGGATGCTGATCTGTTGGGAGTGGAGCATGCCTGTCAGTGACGTTTGCTGGTCTTGAATGAGGAAGCGATGAGTAGTGCAAGCTTGAGCAGTGTCGTTCACCAGCTGCTCGACGATCTTCCCAAGATAAAAAATAGTAGCGCGGGTAGCGTTCAAGCCGTAGTTGAGCACATCGATCTGCTGTGCCATGGAAGAGACCGTGCCGTTGAGACGATTTTTTAAAGTGTCAGCTTCTTTACCGTCTTTGTCTAAACATTCCCTAGTACTAACACTTTCTTATTTTGTGTTTTGGTAGATATCTTGTACGATATCTTTCTAATAGGATCCATGTGATCTTGTGAGAAGATACGTATTTATTTCTTAACACAGTTCAAATTCAATCGTGTTCCTAATGGGCTGCTCTTCAAGATCATCTATAAATACCCTCAGGAATCAATTGAAGATATATATAGAAGTCTGAAGCATTCATACTCTGAAAGAAACCCTCACTGTGCCTTAGCCTTCTTAAACTTTAGCTAGATATTTTTCATTGACAATTTCTTTCTAGTTATTGTTTATACAAATACTTAGTGACTCACTTCATATTCTTTAGTAATCAGTTAGTTTGTCTCACGAGTTTGATTATCATTCAATCATACTCCATAAACACTGATCATTTGTTGTACACTGATCCATTAGAGATCATCTAGATTTTTAATAAAATTAGTGCACTTCAAAAATCTAAGTTTGACAAACTTGGTAGTGGACGTAGCAGTTTTACTGTGAACCACTTCAATTTCTCTGTCTGTTATAACTCTAGCTCTTACAAACTGATCTAACACTTAAGAAGTCTTGATCTACTTAAGTGTCAGTCAGTTACTTACATAAATTGTTTACTTATTTATTTTGATAAATTGTTCTTTAGCTCTTTCTTTATATTAAGTGATCCTTTTAAAAGAAATTTTTAAAACAATTGTGTCGACCGATTGACACGATCACCGACCGACAAAGTTACATTTTTCACGCAAACTTGTTAAGTTTTTCAAGTCATCCCTCAAAGTTTTTTTTAAAGGCTATTCACCCCCCTCTAGCCTTGTCAGTTGCCAACTGAACTTACAATTTCAAACACACACCAACAAGCACTTAGATAGTTGGTAAGGAGGCTATTGTAGGTCTCAAACGCACACTAACAAACACTTGGATAGCTAACTGGTTAGGGAAGGGTGTAAGCTTGAACCACCGAATCGCCAAATCGAATTGAATCGAATCGAATCACCCAGTTTTGTTTGATTTTGAGTTAGGATGGTTCGGAATAGGTTTGAAAAAAAAATGTAAATCGACCGGTTCGATACGATTTGTGATTTTCGGTGATGAATCGAATCGAATTGAACCACCATTCTAATATATACTCCCTGAGTTCTTAGCAAAGGGTCTACTCTATAAACATATTGATTATTCTCAAGTATTATTATAATTATGACCTACTCTAATGCTAATTAGATATTTCTTAATAATTAGACTTTTCAAACATGAGCTATTTTGGTGGAACAAAGGGAGTAAATTTTAATAGTATATATATTTATATTATACACATATAATTACATATTGTAATTCTTAACAATTATAATTTCTAGAATTCTACATTTTCAAAGCGATACCAAAGGCCAAACTAACCAAACGTAATTCACATTGACACTTGGTCAAACACCCCTCTCTCTATTTCTCTTTCTCTCGTTCTCTCTCCCCTCTCTCAGCGGCAACAAGCTCCATCTTCTGGCTCAATAGTCGTTGCTTTTCCATCTTCAACTTAGTAGCCATCATTCTCTCTCATCTCACATCTCACAACTCACCGGTCTTCTCTATCATCTCATTGGTGAGCCATGGTAAACTCTCCTCTCTCTCTCTCTCTTGTGATCTGTTTCTCTCCCCTCTCTCGACCTATTTCTCCTCTTTATCTCGATCTATTTCGTTGTGTATGTAATCTCATGTTATTATTTATCTGAACCAAACTAAACCAAATTGAGTTTTTTATTTTGTTTCGATTTAGTTTCGAATTTTGTTCACTTCAGTTTGGTTTGAAAAAAAATGTAACAATTAGGGAGCTACATTAAAAACTTGTTAGAGCATGTACAATGGTTTTCCCCAAATCAAACTCAATTCTTTTTGGAGAATTTAAAAAATCTTCTCCAAATCAACCAATGATTTTAACAATCATCTCTGAACCCCAAAGTCCCAAACCAAGTGGATAAAATTTTCTTCCATTGCCTTTTACAATTTTACTTATTTATAGTTTTCAAACCTGAGACCTATTAGATCGTAGCTACATTAAAAACTTGTTAGGGCATCTCCAATAGATAAGCCGTTAAAAGATTTTTTTTCACAATTACGTGTGTGCCACATCAACTTCATCATTAAAAGAAAAAAAGCTCATCTCTTCACAATGCTAAACCCATTTTACAATTTTTTAATTGCTCCCACCATCATATATGATTAATTATTTCACCTCAGTTAGAACCATTTTTTTCTTATAAACTTCTCATAAGTGATAAACTTTTTAATGATCCAAATTAAAAAATATTCTAAAAATCTTATCATATGTGGTGCCCTTAGGAGTGCTTCTATTTGGGCTTGTAGTCATACTAGACTCGAGATTAATAGTTAACTTTTAACTTAAAAAAAAATAGAAATGCTTTTTTTTTTTTTTTTTAAGAAAACCACATCTTCAAGTGGGGAGAGAGTGTCACGATTGACAAACTAGGAAAGGATCCAACCTCAACCCTAACGCACACAAAGCACAGGGAAAGCAGACTAAGACGACGACGAAAATCTTAAGCTACAACTATGGCATTGGCTTCTCGGCTTCTAACCAAATCAAAACAGGTACACTTTAGAACACTCTGAATTCGATTCGCTTTCCCTGCGCTATGATCTTGTAGTTTCTCATTTGTTTAACAATGGCGGCATTAATTGATGGAAATGAACTCATAATTGATTCTATTACCTGGAGTTTGCGGATTTTGTTGTTAAAGTTGTGAAATGATAGGTCAATTAGGGTTTTGATACGTGTGTAGCTTCGTTCGTGATTTAGTTCTCGAATGCTTATCTTTCCTGAAAGAAGTCCGAATTTGAAGTTTGTCGCCATAAAAGAGACGCATTTTCAAAATAAGGTATAAATATTCATTATTTTGTGAATTTCTCTAAGGTGTCATCCAAAAAATAGAACACTTCCTTTGATTGATCAGAAAGGCCATGTGCGAGATGTATTAGAATTATTGAAGTTGGCTATAGTTACAAAGATGCTTATATCAGGGATGGGGAGTAACATTGAAAGGTATTGGAGAATGTAGGT
This sequence comes from Codonopsis lanceolata, assembly GCA_013146195.2. NCBI lineage: Eukaryota > Viridiplantae > Streptophyta > Magnoliopsida > Asterales > Campanulaceae > Codonopsis > Codonopsis lanceolata. The sequence goes on from CM028378.1 coordinate 125,830,385, forward strand.
ATAAGTTTTTGAAAATGGACATTTTAAGTGGAACATCGAGAAAAGAATAATGACAAAATAATGGACTCTTTGACTTGAGTGGAGGGAGGATAATTTAAGCCAAATTTGAAGGAAGTATATACTGGAGTAGTAAATTACAATTTTAAAATTTTGACTTTTCAATTTGTGGTTTATTTCTTTTTCGGTGATGGAGGGAGTAGTTTAGGAAATAAAAAAACATGGTATAATGCTTCTTTGTAATTTTGGTGATAATATACTATTACATTTTTGATTGGCTCTGTCATATAAATGTGGCCATGATTGCTGTTTTGAATGTAAGACAATGGTGTTATGGGTAACCATGGCCTTGTGTACCCTCCTGGATAAAACCTCTAAATCCAAACCATCCTTAAGGTTGTTGCTTTCCTATCATTTGTGATTCTGAGAAGTTCAGGTAAACTGGGAGATGCAGGTGTCCCTTTGTCAAAGTATTTTTGTCCTTTTCCCTCACACTTTGAGGCATTGCACATATCTTGTTATCATATATGACACCTTGTGTCGTTCTTAAAGAGGAACAGCGAAGAGACTATAATCATTGACAAATTGATGGGAGAATCAGTATCTTTATGGTGGATGATATTCTGTTAGAAACTAGGTGTTTTATAAAGTGACATGACCACCCCTGACCCCATGACAACACCTCATCATTAGCCTGGGCTAAATGCTCATGCACTGATTGAGGCTTTGCCCAGGCCAGAATTCTGGGATCAGGCACACACTTGTTTTCCGAAGTATGTGCTCTTAACTTTTACGTATTTGTGTGTTTAAGTAAGTTTTTTCTTTTTTGTTTCTCTATTTAACGAGATTTTTTTTTAGGATTAATCAAATGTTCTTTTTACATTATGTTCAATGGACGATTGTTTAATACGCTTTTTCCATTTTAATAATCCTCATTCCAGCATGTATGAAGGTTTACTTACTTGAAGGTACTTTATTTGGTAAACCTTGACTACCGTTTTAATCTTAGGCAAGCCCGAGACACTTGTTGCCAATTTTCTGATTTCCATTCAACAAACTTATTGAACTCTCGGTTTTCTTTTGGGTGAGCGGTAAACCCATATTGAGAGTAACTATTTTGACAAGGATGAAAATATATGATTCAACTTGGGCCACTTGCCTATGTTCTTTTGTTACGCTGATGTTTTGGGTTTCTTCTTAGGAAATAAAGTAAGATCTTATAAAGAAAGAGGAGTAATTATGAATTGAGTATAACAAGGGGTCCCGCCAAACCAATGGGTGGGAGAAATGGCAAGGGCACTCAGGCAAAGGCTTTGAAGTCCTTCGTTCCAATCCCCATACCAACAAGTGGCCAAACTTGCCTATAAAAAAAGGGGGTCATGCACCAAACAATGAAACAAAAGCAGAGTGCACTAAATCAAATACTTACAGATTAGATAATTTACATTCTTACAAATATAGTTCTCACTTGATAAAACTAGTGCTGCTTCATTCGCCCTCCATCATCGTTGAGCTGAGCCTTTTGAGGTACCTTATCAACTCCTCTTGTTCCTAGTGGAAGAGATCAAGGTGTAGGAAGACTCCTATGCGTGCTTGCAATGTTACTGATTTCTGTCAAAGACTCCACTTGTTGACTTCCAAGTTAGTGGATTTGATGATCTCTTGCAGGTCAATTTTTATCTGAAATCTAGTTGGTTCGTCAATCCCTGATTGTGAACCTGGGTCGTTGATTTTTCCAGCAACTTGGTGGAGGCTGGAAACTCTTTTCTAGCCACATAGCACTCTTATTTATTTATTTATAGTTTATTGCCTAGTTGATGTTAATGGAATTTTATACCGTAAATGGCTTCCATTTGGCGACAGCTTAATGTTATAATTTATAAGATTTCAACCTGGAGGCTCTGCCACTTAGTCTTATGTATACATCTGATCTCTCATGATTTTATTTGGTTGCTTGTATATCGTACTCAGTTTAAAGCATTCTAATAAATTTTAACCTTATAAAAGTTCATTCATGTTGTTCCTTGAGAAGTGATAGAACTTGTATTAAACTGTCTAATCTTGGTTTAATCTTTAGAAAAACATAGTAGTGTGTGCAATTTTGGCAAACTATTATGTTGGTTGGTAACTCCTATATCTGAGCATGACTGAAAGAGTATTTCGTCGGTTAGATAAAACTTTGTTAGCCCTTCTGAACACTTGGAAGGTTGGATGGTAGGTTTTGATGCTTATGGCACTGTAGAAGTTATAACGATATATTTAACTTGTGGAGTTAGTACTGGCGATAGTTAGTTGGGTATATAAATTATGTCGAGTAAGCAAGCCAAATTGAGCCATAAGTTAGGTAATGAATCTTGTTGAAATTCAGACAATGAGCTCCTACCAAAAAAAAAAAACTTTTTTTCAGCAATGCTGGGAGGTGATCAAGGTGGATATGATGGGATCATCATTTTCCTGAAAAATTGTGTTTTGAAAAAGCTTGAAAGCTACTTTTATAGCTCTTTTTCCGTAAAAGAAAGGTGCTAGTGATGTGAAAGATTTTAGACCCATTAGCTATGTTGGAGGGGTGTATTAGATCATTGCTAAGGTGCTATCCAATAGATTGAGAAAAGTGTTACACTTAATCATCTCAGATGCTCAACATGCTTTTGTTCGAAACATGCATATCTTATATGTGTCGCTAATTGCTAATGATGTGGTGGATGCGAGAATTAAAGGTGACACTCCGGGTCTGCTATATAAGTTATAGAGAAGGTGTATGATGATGTGAGTTGGGAGTTTTTGATGCGCATGTTGGAGAGATTGGTGTTAGGCTAAGTGCGTAAATGGGTCTGCTCGCATTTCGGTGATAGTAAACGGGAACCTTCGGTTTCGGGAGTTCAAGGGGCTTGCATCAAGGCGACCCGCTTTCTCCATTCCTTTTTATTATTGTTGTGATGACCCAACCTGGACCCCGAGGAGGAATCGCGAGTCAAGCCGTCCAAATAGGACTACAATTCATGCAAGGACTCAATTATAGAAAACGTCGTGACGCAACATTGTAGACGTAACACGACTCGGCATCAAATGGCTGGAAATTTTTTTAAAACTTTTTTAAACCTGATATAACAGTTTAAGACAAGTATACCAATTCATCGGCGACTTTACAACCGGAACCCAACACTAAACAGTTTATAACAAGAGCTAATCGAATGCTCAACGGAAGATTTTAAACATAATGAACCCACTACAAAACTATACAAGGCTCGGCGTACATGCGTCGACACTCAAAATAGAATACAAAGGCTACAAGTTATAATTGTAAAGACAACAAGTTTAAGTTCCCATAAGCGAAGTCTACATGACTTGCTATACCCTACGTCCTTTCAAAAGAGAACAAAAGAAGGACATCTATAATAACCTCGTCGCGAGCGATCTCGGACAAACACGAACTCTGCAACACTTCAACGAGAAGGACCTGGACGGCTCGGATCTAAAGCAGTAAAAGGGAGGGAGTAAGTCATAAAGACTTTGTGAGCTAACAATTATGCATGTTATGGCATCATGCAACATACATAGCAAGATATTATCTTTAATATCAAGTCAATCAAAGCATTCATTTATCTTTAATATCAAGTTAATCAAAACATTCATTTATATAAACACATAGTTCACATATACATGGTAGCACGTTGGGTTCACATATCCATGGTAGCATATTGGTTTCACATAAGTGCTATAAAGTAAAACACATATAAAGAGGATATGATATAGAACCAATGCCGCTACGTAGCTCCTGTAATACATAGCGTTAACTTTGTTTTCGTGACTACGATGTTCGTGTGGTTTACATCGATGTACTGAGGACATCCTTCAGCCGAATTAGCATAATCCAAGCGCTCTATTGAATACGACAATGGACTAACTTCTCCACTGGGGCCAACAGTGGAGGGTGTGCGATAAAATCCGGTAAGACAACCCATCACTATCACGAATCCCATAATTCGTGACAGCGATGCATTGTTTCACCATCGACTCAACCAAATATGCCAGCTGGACTAATGCAATGCCAAGTAGATGTTTACTCGTCATATAAACCAAATAAGGAACATGTTCGACAAGAGCGAACTCATTCAACAAGTAGGTGTTTACTTATCATGGAATCAAATAGGAATTCGACAAGAGCGAATTCAACATGTCAAATAGATATATCATTCTACAACATGCTCTCGATTATGCATTTCTTTAACACAATCATATAAACCGCATAAGGACTCGATTGAGTCTCATAAGCACACACATCAAACATGCACTTCAATTCATCCCAAAGTCTCGTAAGCTCATATACTAGTCGAACGAACTACAAACGTAGTAGGGATTGAATGTGGAGTCGGTATTATTCAATAACTCCCTAAACTCGACTCCGATGAGTCATTGCTAAAAGTACAACTAAATAGAGCATGGATACTATATGCATCCCATTACTCTTTTCTATGTTCTCCATTCATTTAGAACACAATAACCAAGCTATTCATGACCTTAGACTAGCCATAATCCAATTCTTGAGTTTAACACAATCATATAAACCGCATAAGGACTCGATTGAGTCTCATAAGCACACACATCAAACATGCACTTCAATTCATCCCAAAGTCTCGTAAGCTCATATACTAGTCGAACGAACTACAAACGTAGTAGGGATTAAATGTGGAGTCGGTATTATTCAATAACTCCCTAAACTCGACTCCGATGAGTCATTGCTAAAAGTACAACTAAATAGAGCATGGATACTATATGCATCCCATTACTCTTTTCTATGTTCTCCATTCATTTAGAACACAATAACCAAGCTATTCATGACCTTAGACTAGCCATAATCCAATTCTTGAGTTTGAAACCCTAGAATAGTCGATTTTGTTAAACATACAATTGAAATTTATTCTTTCACAAGAGTTGTTCCTAAGCACATTTAGAACATCATTCATGCTTTACACAAATTCTAATTCATAACTTGGCATGAAAACCCCAAGAATTTATATAATTTTAACATGATGAAATGGTGAATTCTACTTCACTAGAAGTCTTCCTAAGCATGTTTAGAACAACTATAATGAAGGAAGCATGTTATTTTATTGAACATACAAATCTGAGAATTGAGAGCTCACCTTATGCCTATGATTAACAGAGGAAAGCACAAATAAACCAAGGATTGTAGAAGAGGAGGGCAAGGGCTTCGATTAGGTGGTCTCGGTTCGCCAATCGGGTTATCGAACTCCGGAAAATGGTCACACAAGTATGGAAGCTTCACAAGCTCAACAATGGCTTCAAGGTTTAGTAATTTTGATGTTGAAGACAGAGAGGGCTGTCAAGGGGCTTAAATATGGTGCAGCTAAGCCATAATCCTTGTGAAGGGAGGTTACTAGGCTTCTAAGGGGATTTGAGGTGGGCCGGAATCTTGGTGCGCCAGGGCCAAATTCGGCCGATCACTTAGAAGAAGGCGTCGATATCTTCGAGATTCGATGCGGGTGGAGAAGTTAGTCGATGGCCGGATTCGGTGTGGTGAAGGGAGGCGTGGTGGAGGGAGGCGGAGAAGATGAAGAGAGGCGAGAGAAGAGAGGAGATCCGTCTGAGCGAGTAAAAAGTGCAGTGGCGGCAGAGCGTCGTCAACGCACGGTCGCCCGAGGATGGCACGTGCGGGCGCAATTCAATTCAAAATTTAAAATGGTTGTGGTTGATGTTGCTTAGGTGGTGGGGTGAAAGAAGTGGGAGGCGATTTGGCTTTTGTAAAAGTCGGGCTTAAGGATAAGGGGGTTAATTGGCCGTGGGTCAAAGCGAGCCGGGTGTAGGAGTAGGTGGGCTTTCTCCTCTCAAAGCCCAATTGAAGTTTCTATTACATCCTCCAAATTCAAGTGCCCGAAAGAGTTACGTGGAAGTTGGTCGTGGGTGGATCGAGGTTTAATGGGGGGGTTGGGCCTATCTTCTTTGAGATGGGGTGGAGCCCAAGGCCATTGTTTTAAGTCTCGTGAGTACCGGTCTTTTTACATTCTGAGACGACCTCATGAAGAACGAACAAGGCGGTCAAGGTTCATGCGGCGAAGAACAGGAGGCGGAGTCACGGCTCGACCGACTTCGAGTTCGAAGTTCAGGAGAAAGGTTCGTGATCTTCCTCAAGTTGAGTTTAGCGGTGACCGATTTTAATAGAGACAGCTGCGATAGGGTCGGGGAAAGAGAGTCAATCGTCTGGGGCCGGCGTTTGCGCGTCTTCGGATTATTCGGGAAGGGAGGATTCGGGAATTTTGGAATGGGTTTTCAGAGATCTTCGACACGATGAGTGGGAAGCTGGGGTAAGTATAAGGATCGTTGTCTCTTTGAGGAATGGGCGTAGGTGAAGGATTTATGGCGGGTGAGTCGGACTCGAATTCTCTGTGTTAGGCAGCGGACATGTAGAGTATCGTGGAAGAGAATCATTGAATGGCGGCTTTGTTCGGTCCGAGAGTCTTTGGCAATTTGTTGATATGATGAAAGAACGAGAAGATAGTGGAGGATGAGGAGCCTATTTCCTGTACGATTACCATGATTAGCCACGAGGATCCTCGTGAAGTGGAATACATCACGGATAAAGAGGTGGAGGAGGACATATCGACATGGGTCAAGCAAAATTTGTAGGAGTCGGGAAGGCTTTGGGGTGGCTGGTTCGGGATATGAGGATAAGATTTTGGCACTTCTTTTGGACATCGAAAAAAGTGGAGAAGCGTCGAGTGGTAGTGTTATGAGGCGTAACAACACTAGGGAGAAAGCAAAAGGGAACTAAAGCAGTAGTAGCCTTAATCTGATAAGTTTCTATGCCGGAAGGGGGGATAGGAGGAGGAAGAAAATAGTTTAATATGCATATCAAAATTGTGTCTTGGAATGTATGGGGCCTCAATGATATAAATAAAAGAATGTTGATAAAAGGTTTAATAAGGAGATGGAAAGCGAATCAATTGTTTGTCTTCGAGGAAACAAAGATGGAGAAAATAGATGTTCGAATCATAGATAGCATTTGGAGTGCAAGAGGGGTGGATTGGGTTCATTTAGATTCCGTTGGAGGCGGCAGGGGGTCCTTGTTATGTGGGACAAGCACGAGCGTTAATGAAAGTTGATTTTGTCTTTGGGAGAATTCTCGGTCTCTTGTCTTCGAAGCATTTGGATGATAATAGAGAGTGGCTCTTTACGGGGTTTATGGGCCTTGCAGCAATGCCGTGAGGGAGAGATTTTAGGCGGAACTTGAATATAAAGGCTAGATGGAATGTGCCTTGGTGCGTAGGGGTGATTTTAATGCGGTTAGATTCCTCACGATCGGTTCACGTATTTACTCTAGAGATATGATGAAGTTTAATGATTTTGTTAATGAAATGGAATTGGTGGATCTTGCTTTGGTAGGGGTGACTTTACTTGGTTTAGAAAGCAGAGGGCGTCATCGGTTTCGAGAATTGATAGATTTTTAATTTCGGTACTGAGGTATTGTTTTGGTAGTTCTACATTCAGACCTGTCTTCCAAGGCTCTCTTGAGATCATGTGCCTTTACTTTTGGAGTGTGATGGTGTTTCAAAGGGAGAACTCCTTTTCGGTTTGAAAACATGTGGCTAAAAGAACCGGGTTTCTAGATTGGGTGAAGGCTAGATGGGACTCTTATGAAGTGGAAGGTGATCCAAGTTTCAGATTAGCTAGAAAGCGAAATTGCTCAAGGAGGATTTAAAAGTTTGGAGCAGTAGAGATCTTCGGCGTGGTGGAGTTTAAAATCAAATCTATTTCGGATAAGGTACGCAGAATGGACGAAAAAGGGGTGGTATATTGGCCAGAGGATGAAGAATCCATAGGGTGCGGCTTAATCGGGAGTTGAGGAGCCTTCTTATTCGCGAAGAGATCTGTTGGCGTCAAGTCGCGGATTCGGTGGTTAAAGGAGGGGATAACAACACCAAGTTCTTTCCTGAGAATGGCAAAATGCGTGGGGCTGCAAAAAAATTAAGTCTATCCAGATTGAAGGTGTGCGGTTAGAGGATGAGGCGAGATTAGAGTTGGCATCATGAACTTTTTAGGCATCGGTTTGAAGAGAGTGGGGGTTGGAGACCTAATTTGGATGGGGTGGCTTTTGTGATATCGGTGAGGATTCAGCCTTGGAGTGTCCTTTTCGATGGAGGAAGTGGCAAATGTTCTTCGCAAGATGGAGGGAGATAAAGCTCCGAGGGGCGATGGGTTTCTATGGCATTCTTCCAAAGCATTCTTTGGGAAGTGATCAAAGGGATATTATGGAGGTATTTCAGTTTTTCACTCGGGATGAGATTCGAGAAAAGCCTTAATGCCGCTTTCATAGCTTTGATTCGAAAAGAGTGGTGCCAATGAATTGAAAGATTTTCGTCGATCGCCTAGTTGGTCAGGTATCTATAAGTTGATTTCTAAAGTGTTAGCCCAACGCATGAAGAGGGTGATGGGTGGTATTATTTCGAGTCGCGGCATGCCTTTGTGAAGGATAGACAGATATTGGATGCGTCTTTTATTGCCAATGAAGTGGTGGATGACAAGTTGAAGAGCGGAGTTCCGGGGTTGTTGTGTAAGTTGGATATAGAGAAAGCATATGATAATGTGAAGCCCAGGACTTTTCTTGTATTGTTGGAAAGGATGGGTTTTGGTAGCAAAGTGGATTCAATGGATTAGATTCTCGCATTTCTACGGTTCGCTTCTGTTTTGGTGAATGGGGAACCATCGGGATTCTTTTCGACTCTAGAGAGTGCGTCAAGGTGACCCATTGTCCCCGTTTCCGTTTATCGTAGTTATGGAGGCCCTCAAGAGGTTGATAGAGCGAGCTGTGTTGGAAGGTTTTATTAGAGGTTTCGGGTGGGGAGGAGAGGAGAGAGGATGGAGGCGGTTTCACACCTTCTCTTCGCAGATGATACCTTAGTTTTTGCGATGCGTATAAGGCTCAATCTGGGCATCTACGTTTGGTATTATTATTCTTTCAAGCGGTTTCGGGTTTACGCATTAACATTTCAAAGAGTGAAATCATTCCAAAGAGGTAGAGGCAAGGGGAAAATGTCGGGGACCTAGCTGCATTTTTGGGTGTAAATCAGCTTTTCTTCCCCGCCTATTACCTTGGTCTTCCCAGGTGCATCAAATAAAGAGTATGCGTTGTGGAATCCGGTGGTAGTGCGTTTCGGCGAGGTGGAAGCGTCAACTTCTATCCAAGGGGGAGACTAGTCTTAATCAAGAACACTCTTGCTAACTTACCGACTTATTTCTTATCGCTATTTGTGATTCCGGTCTCAATAAGGCAAAGATTAGAAAAATTTGGAAAGGGATTTCTTGTGGGAAGGGCGGAGAGGGGCATAAGTTTCATCCGTGAAGTGGGAAAAGGTGTGTGCTAGGGTCGAAGTCCAAGAAGGGGCTTCAATGTTAGAAGACTAAAATTATTTAACGAGGCGTTGTTGGGAAAATGGTTGTGGAGGTACCTCACAAATAAGGAAGCTTTTTGGAGACAAGTGGTGGTCCGTAAGTATGGAGAAGGGGCTCATTGTTGGTTCCCTAACGAGGTCAATTCTCCATATGGGGCGGGAGTCCAGGCGTGGCATAAGGAAAGGGTGGAACTCTTTTGAAAGACTTATTGCTTTTGAGGTTGGTAATGGGAACTCTCGGTAAGATTATGGGAAGATAGGTGGTGTGGGGAAAATTGTTTGAAGGAAGAGTTCCGGATCTTATACGAGCTATCCATGGATAAGGGTTGTAGAGTTAGTTCTATTTACTCTTTGGTCGAAGGCAAACATACTCGAACCCCACCTTCGTAAGAAATTTCCGTGATTGGGAAGTTGAGTGTTGTGCAGTTTTTGGGAGGCTTCAAGAGCGTAAGATGGATAGGCCGGAGGACCAAGTGGTTTGGAAAGGAAAAGGGGGCCCTCTTTTTCGAAACTCAGATACCTCAAGCTTCTCAATTGTGGTAGAACTTCTTTCCCATGGAGAGCGATCTGAAGTCCAGGCCCCTAAGCGAGTGGCTTTTTTTCATGTGGGAAGCGACTCTTGAAGCTATCTTAACTGTGGACAATTTGCAGAAACGTAATATGGTTCTTGTCAACAGTGTTATTTGTGTAAGGATAGTGAGGAGAATGTTAGTCATTTGTTCCTCATTGCCAAGTGGCTTTAGAGCTCTGGAATTTTGTGCTGGGAATGTTCAGATGACTTGGGTTATGTCGAGATCGATGATTGATCACGTTAGAAGCTGGTTTATGGGTTATAAAAGAGTAGGAGTCGTATGTGGGGGACAGCTCTTTTGGGAGTGTGTTGGATTCTGTGGAAGGAAAGAAATCGTAGGGCTTTCGAGAATGTGGAAATGGCAGTCCCGGAATTGAAGAATTTGCTGTTACGCACTCTTTATGTTTGGTGTTTTGAGACTGACCAATCTTTTCCTAGATCCAACACTGATTTTGTAGATCTTGTAAATAGATTAGACACTGATTAATGATTGTTTTGGTATACCTCTAGTGTACAAAGGACGCATCACCTCTTTTGATGCTTTTTATATAATACTTACTTATCAAAAAAAAAAAATTGGTCAAGGCTTGAAAGCGTTTGATTAATAACTATCCAAGGGCTAACAAGGCTTAGACTAGAGCCAACAATGGTGTGCCTAGCCAAAAAGGTCGGCCAAGGGTCAAGGGCAAAGGGGACATCAACCAAAATCACTTAAAATCACGAAATCTGGAAAACAGAGTTTTCATTTACGAAGTTACTGGACCGCCAATCTTGTAAAATCGACCATAAATAGCTCACACCTCCAAACGAGGTGATTATTGATTTTTCTGAAACTAGACTCTTTAATTACCAAATTGAGGTACTTATACACCTTGAAAAATTACCAAATTTTACTGGGAGTATCCTAACATATGTAGGTAAAACACACACAAAGGGATTCGCAATCACATTAGTATATTGGTACCAGAATTTTCCCGAAGTTTGTCCAAAAACAGGACTGAAACTATGAGGTTTCTAACTTATCGTTAAGCACCCAATGATTAATGAGATGACCAAGAACCACGAATCAATGATACTAAGGCTCATTAAGACTTGGTTAAGTGTTTAGGAAGCTAAGGTGAATACTCGAAGCATTAACGACAAAGCATGCAATGCATATAAGGAATTTAAACGACCATGATCGTAACCAACCTAATGCAAGCATGATATGAACAATATCAACTCTCTAACATGTTAAGGCATATGTTACGCATGTTATAATGATGTTAAACAAGTAATGGGTTTGGGTTCTCACAATTGTCATGGAGGGAGTGAGTTGAATGTTGGAGAAAGTGGTGCTGGGTGGATACATTTAGGTTCAGGATGGACAGGGGTGTGTCATCTCCTTTTTGTGGATGATACTTTGGTCTTGTGTGGGGCAAAGAAATCTTAGCTTGGCTATTTACGCATGGTGTTGTTATTTTTCTAAGAGGTTTTGGGTTTGAAGATTAATATATCCAAGAGTGAAATCATTCTGGTGGGAGAAGAAAAGAATGTGGGGGGATTTGACATCCTTCTTCGGGTGTAAGGTTGTAAGGCTCTTTGCTCTTTATCTTGGTCTTACCCATTGGAGCCCTGGATGGAAGAAGCACTATTTGTCCAAAGGGGGGAGGTTATTTTTAGTCAAAAATACTCGGTCAAGCATGCCTACATACTTCTTATCGCATTTTGTGATCCCTTCTTCAGTTCGGAATCGCTTGGAAAAGTTGGAAAGAGATTTCTTGTGGGAAGGCGGTTCGGTGGGGAAGAAATTTCATTTAGTTATGTGGAATTCGATGTGTAAGGATGTGAGACACGAAGGTTAGGGATTAGAAATTTAAAGTTGTTCAATGAAGCATTACTAGGGAAATGGTTGTGGAGATATTTGATAGAGAGGGAGGCTTTGTGGAGGAGAGTGGTGGAGAGTAAATTTGGTAAGGGGAATCAGTGATTCTTTTGGGGTGGGTTTATGGAAAGGAATTAGAGGAGGTTGGGAAGCTTTTTTTAGACACATTTCGTTTGAGATAGGTGTTGGTTCTTCGGTGATGTTCTGGAAAGAAAAGTGGTGTGATGGGGGGTAAATGAGCAGATCCTTCCCAAACTTATTTTCTTTGGCTGGAGACACGAAATGCTTGATTAGCCCTGTACTTCATTTGGAGGAGGACAGGATGATATGGAATCCACTATTTCGTAGAAATTTCAAGATTGGGAATTAGAGTCTGTAGCGAGATTTCTTAAGGTTCTATATGATCAGAAAGTTAGTTTTCGAAAGGATAGGGTATTGTGGGAGAATGTCTAAAGATATATTTTTTCGGTAAAAAGTTACTATTTAAAGCTGGATAGAGAGATAGAAACTTGTTTCCTTGGAGGTCTATATGGAGAATAGTGGCTCCTAGTAGGGTGGCTTTTTTGGTGTGGGACAGGTGATAATTGAGGAAAAGAGGTTTAATTTATACCAAGTGGTCTTACTTATGCAAGGGGAATGACGAGAGTGTAAATCATTTGATGCTTCACTGTCCGGTTGTGGAACATGCTTTTTGATTTGTTCAACATATCTTGGGTGAGGTCTAATCTATAAAAGAGCTATTATGGTGTTGGTCATTTTTTTGTAGGAGGAAGAGTGAAAACAGGATTTGGGAGGTGGCTTCGCTGGGTGTATGTTGGACGATTTGGAGAGAAAGAAACCGGAGGGTGTTTGATAGTGAAGAGGGCTCTTTGGCTGACCTAAAAAATTCTTTGCTAAATTATCTGTTCCTGTGGTGCGCTGGGTCATATCATTCGTATGACCTTCTTGGAAGCTCTATTGTAGAATTTGTGAATAATATCCATATTGACTAGAGATCGTATATTTTTGTGTAGTGTATACTTCTAGTGTACAAAGGACGCGTCACTTGCATTGGTGCTTTTTAATATATTCTTTACCATTATAAAAAAAAAGAAGAAATATAACCGAGGAAACTTGTACTGTAATCTGCTTGTAATATTTGTATATCTTCCTTTTATTCGCTCTCTTCCCTTCTATTGTTTCCCTTTCAATACGTCTTTCAAAAGCACATGCACCTATTTTCATTATTCTCTTGGTTAGGATGATTTGTTTTCTTGAGAAGTTTAATTTATTTTTTCAATTGAGCTGTTAAGTCATGCCCAACTCACCTCTGTTTTTCTTTGTACAGTCTGCTAGCTTTCAGGTTGTATAAACTTAATCCTTCTCCTTGTGCATGTGTGTATACAGTTGCATGCTGGGCAGGTTTTGTTACTGCGGGATCATGTTATTCCAGTTCGTTTTTTCGCCAAAGAAGCTGCTCCGGCTGCTCTTAAAGGAGATGGTAAGGAAAAGAAAAAACTTTGTTTTGGTTCTTCGTCAGCCCTTGGAAGAATAAAGCATTTCACCGTTTTAAATAAGTTTGCTTCATCTCATACAATTTTCATGTATCTCTTCTTGACATCATTAGTCAACCTTTGCTACCTAACAAAGTGATCTAGTTCTGCACCCTCTTAGAGGAGGGGGGGGGGGTTTCTTCCTCATTTGTGGTTCTTTGAAATAGGAATCCTGTAAACTAAGCCAGACTTGTAGGAAATTGTCTGCCTCCTGACATTTGGGAAAAATAAGCTCGGTAGATGAATAAACGTTATCGACTTATCGGTACTGTAAATCCCTCAGAGAGAGGAAGAGGTGGAGCTCAGAGCTTGGTGTATTTGTGTAAGTTGTTGTCTCTGGAAAAGAGCGATTCAACCTTTGAAGATAAAGAAGAAAAGAAGATGACCACATTGCTTTTAGTGAGAAAGATTATCTGTTCTATAGTATAATAGTCATTTAACTCTCTGCTTAATTGAGATAAGGATTATTTCCTTTGCAATATAGACATATATCTGTGTACACACTCGATTCTTGGATCTGTTTGATCGTGGCTCTTGTTTTTCTACGCAATTTTAGTTCAAGAAAATTTGAGTTTTCACATTCTTTATGTCAGATTTTGACTCGACCACCATTTCACAACTAAGCCATCTTTGAAAAAGCTGTTTTATACCATGAATGTTGAGTCCTCCTAGCTTTATGCAAACACAGCTTTTTGATGCTACAAAATTGATCTGTTCTCAAATCCATGTACATTAATGAGAAAATTAGAGTTAGACACCTTTTTTTTTTGTTTTAGAAAATGGAAACAAAAATAAGTTGAGAACGATGGCCAAGCTGGTCCCTAGTGTGTTTTTTCTGACAAGAATTCCAGAATTTCCTGTGATTGATTTCTTGGTCTCAGCTTTAGGATAGAGTTGTTTTCATGGCATCTCTTCGGGCTTTGCTAGGGGTGCCCATTTTGCTCTATGATGGGCTTGGCGTTTTTCATGTTCATTTTGTCTGTACTTCTCGTTTGTCTTTCTGTAAAATTCCTTTGGTTCCATTTATATAATCTTCTAACTCTAACTATAAATAATACATAAATAAATAAAAAGTTTTAGAAATTTAAACCGAGCTGGTCCGTGTTTTCATTCATCCACTGTGATATTTTCAGTGACTTAAGGATATATAGGCTTCGTGTTTATCTGCTTCAGGGTTATCTTTTTTATTGTGATCATAAATGTTCATACATGCTTAATATTGAACATTAGAGAAACTGTTTCTGTCTAACCATTTGCATTTTAACTGAAAGAGATGCTGAAGAATATCTTCTTGGAGTTTAAGAGTAAATTTGAGACAACGATGGGAATACTTAAGAAAGAAAAGATCACCATAGACCCTGATGATCCAGCTGCTGTTTCACAGTGTGCAAATGTCATGAAGACTGTTAGACAGAAGTAAGTATGTTTTAAACCCTCTCCCTGACACTCACACATTGGTTCCCCTTTAGAGTATCTTCTATGTGGCATAAACTCAAATTCTACGAGGCTTGTATTCCTAACTTTAAGTATACACTGAGACAAGGTTTTAAAGACATAATATTCAGTTTATCTGTAAGGATGATTTATTTTTGTTAAGTATCTACTCTAAATCCATCTCTTATTGCTTTGCGGTTCTGCATTTCTTTCTAGTTTAAAACGTTGAAGAGACCTTATGGTTAGTATTGATCTGATTTAAGCTGCTCCATGCTAATTTTACCGTCCGTTTGTGAGATTGGATGCACTTTATACTTCTTGTTTATTGAGCTTAGCCTAATCTAGACTGTTATTTGACTTGATGTAATTGTGTTACTTGCCTCGGTAACCTATCCAGGGCAGACTTGCTCTCTGAATCTCAAAGAGTTCAATACATCATTCAAACAAGAACAGAAGGCATTCCAGATGCTAGGACGTATCTGTTGACATTGAAGGAGATACGAACCAAGTATGTGTCATTCACTTCTGTTAATATTTTGGCTTGGGTGCTTGTATTCATAATAGGTAATTGTGTTGTGTGGGCTGTGTACTTCTGCAGCTGTCCTCTATTTCAAATAGTTGCTTACACATTGTTTGATATTTCTATTTCCATCTCCAGAGAAAAATTGAATCAACTTAGTTGGCACTAACCATTTTCATATCACCATTTAAGTAAGCTGTTATTGAACCTTTTGAGAAGTTAATGAATAGTGTAGCTGATAGAAATAGAAGCTAAAACAGAAAGAAGTTAGGAACCAAGAGCCAGATAAGAATATTTATTAGCTGTAAAAGTGAAGAATCTTGACACAATTACAACCAACAAATGCACTCCAATTTGAGAGGACAAATCTCCAAGTTAGAAATTCAAATGACTAATAAAATTTGACTCATTTAAACAAAGAAGTTCCTAGGATATTTATAGTGAATATCCTGGAGTTATTTGCATACCAACATAACTAAATTCCTAGAAAGTAAGGATAGTGGTGAAACTGAAGTTGTGGAGAGAATAGTGGGAGAAATGGATAATGGAGAAGTTATGAGACTGAGGTTATGGAGAAAGTGGTGTGAAAAGTGGATAATGGGACTCTTCTTCAGCCAAGGGTGGATTTGGAATTGCATCACGTATATTTTTCTTTGCTACGTTGGAAAAGGTTTTTTGGTCAATGTGCTCATAGAACTGTTATCTGGCAGTTCAAAGCATGATTAGTAGGGGATAGATGTCTCTAAGGCTTTTTTCTGTGGTCGAAGGGCTCATAGAACTGTTATCTGACAGTTCAAAGCATGATTAGTAGGGGATAGTTGCTTACACATGGTTTGGAATTTCTATTTCCACCCCCATGGAAAAATTGAATCAACTTAGGGCTCGTTTGTTGTGGCTGATGGCTTATGACTTATGGCTGATAGCTTAAGCTGGTAGCTGAATGACTTTTGGCTGATTGCATGATAGACTAAAAAAAACTTGAAAATTAGTATTCATATTTTTATGTATATTTCATAAAAGGATGAAATGAAGACAATTAAATATTTATTAATGAATAGTTGTCTTCATGTTTAAAAAAAACCAAAAAAGCTTAAAATTTTGGCTTTTTGGCTTTTAGCTTTTCGATGCATAAAGGGTGTTGTACCTTACTTATTGGCTTTTGGCTTTATAAGCTGAAACAAACACTTTAAATATGACTTTTCAAAAGCCAAAAGCCAAAAATCACTCCAAATAAGCTGCAACAAACGAGCACTTAGTTGGCACTAACCATTTTCATTTTCACCATTTAAATGAGCTATTATTGAACCTTTTGACAAGGTAATGAATAGTGTAGCGTGTAATGTCCTTTGCTACGTTTATTATTATTATTATTATTATTATTATTCTTAAATAATAGGGAGGTAAAGCTCTCCCTACCAAGTTTTAACGCAGCTGCGTTCATATGACTCGAACTCGAGACCTATGGTTAAGATAGAGGGTGGTCTTTGCTACGTTTATGTTGGAAAAGGATCTTTGGTCGATGTGCTCATAGAACTGTTATCTAACAGTTCAAAGCATGATTAGTAGGGGATAGATGTATCTAAGGCTTTATGCAAGGGGAAGAACTAGGTGGAATTCTTTTGGCCAATCTTTTTTTAGCCCCTACATAGTCAAGGCCTAACTTTGATAAAGAACTGTAGTGCTCAAATTGGTTTCAGTTGTGCTGAATAATTGGTAATGACACTGGGTTGTAGATTTTTCTCGATATGTAGGTTGGTCTGTAGAGCTTGCAGAAGAAAATAATCTATCACAAACAAGGGCTTTCTTGATTGCAGCCAAAGAATGCTCCTACAAAGGTTTCTATTATGCCTTCTATGCGGCACTCTTCTCTGAGGTGTCAAATCGTTGTAATTTATCTTTTAGGTTGTAGTTCAAACTTCATTGCACATTTTAGGTTAAATGCTTTCTTTGTATAAGGAGATCTGTGTGTGAACATATGTGCTTGTTCTTTTTGTCTCTGCATTTGTATGATATATGATCACTTATATGTGTGTCAATGTGTCTTTGAGAGCATATGCTTGTGTGGCTTTGCTGTGTGCGTTTAAGATGTATGATTTATTAAAAAAGTTGCTTTATGAATCATCTTACGCACATATCAATGTTTCCTTAACAATTGGTTTCAGTCCTATAATTTATGCATATACATTTGCAGGAGAGGCCTCCAAGATGATCTTGGTGCAGAGACTATGATGATGGATGCACTGGAAAAAGTTGAGAAGGAAATCAAGAAACCACTTATGAGGAATGATAAAAAAGGGATGGCACTCCTTAAGGCGGAGTTTGATAAAGTGAATAAGAAGTAAGCGTCATTATTGTTCTGAATGATCTTTTCTTGAGCAGTTTGTCTTTTCATAGCGACTTATATTGTTGCTTTTTTCATCTTCTAGTTTGACACATTTCCATGCCAAATCAGTTCTATTTGAGCTTCCTTTTCCCTTTGACGTCAAGGTCAACATTTCTAGCTACAGGCTAAAGCCTAAAGGAAAAAAAGACAGAAAACATAGTAAAGAGCCCAATTTCGGAATCAAAAATAAATAAAGAAAATGCAGATAAAAACAAAGTACACAGGGTAAAACGAAAAAAATCCCCCAAATCCCAAATAAAAAAGAGAAGGTAAAATGTCCAGAAAAATCGACACAAATAAAAATTAACTTTATTTTCTGCTTGTTTTCAGCTCAAAAGAGCAATAAAAAATCAAAAAAAAAAAAAGAGAAGACAAAACAGAGACCGAGAGAGATGAGAGTCGAGAAATGGTACCTGTCGTCTTTCCTGCAGCTGGAGTTGACATTGCAGCTCATTGCCGGTCAGTTCGCCGTCGACGATAGTGGAGCAACCTGAGTTGTCCGATTCTGAGTCGCAATCACTATCTCAATCAACCAGGTGAGCCGTCGAGGGTTTGTGTTTGTCTGAGTGACTGAAGTGAAGATGATTTAGCTAATTTAGATCTTGGGTTTCCTTTTTCTTTTTTGTTTAATCTTATGGTACGTTGTTTCCTTGAAAATAAAATCAGTTGGATCGACTGTCACGAAGGCAATGCCTTTTTGTGCTTGATGCCTCTCGCCTAGGCGCGAGGCAATCACCTCTGTACCGCCTGTCAATATCCGCTCCTCTGACCCTTCACCCAGAGTTGCCTATCGCCTGAGCCGAATTAGGCGGTTGCCTTTTGCAACTATGCCGGTCCATTCTACTACCTATGCAATGTATGGAACATTTTGGCCTAATAGCTTTTCTCATTCCATGTTTATATCATGGATATGTCTGCTGGACCTGGACTGGATCTAGCTCAATGAAATTCCCAAGTGATCATATTACATTTGATCATTTATTCAATTATTTATTGTGAAGAGAATATAGTACTCAGAGAGGGTTCATGGGGTTATGAAAGGAGGCACTTGGGAGAACATGATCATTAGATAGGATCATAGGAGGCATTTGGGAGAAATGAAGGAAAAAGGAGTCTTATTTCTCCCATATATCTCCATATAATGATTATATTTTTCTTACCTTCAAAATAAGAATACAAATCTAGTGGTGAAGTCAGGAGAGAGGTACCAGAGAGCTATGATGCACGGACACGGCTGGAAGCAAGCGTATTCTGTGTCGGACACGGCCAGGACACGGACACGGCGGATACGGCCTCAAATACGTTTTGGGGCCGAATTTGAATTTCCGGAAATATACAGTCGGAGACGTACCTTTAATTCGGACACGGTTAGGGGAAAGTTATATTGCGCTGTTACTAATCAACTGTCGAATCCCCCCAAATACAGGCACAGCGACTCAAAATGAGCCCTAGCCCACAAATCTCCCTCGTCAAAGACGAGCCCTAGCCGCCGGCCCCTTGCCCTTTTGACCTTCCCTCCCTGTGTCTGGGTGCTGCGCCGTGCGTTTCTCTCCTTTCAATTCGAACTTCGAAGCCTTGAACCATCCGTTGATCCGTTCTCTGTTTCTCTCTTCTTTGTCTTCGATTTCAATCTGTCTCTTCTCTCTCTTCGATATTTGTTGAGGTTTGTGACTTGGGTCTGTTCAGTGAATACTGGAAGCCGGAAGGAAGGGTTTCCTTAAGATACTTTATATGTAATAATTAATAAGAAGACTTTCTTATTAATTATTATAAAAAAAATATATGCTATGTTCTGATTTTTGTAAAATTTGAATACTGATGACTTGTTTTTAAATATTACTTCTTATAAAATTGAATTATAAATTAAATATTACTTGTTATAACAAAATTTTTAATAGGAAGTATTTATTTTGTAATTATAGTTTTTAATATTTATAATTTAGTCCTTATATTTTGATCCTTATATTTTGAATATATACACATTACCCCCATACCCGTGTCCTATATTTTTTGAAAATTGTGTATCCCCGTGTCCCGTGTCCACGAATTTGTGTCCACGTATCCGTGTCCGTGCAACATAGCCAGAGAGTTTTTCGGTCATCCATTGTTATTCTTTTCTATTGCTTGAATATGTAAACTTGAGAGAATGCTGCTTCAGTTGCTAGAAACATTTTTTGTTATCTTAGTTGGGATCTGCAATCTATTAGTTTTTTCAAAAAAGAAAAAATATAAAGAAAAAAAAGAAAAGTTATGTTTCTTAATGGTTATGCTAGACAATTTACCAGTGAAGGCAAAATTGCTCTGATGTGGTTTCTGAGTTTGGAAGTTGAGAACTGACTAATCCAACTTATTTTATTAAAAGAAACAAAAAGGAGAAAGGGTGATGTGGTTCTGTGTGTTATTATCCCAGACTTGGCATTCAGAAGGAAGATCTCCCCAAGTATGAAGAACAGTTGGAGCTTAAGCTTGCAAACGCACAATTGGAGGAGATGAAGAAAGCTGCTTTGGAGGCAATGGATACTCTAAAGAAAAGGTAGATGCTTGCTGACGATCTTGCATTTATTGAATGACATCTTTTATTTAACCCAGCCATTGTAGTTTCAAATGGTTGCCATGGCATGAGTCTTTGGTATCAATATGACACAGTTTATACGTGCTAACTGAAGCTTCACTAAAAGTTTAATGATTTAGAATTTGAAATTGAATACTTTAACTTCAAGATGTCTGGAAATAGTTATATACACATTATAATCAACTACCATGTTTAAGAACACCCCGTGGCATATAAATTGAACGGATATAGGACGAGCGATTTAAGACCTTTTTCTACAGGAGCTCATCTGATATTATCTTAACAAGTTGGTAGGTGTGTTTCGTTGGAAGCAGCAACTTGAATATCTAATAGATCAGTTTGATCACACCTGGACAAATAGTTTATGAGAAGTGTTTCTTCTTTATAAAATAAGTATTATACATGTTTTCCTTCTTCAAGATAGAAAAGTGAACTTGGGGGTTTTAAAGGAATAGGGGTAGGAGGTTGTTAAGAGATAATGACATCATTTTTATAAACTAGGGACTGGTACTAGGGTCTGGTTCTTGTTGTTGCATGTTTGTTGAAATTGCGTCTTATACGAGGCCTGGTAATTAAATAATGTTTTGGGGGCAATACTTAAGTGTTTGTCGTTAATAGCATGTTTTGTAGTTGAAATCACTATAAGCGTATTGTCGAAATGTTTATGCTTCTCCAAGACCATGACAATGTATTCATATGCGGCTGCTACACAGTTGTGCATGGATGAGAGTCGCAACCAATCAACCATTTACTTTTCTTTCTTTTGTTGTTCCTGTAGGTTTCTTTTTCTTTTTTCTTTGGAACTTGTTTCTGGCTGCATCATCATGTCATATATATATATATATATATATATATATATATATATATATATATATATATATATATATATATATATATATACTGACCCTTCTTATTCTTCAGGGATGAGTTTAAGGACGAAGAGATGGTTGACGTGAAATCACTGGACATCAGGAACTTTATCTGAGATCAAGTTTGTCCCAATCGGTCCGTTTTGAGATAATAATTGTCCGGTCGAGTTAAGTTCTTCAGGTAGTGTTTTTGTTGGAAATAAAATGAGATCATACCTGATAGCAGAACAATAGTTTCTGCACAGCAAGATTTCTTGTTCTTTCTGATTTAACTCGATTTCGTTGAGGCCTTGACCAACCAGGAATTTGATCTTGCTAGTGAAGTTATATGATACTCCCACATTCTGTCCTAAAAGTCCATATCAAGCGAAACTTATAAAAATTGTAGCTTTACTTGTTTGATCATCTTTTAAACTGCAATATATATATATATATATATATATATATATATATATAAAGATTTCTACTGTTATTAACAATAGAAGAGATACATAGTAAGGATTAATATCATCCCAAGTATTGTTAATGATAATTCTTAGCTAGTGTTGGAGGTTTAAGTATTCAAATTCAACCAAAACAAGATGATGAGCTACTTTGAGAGTTGTATTCTGTCTGTTCCATTCAAGTTCTTATTTGAAAGCCTAATTATTAATGAAATATATTAATGATATTTGAGTTGGTCATAATTACAAAAAAATGGTTATGTATAAGTAATGTGTTTACAACATAAGTGAGGGGTAAATGTAAAATATTATTGAAATTGTAAGCATAATTTTTTAAAAAAGATTTCTAAAATGAAACATTTCAAAATAGCACAGTGGGCGGAGAAAGTATTTTTAATGATTAGACTTTCTAAGGACTCTTTGGGTGGAACGGAGAGATTATTAACTATTTTCTTCTGGGCAAAGAGTCCTTATTTGAAAATGTCACTTTTATGCATTAATTTTTAAAAATAAATTCTTTAAGTGAAACATTTTAAAATAGAATAATGGATTTTTCGCATGGAACAACGGGAGTATTTATTTTTTTCATTAAATTTCTAACTAATTTGAGTATTTACAGAGTAAATAGAACACATATAGTATTAGACATTTGTTGTTGAAATATTTAGTAAGAGTTATAGAATAACAAACTTGTATCTTGTATAAATATAAACAAGACGATGGGAAATGGGATTATTTTCTTCCAATAAAAAAAGTGAAATTGGAAAAGAAAAAGAAATAAAGGAGGTTTGCTTATATAAGAAGTTGGAAGGGAACTGTGTGTTGTGGTTCGGTGGCAATCACGAATTTGGATTTTTATTATGGGTGGAGCTTTAAGGCTGATTTTGAAGACTCGATTACCCTTTTTAAGGGTTTATTGTGAGATTGTTTTACGAATTACTTCCACCGTTTCATTTAAAAAGTTTAAATTTGAAAAGTCTAATTGTTAAGGGATATATTAATGTCATTAAAGTTAGTCATAATTACAAAAATAGTTAAGTACAAAAAATGTGATTATAATATAAGTGGAGGGTAAATAAGAAATATTATAGAAATTGTAAATATAATTTTTGAAAGTGGATTCTTATAGTGAAACATCCCAAAATAATATAATGAAATATTTGCCTGAAACGGAGGGAGTATAATTTGTAAGATGTAGTCTCATTCTATTATAACTTAGTCATTAACACATGGTGAGTTGAATTAAGAAAATCCGTCTTACAGAAAAAACACGTAAAATCGTCTTTCTTAAGTTGTTGCTTTTTTATGATTGAGACTTTTTTTAAAAAAACAATGTAACGACCCGATCCGACCCGGACTCCAATGCGAAATTTCAAGGTAGTACCGTTAAGACAAGCTAAAAGATGGACAAGCACCTGCTAGGCATTTTGGTGCGAGTCAAAAGTTGAGCCATCAAGCTCAAAACAGGAATAAAAAGCCATAACGGCAAAACGGAATAACAAAAACTAAAATCTGCGGAAGCAAATCATAAATGGAACCCAAGCCTTTAATCCTAAACCAAGGAACACAAGGCTGAGAGACAATTATCTCTTGATAATTCTACGACGCGCGTGACGCAACATTGCGCACGGGCAACAAACCATCGGCAACCTATAGCCGGCGAATCAACAAGATCTCAACCTGATAAACAACCACTCAATGACTATAACATGCCGGAGGGACAAACTAGCTATAAGAATAAGATTCAAATGCTAAACCACTAAATCAAAAATCTCACAACTAAATTTGTCGGAGATAGAAACAACAATAACATAATACTAAAATATGTGAGCTAAACCTTGCTCGGAAAGACAACGAGAATAACTTTTAAAAGATACAACAGCTTGATCATACCAGTCGGCTTCCAAATTAACACAACAATAAAATACTAATACGATCTACCCAAGTAAAGTATACATAACTTTACATCTGTGTCTTACAAGATGAGTAAATACAATAATAATAATTCCAAGCTATTGCCCGAAAGACCACCTGCTAGAAATCACGAACCCGCAGCCGCAACACGTACTAACACGCTCACTGCATAAAGTAAGGAAAACAAACACACGGAGTGAGTCATAATGACCCAGTAAGTAACTAAATGCATCGGCATGGCATATCATGGCATGACATGACATAATGCGCAAAAATATATAAGAATCATGGTATCATATTAGTATACCAATTATAAACATGTACAAGTCGTCAAAATACATAATCACATATGAACCACATAGCACATTGTCTTTCATATAATGCTTTAGTCATGTATAACAAGAAACATGAATCGAACTGAAACGGTGTCAAAATCCGGGTCCAACCCTCAATTGATCATACTATGAGTTCAATCCTCAGATGATCATAACTCATCAATCTTCTTTAATGAGTACTCGTTACCTTCATCCAACCGAGGATGAGAAATGGGAGCTCGATATTAGGCTAGATGACGCTAACACGAGGCCACATCCTACTATTGGCCAAATAGTGAAGAGAAAAGGACCTAATGCGGCGACTCATAGCGATTGTTCCCAAAGGCTATGATTCGTCCCATTGCCGATACAACGACCAAGACGCCAGCTGGACTCAAATCAAGATGCTCAAGTAGATATTTACTTGAATAAACAAATAAAGACTAAGTCCGACACGAGCGGACTCATCAAATCAAGTAGGTCATGATGCTCTACAAAACCCAATAAACAATGCACATATTTGCACACACTTAACATGTTCAACTAACTTATAAGTTTAGTCCAAGAACCACATATTGAGGTACTCATAATCTTTAAGTCATCACCCAATCAAGAATAACATATAAACTCAATAAATCACAATGTGAGGCCTACTATAGTCTTCTACTCAAGATTAAACCAATCCCAATACCATACTCAAGAACATCAAGACTACCCCGTAGTCACTCCTTCGCAAGTGCTTTCATGTGCACGTGACCAAATTCCCTAAAGAGAGAATTCACTAATCATCTCTTAAATATACTCGAGGCCATAGGTTGGTCTCAAATTCCCCATGCTCTAACGAACACACTCAAAATAAATCTCCAATAAGTCTCTATAACGCGAGTGTCTCAATTGGACACAATTCGAGATGCTTGGGTGCGCACAAACATAACTAACCAAAACCCAAACATCGTAGGACTTCAACCCAAATCCATTAAGATATTATTGAACTTATAATGACTCCGTTGAGTCTTAATACTAAGTTTCATTCTTTACACATTTCATCAATCCCAACATTAACACCCACTTCAAATTATAACAAATTCTCCAATAATTTGAGCTTGATTCACAAGCCCTAAAATTCATAAAAACCCAACAAAATCATAACTCATTTCTTACAACACATAATATCATTTAAATCATCATATTCATGATATTAACAAGTTCACACAACCCAAAATCCACAAAATAGGCATACATAGCATACCAAGTGTTCATTGCCCACAAATAGCAAGTAGATTGTTTTCCTGAGGGCCAATGAATCGAAAATCAAAAGAAAGAAGTAAGTAGTAACTTACTTAGCTTGGATGAAAACCAAGAGAAACGAAAATCGGATCGGTGAAGTTATTTTACACGTCGAGGGCTTCAAAAATTCGAAGTTAGAAGGAAATCTGATGGTTGGATCTCCATAGATCGAAGAAAGAAGGGCTAGGATTTCTTGAGTCTCCTATGGACTCTCTCTTTCTAACTCACAAATTTGGGAGGATGAAATGAAGAGGAATGGCTGTAAAATGGTGGGAGGTTTGTGGTTATAACACCCACTAAGAAGGAGGGTAGAATAGACATTACATGGTTATACTTAGTGAATGTTTAGGGTTAATTACTACCTAGTTTAGGTTAATGATGCTCAATAAAACCAAACCAACACTTTAGGACTCAATTAGGCCTAAGTAGGGTGGATTAGGGAGGGTTTAGAGTGGGTTCATTAAGGTTAGTTTGGGTAAAAACATCAATTAAACGAAACAGCAAATTGCAGAGTCGGGGGTCAAGCGGTCGCTTGGTCCCATCACTGAGCGATCGCTCAGTGTCCCTTTCAACCCAGCAAAGTTTCTGGAATTTACGCGGTCGCTCAGCCCCTCTACTGAGCGAGTGCTCAGTCCAATTTTTTTGAGAAATAGGCTTGAAATGAAGTCCAATTGACCACCAACTCAACCCCAATCAATCCTAGGGTGAAACCACTTCCAAAACATGTCCGAAGCAAGTCCGAACAACACACGAAGTAACCCGGAATGAATCTGAAACAAGCCATAACAACTTGCTAACGAAACATAGAATGAACTAGCGATCTAACGAGCAATCGCATGAGACTTAAAGACAAGCCAAGAGACAAAATGAATGACCTTGAATACTTCTAAGAAGTTAAACAACAACTAACAGAATAGAATTCCGAAAGACGACGCGATCAAACGACTCGATCTCGAACTACGCGATATAGACGAATGCTATCTCCAAAGCTTCCAAATCATCACTAGACTTAGGGAACACCTCCAACTTGAAGTCTAATACATCTAAACAAGTTTATAGTAATCATATAAAGGCTTAGGACCCATCCGAGGTCACGAACACAAACAACACAAGTAAACTTTCAACCGAGTCGCATTCCTACTAACGTCGAGTTATGACTTGTGACTTTAGCAAGTCAACAACTATGAGGCGTATCTTAATAATATTTTGGTCTTAATGTGGTCACTCACACACATCTAGACTCTCTCACTAACCAATCATACAATCAACAAAAAGAAGACTTGCGAGCATGGCATGCAAACCGAGCTAACCAAGGAGCGGGGTGTTACAAACAAACTAAAGCAAAATGTGGAATTTATTAATATATACTCTATCCGTTTCAAAATAGTTGTCCACCTTTCATTTTTTATCAGTTCCAAAATAATTGTCATCTTTCAAAACTTCTTTTTTAAAAACACTTTTACCACTTTACCTGTACTCTTTCTACCTACTATAATTATGGTCACATATTCAAGGGTATTAAGGAAACTAGATATTACACCAATATTTATATTACAGTCAATTACATTTTCTGAAAGGGTGTGTCGGGTTAAAGATGATGATTATTTGAGAACCGAGTTGAAAGAAAACGTCTATAGCAAGACTAACTAGAATACTTAAATAAAACGGAACAAAATGTTTTGAAATTATTTGGTCAATAAAGCTTACAATAAAGAGTTCATTGAAGACTTTATTGAGATATATCATATATGTGCAACGGAAATAAGAAACAAAACAGTAGTAAAAGACGAAATTGAACACAAGAGATTAACCTTTGATCAATAAACAAATAACTTATTAATCGTGCCTCATGGGAAAAAAATATTTCACTAGTAAAATATATGTTTAAACCCAATACAAGTTGAAAGACTAAAAAATGAAAATTATGAAAAACTCTTAAAGATAACAGATATGACTTTGAATAATCACACTATCTAAAGAATTAATACATGTCAGCGTTGTGTGTAAACTGTAAGGCTAAGATGAATGAAGTCTCCGATGAAAACACATCCGATAGTTCATTCACTAGGCAGTAGCAGTCTTCTTAATCTCTCTTTCTCCCTAATAATTCTGTGTAAGATCTATGCTCAGTAAACGTCCCAACTTCCAAGGCTACGTCCTCTTCTATTTATACTTGGACCCATGACTTAGAAACGTTGTAGAATAAGAAAACCACTTACCATAAAAGATTATGTAAGGGTAAAATAGGGTTGACATATTTTACTCTATTGAATTTATTGTTGTGCCCTTTCTTGGTCCAAAGGATATTGGAAGTATTTACCATATTTACTACTTTCTTGGTTCAAAAGTTTTGGTGTATATTTGGAAACAAAATCTTGATAATATTTTGGTTTTCTTGGTCCTAAAGTTTAAGTACATTTTTTGAAACAAAATATTCATAGTATTTTGGTTTTCTTGGTCCTAAAGTTTAGGAGTATTTATGGAAACAAAATCTTGGTAATATTCATTTCCTAAAAATGTGTCTAAGAGTCCTTATTTGTTTGGTAATAAAATATGTGACTTAAGGTAGTTTATTTGATCACCAAGTCTAACTTACAATACTTTAGCATGTTGGAGTTTGTTTCCTTATTAATGTGTAGGTCTCCTTCATCATATAAATAAAGGCACGGGCAGAGGCAGTAGATATGAAGGCACGGAGTTCAGATCAGAATAGCTGAGCAGAGCAGAAGGCAGTGCACAAAAGAGAGCATTCTGAAAAACATAGTTGCTGAAGTTTGAATGCAGTTCCGGATGCAGCTACATCCGGAACTACATTGACCTACTGATTGTTTGTCTTCCTAGAATCTCTAGGAAGTTGATTTTTTAATCCCATGTTTTCTGTACCTTAGTTTCTATGGGTTTTGCTCTCCATGACTTGCTGTCTTGTGAGAGCTTTTTTGGTTTGGTGATTTCACATATTATTTTGTATAACAATTCATCTTTTTAGTGAAATCTTTTTGGTCATAAGGCTGGATCTACAAGCATAAGGCTTGTATATTGTTAGGTAAATATCTGTGTTTAATTTTTGATTTAAATTAAAAAATCTTCCGCTGTTTTTAAGTTTTTGACCAATGCACTTCCCAGTGTAGCTACAGTAACAAACTACATTGCGAACTGCATTGACAGATCTTGTGAATCCTAGCTACTATTGAATCTTTTAGATTAGTAGGTTAGTGCAATAATGAAAGACATGATCTTATCAAATATATACTTACCAAATAAGAAAGATTTCTTACCAACTAGAAGTACGTCAGCCGTGTCTCAATGAACAAGACACACAACTCACACAAACCGTGTTACAAGAACACACAATAATAATAGATTAATAATTCATAAACCCTAAAATCCAATTCACATATAATCTCCAAAATAACCTTTCTATAAAAAGTGTAACAATAATAATTAATCAAAGTAAATACTAAGAAAGACAAAATAAATAATTGATTAAAATAAAACAATTAATTAACTCGAAAACTCAATTAATTAATATCTAACATGAGTGAATATATATATTTTGGACGGGGGAGTATACACAGTCTTACCCCTTAAATGCGATGTTTGGTAGAAGCACTGCATTCAGTTAATATCATTGAATTTGTGAAATCCTTCATCCGTTCCCAAAATTAGGCTCCGTTTGTTTCACGGAAAATAACTTTTGGAAAACGTTCTCCTTATTTTCCGGTGTTTGGTAACTTTAGGAAAATATAGTCAACGTAAAAACTTTTTTCCGAGTCAGCGGAAAATGAAGTCTTCTTTTCTGGAAAATGAAGTCTTCTTTTGTGGAAAATGAAGTCTTCTTTTGTGGAAAATGAAGTCTTCTTTTCTGAAAAATGACTTACAAATTCATTTTCCGTAAGATATTTTCCAAATTTTCGAGCACCCCTCCACCCCTACCACAATTACACATATTTACATACATGTACAATATTTCACTCAACAAATAAATTGTTGAGAAATATAAATGGAGTTTGTGCACACTATTTATAAATTATAATTTTAATAAATACTCACTACGCCCTAAAATTAATATCTACTATATTATTTAGGGACGCCTCAAACATTATCTATTTTAGTTTGTAAAACGTTTTTTTCTTATCAATTATCAATTTTTAATTTGTATTTGTGAGATTGAATAAATATTAACCTTATTGATTTGACACCATTAATGATATTTTCTATTCAATATAGACATTAATATTATAATATACTTTTTGTATTTATTCATACATTGCTTTCCGTAACATTTTCAGTGCGTTTACCAAGCACTTGAAAATGTTTTTCGGCATATTTTCAAAAGATTTTCCGTGAAAGAAACTGAGCCTTAGTTCTGTTTGACAAGTTATGCTTCTTAAGATCATACATTTACTTGTTTGTACTGTCTTTTAAATAGATCCTCTTTTATAAATGAAGTTGTAATTTTGAAACTATAATACCCCGATAATTTTAGTTAGAAATATTAAATTGTATTAATTAATATTATATTTGTTTTAGGCTAATCTAATTATTTTGGACCTATTTTTGGTATTGGACAATTCGGAATTGGGCTGTTGAGACGATGAATTTTAGTGTTATTGTTTTATTTAGGGCTCGATCGCAATTAAATTTCACCCCAAGAATTCTGATAGTAAATATTAAATTAATATTAATAATAACAATAAAGAGAAGAGAGAGAGAAATTGTTTACATGATGTGTGGTTTCGAAGTGTGTAGGCGTAAGTTGGAGATGGAAGCAATATTTGTATCTGAGAAGATTATTGGTTGCCAAGGTTTCATTATGTTGATCTTGCCAGGTTCAAACCGAGGGGCTGTAACTTGGTTTGGGTTTCCCAGCTCTTACATATGGAATTTGGAATTTGGTGTTGCTTCAGTCTCTTTTCCATGTTCATATCCAGTTAGCCATCCTGGCCATTTTCATTTCCAAAAACGGTGCAGAAGATTCTCTTAGTTGGGCCAGCACAAATGAGCAATTTTCGATTTATTCTGCATATCAGTTTCTATGTAGTGTGAATCAAACTCAATCTCAATCTAAGGAGTTTCGATTGAGCTCTACCCTTCATGTTCCCGAAAAGGTTTGGGTCCGATTATGGAAGCTTCGTATTCCTTATAAGATTCCATGTTTCTTATGACAAGCTTTACTTGATCATCTCCTAACAGTTGTTAATTTGCAAAAGAGGATTCATGCTATTGTTTCTATGTGCAAACTCTGTAGGAAGAATATTGAGACATATGATCATCTATTTTTAACATGCCATGTGATTCTTCCATTTTGGTCTTCGGCCCATTTGAACATTGATATTTCAGGCTACCTGGGGAATGTGGTGGGAGGTATGTTCCAAATTTGGCTAATTGCATGGCTTTTAAAAGCTGGAAGTAAGCGTAATCCATTGTCTCCTTTAGTTGCGAAAGTTGCCATTGGGCTCTGGTGTATTTAGATTTGCCGGAATGATGTTGTGTTTCGTAATGCTCCTTGGTCTTTACAAAAAGCTCATCAACTATTCATTGAGCTCTCTTCTATGTTAAATAATGGTAAATGCCATAGGCCTTGTTCTCCATCTTGGTTATTTCAATCCATTTTTATTGAGCGGTTGAATCTGCCTCAAGGTGATCAGTTTGTTCTGCAATCATCTAGTTGTAATAATGTGAGTTGTCGTGTGGTGGTGCTTAAATGTGCGATGAGGTGGATACATGCTACTAATCGAGTGAGATTAGGGGTTGTTGCTTTTATGTTATCTGGGGAGCGAGTTGGTGGATGGATCCTTTCATCTTTGGCGAAATCTTAGTTAGCGGGGGATGCTCTGTCAACTGTCGGTTTATTATGCTTTATCTTGGGCTTTGACAAACTCTTTCATGTACATAGTGTTTTGCTCTAACTCTCGTGTTTTTATGAAACGTATATCTAATCGGGAGGAAGTGTCAAACAGTATTGATCCAATTATGTACGATATACGTATGTTAGCTATGGATTTACATAGTTATGGATTTTGTACATACAAGAAGATGTTGGGAACTGCTCGTCGGCTAGCTTCTTTTGTAGCTCGTGCTCGAAACCCAGTTTCCATCATTGATTGTCTTGTAATATGCCTAGTTTTATTTAGTTTAATGTTCAGTGCGTTTGTGGCTTGGTTGTATTGGTTCTTATGTTCCCTAACTATGATTTATACCTTTTGGTTTATTTTATATATACATCGCTTTGTTTGTAGCAAAGAAAAGTGTAGGCGTGTGTGCGCTTTGAAGGTGTTGAAGTGTGTGTGCAGAGAAGAAACAAAAGAAAAAGGGGAAAAGAAGTAAGATCATGCATGTATTGACTATTGAGATGATGAAGGGGGACGTTTCAGCAAGACCCCTTAAGCTTTTGGACTTGTATTAGTTGTTTTCTCTATTTTCAGAGTGGCCCCTATGTTCCTGTAATAGTTAGTTAAGTGACAATTGTTGAGATTTCTTTTATTTGTTTATTTAAGATCTCAAAAAATAAGACCCCAAATTCAGAATTTTAATTTTAGTGTTATGTTTAAATTTAGATTTGGGCACAAATTAAGGCTTCAATCGTGGTTTGGAACTTTTTTGTGTGCAAACGTTAACAAGGTAAGAGATTACATTCTTTTAGGTTCTCTACAAAAGTATAAAAATATTTTTTGAATGTTAGGCTTCCACTGATTTCTTGAATTACGTTCCTTCAATTGTGGCCATGCTTAACCTTGTGTCGGTAGTTGCTTTACTTCGTAGTTTGCCTTTGTTGTAAATTTTTGATATGGTTTCGTTTTCGCAAATTTCATGTATAAATTTAATTTTACGTGAAATACCTTTCGTTATCGAAAAATTGTTGTGTTTGTAAACTATATCGGTATACTCATTTGTATTGAAAATGATGATTTGTAATACGATTGATGTTCTGATAGTAGTACATTTATAGTACTATCTTTGTTTTGAAAAACATTATGATCACTAAGTATGAACAACCCGTCACAGGGGATTACGTGACACCTATGAATTGATAAAATTGCACCACTTGACCAGTGAGTGCGGTAATCAGGATGTAC
Source organism: Codonopsis lanceolata (assembly GCA_013146195.2). Lineage (NCBI taxonomy): Eukaryota > Viridiplantae > Streptophyta > Magnoliopsida > Asterales > Campanulaceae > Codonopsis > Codonopsis lanceolata. The sequence continues at coordinate 125,862,568 of CM028378.1, forward strand.
CATAACAATGTACCCTTCGGGGGATCCATGTACCCTTCGGGGGATTTGTGTATCCTTCGGGGGATTAGTGTACCTGAAAGTGCAATAATAGCTAGGATTCAATGAAAACTGTCAATACAGCTTGTGAGGCAGCTGCATCCGAAGGTGCATTGACCAGAAAGTAAAACAAGTAAAAAACGTAAGTCTTTAAACAATTAAAGCAGTAATAAAACAGATGTTTATCAAACAATCTACAGGCTATACTTGTAGATCCAGCATATGTATCCAATTTTGAGATGTTGGTAAATTTTTTTTTTTTTTTGAGAATTAATAAATTTTGAGGATTAATTTGAATGTTTAACAATGTTCCTTGCAACTATATCCGTATTGATATATGTTTTGAGTGCATAAGATCAGATGCCATATAACTATCATGTAAGTTGTTCCTATTTACGTCATGCCATATAGCGAGAACCATTTTCAGTGTGATAGAATTTTAGACATTATTTGACACCATGTCGTTTATATCTCAGTACTAAATGGCACGTGGAGGTCGCACTGGAACTCATGGACGTGAACGTGGAAGGTGTACTAGAGCTGGTAGAGTCATGGAAGACTCCACTTCTAAAATTGTGGGGGAAAATGGTGTGCCCCACCAAATGTGAACGTCAATGGCAATGCACCCGAAAAGGTCCAACCGAATGCGAACGCACGGACCTCACTCAGCAGCGGTCCAAATAATGCGCTTGTTGCTAGTTGTTGATTCTTATGTTAAATTTATATCTCGACAAGACATTACTTTAGTTTTATATTCAATGGCTAATCGGGCGTGATCGATTAGCGTGGCAACCGTGTATAGAACTTTGCCTTGTATAGTTTTTGTAGGACCTTTTCAGAACATCTGAAGACCACTTCTCTCGCTTCACCGTAAGACCGCTCAAAGCTTAAGATCTAGACCTCGTGTCCACTGACCGCTTCTACGTGTCCTCTCCAGGATCAAAGCTAGTTGGATTAATTCAAACTTATTCCCATTTGATATTTGAATTAATCCAAGTCTTTCCCTCGACATGTCAAGCCGAAAGCAACTTTCCGAAAAGAGAATACTTTTCGCCCGTCTGAATAAAGTAAAGCAAGAAAGGCATCTCCCCTACTTTCTCGCTTCATCTCTCGGATCGGACACCAAATCGCCCACCTTTTGAAGATCTCGAAATGATTATCTCGCTCTAGTTATCTGTGAAGACGAAATTCTCGACCGACAACCCATGCATTTAATGCATTTATGAAAAGAGTCGTTGAAGTCTTCGCTTCTCCAACGGATCTTTTGAAGTGCACCCGCTTTAATATCGCCATTGAAGACTGGAACACGCACAAGCATTTAATCAATCGAACACCTAAAAAATTGCTCAATCTACGTAACTCCAAGTCTTTCACCAAGCAATTCAATAGATCCTCAACTGGATCTAGAAGTCCTCGTCAACAACAAGAAGCCGCTTCTTCAACATTTATTGTTTTATTCTTCTTGTTGTTTACTTATTAACTATACTTAGCATCTTCAATTAAATATCTTGTATTTACGATATTTAATTCCCTAGACCCAAACACAAGTCAATATTTTGTACACGATCCATTAGGGATATTCTTTGTAATTGATCAAAGTGGAAAACATAGTGCACAATTTAAATCCAAGGTTGACTGCCTTGGTGGTGGACGTAGCACTCATTAAGTGTGAACCATCCCAAAATTCTTGTGTTATTTCCTTCGTCTGTCTTTAATTATTGAACCGCTTTCGCTTTCATTGTTTACTTCATCCATTTCGCCAGTAACTTAAGTAATCTGTAAAAGGTTCACTGGTAGTCCTTATCGCCAGACTGAACAATTTTCAAGGTCTTCCGCTACTTGATTCTTTTCATAGATTGCAAGTAACTTTCAAGGAACTTACTTTAAAAGTTTTAAAGTGTTAATAAGCTATTCAACCCCCCCTTCTAGCTTATTATTGTGCTCATTGGGACCCACACTAGTCCAGCCTCAATAGACCCTACCCTCTTGACCTTGCTTTAAACTATAGCGCAAGACCTTGTGGGAAATAGGAACCAGGAAAACGCAGCACCAGTTCAGCCTGTAGCCCCAGCTCAACCTATAGGCAAGGACCCGTTAGAAAGTTTTCAAAAGCGCAACCCAAAAACATTTACAGGGGCACCTGGCACGGAGAAACCTGAGGAGTGGTTGAATTACATGAGGAAGATCCTTGAAACAATGGCATGCACCAGTGAACAGCAAGTGAAGATTGCAACCTTTATGCTTCAGGGAGAAGCTAGTCAGTGGTGGAATTCCGAGAAGGCTACAATAGAGTCTTGGGGTGTTGAAGTGATCACTTGGGACATATTTGTGGAGGCATTCAACAAGTAGTATTTTTCACCAAGTATGAAGGACATGAAGTTGTTGGAATTTCTTAACCTTGAGCAAGGGAAAATGACAGTTGACGAGTACAATGCCAAATTCATCGAGTTGTGAAAATTTTCTCCTGCCATTTTTGCTGATGAAAGTCAGAAAGCTAGAAAGTTTGAGAGAGGTCTAAACAGTCAGATTAGCTATAGGTTGACTCCTCTTCAATTACCAACCTATGATGAAGTGTGAATTTTGTGAAGTTTGAGAGAGGTCTAAACAGAGCCCGTGTGATGTAACTAGAGTCTGTCGAGTATCAAAGGAAGAAGGACGAGAGAAAAAGGGGTCCTGAGGACGGTTCCGACAGAAATCATGGTAACCATTAAGGGGGAAATAGCTATGGGAATAAGAGAAGGAATGCATAGAGCAACAATAACAGGGGGACCAACCAGCCAAACCGAAATTATAATCATGGTCACCAGTAGAATCAGTGGTGGAATCAGAATCAATGGCGTACCCATAACCAGGGTCAAAATCAGAATCAATGATGTAATCAGGAAAGGGGTGTAAATCAGAATACTAATAAGACTTGTGGTAGATGTGGAGGGAAACATATGACTGAGACATGCTTCTGGACTAAGGGGGCTTACTTCAAATATGACAAAGTGGGACATAAGTCTAGGGACTGCCCAGAACCACATAAGGGTGGTGCTAACCAAGGAGCAAAGGGGGAGGATAAGGCCAAACCGAGGGGATAGGGAAGGATATTTACAATGACAGCTAGAGATGCCAGGGCAAAAAATGACGTGGTGGCAGGTACCGTTCAACTTTACTCTCGTGACGTATATGCATTGATTGATCCTGGTGCCACACACTCAATTATATGTACCACACTTGCACATCATATGAAATTGCCTTCCCAAAGTCTGGAAGTTGATCTAGTTATAGACACGCCTACTGAAGAATCTATCCCCGTAACCATAGTGTATAAATCGTGTTCCTTGAAATTGGAGGATAGATAAATGCCTATTGATTTGCTACCATTAGATATCCAAGACTTCGATATAATATTAGGCATGGATTGGCTAGCAGCGTTTCACGCTAAAGTAGACTGTTTTGAGAAGGAAGTTGTATTTTGCATACCGGGTGAGGAAAAATTTTGCTTTAAGGGGTCTAAACCAGTAGTTCCATCTTGTATTATTTCTTCCTTGAAGGCAAGAAGATTGTTAAGGATGGGTTGTTGGGGTTATTTAGCCTCCATTATCAATAATCGAAAGGAAGGGGTCAAGTTGGAGTCCTTATCCGTGGTTAAGGAGTTTGAGGATGTATTCCCAGAGAACTTGCTTGGTCTTCCACTTGAGTGGGAAGTAGAATTTGGAATTGACCTAGCACCTGGGATGGTGCCTATTTCTAAAGCACCATATAGAATGGCACCAGCAGAACTTAAGGAGTTAAAAGAACAATTACAGGAATTGTTGGAAAAAGACCTGATTAGACCAAGTGTTTCACTTTGGGGCGCTCCGGTGTTATTTGTGAAAAAGAAGGATAGGAGTATAAGGGTGTGCATCGACTACCGTGAGCTCAACTGGGTTACAATAAGAAATAAGTACCCGTTGCCTAGGATTGACAACTTGTTTGATCAATTACAAGGGGCATGTTACTTTTCAAAAATTGATCTTCGCTCGGGGTACCACCAGTTGAGAGTTAAGAAGGAGGATATTTCGAATACTGCTTTTCGAACTCACTATGGGCATTATGAATTTTTGGTGATGCTGTATGGACTTACAAATGCTCCAGCTGCCTTCATGGATCTCATGAATAGGGTTTTCCAGAAGTTTCTCGATCGATGTGTGATCGTATTCATTGACGACATCTTGATCTATTCGAAGACCCGGGAAGAACATGAGCAACATTTGAGGTCAGTGCTACAAATATTAAGAGATGAAAAGTTGTATGCCAAGTTTAAGAAATGTGAATTTTGGATAGAGGAAGTAGCCTTCTTAGGACATGTCGTGTCCAAGGACGGAATTTCAGTCGACCCAGCCAAGATTGAAGCTATTGTGAGTTGGGAAAGGTCGACAACTGCGACAGAAGTGCGAAGCTTCTTGGGTTTAACATGATATTATCGTCGCTTTGTTGAAGGATTCTCGAAGATCGCGACACCTTTGACTAAGTTGACTTAGAAAACATGAAATTTGTGTGGACGGAGGACTGTGAGTCCAGCTTTCAAGAATTGAAGAAAAGATTGGTTTCAGCACCAATTCTCACTTTACCGTTGGGCACACACGGGTTTGTGATCTATAGTGACGCTTCTTTGAAGGGTCTGGGGTGCGTTCTGATGCAAGATGTAAAGGTGATCGCCTATGCATCACGGCAGTTGAAGAATTTTGAGAAAAATTACCCAACCCATGATTTAGAGTTAGTCGTAGTGGTGTTTGCGTTGAAGATTTAGAGACACTACTTGTATGGGGTGACGTGCGAGATTTACACAGATTAAAAGAGCCTGAAATACATTTTTACTCAAAAGGAATTGAACATGAGACAGATAAGGTGGTTAGAGTTATTAAAGGATTATGACTGCACCATCTCATACCATCCAGGCATGGCCAATGTAGTGGTTGATGCTTTGAGTCGCAAGAGTAGGGGAACGTTGGCAATGATGCTGACAAAGGAGAAGGGTGTTAGTCCCAAAGGGCACAATAATAAGCTAAAAGGGGGGGGGGTTGAATAACTTATTTAACACTTTAAACTTTTTGTATGGATTCCTAAAACAAGCACTTGTAATCTATTGAAAAGATTGAAGTAGCGGAAGTCTTGTAAGGAAGACAGACTAAGTCTGCTGGTGAAGCACTACCGGTAGACTTAGCTGGTTACTCAAGTTTGCTGCTTAAGGAGTAAGTTAACAGATATGAAAATACTGTAAAGCAGTAAGTAAAGAACACAAATATTCTGAGATGGTTCGCACTATAAAGAGTGCTATGTCCACCACCAAGGCTGTCAACCTTGGATTTAAATGTGCACTATGTTTTCCACTAGTTCTATTACAGAATTGTCTAATGGATCGTGTACAAAATATTTGACTTGTGTTTGGGGTTGGGGAAATTGAATATCTGAAAAGCAGAATATTCAATGTGCAGAAGAATAGTACTAAGAACAACAATAAGAAGCAAATGATTAACAATTGATGCAGAACTTCTTGTTGTTGTTGAGGACTTCTTTGATCAATTAATGATCTCTTGAATGCACTGAGTATAAATCTTGATGTTGTTGGATAGATTCAGAGCATTCATTTCTTCAGTCTTTAATGGCAGTATTTATAGCTGGGCATTCTTGAGATCATTGGAGAAGACGAAGTGAGTAACAACTCTATTAGGTTGAATGCATTAAATGACTGGAGATGTCTTGATGATTTCTTCTTCGACTAATGCTGAGCAGGGAATGGCAAAGAGTTGTTTGCAGCAAGTGTGAGCGATCGAGTTGTGCACGTAAATAGTTGGTACGATCGTATGTGTCGGGCCTGCTCAACCGCTCGTCACTTTTCAGGAGGCGAAAGTCTTCATGCTTTTTCGGAAAAGCTGAAGGGATGTGTCTGAGAAGTCAATCGTTGATCTGGAGATAATTTAAATTCGAATTCAAACTGAATTATACTGAATTAAAATAATCCACCAAAGCTTGATGTATTGAAGAGTTGGACACGTCATGCAGTCTGAGTGCAGACGAGGTTTGTCGCCGCTGGAGGTTGTTTGAAGTCTTCTGGTGAAGCCTTCAGCCGAAGTCTTCCGCTGAACCTGTGAAGTCTATAAAAACTATTCTAAGACAAAGTTGTATACTTAGTTGCCACGCTAACTGGTAAGCAACGCATTTAGCCACTAAGTATAGAACCTAATGTAATGAATGAACAAACGCAAATCAAGATATAGTGAGAAACAACAAAGAGAATTCTCAAAGAGATCGAGAACTTGGGTTTGGAAGCGAGGGTAAGAGAAGGAAAGGGTTATTTGGCACGTTTGAGTCTCCAACCGTCGTTACTAGAAAGGATAAAAATGGCTCAGAAAATTGACCTAAAGTTAATGAAAATTTGGGAAGGTGTAGAGATGGGGGCTCAAATAAACTTTCAACTTGGAGAAGATAGTATTCTACGTTTTGGAAGGAGGATTTGTGTTCCATCTGACCCGAAGTTAAAAAGGGAAGTGTTAGAAGAGGCTCACAATTCAAGGTTTACAGTACAACCAGGGAGTACAAAGATGTATCGAGACATAAGGGAGACGTTTTGGTAGGAAAATATGAAACGAGAAATTGCAGAATTTGTCTCTAAGTGCTTAGTGTGCCAACAGGTTAAAAGTGAACATCAGCGACCTGGTGGAATGTTATAGACACTACCGATTCCCGAATGGAAGTGGGAACAAATTACCATGGATTTCGTGGTAGGTTTACCTAGAACGCTAAAGGGGCACAATACTATTTGGGTTATAGTAGATCGATTGACCAAGTCAGCTCATTTGCTTGCTTTCAAGATTAATGACTCTATGAAGAAGCTAGCAAAGTTGTACATTGAAGAGATTGTAAGACTACATAGAGTCCCAGTTTCTAGAGTTTCAGATAGCGTTGCCCGTTTCACTTCGAAGTTTTGGAGTAGCTTACAGAAGGCCTTGGGCATGAATCTGAGCATGAGTAAGGCCTTCCATCCACAGACAGATGGAAAGTCAGAACGAACCATACAAACGTTGGATGATATGCTTAGGGCTTGTACTTTGGATTTACAAGGGAATTGGGATGGCCACCTGCCGTTGGTTAAATTCACGTATAACAATAGCTTTCATGCGAGTATTGGTATGGCACTGTACGAAGCATTGTGTGGAAAGAGATGTGGATAGCCTACGTGCTGGGATGAAGTGGGTGAGAGGCAACTTTTGGGGCCAGAACTTGTGCAGATTACATCAGATAAAGTACAATTGATCAAGAAAAGACTCCTTACGGCCCAGAGTAGACAGAAATCGTATGCTGATAAGCATCGACACGAACTTGGGTTTGAAGTGGGAGATCATCTATTTCTCAAAGTTTCACCGACAAGGGGAGTTATGAGATTTGGCATCAAGGGGAAGCTCAATCCGTGATTTGTAGGACCTTTTGAAATATTGGATCGGGTGAGGGAAGTCGCTTATAGGCTTGCATTACCACCTACACTTTCAGGAGTCCACGGTGTGTTCCATGTGTCAATGTCGAGGAAATACGTCCCAGATCCAAGCCACGTGATTGCTTTTGAACCCTTACAATTACGGGAAGATTTGTGCTACGATGAACAACCAGTTCGTATAGTGGACCGGAAAGATCAAGTATTGAGAAGACGTATCATTCCGCACGTGAAAGTACAGTGGACAAATCACACCGAGAGAGAGGTTACTTGGGAACTAGAGGAAGATATGCGAGAAAGACACCCAGGCCTCTTCGACTGATTAGGTAGGTTAAGTTTAGGGACTAAACTTCTTTTAAGGGGGAGAGAGTGTAATACCCCGATAATTTTAGTTAGAAATATTAGTTCTTTTTAATTAATATTATTATTGTTTTAGACCTGTCTAATTTATATTAAAACTGTTTTGGGTTAATTAATTATGTTGAACCTATTTAATAACATATTAAATCAAGTTGGGCTTGGTCCACTTTTGACTTAAATTAAATACAGATTTTTGGGTTTTAATTTGGTTTAAATCTTAATTTGGTCACCCTACTTTCGGCCAAAATTTATTAAGTTCACTCAACTTTTTTTACTCAATTTAATCACTCTACTTTCACATAATTCGCACTATCATCACTCCATCCATATATTTTGATGGAAATTTTAATTTTTTTGGAAAATCAAAAAATACCCTTACTAAATTTGGGGGGTTTTGAGGGTCTTCTCTCAAACATAATTTTTTATTGTATGACTTGAATTTGTCAACACACCTTTCAAAGGTAAGGGGCATTATTGTCTTTTCAAAGATTTCCATCCAACTTAACTAATAAAATGACTCTAATGCCCTTATTGACTTTCGGAGCTAAGTAGACTGATTAAATTAAGGAAAAAGAAAGTAGAGCGAGCTTAATGAATTTCGGTCGAAAGTAGGGTGACCAAATTGAGATTTAAACCTTTTAATTTTAATAAATTTTGGTACAGACAACTTTAGGACTCCATTAGGGTTAGAAACCTAATAGGGTTTTATTTATATATATAGGGCTGATCGTGTGAGGTAGGAGTCTTGAGTCGTAAATTGAGTGAGTCTCCCATAATAGGGGAAACTCGGAAACGGCTGGGAGAAAGAGAGAGAGAGAGAGAATGAGAAAACACTCTGAGGCAAGGGTTGTAACCTAGAGGCGACTAGAAGGGACAAGGTGCTAACGTGTTAGTTCGAGCAGAGTAAAGTTTGGGTAAGCTCTCTACTATTTCACATTCTGAATGAAGTAAGATGAATGGTTATGTATTACATTGATTCTGTATGTTGGAAATCATACGTTTGGGTTTCGTCTCAAATGGGCTGACGGTTCAAATGTGGGATTGTTGGTTTGGATGGTGAGAAGGATTTTATAATGATCGAAATAGTTAAGGTGATGAGAGGGAGAAGAGTATTCTGCTCGAAGGAGTGATAATTCGCTTGTGTATGTTGCTAATATATGTTGCTAATGTATGTGTGTGTGTGTTGGAGTGGCTAAATAATAATAATAATAATAATAATAATTCTACATGAGTGCACGTGTGTGAGTTATCTAAAAAGCAGTAAAGTGTTTTTTTTTCTTTTTCAGATATAAAATAGTAATAAAGCAGTAAATGACATGTCATTTTGTTCATTTGTTGATTTTTTCGGCTCATTAGCTTGAATCTCCGAAAGGACGGCGTGAGCGAGCGTGATGGCCATTCAGATCAATAAATAGAAAGAAAAGTGGGTAACCTATCTGTTCCTATTAATTACATTTGTCATAATCCCCAATATAAAATGACAGAATAAAATAATATTTACATATTTGTCAAGAATAGTACAATAGCAGAATAAAACAAAATATTGCCTCCGCTTTTTTTTTTTTTATCTTTTTTTTTCGGGTTGTACTAGTACCCAAAATGAAGCTGCTGCAATATTTCATGGTTATGCGCACATATATACACAGATATATAAAAATGTAATATTTAAACTGTTAAATAAATATATCAAACATATTTAGTCGAAAACCAAAAAAAAAAACTTTTTTTATATACATATAAAAAAACAAACTAAGTCTAGCCCTTCATTTTTATTTTATTATTAAAATAAAAACAACGTCCCCAGCAGATTCGCCACTATGAGTTCCTCGTTTTTGACCGGATCCGCATCACTGAAAAGCGGGGTGGTTTCAAAACCTTTTAAAACACGTGTAATACACTTGGCCTCAATTTTGGACTCAAAATATAAACAGCAGAGTCGCCATCTTTATGTTAAGGATAAACAAAGAAAAACAAAAAAAAGTACCAGATTTACAAAAGGGTTCGGAGGTTAAGTTACGAGTTGGGAAATGGTTAGGCACCCAAATCGCCCTTTCGGACTCAAAATAGATTTTTGGATAAATATGCTCTTTTTATAAACTTAACAATTTAAATAAAGTATTTAAATATATAATAATAATAATAATAATAATAAATAAATAAATAAAAACTTACAAAAGCCTCATTTTAGAGTTGCAAATATATTTTATAAAAAAATAGCCATAATAACGACTTATTGTAGTGCTATTTGTATGGAATTTTGGGCAACATGACGACTTATTTCGTGATATATTACTATTTTTAAATAGCACTTTAAAAGATAAAATAATAAAAACTTTATGGTACCTACCTCTTGATGCGTGTGAGTTTTATCCTAGACCAAACTTCTTTCTGGTAGGCTTTAGGGTGTGCTCGCTTTGCCCTTTAGGGAGGGAGAGTTTTTTTGCTTTTGATGGATTTCGGGCAGTGTGACTGCTCCTTTTTGTTGTTTTCACCTTGGGATCCGGGTGACATAATTGCTTGCTTGCTTGCCTTTTGCTGTCGTTGAGTCTGAAATCGGGCAGAGCAACAGCTTGCTTTGACTGAATTTGATGTCCGGATTCGGGCAGGACAACTGCTCTTTTTGAGATTTTGGAACCGGTGAAATAGGACGGAAACCTAGATAGGTAGCTAGGGTTCACTTTGGCCGGAGAGTTTTAGTGTTTAGGGGAAGTTTTGGCAGCCCAGTGGAGCTTTGGGGTTGGATGAAAGATAACGACGTAAGTTCACAACGCTCTCTCTCCGTGTAACTGTTTGTGAGTTCTCCCCTTTTTCACTGTCGAAAGCCTCTATTTATAGGCTGAAATATGACTTTTCTTCGTTGTTAAGGATCATCAGATATTTTCTTCTGTGCTTTAACGACTTGTATCGTGTGCTGAAAGAGTTGCACCAAAAGTTAACTACAACAGTGAACAGGAACATGCTGGGCGCGGCCGGGGAAGGATCTGGGTGCCGTCAGGGGCTGATTTGGGCGCTGCACCCAATTTGGTTATAGGCGGCACAATCTTGCTTTTTCTTTACTTTTTTGCACTTTCGCCCCCTGCAAAATTCACTGTTTGTTAATTATTCCGCCCTTTTGCATTTTTGACCCTGTAACCTGACATCTGTTAGTTCTCTTAACAGGTCTTGATATTTTATGGCATGTCATAAAACAGAGGTACGAAATTGGGGTGTCTACAGCCCCCTCCAACCGAAAATAAGAAATTTTTCGGTTGTCAGCAATCGAAAAAAATTCATATTTTCGGTTGGAAGGGGCCGAACAGAGAGATGAATTTCGGTCCCCTTGGTTCGAACATTTCCAATTTTTGCTGGATATCTTGTGTTTTTTTATGTGTTATTGTTTTTGTTAATAGGATTCAAACATGTTGTCTTCAAATCCTAGCGTTGTTAGTCCAGTCGATAATGAGATATATCATATTCACAATGATGCAATTGTTGAACATAAAAAAATAGTTCCGTTTGTGGCGGAGGATGATTACACACATGTGTTTGTGACCGATGAAATTTTTTCTTCTTGCCAAATGTTAATTGATTAGGTGCATGCTAGGGGGAATGAGCATGACATAGTCATAATAGTTAGGAAGTCAGATAGTGGTGCAGGTAAGAAAAAACCTAGGGTTTTATTGACTTGTGAACGTGTTGGGCAATACAATGGACGCAAGAAATAACAGACATCATCACAAGCAAATGCTGACGACGCAATCGAGAAGAAAGATGACGTTGTAACAAAACCAAAAGATAGGAAAGAAACTGGAGCTAAGAAGCTTGGTTGTCCACTTAGTTTGAGTGGTAGAGAAGTATCAGTTGGAGAATGGTCATTAGTTGTGAAGTGTGGTGTCCACAATCATCAACTTGGACCGTACAAAGAAGGTCATTCATATGTCAGTCGATTATCAAGGGTTGAGGAGGAATATATGGTTGATATGACACAGGCTAATAGTAAACTGAAGGACATTTTAGCACGGTTGCAAGAGAAATTTCAAGAAAATAGATCAACAGTGAGGACTATCTACAATGCACAGTTGAAGAATAGAGTTATTGAGCGTGAAGGTCGATCACAAATGCAATTATGTTTATGTTGGAGAAGCATGGATATGTCCTTTATCATTAGCAGTGCGAGAAGACCAACACTGTGAAGGATTTATTCTTCACTCACCCGGAAGTGTTGATTTATTGTGTGCCTTTCCGAAAGTCATATTAATGGATTTCACGTACAAGACAAATAGGTACAAGCTACCTTTGTTTGAGATTTTTGGTGTGACGTCTACAAATATGACATTTTTAATTGCAGCTGCTTATTTAGAGAATGAGAAAACAAACAGCTATACGCGGGCGTGCACATGTTTGAAATAATTGATGGAGCAATGGTGGATGCCTAATGTGATCGTTACTGATAGAGAAATTGCTTTAATGAATGCAATTGAGAGAACATTTCCTAGCTCGAGACATCTCCTTTGTCGATGGCACATCAGTAAGAACACTTTGGCAAACTGTAAGAAAATCTTAACAACAATGGAAAAATGGGATTCATTTATTATGTTTTGGAATTTTTTGGTGATCTCTCTAATACCGAGTTGGAGTATAATGAATATCTGGAAAGACTCAAGTCTGATTTCAAAGAATTCCAAGTGTCATGAAATATGTCTTGGACCAATGGATTGAGCCCTACAAAGAAAGATTTGTGTCATGATGGACAAATACTGTCATGCATTATGACAATACCACAACAAGCACGTATTAATTGTTTTCTATTTTGCATTTGTTTCATACTTCAAATTGCTTGGTTATGATTGTATATACTTTTAGGGCGGAGAGTCAGCACGCAGCATTGGAAAGACAACTTGGATCGAGCCAAGGTAATTTTGAGACTTGTTGGCGACAAATCCACACTCTCTTTGAGACTTCTCACAACGTAATCAAGCATTCATTTGAGAAGATTAGAAGCATTGTCATGTACAAATTCAAATAAGTTATATACATAGAGCTGCAAGGCATGGTATCTTTACAGGCATTGAATAAGATTTATGAAGTAGAGTCTGTGGTTAGCAAAGATACTGCTGTCAACCCGTTATTATGTGGTTGTGTACCAAGAAAGACTTGTGGTTTGCCTTGTGCGCATGAGATTGCTGAGATTATCAAATTGGGCAAACCAATTGCCCTAGATCAAGTTGACGGTTTTTGGAGAAAGTTGGATATGTTACCGATTAAGGGCGAATGTAATGAGATTTGGGTTGAAAGGAATATTGCATGGAAAGATTTGTTTGAAGAAATTCATTCGATATACAACAATGCCTCAATTGACTCAAATAGGTTGGCACTGTTGAAGAGAGCCAGCGAGTTTGTCAAGCCATCAACTACATCACTGATTGAGCCACATGTTTTACAAATTATTCGTGGTCAGCCAAAGACAAAAATGCTAAACATGACAAATCAACGAAACGTGATCCAAGTAGGTTTGAGTATGTCGAGTCGATAGAAGATAGTTGCTTGCCGCAACAACAAGTGACTAAACCCCCAGGGCCATCGATTACTAGGCGAAAGATACCAGTAATTTCAATTAGTATGTTTTTGTTGTTTAGTATATCTTTACAATTAAAATTTGATAAATGTTTAATTGGTCTTCTTACAATAGGTTATGTGACAACGAATGAAACTCCCAACCGCGATTTGTTTCATTGATCTACTCCTATCACAATTTACCAATTTTATTACGGAGACTAAAGATGTTAAAGCTGATGGCCATTGCGGTTTTTGCCGCACTTGGCTTAACTCAAGATGGATGGCCTGCAGTGCGATGAGACCTCCAACACGAGTTGATAACTAATCTAAAGTTATACAAAAGTGTTTTTGTGACAAATGATAGTGTTGATAAGGTCCTACATGCGCTCGACTACTACAAAGACAATGCACCACGAAAACATTGGTTTTATTTGCCAGAAATGGGTCACTTGGTTGCATCCACATATAATGTTGTTCTGGTATGTTTAGATACACGAATGTCCGTAACTTATCTAGCATTAAGGACTGTAGCCACGTCTACTCCTAAGCTTATTTGTATCGGATTGATAAATGAAGACCATTTTATAGAGGTAAATTATCTGAGTTGGGTTTTGCAAATCTTTTTACAATTCTATTGATACTTGTTTGTTGATATATATTATACATTATATCCTTGCAGATTTTGTTGCACGAGGATTACCCATTACCATGGGTGTCTATACGTTGGGATTCGTGTCACCATCAGGCATCAGAGTGGAAAGATTTGTTTCGCACTCGACTTGATTTGTATTCAGATAGTGTAGGATACAGTCGTGTTGGTCGCAATACTAAGACTATACTTTTAGAATAGAATGGTTGTAATACAAATACTATTTTTGTTTATGATTATTTTTGTTTATGCTTATTTTTGTCATGAACATAAATCTAACAAATTCAAACTTGTCCAACAAATTCAAGTACACATTATAATCTGAATAGAACTTTAAGTTACACATTAAACTTGGCCAACAAATTCAAGTACACATTATAATCTAAATAGAATCTTAAGTTACACATTAAACTTGTCCAACAAATGTCAATTACACATTCAAATCTAAAATGATCAAGTGTTTTTCCTACGACGACGGCTAAATGGTTCTTCCGATGCTGGGGAACTTGTAGACGGTCCTGCTTGTTGTTGACCTCCAGTGTTACGTATGCACCTTGGATCGCTAAACCCAACTCATCATACGACATATCTCGGTCTCCCAAAAAATACCGCATCGCCATCGGTTCCAACAACCCGCGAGCTAATGATACCATACTCCATGGATCTGATAAACCTGCATCTAGCGCAATCCTATGATGTAAAGAATGATACCAACGCCATTGCCTCCGATGCCTCGACAGGAGACACTCCTAGATACGTAGCAAACTCATGACGGGTAGATTCAAATGTCATAGTCGTCGATGGACCTTTCAAAAAGACTAAAGTACCGGCGATTGGAAGACCATTAAGGAAAAAGACATCATCAAGAGTTATCGTCATCTTACCAAAGGGCATGTGGAAGGTATTCGTCTTTGGGTGCCACTTCTCTACAAAAGCATTGATCAACACTTTATCACTGTTGGGATATGATACTTTCTTTAACTCTGAGAGTTGTGTGGATGTTCATAAGTCTTCCCACTGTTGAGAGACTGTGCTTTTTGTTATTTTCTAATTTAAAAGCTTTTGCTTGTGATTGTTGATCTTAAGCAACATCCGCTTTCGCCCTTCCCGTATCCTTGCAGCTACGTGTTCCGGATACAAAGTTAGAACACTTGCATCTAATGGACCGCCAGGACATGAAAAAGTAATTGGATCAATCTTTTCATAATTATCATGACCATCCCTGTTGTCTGCCTATGCCTCAACCTATGCTTGTGCCTCGGCCTGTGCCCGTTCCTCAGCCTTTGCCCGTGCCTGGGCCTCTGCGTCGGTCCTCGCTTTCCTCAACGATGCAGTAGGTCTTTTCTTGTAAACATGCTGCTTACCTGTACATGCCATGACATCCATCATATGTCATTGACATTTGTAATTAAGAAAGACAAAACAACACTGTTCGGCCCCCCTCCTGCCGAAATTCCATTATATTTTCGGCGACCAAGAGCCAAAAGTTATACTCCCTCCGTCCCTTAATAATCGTCCTGCTTGACCCGACGTACAGTTTAAGAAAAAACAATTGACTTGATTATTTATATTGGTTTAATGTGTAGTTTCTTTTAAAACCCATGTGTATGTGGCCCATAATTAAAGTAGAGTGAAAAAGTAAGGGTAAAATGGTAAAATGGATATTCTAAAAAGGTAAGTTTCAAACTGGACAATTATTTTGGGACGGACGAAAAAGGAAAAGAAGACGATAATTTAGGGACGGAGGGAGTATATTTTTTTGGCTGCCTAAATACGAACAGCCAAGATATTTTTGGCTGTATAAGGCTGAAAATATCTTGGATTTTTGGTTGTGGGAGGTCGAAAATATATTTAATTTTCGGTTGTGAAGGGCGGACTACGCTGAAAATATATTGGCTTTTCGGTATGAGTTCTCCGAACAGTCAATGAACATTGGGCCATAATTTCGTTATTTAGGCCCGATTTTTTTTTTTTCAAAAATTCATAGAAAAATTATTTTTTTGGCCTAAAACTAAACACAATCAAAACAAGTAATCCTACAAACATATCTCGATCCTAAACACTTACATTGCAACAAAATACAAGTAAATTTTTTTAAAAAATTGTATATACCTTCGTCGATTTTTTGCTAAATCAACAAAGAGATGAAGTTGATGGATGAGTAGGTAGGTATCCTTCTCTTCAATCCTTCTTGCCCCTTTTTTTTTCTTTTTTTCTTGCCGTTTTTCTAGGTATGCCATTTTTTTTTTGGTAGAATACGTGCAATGGGGGAAAGGGGAGGGTTTTGGTAGGGGGTGGGGGTATAGAACGAGGGTTAGTATAGATAGGGTGGATTAGGGATGTCCCCCGAGGCATAGCCGAGTGGTAAAAGGAGGGGGACATAAGATGCTGGAGGCATGCAGCGTGGGTTCGATACTTGGTGGAAGCACTTTGCTTTCTTCTGAGGTTGGACCTTGTATGTGTTTCTCGGTTACTGTTCTCAAACCTGTATCATTCGGACATCTCGCGATTTTCTGGTATTAGCAATGAGGGACCGGAACTACTACCCCAGGATTCAATCTGGTTTAAAAAAAAAAAAAAAAAAAGAGGGTGGATTAGGGAGGGGTTAGTATAAGAAGTAATTAAAATAAATTAAAAGGGTAAAATGAATAATTGGTGGGGTCAATAAATAATTTCCAATTTTTTAAAATTTGGGTTGGGGTAGACTTTAAAAAGGGGTCAACTTATGGGTTGAATAGCGCGTCCCTTTAATTCGTCCCTTCACTAAACCCTGAATTAAACCCAAGAGCTTTTATGGTTTGATCTTTGAAATGATGGGTTCTGCATCTATCAACACTTTCTCTTTCTACTATCGCAATCCTAAATATGGAATACAAAGGCAAACTGCCTGCACCATAGTCAAACCCTTCCCAATCTTTCAAACCCACCTTCACAACTCCCTCAAAATTTCCCAAATTCAAGCTCACTATCACAAATTTCAAATACCCAATTCAATTACTGCACATTCCTTTTCACCCCGGAAAGAAATCTCCAAGTTTTTCTCAGAAAAGATTGTTCTTGTGCTTGTTGGGTCGTTCATTTTCATGGGTATGGGGGTGTGGCCCAATACCAGGCCTGTTCTGGCCCAACCTGTGCAGGAAAACAGTCATAGTGAAAACATAGAGCAAGAGAGAGAAACCCAGACTGGCAAAACTGATGAGGATGAAGAAGAGATGTATGTGAAGTTGTTGGAGGGAAACCCAAGAAATGTGGAGGCTTTGAAGAGGGTTTTTTATGTGAAGATGAAGAGAGGGAAAATAAAAGAGGCATTGGAGTATGTGGAGAGGTTAATTGATATTCAGCCGAGGGAAGTTGAGTGGAAGCTTTTGCAGGCTCTGTGTTATGAAATGGTTGGGCAATTGAGTAAGGCAAAGAGATTGTTTAGGGAAATATTGAAACAGAGGCCTCTCCTCATCCGAGCTTTACATGTATGCTTCTTGACCCTTTACTCCAATATATTATATATGTGGTGATTTTTCACTGGACTGTGGCAAATGTGTTTTACTCGGTTTAGCGTTGGTTTTGATGTTCGCAGTTGCAAATGTGTAAGATTCTATGAACACAGACATAGCCAAGTTTACTTGAATTGAAATCAATAATTAAAAATTGTGATGGAAAAATCTAATTTTCGTTGAATGCTGTGTGTAGTGCGCATTAATAAGTGATGTTTTTCTTGGAAGTTTATGTTGCTAGTCGAAATCGTTTCTTGCAGAGGTATGGATGAATAGGAGGAAGAAGAAGAAATGTGAACCCAAGTTTGTAACCAGGACAAATGAAGGGGTCGTAGCCCAGCCAAGTTGAGAATATGATTAAAATGGGTTCAATAATCTCAAAATTTGATTACAACCTCTTTTCATGTCTTAAATACAGCCTACCATTGTTCTAGTATAATTACTACACTATCTACTCCTAATGCTATTGCAAAACGCTTACTGGTACAAAATACATATTCAAAACAATGTAGAACTCACTCGATTCTGGAGTCTTGGATTTTAGATTTCCTTCACCATCCAACAACACTTATATTCTCACACAAAGTTCTCCTTTGCTTTGAAGCTTAAAAATCTCCCAGTTTCACGTAGTTTCTAAAAAATAAACTGCATTAACATAAGCTGTGGGTCTGTGGCTATAATTAAACATGACTCAACTGAATTTTCATTGGACGAGGGACTTACTTGTGCTTTCCTAGAAAATATTTTCTTGATTTCATTCTAATTTGATTTGATGTGGAAGGAGTTAGAGCGCATGATTCATACAGTGTGCTCTTCAAAAACAGCAAACCATACGTCTACTGTCAACACCACAATGAAATTATCAATATTTGAATGAATGGATGAAATAATAGGGGCTTCCTTAGCAATCAGACACCTGATGTAAAACCAACGCAATCACAAGGGCAGCATTCCGTTCATATCACATCCCCATAGAATAGCCTGCTTTGAAATTAGTCTGCGCCGGAGCAGATAGACTAAGAGGTCACGAATAGTTGTTTCCTAGTGAAGGAAAGAAGTTCGATGGAACATATTCCTTTTGGAAACAAGTACCAAGAGAAGATATATCCACTGATTCCGATACTTTTTTAGAAGGGATTATTTGTTTTTTAGTCAATTGTCAATGTAATAATTGGCAAATATTCATCTCAACTGAAAAGTGCTTCTCCAGATCTGATCTATCCTCTTGCTCCAAATGCTTGAATGAAACTCCATCTAAATTAGGGCGCAAATCTCCACTATCGGAATAGAGACGTTGATAAAACCCCACGATGCCCTCCTTAATCTCATCCTTATCTTCTAACAAAATTCCATCTACCATGACAGATCAAATCTGATTTGCTAACCTATGAGCACTCGCAATTCTGTGAAAAAACACAGAATTTCAGTCTCCTTCCTTCAGCCACTAAACTTAGGATTTTTGCCTCCAACTAATCTCTTCGTTAAGTAAAAGTCTTCCTATCTCCTTTTTTTTTGATAAGTAATAATTAAATAAATAGCATCAAAACAGGTGATGCGGCCTTTGTAGCTTATCTCCTTCTTAAGATCCACCCAATGATTTTCTTCCTCTCCATTCAATCCTCCTTCCCTGCCTTTTTGTCTGGGTTATGTACCTCTTTTATCAGAGTCTTAATCCTAACATCCAGCTTACCAAAGACCTCTCTATTCCACACTTTCAAGTTTTCTGTTTAGAATTTCAATTTCTTCGCTAACATGAAGCACGGATCTCCAACAATCTCATAAGAAGTCCACTCCCCAACTCCGGTTCCTTAAGCCACATATTCAAAGGAGATTTACTCTTAGAAAAGCCTTTACACTCAAGAAGCAACGGAACTTGATTATAAGTCACTGTAGGCAAGCAAGACAGTGTAGTGCCACTAAAGCAAAAATTCTATCAATTCTAGAAAATTGTTTGTTGTCACTATTTCTGAACCACGTAAAATCTCCTCCGCACAAATTAGGATGTACCCACCCGAGATTGTTAATGAAATCACTGAACCCTGACATTGTGTTAGAAAGCTCTTGAGAACGAGTGTTCGTGAGAAAAGTGAACTAAAGTAAGACTCAGTTTGTTTCATGGAAAATGATTTCCGGAAAATAACTTTTGGAAAATGAAAAGATTTCATTCTCAGGTGTTTGGTAAATCTCTTGAAAATATGCCGGAAAATTTTGAGCGTTGGCAAACACACGGAAAATGTTATGGAAAACAATTTATGAATACATACAAAAAGTATATTCTAATATTAATGCCCGTATTGAATATACATTGATGTTTAAGAAAGTGTTGAACTTTAAGTAATTTCCCTGCAGTAACCTTCAGATTTAACATTTGTGATGTCAAATCAATAAAGTTCATCGTTTTTCAATCTCACAAATACGATTAACAAAATTGATAATTGATATGAAAAAACGTTTTAAAAAAGAAAATGGATAATGCTTTGGACATCCCAAAATAATATAGTGGACACTGATTGTAGGACGTAATGAGTAAATATTAAAATTAAAATTTATAAAGAGTGTGCACAAATTCAATAAAAAACTCAATTTATATTTCTAAAAAAATTATTTGAAAAGTGTGATATTGTGGGTGTATATAAATGTGTTACTGTTTTCCTTACTTTTGTATCTGATTGCCAGATATGCTTGTTTCCTTGACCCGTTCTGAGTTTTTTTCGATGCTCGCATTTATGTTTCTCACACATGATACCATCATTGTTTATTAGTTCCTTAATTTGAGAAGTGTCCGCATTAGCTTACATGTGTATATTAATCTTACAAGCTTTGCAAGATCGTAGGCTCTGTTTGAATTGAAGGAAGGGAGAGGGTGAATAGGAATCCAATTCATGTTCTATCCAATTCCTATGTTTGGTACCAACAATTGTAGGCAGGAATCCCGTTCCTCGTGAACGAGATTCCAACGAAGAATGGGTATCCCATTCCTTCTCCAAAGGGAGAGAATGATCCATTCCTGCCTCTTTGTGAATGAATCTCATCAGATTTCTTTATTTTATTTCCTTTAAACACAAATTTTTAAATAAAATAATTGCAAGTATTTCATGTCTCTTCCACATACATGAATGAAAAAAAAATGGATCTCATTACGTGTATTAGGACTTCCAGTTCCCATTTCTGCCATCCAAATGGGGCCTCAAGGTCTCTTTTTATTCTCATAGAACCTAAGCTTGGATCACTTTCTTTGACGACATTGCAGACAACTTCTGCACTCACTTGAGATGGTTGATGAAGTCTGCACCCATCCAAGCAAAAGTTAGGCATCATCTTGTGGACAATAATCTTGCATGCCCTTTAGTTCTTTTTGTTAGAAGATTGCCTATGTATGATGATGCTTATTTATGCAGGGGCTTGCTATGGTAATGCACAAGAACTTGGAAGGGCCAGCTGTTTTTGAGATGCTGAATAAGGCTCTGGAAATTGCTCGCCATGAGAAAAGAGTCACTGAGGAGAGGAATATAAGAATATTAATAGCACAGATGCATGTTGTAAAGGTGATAGCCAGTGGCGAAGCCACTATAGAACCAAGGGTGGTCATGGCCACCTAGCCTTTTGGTGATATGCAACTTTACCCTCTTTGAAAATATGACTATTACCATTCCTAGTGTCTGGGACC
>CM028378.1:125883861-125924949 GCA_013146195.2 Codonopsis lanceolata
AGCGAATCCGCCTTAATGGGAGAAGTCGGAATGTGTTTCACCGAGGTAAAAATCTTCCCCCGAATCTGATGCCCTTTACCATTCCACTTTAACTAATCATATCTTTCTCTTGTAGGCCTCTAACAAAACAGTTCTCATGTATGAACGTCTCATGGAGAAACTTGGAGAGAATGACTTATAAACTAAAAAGAATGAGCCGAAGAAACTGCCAACTCGTTCGGGCCGAGCTTAAAGCCACCGAGGAAAACCTACCACTAAGTAATCGAACTTTCCAAAATTGAAGCGCAGAAAAAGACTTTGGAATCCCACCCTAACCTCTCCAAGAAACTGAGAGACGGCCTTAAACAACATTGCCGAAGTCCGAAAAGATCTCTGAGCTAGCCAGGCCGAACTAGAAGAATTCAAGGCCAAAGTTGCCGATTTAGAGAATCAATTGATGGAAGCCGGATCTTTGACAAGCGAAGAGCAAAAGCAAAAAATCATCGAGGATTATAAGAGTTCTAACGACTTTACTGCTTGCGTGGAAAACGAAGCATACCCATTTTTCCTCCAAGGGGTAAATCATGTTCTACGACAAATTTCCTGCAGCGGGCTGGAGATCCGGCCTGAACAACTCGCCGAATGGGGAACCAACCCACCATTTTGCTCATCTCGCCTCGTGACACGCCTCGCACCATTCAACTAGGACGAGCTTAGAATCCTTGGTCGAGGCCGATGCAAAAGGCATCCCCTTGGAATCCGCCTCGTTGGAAAAACAACGCATCGAATTGACGACCAGATTTGGAAGGCCCAAGCGAAGCCTGATGAAAATTCCAACACCCCAGACCCTGCTGATGAGAATGAAGTTGTAATTCTTAATGATGCGACCACAAAGAACAACGAACCAGACCCAATGGCCCCCAGCAACAGCGCTGCTCCGAGTGCGAAAAGAGAGTGTTTTGGCCTGCGTGCCCTGAATCCTTAAACAATTTATATTGAAGTTTGAAATATTCTGCTACCTGCTTTACTTGTTGGTTGAATGCTTCCATTTCCTTGTTTAACTTTGAATGCTTAACTCCTCTTTCGAGCAAAGCCAACTTTTGCTAATGAGAAATCACTATACCACCCCCTTCGAACAACAACTTTTTTCATGTGCATAAAGCCCTTTATTCTCAAAAAGAGAGAATAATCGAAGACACGGGGGAAACAACTATCCCAACACCAACTCTTCTCGCGAGCATAAAAAATTTATGCTCGCAAGGGAGAGTACTCGAGATAGAAAATCCAACTCGAACACCAACCCTTTGGGCGAGCAAGAACCATCCCATGCTCGCCAAAGAGAATAATCGAGAAAAAACAGAAATAACCGACTCAAACACCAACTTTCAAAATAAAATTGAAAGCATAATTGAGCTTTGTCATTATCATTCGCCGCAGGAAAAGATCAAAGAATTACATACTGCTAAAGTCAATTACCAATAGTATTTTTTCAAATGATCTGCATGCCATGGATGTTTCAATTCGTCTCCATCCTCTGATAAGTAGCTCCTGCATTTTTCAAGCCGAAAGGCATCATCTTGTATTAGTACAACCCCCCTGCTGCTCGGAAGGCTGTCAGAGCCTTATCCTGCTCGTCCATCTTCACTTGGTGATATCCAGAATAAGCATCTATAAAACTAAGGAGCTCGAATCCTGCTATAGCATCCACTAACTATCGATTTGAGGCAAAGGATAGCAATCCTTCGGGCAGGCTTTATTCAGATCCGTGAAATCAACGCACATGCGCCACTTGCCGTTAGATTTTTTGACCATCACCACATTAGCCAACCAAGTTGGGTAATGTATTTCTTCGATGATATAAGCGTTAAGCAGCTTGTCCACTTCCTCCTCCTTGATCACTTGATCTTTCTCAACAGTAAAACCCCGCCGCCAGCCGATTGGTCTAAGGCCGGATCTACATTGAGCCGGTGCAATGCCACGCTTACTTACCTCGCATGTCTTCCTACGCCAAGCAAAAAACGCCCAAACTTTCTTGCAACTGCTTGATCAAATTTTATCGAGCCTCTACCGACAAAGCCTTGCCAATTTTACTCGCCTGTAGGCGCATTGATGATCACTCTTCGAGCTCGCCCCAGCCGTGAATTCCCTCATTCGCATTCGAGTGTATCACACTCCACCTTTCCCTCTTTCTTCACCGATCCTCAACCTTATCAGTCTACTTCCATGGCCTCGGCCTGTTTTACTAATTCCTCCGACGTTAATGTCGGCAAAGGATTATCAACGCCTTCCTTATCAACTTCACCTTGTCGTACAGCTTGCTCCCCTGACTTCAATGTCGGCAAGGAAGAACTGGTCTCATCACCAATCTGGCTCGCGGTCTACCAGCCATTTCGTTCTCATACAACTCCCCGACTTCAATAATGGGCGTAGAGCCTTCGCATACATTTTAGGATTCTCGTATCATAGCAATCACAGATGGCCCCGATCACGTGAGTCGTCTCCTTGATGCGACGTTATCTTACGCTTTCGCCGTCTCGGGTCAATTTACGCTTCTTTCTCGGCTATCCATACGTACTCAAGAAACGCTGCTGCGAGCGGCTTCTAACACTCCTACTCCCTCATCGGTATAAAAACTTGCTTGTTGATGCGGGATTGATGCCACCATCGAAATTTGACCATACTAGGTACACCCAAGATTATATTATAAGGAGACTTCAGATCGATCACCATGAAAGTAATCTTTTCGGCTCGCGTTCTGCTCCCTTCGACGATGAACACTTCCAACTTCGGCCAGTGCCCTTAACACGGACCTTATGGTTAGTGAATCCTCAATGTACCCGGCTGCGGCTTCAATCGATCCTCGCTTAGCTCCAACCCACGAAAACAAGAATAATACATTACATCTCGACACGACTCCGGTATCACGGATTACATTGCACGACCGGACTATCCACCGGTCTTTGAAATGATCAAGGACTGTTACTTCTTCATTTGTAATGGCCGAGTAAATCGGATAGCTTGCTCTCCTCTCCATCCTACAAGGCACAGGTCGATCCACAACATTGGATAAAGAGTATATTTGTTTTCCGATTTGCTGGCCTGAGTGGCTCTTCATCCATTATAACATTGATTACCCTCTCGATCGGCGGGCTTTCTCCCGGGTGCATTCCCATTCTATTACCTCCTTCGCTTTGAAGCGTCCAACCGCCTTCATTAATCAATTTCTGAATGGCCTTCTTCAACGCCAACATTCCTCCGTGGTATGCCCATAGTCATCATGATAAGCACACCGTTTTGTTTGATCCCGTTCTCCAGCTGTTGCCGGATTCATGCGAGGTGGATTAGGAAGTTCATTCCTTATTTCATACATGATGTCCTCACGCAATGTGTTAAGTGAGTCGATCGATTCACGAAGAAATTCCTTCGCCGATCATATCCGGATTTGCTTTTTATTATAACCTCCACTTCCTACCGGCCATTTCCCTTTGAGTTTCAAAGCAGCCTTCATTACTCTCCTTTTCTTTCTCCTTTTTTGCCTCCCCCACACCACTTCTGTGCTCACATGAGCATTTCCGCTCGTTTTGGCTCACGCATGCTCAAAACTCCCGACCAGCAGATCACCTTTCACCCTTAAGCAATCCAGCTTCAAAGCGGCCGGGTTACCTCACCAGCTCGGTCAACTCGGGAACTTGCTCTAATACCTTGGTAAATCATTCAAGGTAACTTCGTCGTGGACTCATTCACCCCTATTTAACTTCTTTAGACAAATCGGCCCTTGTCTTTGCCAAGTTCATTCGCCCATTTAAATTTTCGCCAAGCTGATTTCTTTGCATCGCAGAGCCCAATTATTAATTGACCGGTACGCGGCGTTCTGCCCCATCCAAAGCTAAAGCTTTCCTTGTAACGCGCCAACAAAAGCTCTAATTTTCGAGCCTCATCCGAAGTCAAGCCGATCCTGGCGATTCGAATCGACATCAACCAACTCGGCCTTCGCCTTGCCCGATATTCCTTAGTATTCTGAATATAGCCAATCCTATGTCATGGGCGCTCTCAATCCAGGACTAGGGTCGGGCCGACGTACCCAAGAAATTCCCATCCAAAGCCTTGCCTTGCTCCCTGTGCTTCACTAAGCGTTCAGCTCTTCAAATCTCGCATGTTTATGGTTGGTCAGAGGCAAACCACCCCCAAGCCGAGGTCGTACTCACATGCATAGGAGGAACTGCCCGGGGACCCATAGCTCCACCCGCCTTGAGTAACCCCACTCCGCGCCAATTCCCGAACCTCGAGGCAAACCAATGAAATTTGTGAAATATTGGTGCAATTGGTTGATTCAAATCCTTTTTCGCCTAGGAATGATGAGAATGATGAGATCGCTAGAAAGGGAGTTCTCATTGTCGATGAATATAAGACTTCGTGATCGTGAACGGCGGCTATAAAGCACGCCGAATCCGTGTGGCGAGGGTGAACGAAACCTGCGAGCATGCGACCTTGGTGGGGAAGGTGTGCGTCGACGACGGCGAGATTGAGCTGAATCATCCCCACTCGTGACCCACCGCGGACATCAGGCACAACTCTATGGCTAGCTTTGCATACTCTCCTCGATGCTCGCCCTTCGATCCTTGAGCTCGTGGTGAGAATGAACGACTCGCGGATTCATCCGACAGCCGCCATGAGAAACAATTTCCGCCTGACTCCTGGAGTTGACAAGGCGGTAGGGGTCCGCTTCGATGGGCAATGGGGTGGCTTACCCATCTAATCAATTGAAGTCGAGTCTGCAGATCTATCCCGTATATATAGCCCGACGCCAGAGCCTCCTCGAAATTCATGTGCCAATCCCTAACCGCCGCCGGTGCTCACAATGAATCGACTCCATGCCTCTGGTTGAGTTGGTGGCGAGCATCATGAGGCGGAGGAATATTATTTCCGCTAATCGATGAAGGCTGAGGAGTGGTTATTTTCTTCCCGAGCGGCGCCATTGCCACCGTTAATTCCATTTTCCGCCATTGTCAAAATTAGCGAAATGATTATCAAATCACACAAACTTACTGCCGTAAAAACTTTTGTTTCCCGGCAATGGAACCAACTGATGTGTCCAAAAACTCCTGGATGCACTGGATCGGTCCAAACATGATACCTGGCTTTCAACGTATCTCAAATCCTCAAAGCCCAAACCTGGCTTTCAACGTATCTCAAATCCTCAAAGCCCAAACACATGAGTGGATTAGCAGGCGTGAACTGGGCAAGTGGGGGCACTCCTAAAGCCCTCTACAAGCAAGAATCGACAAGATTCAACAACTGAGTAATCAATTTGGCAGAGTTTTAGCTAGAGAATATGATTGCACATACCTTTTTCCTTCATTTTCAAGGGTTTTTATAATTACCGGAGAGCATAAGCGATCATAACCGATCTTAGCGCTTTTAGCGTCCACTAATGATTGTGGCACAAATGGCGGGCACATTAATTCCCCCATTAACTCCTCCATAAAATATAACGGCCTGAATGGAGAGTTTTCCGGACATAACCGTCCTCAACTTAATTGGAACTCCTGTCCGGACATAACTGTCCTCAACTGATGGTAGCTCATTGGCGAGTATAGCAAATTATGCTCGTGATTTAATTTTGCTTGCCGATTGAGCCCCCAGCTCGCTGAAGATTGGGGTCATACTCGCGCTTTGACTCTGCTCGCTGATCAAGCCCCCAGCTCGCTGAAGGTTGAGGTCATGTTTGCTCGTATAAACAATGGTCATGTGCCTGGCATGTGACCAAAAACCTGGGCCAATTGGGCCGGGCAGTTCAGTAGCCCCCAACTCCTTGTCCATCGAGTATTCATGCTCGTGGCGAGGAGGAACTCAAAGTTCAAAGAATATCTCCCGAATTAACTGAATCCTTTTAACTCATAATTCAAACAATCTTGGAGCCAAGGTTTTGAATGGACGGTTACCCAAAAGGTGTTTTAGGAAAACGTACCCATAAAGCTTGAGCCGTCAGCCGCCATTTCCTGAAGAGACAGGCCCATTTCTCTATAATGCATTAAATGCTGCCTCGTAAAATGAGCTTCGGTATGCGAGCCCAATGATAGGTGCCCATCAAATGCCGGTTTTGCGGAGTATAAAAGGCAGAGTACCCCCCTCCTCTCAAACTTTACCATTCACGAAATCTTCTAAAACTTTGAGAGAGAAAATCAATTGGCGCGTCTGTAGATTCCAATCGAAACCAGGTATCCAGAGAGAAAATAATAATAATAATAATAATAATAATAATAATAATAATAATAATAATAATAATAATAATAATAATAATAATAATAATAATAATAATAATAATGATAATAATAATAATAATAATAATAATAATAATAATAATAATAATAATAATAATAATAATAATAATAATAATAATAATAATAATAATAATAATAATAATAATAATAATAATAATAATAATAATAATAATAATAATAATAATAATAATAATAATAATAATAATAATAATAATAATAATAATAATAATAATAATAATAATAATAATAATAATAATAATAATAATAATAATAATAATAATAATAATAATAATAATAATAATAATCTGAATAGAACTTTAAGTTACACATTAAACTTGTCCAACAAATTCAAGTACACATTATAATTTAAATATAATCTTAAGTTACACATTAAACTTGTCCAACAAATGTCAATTACACATTCAAATCTAAAATGATCAAGTGTTTCTCATATGACGACGACTAGATGGTTCTTCCAATGCTGGGGAACTTGTAGACGGTCCTGCCTGTTGTTGACCTCCCAGTGTTACGTATGCACCTTGGATCGCTAAACCCAACTCATCATACGACATATCTCGGTCTCTCGAAAAATACCGCATCACTATCGGTTCCAACAACCCGCGAGCTAATGATACCATACTCCATGGATCTGGTAAACATGCATCAGACGCAATCCTATGATATAAAGAATGATACCATACGCCATTGCCTCCGATGCCTCGGCAGGAGACACTCCTAGATACGTAGCAAACTCATTATGGGTAGATTCAAATGTCATAGTCGCGGATGGACCTTTCAAAAAGAATGAAGTCCTAGCGATTAGAAGACCATTAAGGAAAAAGACATCATCAAGAGTTATTGTCATCTTACCAAAGGGCATGTGTTAGGTATTCGTCTTTGGGTACCATTACTCTACAAAAGCATTGATCAACACTTTATCATTGTTGGGATATGATACTTTCTTTAACTCTGAGAGTTGGGTGGATGTTCATAAGTCTTCCCACTGTTGAGAGACTGTGTTTTTCGTTATTTTCTAATTTAAAAGCTATTGCTTGTGATTGTTGACCTTAAGCAACATCCGCTTTCGCCCTTCCCATATCCTTGCAGCTACGTGTTTTAGATACAAAGTCAGAACACTTGCATCTAATGGACCGCCAGGACATGAAAAAGTAATTGGTTCAATCTCTTCATAATTATCATTACCATCCCTGCGCCTATGCCTCTGCGTGCTCGGCGTGCCGTGCCTCGCCTGCCTGCACGGCCTCTGCGTCGACCCTCGCTTTCCTCAACGATGCAGTATGTCTTTTCTTGTAAACATGCTGCTTACCTATACATGACATGACATGACATCCATCATACGTCATTGACATTTGTAATTAAAAAAGACAAAACAACACAAAACAACACTGTTCGGCCCCCTCCTGCCGAAATTCCATTATATTTTCGGCGACCAAGAGTCGAAAGTTATGTATTTTTTTGGTTGCCGAAATCCGAACAGCCAAGATATTTTTGGTTGTATAAGACCAAAAATATCTTGGATTTTCGGTTGTGGGAGGTCGAAAATATATTTAATTTTCGGTTGTGAAGGGCGGACTACGCCGAAAATATATTGGCTTTTCGGTATGAGTTCTTCGAACAGTCAATGAACTTTGTGCCATAATTTCGTTATTCAGGCCCGATTTTTCTTCAAAAATTCATAGAAAAATTATCTTTTTTGGCTTAAAACTAAACACAATCAAAACAAGTAATCCTACAAAAATATCATGATCCTAAACACTTACATTGCAACAAAATACAAGTAAAAATTCAAAAGAAATTGTACATACCTTTGTCCATTTTTTGCTAAATCAACAAGGAGATGAAGTTGATGGATGAGTAGGTATCTCTTCTCTTCAATCCTTCTTGCCGTTTTTTCTAGGTATACCATTTTTTTTTTTTGGTAGAATGCGTGCAATGGGGGAGGGAGGGTTTTGGACCTTTGGTGGGGGGTATAGAAGGGGGTTAGTATAGATAGGGTGAGTTAGGGCATCCCCCGGGGCATAGCCGAGTGGTAAAAGGAGGGGGACATAAGATTTTGGAGGCATGCAGCGTGAGTTCGATACTTGGTGGAAGCACTTTGCTTTCTTTTGAGGTTGGACCTTGTATGTGTTATCGGTTGCAATGTTCTCAAACTCTGTATCAGTTCGGGCACATCCCGCGATTTTCCTGGTAGTAACAATGAGGGACCGGAACTACTACCTCAGGAATCAACCTGGTTAAAAAAAGAAAGGGTGAGTTAGGGTGGGGTTGCCGGGTTGGTATAAGAAGTAATTAAAATAAATTAAAAGGGTAAAATGAATAATTGGTGGGGGTCAATAAATAATTTCCAATTTTTTTAAATTTGAGTTGGGGTACACTTTGAAAGGGTCAACTTATGGGTTGAATAGCGCTTCCCTTTAATTCGTCCCTTCACTAAACCCTGAATTAAACCCAAGAGCTTTTATGGTTTGATCTTTGAAATGATGGGTTCTGCATCTATCAACACTTTCTCTTTCTACTATCGCAATCCTAAATATGGAATACAAAGGCAAGCTGTCTGCACCATAGTCAAACCCTTCCCAATCTTTCAAACCCACCTTCACAACTCCCTCAAAATTTCCCAAATTCAAGCCAACTATCACAAATTTCAAATACCCAATTCAATTACTGCACGTTCCTTTTCACCCCGGAAAGAAATCTCCAAGTTTTTCTCAGAAAAGATTGTTCTTGTGCTTGTTGGGTCGTTCATTTTCATGGGTATGGGGGTGTGGCCCAATACCAGGCCTGTTCTGGCCCAACCTGTGCAGGAAAACAGTCATAGTGAAAACATAGAGCAAGAGAAAGAAACCCAGAATGGCAAAACTGATGAGGATGAAGAAGAGATGTGTGTGAAGTTGTTGGAGGGAAACCCAAGAAATGTGGAGGCTTTGAAGAGGGTTTTTTATGTGAAGATGAAGAGAGGGAAAACAAAAGATGCATTGGAGTATGTGGAGAGGTTAATTGATATTCAGCCGAGGGAAGTTGAGTGGAAGCTTTTGCAGGCTCTGTGTTATGAAATGGTTGGGCAATTGAGTAAGGCAAAGAGATTGTTTAGGGAAATATTGAAACAGAGGCCTCTCCTCATCCGAGCTTTACATGTATGCTTCTTGACCCTTTACTCCAATATATTATATATGTGGTGATATTTCACTGGACTGTGGCAAATGTGTTTTACAAGGTTTAGCATTGGTTTTGATGTTCGCAGTTGCAAATGTGTAAGATTCTATGAACATAGACATAGCCAAGTTTACTTGAATTGAAATCAATAATTAAAAACTGTGATGGAAAAATCTAATTTTCGTTGAATGCTGCGTGTAGTGCGCATTAATAAATGATGTTTTTCTTGGAAGTTTATGTTGCTAGTCGAAATCGTTTCTTGCAGAGGTATGGATGAATAGGAGGAAGAAGAAGAAATGTGAACCCAAGTTTGTAACCAGGACAAATGAAGGGGTCGTAGCCCAGCCAAGTTGAGAATATGATTAAAATGGGTTCAATAATCTCAAAAGTTGATTACAACCTCTTTTCATGTCTTAAATACAGCCTACCATTGTTCTAGTATAATTATTACGCTATCTACTCCTAATGCTATTGCAAAACGCTTACTGGTACAAAATACATATTCAAAACAATGTAGAACTCACTCGATTACTGGAGTCTTGGATTTTAGATTTCCTTCACCATCCAACAACACTTATATTCTCACACAAAGTTCTCCTTTGCTTTGAAGCTTAAAAATCTCCTAGTTTCACGAAGTTTCTAAAAAATAAACTGCATTAACATATGCTGTGGGTCTGTGGCTATAATTAAACATGACTCAACTGAATTTTCATTGGACGAGGGACTTACTTTTGCTTTCCTAGAAAAGATTTTCATGATTTCATTCTAATTTGATTTGATGTGGAAGGAGTTAGAGCGCATGATTCATACAGTGTGCTCTTCAAAAACAGCAAACCATAAGTCTACTGCCAACACCGCAAAGAAATTATCAATATTTGAATGAATGGATGGAATGATAGGGGCTTCCTTAGCAATCAGACACCTGATGATGTAAAACCAACGCAATCACAAGGGCAGCATTCCGTTCATATCACATCCCCATAGAATAGCCTGCTTTGAAATTAGTCTGCACCGGAGCAGATAGACTAAGAGGTCACGAATAGTTGTTTCATAGTGAAGGAAGGAAGTTCGATGGAACATATTCCTTTTGGAAACAAGTACCAAGAGAAGAGTCATCCACTGATTCCGATACTTTTTCAGAAGGGATTATTTGTTTTTTAGTCAATTGTCAATGTAATAATTGGCAAATAGTCATCTCAACTGAAAAGTGCTTCTCCAGATCTGATCTATCCTCTTGCTCCAAATGCTTGAATGAAACTCCATCTAAATTAGGGCGCAAATCTCCACGATACCCTCCTTAATCTCATCCTTATCTTCCAACAAAATTCCATCTACCATGACAGATCAAATCTGATTTGCTAACCTATGAACACTCACAATTCTGTGAAAAAACATAGAATTTCAGTCTCCTTCCTTCAGCCACTAAACTCAGGATTTTTGCCTCCAACTAATCTCTTCGTTAAGTAAAAGTCTTCCTATCTCCTTCTTTTTTTTTTTTGATAAGTAATAATTAAATAAATAGCATCAAAACAGGTGATGCGGCCTTTGTAGCTTATCTCCTTCTTAAGATCCACCCAATGATTTTCTTCCTCTCCATTCAATCCTCCTTCCCTGCCTTGTCTGGGTTATGTACCTCTTTTATCAGAGTCTTAATCCTAACATCCAGCTTACCAAAGACCTCTCTATTCCACACTTTCAAGTTTTCTCTTAAGAATTTCAATTTCTTTGCTAACATGAAGCACGGATCTCCAACAATCTCATAAGAAGTCCACTTTACCCACTCCCCAACTCTGGTTCCTTAAACCACATATTCAAAGGAGATTTACTATTAGAAAAGCCTTTACACTCAAGAAGCAACGGAACATGATTATAAGTCACTGTAGGCAAGCAAGACTGAGTAGTGCCACTAAAGCAAAAATTCTATCAATTCTAGAAAATTGTTTGTTGTCGCTATTTCTCAACCACATAAAATCTCCTCCGCACAAATTAAGATGTGCCCACCCGAGATTGTTAATGAAATCACTGAACTCTGACATTGTGTTAGAAAGCTCTTGAGAACGAGTGTTCGTGAGAAAAGTGAACTACAGTAAGGCTCAGTTTGTTTCACGGAAAATGATTTCCGGAAAATAACTTTTGGAAAATGAAAAGATTTCATTCTCATGTGTTTGGTAAATCTCTTGAAAATATGTCGGAAAATTTCGAGTGTTGGCAAGCACACGGAAAATGTTATGGAAACCAATACATGAATACATACAAAAAGTATATTTTAATATTAATGCCCTTATTGAATATACGTTGATGTTTAAGAAAGTGTTGAACTTTAAGTAATTTTTCTGTAGTAACCTTCAGATTTATCATTAGTGGTGTCAAATCAATAAAGTCCATCTTTTTTCAATCTCACAAACACGATCAACAAAATTGATAATTGATATGAAAAAATGTTTTAAAAAATAAAATGGATAATGTTTTGGACATCCCAAAATAATTTAGTAAACACTAATTTTAGGATGTAATGAGTAAATATTAAAATTAAAATTTATAAAGAGTGTGCACAAATACATTAAAAAACTCAATTTATATTTCTAAAAAATTTATTTGTAAAGTGTGATATTGTGGGTGTATATAAATGTGTTACTGTTTTCCTTACTTTTGTATCTAATTGCCAGATATGCTTTTTTCCTTGACACGTTCTGGGTTTTTTTCGATGCTCGCATTTATGTTCCTCACACAGGATACCATCATTGTTTATTAGTTCCTTAATTTGAGAAGTGTCCGCATTAGCTTACATGTGTATATTAATCTTACGAGTTTTGCAAGATCGTAGGCTCTGTTTGAATTGAAGGAAGGGGGAGAAGGGTGAATAGGAATCCAATTCATTTTCTATCCAATTCCTATGTTTGGCACCAACAATTGTAGGCAGGAATCCCGTTCCTCATGAACGAGATTCCAACGAAGAATGGGTATCCCATTCCTTCTCGAAAGGGAGAGAATGATCCATTCCTGCCTCTTTGTGAATGAATCTCATCAGATTTCTTTATTTTATTTCCTTTAAACACAAATTTTTAAATAAAATAATTGCAAGTATTTCATGTCTCTTCCACATACATGAATGAAAAAAAAAATGGATCTCATTACGGGTAATAGGACTTCCAGTTCCCATTTCTTCCATCCAAATGGTGCCTCAAGGTCTCTTTTTATTCTCATAGAACCTAGGCTTGGATCACTTTCTTTGATGACATTGCAGGCAACTTCTGCACTCACTTGAGATGGTTGATGAAGTCTGCACCCATCCAACCAAAAGTTAGGCATCATCTTGTGGACAATAATCTTGCATGCCCTTTACTTCTTTTTGTTAGAAGATTGCCTATGTATGATGATGTTTATTTATGCAGGGGCTTGCTATGGTAATGCACAAGAACTTGGAAGGGCCAGCTGTTTTTGAGATGCTGAATAAGGCTCTGGAAATTGCTCGCCATGAGAAAAGAGTCACTGAGGAGAGGAATATAAGAATATTAATAGCACAGATGCATGTTGTAAAGGTGATAGCCAGTGGCGAAGCCACTATAGGGCCAAGGGTGGTCATGGCCACCCTAGCCTTTTGGTGATATGCAACTTACCCCCTTTGAAAATTTGACTATTACCTTTCCTAGTGTCTTGGCCCCCGTTAAATTCTACTCCCTCTGTTCGGGTAAAGAGTTCCCGTTTGAAAGTCAAAACTTTTTAAGAAAGTGACTCTTTTAGTAGCTCATTAGTAATAAAATACACTTTTTGTCTTAATTTTTGAAAGTTGACTCTTTAAGTGAAACATCTAAAATAAAATAGGGGACTCTTTGCTTGGAATGGGTGGAGTAGATATTACTCTTTTAGTTTAATCCGTCATACTAATTGAAATATTTTAGATGTACTTGCTTATAACTTTTTCAAATTGATAAGGTATATTTCATCTTAAAATCGGTATTGTAACACGTTTAAGGTGAATAATACGGTTAGTTTTAATCAAAAGTTACTTTTTTTTTTACATATTATTTGGCTAGGAGTGATAAATTTTATGACTTGTATATTTGTCAAAATTGTATCTCACATTTGTCCCTTTCCCAAATTCAAAATAAAAATTGGCAACTTTTTATTTGGCAATATGTAAGTAAAATGTTTCCATGTTAGTACAATGAAACAAAATTTTTTCATTAAAAACTGTTTCTTACGGAATTCCTTGAATTTATTAGGATTAAGTTTTTCTTGAAGTTAACTCCCTTCCCCTAAGGATCAAACTGAACTACTTTTGTTAAGCAATATCTGCTTCTCAATTTCAGCACCTTACCAGTTCAGCGGCATTATGATTTTATATGCTTGTAGAAAAATCAAATGATTTTTATATGCTTGCATTACAATATAAGCCACAGATCCATCCGTAGGCTTAGAGTTATTATGATTATTTGCATAATGCACTTTTACTTCCATATATTTCCTTTTAATTGCACAAAATTTACATCTTTTTTGTTATGAAACGTAAGAGTAATATCATGCTTTGTGAAGAGAGATTTTTTGAAAAAATAATGAAAATTTAAAGCTTTAACTTTTTTTTTGATAGGTAAGTGTGACCCCTTGTTGGTATGAGGATATGAACCAAGGACCTCAAGGCCTCAATGTCTTTCCTTTTTGGGATAAACTAAACCTCATTGGTTTGGTAAACTAAAACTCCGAGAACCTTTTAAGTCACTGCAAGAATTAATAAAAAATGGAAAGGAAAGATAAAGGATAATGATTAATTCTTATGGCTGAAAATACATGCAGCTTTGTAGAAAGCAGTGAAATGAACATCTATCCCAATTTTGCTTACAGTTTTGTTAATAGATAAATTACTGTGCAGTTCTCATTTAAATTGGAAGTACTTCCTAATCTTGCAGGGAGAATTGGAAGATGCACTGGAACAATT
Organism: Codonopsis lanceolata; assembly: GCA_013146195.2. NCBI lineage: Eukaryota > Viridiplantae > Streptophyta > Magnoliopsida > Asterales > Campanulaceae > Codonopsis > Codonopsis lanceolata. The sequence continues at coordinate 125,898,229 of CM028378.1, forward strand.
TCAAAAACTCGTTAGAGAGAACCCTAGGGACTTTCGTCCCTATCTCTGTCAGGTAGGTTTTACAATGTCCCGTTGCTGCTATTTTCTATATAGTTTTATTATCAATATCAAGGAAGAAAACCTTATAGAAAGGAGTATGAGAAAAGAAAGAGGAAAAAGGAGAACTTTACCAATGCTCTTAATTTCAAAAGTATGTATTTATTAATTATTATTATTATTTTGGTAACGGCTATCTCTACCCCCTTACTTGCTCATCCACCCCCTTAGATAATAAAGCAGTGCGCGATGGGGTAACTAATTTTTTGCAATTAACTACCGGTTCAGAAACCAAATTCAATGATCTGATGAATTATCAAACCGATTTACTCGAATTTTGACTTTACTCTAGCACCTTTACCAATTACCACTACTTTTAGCAAGTAGCAGTACTGTTCCTTGTTCAAAACAATTTTATTTTCAACTAAAATCTGTCATTTGCCATGTTGATTTTGTTTTTTTTTTTGATAAGTAAGATGTATTATAAACAAAAGTGACAAATAAGGTGTCACGTTCTGTGTACACCGGGAGTATACTCAAAAAATTCTACAATAAAAAAACTATCTATAAACTCTACAAAAGAATTGCCCATGGACCCTCCTGTATCTGCGCCCATGCTAAAAATTGAGAAAAGTGGTACTGATTTAAATCAGTGAAAGCTCTATTTTAGATGCAACACTTAAATAGCAGACTTAAGTATCATTGTGCTTTCTATTGAATGGTTTGATGGACAAATCTAATTATGTTGTAGAAGGTCTTAATGATTAGCTTGTTAAACAATCTTTTTTTAAAGTCAAAAGATGACCTCAAACTTGGCAGCATTAATTTACTTAAGACCAAAAACCATTAGAATCTCCATAATGGCGAGCTGAAGTTTTACAGTAACTGGCTCCAACTTTTAAAATTAAGATGCTCAATGTGTTTATCAGCATTGATCACTCCCCTAAAACAAAACCACCATTATAGTAATGTTAATATGCTTCTGTGGTTTAATTGTAAACAATATTAATTTTGAAAAGGGAATTGAGTAGGGGCGCCAGGGGAAAAGGAGAGAAGAGGGCGAGGTTTTCACTAGGAAGCTTAGTTTACTTTTTTTTTTCCCTAGCAACAGTGACGTAGGGGGAGGATAAGTAAGGGGGTGGAAATAGCTCCTCCATATCATTAAGATATAAAGGAAGGCACAAAGGGTACAAGTCCATGAAAAAGGTAGTGGAAAGATAGAAAACTATAAAGAAAGAAACTAAGGGCAGAAACAGGTGAAACAACCCTTCAATCTCTACATGAATCTGAAACAGCAATCCCCTGAAAGCCCCCACAGCTAAAGCGATAAACGACGCTATCCTGGTTACATTACTGGCCAAGACAGATTATGAAAATCCCTGTAGTTCTGCTCTATCTGAATGCTCCATAACATAACAAGCAACCCACATATGTATAGTCCTAAGTATTCATATTACTAGTATAACCTTTCTAGGATGCATATATTCAAATGTTCCAGTTTGCTTAAGCCTATATTACATCACAATTTTCAAGAAAAGTTGGAGAGTTTTTCACTGACAATAATTTTTTTTTTTGATAAGTACTGAAATAAACTTGAGCAAGAGCGAGATTATTGCAGTGGGCAGGTTCAGAGTGGTATTTGAAAAGTAAAAAAGTTAAAAATATTAGAAAAGTAAATATGGTATATGTTGTGGGTTACTGTACAACAGAGAAAATATAAGAGAAACCAAGTGCACAGAAGAGTCCAAGAGACCAACAGCCTGCCTTCCTGCTATATATACTACTAGATGGTAGTTTCTCCCTTATCACACATCTTTTCAACAAGTAAATTTTTGAAACACGGGTAGGAACTCAGTGTTATTGTAGCAGAAGAGTAGTACTACACAAACGAATGTATACATTATTTTGAAGATGCAAGAAAGGCGGGGTAAAAGAATAGTAATAAATATGTAGGTCGTACTGATTCTTGTTTTATTGGAATTTCTAACAGGGAATCATCTACAGCTTACTCGACAAAGAGAAAGAAGCTGAAGAACATTTCTCTACTTATCGAAGTCTTGTACCAGAAGAATATCCTCAGAGAGGATTCCTTGACGACGTAATATTTGCAGCAAAAACAGAATCAAGGCAGAAGCTCGAGGAGAAAGTTCAAAACTGAACTCTCAAGCATACCAGACCAGAAGTGAAGCTCCTATTTATCGAGTAACACGATCTACTGTGCTTGTTTAGTTTGTTTCTCTTAATGTAGCTTGTACAGCAGTATAGGGGGAATAACATGAAATAGTACATGTGAAAGGACAACTGAGTCTCCTCAAAAACCACCATGTGGAATGGGTAGTGGGATTTTTGACTGTTCCTCGTGTCCACGGCCAACCTTGCGGCGGAGCTGTGGGCTTTGATTTTGAGGACTCAAGTTATGCCTCCAAAGGTTATGTGAAATTTATCATGGTGGAAGTTGATGTGAAGATTTTTCTTGATAGTTGGACCTCCAAAGAGACTTATCTACACCAGTTTGCTGTCTTAATTGATGATTGCAGGTATATGACATCTCAATTTGAGTCTTTTTTCATCTCAAGTTAATTAGTTGGAACAGTTCTCCTTTTATGGGAGCCGTGTTTGGAAAGCCAGGTCGAAGAGGTATATGAGGAGTTTTGAGAGTGAATGATTGGAGAATCGTTGCATGTTTTTTTGGTCCTACAGGGATAATGGTTGTGGCTGGGGAGGGAGCTTTTTCTGGAGGTTTTACTGTATTAGGCCCCAATGTTTGTCTATATACGAGGGGAATACTGTCTCCTTTAGTCCATAACAAGTATATAATATTTGAAGCAGGCTGTTGCTGTTTTGTTTGATGAAGTGGTCCTGCTCTCTGAGTGAGGATAGAAATGGTTAATTGGTCGGGGATGATATTCTTGATTATTCAGTAAGGGAGTTTGCCTACATCCACCAGCTGTTTTTAATGAGCGCGCGTGGTGCAAGTTGGAGCTAACCGCTAACCCCCCTGCAAAATCCTTTCCTTGAATGCTTATCAGACAACAATGGAGTCTAGACGTTTATTGATGCTAGCAGTTGAACCAGCTCAAAGTAATTTAAATTTGCCATTTAATTTTTAAAAAATATTACCATTATTACTTTTGATTCATCTGACAGCACACCATTGTAAAGGGAGCCAATATTTGCAATTTAAAAAACGGAAAATATTAGGGTAGAGAGAGGATACAAAAAAGAGAGGTTGGGGGGGGGGGATGGCTGAAGCTGTTTTGAGTTTCTAATGGATTCAGAATGACACTAAGTTATGAAGCAGATTTGCTCATGGATCAATGAGATGGATCAAATTCAATCTATTCATGAAGACATTGGAATTTATTAGATCTTATATCAAGGAATTTAGGGAGAGCTGAGCATGAGGGATTGAAGTGTTCTACTGCTGCCAACGACTCCCTGCTATGCATAATAGTCGTTTTTGACTCACCATGACAGACAGTTTGATTCCAAAGAACGCCTGAACTCCAAAAGCAATTTTCTCTTGCTTTTAATGCTTCTTATGTGTGAAGAGTTAGCTGAGTTCGGTATGGTCTCTAGCTCAACTGTACTGCTCACTTCTCTGAAAAGAGAAGTCGAGTATTCAACTTTCAATATTGGTAGCCTTACAACTACTTCTATAACTTTCCTTACAACTAAGCTTTGAATAAGGCTAAAGTTATCTTTATCAAAAACAATTTTCCTCAATTCAAGGCTTAGTTGTAAGGAAAGTTGTAGGATTAGTGGTAAGGATAGCATTTTTCTTCAACTTTTACTACACCTCAATTGTACTTCTAATTTCTTTTATGTTCAAGTTTTACTAAAGACACCTTGATACTTCACTACTCTCAATATAGAAGTTGAGTGTTTAAACACCTGGGTACTTTAATTTGAGCGGTCGTGTGTTTAAAGCTTCACCAGCAGCACCATTTGTTCGAGCTATACCAAAGACACCATATAACTATAATTGTATCCTTTCAAAACATTAAAATAATTATAAAACAAATATTGGGATAGAGTGCTTGTCTCTAACTTTTAAAAATAATAATAAAAAAAGAAAGTATAGTGTTGCTGCAACACACTCAAGCCATTGAAGCAGAAAGAAACCCAACTCAAGCCATTGCAGCAGAAAAAAACCCAATTCAAGGAAAGAAACCAAACATTAGAAGAATATGAAATATATAAAGCTGTTAACTTTTTCTTGAAAGTAAAGTAACTCACAAGAGATCTTCCTTATTCTGCTAAAATGAAGTAACATGATGGTAAAGAAGTTCTATAATTGGAATTTCAATTTCCATTTTCATAGAAATTAAGACATACAATTTCTTCTTCTTTTCTATGGTGGCAAAAACCATAAATTAAAACATATTTAATACTGTATGTTTAATTGCACAAACCATTATAAAGAGACCATCAAAAGTATTACGTAATACATGAGAGCTTCTAACATTTGGAACATCACTCTTAGCTCTGCTTCGTCTCAAATCTTCATCGAATCAAACAAAAGTGAATTCCTGCCAAATTAAGAAAAGTATAAGGGCTTGTTTGTTATCGGTAGGGAAAAGTAATATTATTAATCTCAATATTAATTAGCGTCTTCGCTATTAATCCTAATACTATATATTGATGGTAGTTTTGGAATTAAAAATGTTAATCCCCTGTTTTTTAGCATATCACCCTCTTCCTTGCTTTATCCGGACAACATATGATTAGTCTGAATCGTCTATTAGGTAACAAACATCCAAAAATTCAACATATTAATCATATCCGACATTAATTTTGACTACCAAACGACTCCTAAGGGAAAAGAACAACAAAGATGTAATTGGTTTGTATTATAGATTCCCACAAACAATGGAATAAGCTTGTTAGATTAGAATCTCATGTTACTAATGTGTTGAATTTTTTTGTATTACTAAATCATTCTTCATATCTTTTGGTAAACATGAGCGGAAGGATGAGAAGTAAGAAGTAAAGGAGATCATACAAGGTTCATATAAATGACAGTATTCAAAAAATGGCTAGGTGGGCGCATAGCGCTTGGACGGGACTTGCAAATAAGCCATAATATTCAGTTTTTAATATTTTTTATTATAACCTAATTATTAAGCTTTAATTTTTTAATACACCAATTAAATATCACCTAATAATTTAAAAATAATGATTATAATATAATGTTAAATTTTAAAGTTAAAACCATAAATTTAATATCATTTTAAGGTTCAAAATATTACAAAAATAGTTTACGGTTCAATTGTTCATAGGCTTGTTAACAAATTACAAATTTACAACAATAATTTAATAATTTGAAATTGATATTTATTTATTATTGTTATTTTTAAAACCCAAAATTACATTATTTTGGGCCAAACTTTAAAAAAAGTTAAAAAAATGTGAAAAATTAGCAGTTGGCCGCCTACACCGCCTAGCCTATTTTTTTGTCGATTTACCGAAATTCTAAGTGCCTGGGTGGCGCATAGGCCAGTTTTTAGAACAATGATAAATGATAGAAGAACCATTCTGCACATATGTTTACATAGCACATAACTAGGTGGATTAGCAAAATCGAAATGCAGAATATAGACGTGAACTAGCACGGTTAAAATTCATTCTTGCCCACAACCCATCTCCATTTTCTCGATGTATTGTATCTTATGAATTACTCAAGATCGCTTGTGGAAAATAATACTCGATTAACTCTTTATGCATGATGTTCTGGATTGTTATATGTCCACACTATTTAGCAAAATAGTTAAGTATCTTCATGAGTTCCACCTTATATATGTATGCATTCACTTATGTATGCAAATACAACATGAGAGAGAGAGAGAGAGAGAGAGAGAGACCGTGTTGGAGCCGAATTGATCTTCAAACTTAGCTAGTATGGAACTTCCTTCGTAGCCAAGTGAGCTTTATAACAATTGCTAACACTAGCCAATTGGTGACATTGTCAAGGAACTGAAAGTAAGCATGCCTCCATGACTCCTTGAAATGCAAAACCCCACAGATTCCCAAGAAACCAACCAAGAAACCAGGGCCTATCCCACCATAAAACCATAAGTGATCGGAGTCATCGCTACCTTCACTTCCATGAGCAAGTGTTTCATCGTTAGCAGAGCAACTCTTCAAGACAGGTGCTCCACAAAGTTCACTGTTCCCTTCATAAATTGTTGGATCAACCATGGTCTGGAGTTGACGTCCAGTCGGTATTCTCCCGGATAACTTGTTGAATGAAAGGTTCATGTAGCTGAGGTAGTTCAAATCAGATATGCTTGGAGGAATTGGGCCAGAAAGTTTGTTTCTCGACAAATCAAGAGATTCCGATTGCTTCAAATTGCCAATCATTTTTGGGATCCTTCCATTCAGCTGATTTCCTGCTAAATTCAATACGTTTAATCCTGAAAGATTCATCAACCCTTTAGGAATTTCTCCAACCATGTTGTTATTTGAAAGATCTATCGACTTCAGAAATTGGATTGTTTTGGTGTATTGAAGCTCTGTTCCTTTAACAGAAGCAAAAATGTTGTCTATGTAGAATGCCTTGTCATACACCATTGAAGAACGATTCACGGTCATGCTAGTTAAATTGCCGATACAATCAGGGATATTCCCAGTAACATTATTCTGAGCCAAGTCCATTAGTTGAAGAGAGGTGAGGTAACACAGCTCTTTGGGGATCTCGCCAACGAACAAATTCGACCGAAGATTAAGGAACTGAAGTTTAGATAGCTTTTCTCCAATCCAAGGAGGGATAATACCCGTAAAGGAATTAACACCTAAATCAAGTGTCATGAGAGCTTTCAAATTTTGTAAGGACAAAGGAAGCTCTCCCTCAAACATGTTGTTGTGCAAGTGTAATGTATTGAGATAACTCAGAGAACCCAAGGAACTTGGAATACGACCATGTAAGTTGTTATTTGTCACATCTAGAACCTCCAATTGATTTAATCTTCGCAAGCTCGACGGGAGTCTTCCTGAAAACTTGTTTATAGAGAGATCAAGAATCATCATAGACTTTATCATGCATAAATGCAATGGAATGTGTCCTGAAATTAAATTATTGGAGAGATCTAAGGATTGCACATCTGAGGGAAAAACAATTAGTGGTCCCTTAAATCTGTTTGAATTAAGTAACAGAGTCCTGGGAAAGGGTAATTCAGTTGATTCCTGAATCTTGGGAAGTTTTCCGCTGATCTGATTGTGGGATAAACCAAGGTAGACAATACTAGAAGAGACATTCTCAAACCAATCTGGGATTGAACCAGAAATACTCGAGTTAGAAATAGATAATTCCAAAATGTGTCTTTGCGTTTGTAGCCACTGTGGAAATCGGGGTCCTATGTTCGTGCATGAATCCATAAAGATATAGCGGAATAGCTTGGGAAGTTTTCCGCTGATCTGATTGTGGGTCTAACTTACAACTTACAAAGGTAGCAAATATAAACAATTTCAACAATTGAGAAATAGAAACTAGAAAAACATTAAAAGAAAAAATACAAACTTGAAGGATATTTTTTTCAAAAAATTATAACCAAATTGAAGTTCATCATATTGTCCCAAATTTTTAATATGTGTTTTCTAAGGATAGACAAAGTTTTTCCTAGTTTGTAAAACCATACTAACTATGTTCTCGACAATCTAGCATTTTAATTTTATTTTATTTATCAAGTTTATACTATTGAGGCTTTTTATTAGCTAATATCATATAGAATACTCAATTAAATAGATGTGATAAAATTACTAACTACAACCATACTAAACTAGATTAGAACTTGAAAGATCAACTTCATTTCTTCTTTGTAAGTGTCACTTCCATCAATTTAGACTATGAGTTTCAACCAAAAAAAGAACAATGATTTGGAAATAGATCATATTGTGTCATAAATTTATCTAACCAAAAGAAAAAAAGAAAAAAAAAATGGTCTAAATGAATATCTGATAGTTTTTTTCTTTTTAGATTTATGTTTTAGTTTTTAATTTTGTAATTAAGTTTAAGTGTTTAACTTTATCGTGCATGAGAGGTCCATAAAAGGATATAGGAGCGATTGAAAAGGAGGTACCCATTGGAGGCTGACATTAAAACCTAACGAGGTTGATGACAACACTAGCATTTCTAATGTCTCAAGTTTGGTAAAGTGATGCTCAGATAGATTACCAACCAACGAATTATTTGAGACAAAGAGATATCTTAAATTCGAAAGGTGTCCAAAACTTGTGGCGAATGCTCCCATTTAATTGATTGTTGCTGATATATAACTCTTTTAACATTGAGAGCTGGCCAAGACTTGTGGGAATGCACCCAGATAATTGATTGTTATCCATACGTAACTCTTCTAGCATTGAGAGTTGTCCTATACTTCTGGGAATGCTCCCACTTAATTTATTCCCATACATATGTAACACTTCTAGCTTTGAGAGTTGTCCAATACTTGTAGGAATGTCTCCACTTAATTGATTATTATCCATACGTAACTCTTCTAGCCTTGAGAGTTGTCCAAGACTTGCGGGAATTCTCCTAGTTAATTGATTACCATTGATAATTAACTTTTCTAGATTTGAGAGTTGCCCAAGGCTTGTGGGAATGCTCCCACTCAATTGATTGTTATCCATGTATAACTCTTTTAACTTTGAGAGTTGCCCAAGACTTGTGAGAATGCTCCCAGTCAAAAGATTACTACTAAGATGCAAATGAACTAGACTGCTCAAGTTACAGAGTGATTCTGGAATTGAAGTGTTTAAGGCGTTTACAGAAAGATCAAGGACACTGAGAGAGGACAACATTCCAAGAGAATTTGGAATTGGACCATGAATACTGTTCCATTGAAGTTGGAGTTGCACAAGGCCACTAATGTTGGACAACCAGAAAGGAATGGTGGAATCAATCCAATTGGATGAAAGATCAAGTGAAGTAAGTGAAGTGAAATTACCATTTGAAAGAGGAGGAATACTTCTAATTTCACAAGCAACCAAGTTCAACACTTTTATAGAAGGGAGCATGCTTAATCCAAGGAACCAATCTTTGTCCTCCCCAATGCCTCTAAACCCAGATAGGTCCAAGTGCTTCAGGGAGGAGAGTGTAGATACCCAGCGGAGATTATCGATCATCACCAGAGAGGGGTTAACACAAGAAATTGCAAGATCAAGATACTGCAAACTCGAGAGGTTTCCAAGATGGTGCGGAACCTTACCTAAGAAACCTGAACAAGAGAGGTTCAGATACCTCAAATCCCCAAAGGAGCCAAAGAATTTCGGAATGGCTCCTGAAAAATTGTTCCCGCTCAAGTCCATGTAATTCAAGCTTTTTAAATTCAGTAAGGAAGGATTTACCACACCTCCCAAGCTGTATTTCCATTTAGCGTCGTTGCCGATTATTTGCGATACTGGGACGTTTCGGAGGTCAAGTTTCACTACACGGCCTGTTCTTTTGCTGCATCCAACTCCCTGCCATCTACAACAATCATTTCCCACCCATGAGGACAAACGGTTTGATTCATCTATGAGACCTTGCTTGAACTTCAAAAGAGATTTGCGCTCCATTTCAATGCAGCTGTTGTTAGTTGAGTACATAATGGTGCTGCAACTGAGATGAAGCCATTGCATCAAAAGGAAAGCAAATAGCATAAGAAAATGTATTCCCATGGCTCTGGACTCTGGAGTGTATGCAAGGCAACCAACAAGTGTAATGCATGTGCTCAAGATATATATGAACATGCATGTCTATACCAATGACTTTAAATGGCGGTTTCACACCCATGAATGAAATCCAAAAGCAGTTGACTTGTAAAAGCTTAAGTCAAGTCAATGTTAGACTTTGGGGCAGAATCAATACGTACACGTCAAAGCTTTTCAGTTCATTAAACTACAAAACAGGAAATTGGAATGTGGAAACAAGAAGGGAGTGGGCAAATCAGACTCGCCAAGTTTCGTAAAGACAAGGGAAGTTTCCCTCGGAGACCTAAGGACTACAGAGTTCCCACCTCACCCGATTTAGAATAGCCTTAAAGAGTCGTTTGGTGGGTATGATTAAGCTCGAATATGATTAATAATTCAAATTTTTGGATGTTTGGTACCCAATAAGCGATATAGATTATCCAGTTAAGAGTTAAAGTCCCTTATCTCTCGCTAATTTTACCGAGGGAGATGGCGGTATTATTAGGAGTTTAGATCTCCAGTACTACTTGTGTGTATCACTTTTCATCTCAACCATTGGTTAAGATGTAGTAGTTGAGATACAATGATTGAGATGAAAAGTGATACACCAGTGATACACACAAGTGGTACAGGAGAACTAGACTCAATATTAGCACCCTTGCTAAAAAAAAGGATTAACATTTTTAATTGCAAAACTAACCCCAATATAAAGTACTAGGAGTCTAGGATTAATAGGAAGAGCGTTAATAATATCGAGATTAATAATATTGTTTATCCTTACCCGATTATCAAATAAACCCTTAACTAAAATCAGAGAATTTGCCTTGTAAAATATAAGGGAGAAACTCACGGGCATGTGCCCTCTGGAGGATTTTCAACTGTTTTACTTTCTGATATTTTTTTTAACCGAAAAAAAAACATTTTTATTTACGTCATGAATCATGATGCACAAATGCATGCATATCGGCTGATATCAATCGATGCATCGCTTTATCAAATAATGCAAAATGATACATAGTTGCCTTTTTCTTTTTGATTTGAAATAAATATGAGACTGAAACGATTAATTTTTTCAAAAAAGTGGACGGACCACAATTTTTACAAATAATGTCAAGTCAAGAACGCTTTCGGATCCCTTTAATAATGCACATGGAAATTGGTGGCATTAGTCAAATACGGCCATTTGACCCGATGAATGAACATATATAGCCTTTGACCAAAAACCAACCAAAATCGACTTGGTCGACCAAGTGGTCGGTCTGTCGACCACGCTGTCGACCACGTTGGTTTATCACTGGTTTATCAATAAACCAAAAACGACTTGGTCGACCACGTGGTTTACACTGGTTTATCAATAAACCAGTGTAAACCACTTGATCGACCACGTGGTCTGCATTTGTCGACCATTTGTCGACCGGATGTTAATGGGGTGTATGGGGTGTATTTTTACTGGTTTACCGATAAACCAGTCGTGGTTTATCACTGGTTTATCGATAAACCAGTCTATAAAAGAGTATTTTTTTTAAGTGAGGCTACAAATGACCAAGTCATCTTTGACTTAGCCATTTTTGTAAATGCCCTGGAAATTGAATTGAGTTTACAACTACCATGGCCCATTTAATTGCATTTCAAACCAGAGTGAATTAACAAAGTCTTTTTTTAATAATATTTTACAAAATTAATAATCTCAATGCAATATTTTTGTTTTGGGAGATGTTATTTGCACTATATTTTTTACTTATCTACTATATTACCAATTATTACATCAAATAAATATATATTTAGACTAAATTGCCCCTTCATTACGTGTCAATATTAAGTTGACTAATAATGCTACTCTTCTAATTACCTTCTTACATAACCTTCTAATTCAAAAAATACGATACAATATTTGGTTACGTCCACATGAACAATATAATTATTCTTTCCTTTTTAAAAATGTTTAAACAATTAAATTCAGGTCTAGAAGCATGTTACAAAATAAAAAGCTAATATTATAAAAATATTTTTTGTCATCCGAATTGTGTGAAAATATATGATCGTTGCTTATTGAAATAAAATAAAAATTATAATTAAAGTTAATTAAAAGATATAATTGTAAAAAAATCAATCAAATAGTACAATCTTGTTTTGATATCATATGGTTAAGTTTTAATACCCTTTTCCTACTAATAAAAATTCTACATATTAATTTTAAATTGATTAAAATTGATAATCAATTCAATACCAACTGTATTGTAATTATTGAATTTATTTTTATAAAAAATATTATTTAAATTAAATCAATATTTTTATAGTAATGAAGTATCACCTATTATCCAAATATTGAGTAGATAATTACTTTTATGAATTAATTTTCTTATAATGAAACATGAAACGAGTCATAAGTATGATTAATAAAAATAGATTTTTTTATCATGTGTTAAGAATGAAAAAGTAATATGGAGATAAGATTAATTTATAATGCTTAACTTCAAATAATTAAAGGGTAGTTTTGTCAAAACATACATTTTATGTTAGTTCAAAGTAATAATTAGTAATGTAGGATAAGTAAAAAATGAGGTGGAAATAGTCTCTTCCTTTTGTTTCGTAGGTTCACTTGGAGTTGGCGATTGATAAGGCTAAAAGGGGGTGTAATATATATATATATATATATATATATATATATATAGGCTAAAAACTTTTATTATATCTTGTGTAGCCGAGCAAAATAAAACTAAGGCAAGAACAAAGTACATACAATCCAATCAGAATTTGCTACGCCAGTAGTGGGTCTATGCTTTGTGATTTTTCGCCATCTCTTCAACATCCAATTCAATTTCCAGAATTGGTGAATCCTTTTCCGTGCTGAAATGACTGTTCTGAATTGGACCATGATCAACTGCTGTTCTCAAGCAATATAAAACTCTACCAACTATGTTCGTCATTGGAATGGGCCCAAATTTGCGGCTATCATTGGCTTCCTTGGGCTTCAAATTTTCGTTATCAGCCAACACCCAGTACTGATCCTTTTCGAGGACAAATGGTTCGTCTTTTTCATCTTTAGACACCATTTCGTACCCTTCAATGGCGGCCAATCTTGTTGGAAGAAGTTGAATAAGTCAAGGACCGTTGGAATAAAGACCTATCCTTTAGTGTTTGTTAGAGTTATTTTAGCTAGTTGTTTTTTATGTTATCTAATCCACTAAGCGTAGTATGTGCTAGTTGGACTGAAATTTCTCTTTTCTGTTAGTTGTAAGGCTTTATAAAGCCAAGTGTGCTGTTTTATTAAAGGCAGATAATTCACCCAAAATTGTTTATGTTCTTGAATTATCCTGAAACCTTACATTTGGTATCAGAGCCAACACTGGGCTTTGTAGAGAAGAAGCAGCAACCTTCAAGTGATCAGATCAAACACTGAGAGAATGAGTGACGACAAGACTTTGACGAAGATCCCTCACTTTGATGGTCATTATGACCACTGGAGTGAACTGATGGAGAACTTGCTCAGGGCAAAGGGTTTGTGGAGTTTGGTGGAGAATGGCTTTGTATAGCCAAGAGCAGGGACAACATTGACTGAGGCCCAGCAAAAACAACTTGAAGATGCCAGAACCAAGGATTTCAAGGTCAAGCATTATCTCTTCCAGGCCCTTGATCGTACTGTCTTCGAACAAATCTTGGATCGTCGTACATCCAAGATTGTTTGGGACTCAATGAAGCGAAAGTTTGGAGGCAATGCCAAGGTGAAGAAATCTCTTCTCAACTCACTAAGAAGGGAATTCGAGGTTCTTGCGATGAAGAAGGATGAAACCATCACCGACTATTTTGCAAGAGTAATGACGGTCTCCAACAAAATACGAAGCAATGGAGAAGATATGCCTGACTCAAAGATTGTTGAGAAGATCCTACGAACTTTAACCGATAAATTCACATACGTTGTGGTGTCCATCGAAGAAGCAAAGGATATTGACAACATATCCATCGATGAACTGCAGAGTTCGTTGGTAGTACATGAGAAAAAGTTTCGAAGGGTGGAAAATGAGGATGAGGATCAAGTTCTGAAGGTAGAGGACCGGTTTGGAACGAGAGGCAGAGGAAGAACACCTCCTAGAGGTAGGGGATGAGGAAGAGGAAGAACAACTTTCAATAAAGCGACTATTGAATGTTATAAGTGTCACAACTTAGGACATTTTCAATATGAATGTCCAGAGTTGACCAAGGAGGCAAATTATGCGGAGATAGAAGAGGAAGATGAGCTGCTTTTGATGACATATGTGGAGTTACATGATGCAAAGAGAAGTGATGTGTGGTTCATAGACTCTGGATGTTCAAATCACATGTGTGGAAATCAAGGTATGTTTACAAGCTTGGATACAACATTTTCACATACTGTCAAGCTTGGAAACAATACTAGAATGAAGGTTATTGGAAAAGGAGTTGTGAAATTAGTTCTGAAGGGAATCAGCTATGCCATCGGTGATGTGTACTGTGTACTTGAGCTCAAGAACAACCTTTTGAACGCAGGGCAACTCCAGGAAAAAGGATTGGAACTATTGTTCAAGGATGGTGTGTGCAGTATTTATCATCCAAAAAGAGGAAAAATAGCAGAGTCTATCATGAGTGCAAACAGGATGTTTGCTTTGCTGAGTGAACCACATGTCACAGTAAAGGAGGAAAGATGTTTGCACATTAGTGCCAGAGATCAGTCTAAGCTCTAGCACCATCGTTACGGTCATCTTAGTTACAAAGGTTTACGTACCCTGCAGTACAAGAAAATGGTGGTTGGACTGCCAAAAATTGTAGCTTCGAGTGTCACCTGTTATGCATGTATGAAGGGAAAGCAACATCGGACTCCTATTCCCAAAAAGAGTCAATAGAGAGCAATTGAGAGATTACAACTTGTTCATGCAGACCTTTGCGGCCCCATCACACCAGCATCAAGCAACAATAAGAGGTACTTATTATGTTTCATAGATGATTTCTCTCGAAAGGCATGGATTTATTTTCTATTGGATAAGTCAGAAACTTTCTATCATTTTAAGTGTTTCAAAATGCTTGTGGAAAAAGAAATTGGAAGGCCTATTAAATGCTTGAGAACATATAGATGGGGAGAGTTTAATTCCACAGAGTTCAATGATTTTTGTAAGCAACATGGGGTGAAGAGACAATTGACTGCAACTTACACCCCACAACAAAATGGGGTGGCCGAGCGCAAGAATCGTATAGTGATGAATTTAGTGAGAGCTACACTTTCAGAGAAGAAAGTACCTAAGCCTTTTTGGCCTGAAGTTGTTCGATGGACAGTTCATGTCTTGAATAGATCACCTACCTTAGTTGTGAAAGACATGACCCCAGAGGAGGCCTGGAGCGGATAAAAACCATCAGTGGAGCATTTTCGAGTGTTTGGTTGTGTGGGACATGTCCATATACCAGATGCTAAGAGAACCAAGCTTGGAGATAAAAGTGTGAACTACATACTACTTGGGGTCAGTGATGAAACTAAAGGGTACAGAATGTTCGATCCAATTGCCAAAAAAATCATTGTGAGCCGTGATGTGGTCTTCGATGAAAATTGTGTGGGGGATTGGGATGCAAGCTATGAAGAGGAACAACTGATGGAATTAGAATGGGAAGAGAACATTGAAAGAAATACAGATGAAGAAGCAGAAGAAGTACAAGACACGAATGGAGCTGAGGATGATGACACACCAGCTGCCGAAGAGTATTTGATAGCAAGGGAGGGTAGAAATCGACATCCTCCAGTATGGATGACAGATTACACATCTGGTGAAGGTCTGTCAGAAGAAGATGAAGCAAACATGGCACTTATGGTGTCATCTGATCCATCAAGTTTCGAGGAGGCAGTTAAAAGCCCGAAATGGAAGCTAGCCATGGATGA
The DNA here is from genome assembly GCA_013146195.2 of Codonopsis lanceolata. Lineage (NCBI taxonomy): Eukaryota > Viridiplantae > Streptophyta > Magnoliopsida > Asterales > Campanulaceae > Codonopsis > Codonopsis lanceolata. The sequence continues at coordinate 125,913,812 of CM028378.1, forward strand.
AGAAATCAAGTCCATTGAAAAAAATCAGACTTGGCAGCTAGTGGAACTACCTACTGGAGCTAAGAAAATAGGAGTGAAATGGGTCTACAAAACCAAGCTAAATGAGTTTGGTGAAGTTGACAAATACAAAGCAAGACTGGTGGTGAAGGGCTACTCCCAGCAGCATGGAATTGACTATACAGAGGTATATGCACCTGTGGCTAGGATGGATACAATAAGGATGATCATAGCTTTTGCCGCTCAAAAAGGCTGGAATCTTTATTAGTTAGATGTCAAGTCTGCGTTCTTACATGGGGAATTAAAAGAGGATGTTTTTGTGGAGCAGCCAAAGGGATATGAGAAGAAAGGAAGTGAGCTGATGGTGTACAAGTTGCAAAAGGCTCTTTACGGATTAAAACAAGCACCTAGAGCTTGGTTTAGTTGGATAGAGTCCTATTTCATCAACGAAGGTTTTGAAAGGAGTCCAAGTGAGCACATACTCTTTGTTAAGAAAAAGGGAGGTAAACTTCTCATTGTTAGTATTTATGTTGATGATCTGTTGTTCACTAGTGATGATGAAGAGATGTTGTGTGAGTTCAAATGTTCCATGAAAAGGGAGTTTGACATGACTGATTTGGGAAAGATGAGATTCTTTCTTGGAATTGAGGTGTTACAAAGGTTTGATGGTGTATTTATATGCCAAAGAAAATATGCAGCTAAAGTTTTGAGTCGTTTTGTATGGAGGAAAGCAATCCTGTTTGTAATCCTATTGTTCCGGTGCAGAAGATTGGTAGAGATGAAGATGGAATCACGGTGGATGCAACTCAGTTCAAGAAAATGGTAGGGAGTCTGATGTACCTCACAGCTACTCGACCTGACCTCAGGTTCATTGTAAGTCTCATTAGTCGTTTCATGGCAAGTCCTACACAGCTACATTTTGCAGCAGCAAAGAGAGTCCTGAGGTATTTAAAAGGGACTGTAGATTATGGTGTGTTTTATAAGAAGGGAGGAGCTAGTGACTTGGTGGCCTTTACAGATAGTAATTATGCTGGGGACACAGAGGATAGCAAGAGCACTACAGGCTCTGTGTTTATGATGTGTGGAGGAGCAGTAGCATGGTCATCAAGAAAGCAACCTATAGTTTCTTTGTCAACCACTGAGGCTGAATTTGTAGCAGCTGTTGCGTGTGCTTGCCAGGATATTTGGATGAGAAGGGTTCTGAAAGAGATTGGCCATTTGTAGGCAGATGGTACTGTGTTAATGTGTGACAACACTTCAACTATAAAATTGTCTAAAAATCCAGTTTTACATGGTTGTTCCAAGCATATACGAGTAAGGTTTCATTTCCTTAGGGATCTTACTAAAGATGGAGTTGTTGAGTTATTATATTGTAATACCCGAGACCAGTTTGTAGATTTGATGACTAAGCCTCTCAAGTTAGAAGTTTTTCAAAAGCTTCGTGAGAAACTGGGTGTGCGTGCTGTTGCAGATCTGAACTAATTTCTTGCCAGCTAGCAATGAGTTCAAGGGAGGGATTTTTGGAAGAAGTTGAATAAGTCAAGGACTGTTGGAATAAAGACCTATCCTTTAGTGTTTGTTAGAGTTATTTTAGCTAGTTGTTTTTTATGTTATCTAATCCACTAAGCGTAGTATGTGCTAGTTGGACTGAAATTTCTCTTTTCTGTTAGTTGTAAGGCTTTATAAAGCCAAGTATGCTGTTTTATTAAAGGCAGATAATTCACCCAAAATTGTTTATGTTCTTGAATTATCCTGAAACCTTACAAATCTTCGAACCAGATGATTCCCCGACATCTCCGGGTCCTTCAAGACAACCACATCTCCAACAAAAACATGCGTGGGATCTGTCATTGGTAGTTTCCGAACAAGAAGAGTTCCTCCTTCCGCTGCTATTGTTGGAGCCATCTCCTCTCCTGTGTTCCGGTGCACGTACGTCAATTTCCCCTGGAGATAGTTTTTCATGAACACATCTATTACATCTTTCACAACTATATGACCTCCTTGATAGTTCTTCATGCTGAGATTGAAGGAGTACTCTAATTTGCGGACCGTGTACCGGTACCAGGTGGAGTAGCGAATCATCACCAGTATAATGGTCGTGGGTTGTGATGATGTTTGATATCTTCGTCTTCGAAGTGAGAAACCCAAATCGAGAGGGGCTCTAGGGGGGTGTAATAGCCTTTTAAAACCTTAGCATTAAATTCACTATTCATCCCTGAACTTTGGCCAAGTCTACCACAGTCCCCTAGCTTCAAAAGTGATCACCATTGACCAAAGATCGCACTTTATGGTCACTGATAATAGCCCTCACGCTGTTTGTATAATTTTCGTTTATGATGACATACGTATCTCACATGCAAAATGTTGAGGGCTCATCCGTCTTTTATATATTGGATACTTAAACACGAAATTTACTCAAATGTTAATATCGTCACTTAGTTATATTAGGAATTAGGGCTTCACAAAGTGCGATTGAGAAATTGAGAAAGCTAGAGTTCATAAGGTGAATTGAAGGAGCAACTGGAAGATTGCAGTGTATTTTCACATGAAGATGGCTACTATATTGGATATTCATAAATTCACAATGGAGTATGGATCGTAACGGTCCATATTATAAGTATCTATTTATGCCCCTTTTTGAAAATGTTTCAGAAAGTCTAATAATTTCAAATTGTTTCTGGATGATATGTGAGAATTTTGAGTTCTTTTTTTGTTGATGTGAGAAGTTAATGTTTATTAATGAGAATTTTTCCCACTCCCTATGTTTTGTTCAAAAGTCTAAGTTTACATGTTCAATACATTATGGTGTTCAATATTGTTATGTTGGAGCATTTCTTTTATTTTGTTATGTGTTACAAAATATGTTGACACACTATCATGGTATTTTGGGACTGTGCAATTTTTGAGTAAAGAAATGTCTGATGTGGGTCCACTTGGTTGACAATCTATGTGACAATTGTTGGGTAATTTCTAAAACTTGTGGTTCATGTCTGTGTTGTTTACATTTGCTTATGTGTTTTGTGGACTATTATATCTTTGACTGCATGTATTGGACTCTTTATGCCTTTATGTCTTTATGTATGTATGCATTTGTATCTATATCTTTATTTACAAAGAAGTAGTCTTCATTTTTTTTCCTTGAAAGTCCATCACGGGGGTCAAATTTCATGCAATCCTATGATTACTGTGGTGGAAAAATCGATTATGTTGATTATTTGATGGAAGAAAATTCAAGCATGAGTGTGATGTTGAAGAAATTAGGAATTGTGGGTGATGGGAATAGGTTTTATTACTTTTCAAAGCCTGGGACTAACTTATTGACAAGGTTAACATTAGGTGTAAATGACGAGTCTTTTAAAATTGTAGAGGGATGGGTGAAAATGGAAAAGGAAATTGAGTTATTTGTTGAGATTGATTATTCTGGCTATGCAGCATTGGAAGAGGTTAGTGAGGAACCAATTTTGGAGGTTACTAAGTAGAGGGTGGTTAGTGCAAAAGAAAGGACCTTGTCTTCATATATTGTTAGTGATGATGTTAACATCACTGAGATGAGTTTGAGCATGAGATTGCAAATGATCTAGTAGGTGAGATTCAGTCATTTTGTTAGTCTAACTCTAACTTTGAGCATGAGGAAGATGATGATTCTCAGAGTGAGAATGACATTGATGAATGAGTTTTATACTCATTTATTGAGTATTATTCCAGCTTAAACATTGCTATTTCTCGGGATTTTTGTTGTCTACTATATATTTTAGTGTTGTTTTATAGTTTCAGGGACTTGGGAAACAATTGTGCAAAATATAGGCACTTTATACTGAATTGAAGAACTTAAGGGGCTAAAGTGAAAATGTTGGAAACTTGAAGGCTAAAAGCCTGAGAATCATCTTTTCTCAACATAAAATCAGCCGCCTTTTCTTATGGAATTTGGCCTAGGGTTGCGTGCTGCCTCCTTTGGTCTCATTTTAGAGTTCTAATTATTTTATACGCCTTTACCATAGTTGTTGTACAATTATTAGGTATAAATATATCTATTTTAGGTTAGAAAAAGGGGAGAGACGTTTTGTATTATTTTTCTGCTTGTGGGAATGCACCCACTCAATTGATTGTTATCCATATATAACTCTTTTAACTTTGAGAGTTGCCCAAGACTTGTGAGAATGCTCCCAATCAAAAGATTAGTACTAAGATGCAAATGAACTAGACTGCTCAAGTTACATAGTGATTCTGGAATTGAAGTGTTTAAGGCGTTTACAGAAAGATCAAGGACACTGAGAAAGGACAACATTCCAAGAGAATTTGGAATTGGACCATGAATATTGTTCCATTGAAGTTGGAGTTGCACAAGGCCACTAATGTTGGACAACCAGAAAGGAATGGTGGAATCAATCCAATTGAATGAAAGATCAAGTGAAGTAAGTGAAGTGAAATTACCATTTGAAAGAGGAGGAATACTTCTAATTTCACAAGCAACCAAGTTCAACACATTTATAGAAAGGAGCATGCTTAATCCAAGGAACCAATCTTTGTCCTCCCCAATGCCTCTAAACCTAGATAGGTCCAAGTGCTTCAGGGAGGAGAGTGTAGATACCCAGCAGAGATTATCGATCATCACCCGAGAGGGGTTAACACAAGAAATTGCAAGATCAAGATATTGCAAACTCGAGAGGTTTCCAAGATGGTGTGGAACCTTACCTAAGAAACCTGAACAAGAGAGGTTCAGATACCTCAAATCCCCAAAGGAGCCAAAGAATTTTGGAATGGCTCCTGAAAAATTGTTCCCGCTCAAGTCCATGTAATTCAAGCTTTTTAAATTCAGTAAGGAAGGATTTACCTCACCTCCCAAGCTGTATTTCCATTTAGCGACGTTACCGATTATTTGCGATAATGGGATGTTTTAGAGGTCAAGTTTCGAAGGGACCCAACCCGGGTCCTCCTACGTGGAAGGACACGTGGCGTCTAGCTCGACCCGAGGAGGGCCCCACTAGCCAACAACTCATCTTATTAAATAGAGGCCGACCAAGGTCGGCGACCCCTGACGAACCTATCAAGGATCCTCAGGATTGATGAGGATAACTTTAAAATCCAAGCACAACTGGCTCCTTGGTCAAAGAACAACCATGCTTGGAAAACGAGTTCTCCGACTAACATCTACACTCAAAACGTCAACATAATAGCGGCCAGGTGTCACCTCCTAATTCAAAGAACGTGGGCAAGCGATTCAAACGGATGTAACTTAAGGGCCAATCAACCACCAACTATGGAAAACTACACGCCACCTATTAACCAGTGAGGAACCGCTTGTAAGCCCAGCAGCGACAGCCCCCATGTCTGGGGACCCATATTATAATGATGAGTAAGCCGACCAATAGCAGGTCCATCACGTCAACCAGTAAGGGAACGCCAGCGAGCCGACCAACAGCAGGTCCCCACGTCCTGGGACCGTCTTGCTAATCATGAGACTTGAAGAAAAGGCTATAAAAGGAACATGAGATAACTTTGCAAAGGTTACAATCTATCTTACACTCAAAAGCACACCACGCACTCTCTATATCTAGAGCAGCCACCGGAAGCATAAGGGAATGCCTAGCTCCAGCCAAATACTTCCTTGTTACTGACTCTCACACCGGAGGGCTTTAGCTGGGACAACCTCCCAGCTCCCTGACGCTACTCTCCATTTCAGGTCATCAAGGTCATAGCAAAGACTAAAGAACCAAGCAAATACATCTAGCACCTCTCATAAAGAACACAAAGCCAGATATCCTAGTCCTCACCTACACCTCAGTCCGGTCCATTATGTGGACTGCCAGCATAGTCACCCCTTTTTGTGGCGTGATCAATTGGTTCCATTACCGGGAACGACATCTTTTTCACCATCACCAGTTTCTTTCTCAAACTGTGACTTAAATCCATGGAGAAGTATACTCCTACCACTCCATCAACCGTTCCACCTTCGGTAAACAAACAAACGGGAGTGGACCTCGTCACCCCCAACTCAAAAGAATTAGTTGGGAGAAGCATGATATAAGTTGCTCGTAACATAGGGCCCGCAATTAGCCATGCAGACGCCTCCTTCACCGAAGAAAAAGAGGATGCTCGGATTGTGAACTCTTAGGTGGAGAAGAACAAGACGAACGAGCAAGATCATTACCTGGAGGAAATAAAGTTCTGGGAATGCCAGAGACTTTACTTAACAGGGATTCAGGAGGCCAAACTCAAGATGTTCGAGCTCAATGAAAAAGCTAGAACTGTACCAAATACAGTGACGGCCTTTGAATAGGCCCTAGATCTTCAGAGAGCTACCTCAAAAAGCAAGGGCAAAGAAAAAGCCACTCCTCGTCCTGGTGTAAGATCTCGACTAGGAAAAAGAATGGTTAAGCAAGCGCCCAAACCAAGCGTACATAGTCGACTAACATTCCCAAGCGAAACCAGCCACCCTCTTCGTACAAGAGAACGAAGCGAGGAAGGCGAATCAAGGCCTAGGACAGAGGTGGCAAAAAGCAAAACGTGTGGGCACTGTACACATTCCCAACATTCAGGGGCAGGGTACCAGAAGGGTGGTCGGAACACGACCACCGAGGTGCAGAAATTGACTACTGCGACATCCATGGCAGTCGAGCAAGAGGTAAAATTCCTCTGTGGAAGACTTGAGGCCATGGAAAAAGGAAAACAAATGATGCTTACCCCAGCAAAAATTGGACCATTCAAAGAGAGGATGAGAAAAGCCCCATTGCCCGATAAAAAAATCCCCAACTTCGAATCCTATCAAGGCCTGACCAGCGCGGTCGACCATATAACGAGCTTTGAGGTCAAGATGATGCCGTAGCTCCTGATGATGAGGAAGCTTGGGGAAAGATTTACGCTGGAACCTTGAAAGGCAAAGCTTTGAAATGGTATATTGGTCTCCCACTAGACTCAATCGAAACATGGGATGAGTTTAGAGAGGTTTTTGTCACACAGTTTTCTTCGACCGGACTTCAACCAAAAAATCAAACGGACCTACGTAGCATCCAACAACGAATAAATGAATCAAACCACATACATGGACCGGTTCATGGCTATGGTTGACCAAATACCGATACATCTCCGAAGAATCCATTAAAAGGTGTTTTATTTCAGGACTACAATAGTGGACCGATGAGCAAGAGATGATTCTTCGTGATCAAGGTTCAAGAGGTGAAATGTACGCTTACGCTCTCCGGGTCATCAATACTGAAGAAGCGAAGAAAGATGGGAAAAAGAAAGAGCACGATGGAACGTATCGAGCTCATGAAAATTCGAACAAGGGAGGTTGGGGGTCAAAACTCAAGGAAGAGGATAACCGAGGCAAGAACAAGTGGGATGACATCGACTGGACTCCACTCACTACCACTTGCGAGCACATCATGAATGTATTGCTTGACCAAGACAAAATAGAGAGGCCGTGGCCACTAAAGGACACTAGTTATCCTCGGAACCCCAACAAATGTTGTGCCTTCCACAAAGACATTGAACATACGATCGAGGAGTGTATCAACATGAAGAAGGCTATTCAAAAGTTGATAGATAAAGGCGAGCTCAAAATGTTTGAGCAAAGAAGTAATAAACAAGGCGAAAGGCAAAGAGAGCCAGAGAGGAACCAAAATCCTCGGCCAAACAATCCTGGACCTAGGAACATCATTGATACCATCCAAGGAGCAGCGCCAAGTGGTACTCAGCTGAAACACATGATTTACAATTTGAATAATGTTGCCAACACCTTCCCTATAGAGAATGATGAAGGAGGGATTTCCTTTATGCCAAGCGAGCTTGCAATAAGTGAAACCGCCCGAAGACAACCTTTGACACTACGAGTTGGAATCCATAACAACGACGTCAAACGAATTTTGATTGATACAGGAGCGGGAAGGGATATCCTATACGATACCTGTTTCCAAGGGTTGAAATCGGGGGACGATCAACTCAGACCAAACAGCATACAGCTGGAGGGATTTACCAGACACAAAATCATGGTTAAGGGAACGATTACACTAGAAGTAGTCCTGGGAGAAGAAAGTACAGCTCCTCGAATGGAGGAGGTGGACTTTCTCCTCATTGACCTCGTATCCCCATACAATGCAATACTGGGGACACCCTCTCAGACCAAATTCCAGCTAGTCACATCAATGGCTCACCAGAGAGTCAAATTCCCAACAGACAAAGGGACGGGGATGGTATTGAGTGATCATGCAAGCACTTTAGAGTACATTTACAAAGAAAGAAAGTGCAAAGAGAAAATAATGATCACTCTACCCGAGGGGAAAATAGTCTAAGTAAGTAGGTCAACCAAGCGTCTCCGAGAAACGAAGGAGGAAATAATCCCTATGCTCCTCGAGCCAACTCAAGTATAGCAATAAAAGCGAAGCCGGGAACGCCACCGCCTACGAGCAAGACATCAATGTCGGATGCTCAAGGACCCATGAGAGCCGGTCATATTTCTAGGAAAAACAAGGCTGCTGTAAAAATAATCACAATAGAAAGTCTGGATACTGGGGACCACCCAGTCATCGAACCATACGAGGACCTAGATGAAATTGTGATCAACCTTGATTTCCCTGAGCAGAAAATTAAAGTTGGGCGAGAAATACCCGAGGAAGAGCGAGCATCGATCATGAAATTATTGAAAGAAAGTTTGGATGCGTTCGTTTGGAGGGTCGAAGACATGGAAGGCATAAGCAAGAACGCCGCTATGCATAGACCGAGATCGACTGCATTTTATCCCTATACAACAGAAAGCTCGAATCTTCTCCAGGGAAAAACAAACAGCCATCAAAGAAGAAGTATCCAAACTGTTACGGGCCAAAATCATAAAAGGAAGTTCTGTACGCGACTTGGATCGCGAATGCCGTCATGGTAGAAGAAGCAAGTGGGAAGTGGAGAATGTTTGTGGACTTCTTACCTTAACAAAGCTCGCCCAAAAGATCGGTACCTTTTGCCCGTGATCGACCAACTTGTCGACTTATTTTCGGGCACAAGATCCTCAATTTTATTGATGCATATTCTGGGTATCATCAAATTAAGATGTGGTTGGCCGACCGTATAAACACAACATTCGAGATGCATGAGGATTGTACTGCTATACCATGATGTCTTTCGCCTCAAGAATGCGGGGCTACTTACCGTAGAATGGTAAATAAGGTATTTGAGACCAAATGGAAGGAACGTGGAAGTTTACATCGATGACATGGTCATCAAAACCAAGCATTCTAACCATTTCGAAGACCTAAGAGAAACCTTCGCAAACCTGAGGAAGAATAAGATGAAACTCAACCCAACCAAATATGCATTTGGAGTGGTCGTGGGAAAGTTCTCGGATACATAGTTAATGAGAGGCGAATTAAAGCCAATCCAGAGAAGATAAAAGCCCTAGCAACGATGGATCCCCCAACATCTATCAAATATATCCAACGACTCAATGGTTGCATCACAACACTCAGTCGTTTTATAGCCAAGTCAGGTGAAAAAAGCTTACCCTTCTTCAAAACATTAAAGGGAGGTAAGAAATTTGAATGGAACAATGACTATGACAAAGCTTTTGAAGAGCTCAAGGGATATCTTGGTCGACCACCACTCCTTAGCATCCCAGTACCCGAGGAGAAATTATATATGTACTTGACAGCATCGGACTCACCAGTGGCTGCAGTCCTTATCAGAGAAGAGAATAAGCTCCAGAGGCCAATCTATTATGTTTCTCATGCCTTGACAAAAGTTGTGGGGAGATACTTGGAGGTTAAAAAGCTGGTCCAAGCACACTCAATAGTAGTATACACCAACTTTCCTCTCGAAAAATCTTGCACAAACCGGACATGGCGGCGTAATGTTTAGATGGTCGGTAGAACTATCAGGGTATGGAAACGAATATGAGCCTAGGAAAACAATCTAGACACAAGTATTGGCGGATTTCATCGCTGAAACTTCATTCACGGACAAAAAGGCCAATTAGGAGCAAGTTTTGATGATCCCACCCTAAGACCAAAGAAGTAAACATCAAACAAAAACAAGACCGCACCTCTTTAATACCGGACTATGTTTGTAGATGGGTCGGCAGACCGACGTAAGTTGGGCGTGGCTCTCATTGCTTGTTCCGTAAAATGAGAGTTGAGCATGACCTCGAGATTTGAATTCAAAGCTTCAAACAACCGCTGCATTATGAGGCATTGATCGCCGAATTGAGCTCACACAAAGTTTGGGGGCCGAGAGCATTGTGATTTATAGCGACTCCCAATTGATAGTTAAACAAGTATTAGGCAAATATGGGGTGAATCACCCAGTACTGACCAAATACCAACAGTTAGTCCAAAAACTACTAGAAAAATTCAAATACCGAACCGAAGTAAATCTTTGAGAAGGAAACTCTCGAATGACTACGCTCCAAAGTCGCATCCTTGGAAAAACGAAGAAGTTCCACCTAATGTTGAGCTTATACTTTCAAAAACCTTGCAATCGACCAAGAACAAGTCATGGCGATCACAATGCCCCAAGATGTTGGATTGATGATATGAAGGAGTACATTGAGCAAGGCATTTTGCCTAGGGATAAATGTGACAAGTGCCAAATATTTGCAAACATTTCGACTTCCTCGGTCCAACATACACCGTGTGGTTGCAGCCTTGGTCGCTCGATATGGGGAGTAGGCCTCATCGGCCCTTTCTCAAAGCTGCCACGTATGTGAATACATCATTGTCACAAGGATTACTTCACCAAATGGATAGAAGCAAAAACCGCCGCCAAAGATAACCGAAGATCAAGCAATAAATTTTCGTATACGAGCAAGTCTTCTCGGCCGCTTTCGACTTCCCCGAATGATCGCTCTCCGACCATGGCACTCTGCCAAGAAATTCACAGCTGAAGCCGCGAAAGGTCAATGTTAAGCACCGAATGTCCTCGATAGCTCACCGCAAGGCAACAAGCAGAGGCCGGAAATAAAAAGATCCTACATGCCTTAAAAAGAGACTTGGGTGATAAAAAGGAAGCCGGGCCGGAACAATTGCCGATTGTCCTCATGGGAATCGTAACTTCGCCCGAGGGTCCACTAGTGAAACCTCGCTTGCACTCACTTATGTTCGAGGCCATGACACCAGCTTGAACTCCTCGACCTCAATAATTTAGAAGAAAGAAGAATCGAT
>CM028378.1:125925049-125950121 GCA_013146195.2 Codonopsis lanceolata
AAAAGTGGCCAAGAAGCTTAAGTTTTGTCATAGCATGCATCGAATCCTCTTAATACTCACATATGGCTCTTGTGGGATACTTTGCTGCAGATTAATTTCTTTAGGGCCTCTGATCAACATATTACTGTCTGAATTTCTGGTCAAAACTTTAGTCCAGTTTTGGCTACTTTTGTTTATGCAAAGTGCACTAGGGACGAACGGCAAGCTTTGTGGACTGATCTCTTAAATATAAGTACGTCTATTTCTGAGCCGTGGTTAATAGGAGGTGATTTCAACATTATTTCCAGTACATCAGAAAAGTTGGGCGGCAATGGATATGATTTTAATAGTATGGATGATTTTAACAATTTCTTTATTCAAGCTGGAATGACGGATACGGGTTTTGAAGGTAGTATTTATACTTGGTGTAATGACCATCAAGGAGGTGGTAGAATTTGGCAACGCTTGGATCGTGTTCTTGTGAATGGATTTTATAAAGCAACTCTTCCCCCGATTCGTGTAACTCACCTTAGCCGCGTTCATTCTGATCACTCGCCATTACTTCTGGATTTGAAAGTTATTAATAAACCTAAGGGTATATTTCGCTTTCAACGTATATGGTTGGATCACAAAGACTTTTTGGAATTCGTGAAAATGCAGTGGAACCATCCTGTTGTTGGTTCTCCTATGGAAATTCTGCACAGGAAGTTGGTTTTGCTTCGGCGTGAACTCAAAGTATGGAACTGGAAGGTTTTCGGACATGTTCAACAGAGAATTGCGAAGGCTCAAGACGATGTTTTAAGACTGGAATTTGCTCTTCAACAATCGTGGGACGATAATGTTCATGATCAGCTTTGTCAGTTTAAGAAGGATCTTGTCCAACTTGTTCAGTGGGATGATGAGTTGCTCCAACAAAAGGCTTGGACCAGTTGGCTTAAAGACGGGGATCGGAACACGGCCTTCTTTCATGCTTCAATTAGAGATCATGCGGCTAGGAATGTTGTTAAGATCAAGCTTCCTGATGGGTCTTGGTGCACGGACAATGCTGCGCTAGGTGACATGGTTGTTCAACATTTTTCTGATTTGCTCACATCTGTTCAGCCAATCATAGAGGAAGATATTTTTTCGGGTATAGTTTCTCGTGTAGATGCCCAAGACAATAATAGGCTGCTTTCTATTCCCACCAATGCAGAGGTTTGGGATGCGGTTAAAGGTTTAAATGCTGATAGCGCTCCGGGACCAGATGGTTTTACAGGTCACTTTTTCCAAGGATGTTGGTCGATTGTGGAGAGAGACGTGGTAGAGGCAGTTCAGGATTTTTTTCAAGGAGCTAAGTTTCATCGAGGTATGTCCTCTACAGTTATGATTCTCATTCCAAAAACTGATTGCCCTAGCAGTTTCGGCGATCTTCGTCCAATAAGTTTATGTAACTTTACGTGCAAGATCATTTCAAAAATTATGGCCACCCGTTTGGAGGATATTTTACCAAAAATTATTTCTTTAGAACAATCGGGTTTTGTTAAAGGTCGGGCGATTCACGAAAATGTTGCTCTAGCTCATGAGTTGATTAGCAAACTTGATAGAAAGATTTGTGGGGGAAATGTGGCCTTCAAGCTTGACATGTCTAAGGCATATGATCGCCTCGAATGGGCTTTTTTTCTTAGAGCTTTACAGGTGTTTGGTTTTAATCCCGAGGTGTGTGATTTAATTTCCCGTCTTCTCAAAGATATATGGTACACGATCAGGATTAATGGCACAAATCATGGCTTCTTTTCTTCTACTCAAGGGGTTCGGTAAGGGGATCCGATTTCTCCTCTTCTGTTCATATTGGCTCAGGAGATTCTATCTATAGCCGTTAAGAAAGGTTTTTCAGAGGGGCGGATGATTCATTATGGGCATGGTCGAGGAGATATGGCTATTTCTCATTTACTTTATGTGGATGACATGATTTTCTTTTGTAACGCGAGCAAAAAATCTGTTACTCAGCTTCGGAAAATCTGGCAGCAATATGAATACTCTTCGGGCCAGGTGATTAATTTCCAGAAAAGTGGTTTTTATACTTCGTCCCATCTTCCAAGAAGTAAGGTTCAGAATATTGTTACGTGGTCAGGCTACATGCCTCGATCTTTTCCTATGGTGTATTTGGGTTTGCCTTTATTCAAGGGCCGTATCAAACGCGAGTACTTTGAGAAACTTGAACCTCGGGTCCGGAAGAAAATCGAGGGATGGAAGTCCCGCCTTCTCTTTCGAGTAAAATTGGCTCTTAAAATTGTGCTCTTCTGCTTTTGTGCAAAGATTCTATTTATGCTTTTTCAGTTATTAAAATTCCCCAATCTGTTCTTCGTCGTTTGGAAAATGCTATGGCTAACTTTATGTGGGGTAGTTCTGGAGAACATAGAACCCATTGGGTTTCCTGGAAGAATATTTGTCGGCCTATTTCAGAAGGTGGTTTGGGTATAAGATCTCTCTCTAATATGATGGATGCTCTTCATGCTAAGCTTGCTTGGAGTGTTATGCAGGGAAAGAGTTTATGGGCTCAGTTTATGTCGCATAAATATAAGAACAATGGGAATTTCTTTATCACTAATAATGCATCTCACATCTGGCGGGTCGTGCATAATCACATTAATGATTTAGTTCCTTTCTGCAGGTGGATTGTAGGCAATGGTAAGATATCTTTTTGGAATGACAATTGGCTTGGAGAAAGATTGGAGGGTCCTCTTCCTTTAGATATCAAAGTTACTATTCGAGAAGCCTTTGATAATCTAGATGATTTCCTCCCTCAGATTCCTGTTGCTTATCATGAAGCTCTGCGTAACCTTCAACTTCAGGATAATATTCCTGATCGTATGGTGTTCAAACTTACTACTTCAGGTTGCTTCAGCTCAAAGGTTTATTTAGAACATTGCCGATTGCATTCTCCCAACCTTCACTGGGCGGATAAAATATGGCGTCCCTGGATCCCCACGAAGGTCAGTGCTTTTGGTTGGAAGCTGTTTCATGGCGCAATCCCGGTTGATTTAAGGCTTCATTCCCGTCAGGTCCATGTGTTTTGTCGATGTGTCTGCTGCACAAATCACCCGGATAGGGAGTCGATCAGTCATTTGTTTTTTCAATCAGAGATAGCCACGGTTCTATGGGGCAAGCTAGCGTATTCTTTTAACAAGATTGCTGCTTTCTCGTCTATCCCGCACTTATTTCATGTTTGGCTTGATGGTTCTTCCTCCCGTAATCAAGTTGAGGCTGTTATGGTGGGCGTAATGCTATTTGCCTGTTGGGCTATATGGAAATCTCGTTGTAGTGCGACTTTTGAGAACATTCCTATAAATGTTGGGCAAATTTATAAACAGGTCCTTGAAGGGGTGGCTGATATGATGAAAATGTATAAACCTAAATCTAATTGTTCTTCTTTGGAAAAGAGGTGTCTATCTATGCTGAATATTCAGGTTATGTCTCCTTGGCCTTGTAAAGGTTTATGGATTTGTTGGCAGTGTTCCTCCCCCCTTTTTTTCAAACTGAACACCGATGGTTCATCAGTGGGTGGGGTTGCTACAGGTGGAGGGGTTATTCGTGATCCAAGTGGAGTGTTTGTTTATGGTTTCTATCGTTATTATGGTACAGGGACCAATAATAAAGCCAAATTTTCTGCTCTGCGAGATGGTTTAAAGATTTGTCGTGCTCTGTCTCTTGAACATGTTATCGTTGAAGTTGATTCTTTGCTGGTGTATAAGGTTATTAAGGGTTTGATTTGTTGCCCATGGGCCGCGGAATACGAGTATAGACAATGTTCATCTCTTATTGGTAGTTTTGGTATCCATCATTGTTGATTCTTATGTTAGATTTATATCTGTTCAGTTCATTACATTAGTTTTATACTTCAGTGGCTAATCGGGCTACGTATCGATTAGCGTGGCAACTGTGTATAGAACTTTGCCTAGTATAGTTTTTATAGGACTTTACAGGTTCAGCGGAAGACCTCTTCAAGCTTCACCGGAAGACCGCCAAAGCCTACAAACGGTATCTTGTGTCCACTGGTCTCTCATGACGTGTCCTATCCAAATAATGACTCATTGGATTAATTCAAACTTATCCTGATCATTGTTTGAATTAATCTAAGACATTCCCTGACACATCAAGCCGCCGAAAGCAACTTTCCGAAAAGCAGGAAGACTTTTCGCCCGAACAAAGGAAAGGTGAAAAGCATCTGCCTCCCTACTGCCTCGCAACAACTCTCGATCGACACCTAAATCGCCCACTTTTTGAAGATCTCGAAATCATTCCCGCTCTAGATATCGTGGAAGACGAAAATCCTTGACCCATGCATTTAATGCATTCATAAAAGAGCTGTTGAAGTATTCGTCTTCTCCAACGGATCTTTTGAAGTGCACCTGCTATAAATACTGCCATTAAAGACTGGAGAAATAGACAACTATACAGAATCGATCGAACACTTAAAGAATTGCTCTGAAACTCCATAACTCCAAGTCTTACAGCTCAGTGCAATCAAGAGATCCTCAACAGATCTAGAAGTCCTCGTCAACAACAAGAAGTTGTTCATCAACACTTATTGTTTTAACTTCTTGTTGTTTACATTCATTAACTATATTACATCTAATTAAATATCTTGTATTTACAGATATTTAATTCCCTAGACCCCAAACACAAGTCAATATTTTGTACACGATCCATTAGGGATATTCTTTGTAATTGATCTAGTGGAAAATATAGTGCACTATTTAAATCCAAGGTTGACTGCCTTGGTGGTGGACGTAGCACTCTTTATAGTGTGAACCATCCCAAAATACTTGTGTTATTCCTTACTGTTTGTCTGATATTTGAATTGTTTAGTACTTTGATTATCTTTATCCGTTTACAGCAGAACTTAAGTAACTTGTCAAAGGTCTACCGGTAGTCCTTATCGGCAGACCTGGAACAACTACCTTGAAGGTCTTCCGCTACTTCAATCTTTTCAATAGATTGCAAGTACCTTTCAAAGTATTTACTAAAAAGTTTTAAGTGTTTAATAAGCTATTCAACCCCCCCCCCCTTCTAGCTTATTATCGTGCCCATTGGGACCCACAATATTTTTAGAGAAGGGAATAAGGTTGCAGACCGTTTAGCAGCTTCTGCCCATGTCACCAGGAATGATCGAGATTTTGACATGGTTGCTCATCTGCCCAGGGAGGTACGTAGTGCTCTTCAACAGGATGCTCTGGGCCTTGCTACTTTTAGGAAATGTACTTAAGCTTTATTTGTTTTTCTTAAAGGTCAGGCTCCTTTGTCCCCCCTTTTTAGGTAAGGCTGGTTGTCCCCCTCCTGTTTGTACTTCTTTTTTGTTCTTTTATATATTGCGCAGGGTGCTGCCCCTGCTTTCTTAAAAAAAAAAAAAGTTATAAATACAATAGGTTTAATTGAGAAACCCACAATTTCCAATCTATTCTCAAATACAAACGAGAGACCGAAATAGGGATACCCCAAAATTTCAATGCCAACGAATGTTCTCCAAATATCTCTCACAAGTGGCAATAAACAGAGTTGTCAATAACTACAAATTGTATTGCATGACACAAGCAAACTAAGGGGGAGTATTAATTTATATAAGAGCTTGGCAAATTGTTGGAATATGCCTGCTGAAACAATGCTTATTCATTTGCACATTTCGGATCACCTTTCTCTGTTTGTTCCCATTACTACATATAATAACAAGTGACTAAAAGGGTTGCGTACCGGTTAGTGTGGCAACTTGTTGAACATTGCATAGGTCTTAGATAAAGCGAGTTCGAGTCTTAGTCATATTCTTACATGATAACCTCAGTAGACCAGTTTCTCAGTACACCAGTACCAGCAGACTTGCTATAGGATGATAACCTGTTTAAAGATATCGTACCAGCAGACTTTCTACGGGTTGATTGTTCCCTCCTCAACTATGTCGACCAACATATCTATCTACTAGGAGATAAAATCTTTAGAGGAACATCAAACCAGCAGACCTTTGATCCATCTTGGGATGCACGTGCAAACTTAAGTGGAATTATTATAGACGTTCATAAACGACAAAATACTCAAGTTTCTCCTACAAGTCAACTTTCAGAAGCGGCTTGATAGCTCTCAGACCTGCAAGATCTATTTGGATTTTATTCAATAAATATCCCTCTTTACAGTTGGTTTTCAAGTTCAAATGTATCTACTTTATTAGAAAACCAAATGTCATTGTACCATTTCGTCAGACCTCCTTAACAGTGACACATCTACTCTGTTTGACTTTTGGATAACCTTTTTCAGTGAGATATCTCCCAGAATATCTTTATCATACAGTCTATAAGATTTAATCTTATCCAGTGAAACCACTCCAACGGATACAAGATCATTCAAAGATAGTCTCAACGAATCTATCGATCTCCATCTATAAAAGAAATATCCTCGTCATTATTCAACAATAGAGTGAACTAGCGGATGCTAGAGTGAGAATGATCACTGTGGAAAACTCAAACCTTTACAAACACGTTCTGTGGATTCCAAGGAAGAAAAGTAAGAAGTGAGGAAGAGTAATCTACAAAAGCTACAAAGATGAAGAACAGTGTCTTGGTCAAGAAACCTTTTTCTTGATTTGAGCTCTTTGATTCCTTTCAAAGAATTTAGTCTTTACAGCGCCTCATAAATCCAATCCTTTGGTAGAGATCAAGCACTCCAGATTTCGTTGAAGACAAATCTCCAAAGATGTCCAAGGAAGAGGAAGAACTGTCTGTCTGCATTGCATTCATAACATCGTACTTGTATTTCATTGCAAGGGTTGTTGGTTGCGCAATTATAGGCCATCATTGGGAGTTGAGTGCTCAGCACTCAATTGCTCAAATATTGATTATTTGAGCAACCAATAAAATTGTTTTCTCATATTGAATCTACTTGACTCCACTTGTTCCTGACTTGCTCTAAAATCTCTGAATGACTAGTTCTTGACTAGAGAAGGAATACTGGGGAAGAAAGTAGATTACTAGGTTAAAGAGTTTTAGTTGATGTAATAAATATGTTTGCCTTTGAGTAAACCTCTGTTGTATTTGCAAATATTACATATCCTTCAAACTCAGCTCTGATCTCTCTTTCATGTTATTAAAATGTTTTGATTTTCTCAAACTATCTATTCTGTAACTCATATGTCATGCATCTAAAGAAGAGTTAAGTATGTTGTTTTGTTCTGAACATATATTCGTGTATAGCTGCTTAAATCTTCTAAAAATATATCTGTATTGCTTGAACCTTTTTGCTGCCAAACCTCTTTTTAGCATACAGATTATCTACAATCTGCCAGCAGAATTCATTACTCAGCTTTAAATAAGTCTGCTAATCAGTGTTACCAGCAAACGTGTCTCTTCTTCAGATTGTCTTATCACGAAAGGCATTTCACCAATATTCTTAAATGAATGATGAGATAATTTTTAAAGTGGTAATATAGGTTATTCACTCCCTCCTCTCTCTTCTGACCTATTTGACCATATACATGTGACCTACACAAATCCAAAATCCATTAGAAAACCAATGTGTGTCAAAGTCAACTTCAATTCAAATACATCGAGGACACTCTAATAACTCTAAATCATAATAAGATTTTCAATCCTAATTATCCAAGGAATTTGAGATACTAATTTTAACAAATCTCCACCATTGACCAAATTTCGTAAAGCCGTCAAAAATCGCCTCAAATTTGAAACATCCTTGAACTCCATCTTCATGATCGTCTTCAAAAAATCTAGTACATATTGCAAAAATGTTGTCCTAAAAAAAAAACTTGCAAATTGATCTTCACATTCTTTTTAACTAGGATTTCAACTAAGAGCTCAAATACCAATTTGTTATGCAGAAGCCAAAGTACAAATACTAGTTGTACAAAAATCTAAGGACAACAAATATCTTCCCAATATCTCTCACAAAAAGAGTGCTAACCGGCAACAAACGAAAGAGCTTCACAAGGGGGACTACAAATTGGTACCATGACCCACACACAAACCAAGAGGGGAAGATTTTTTTACATTTTTACTAGTTTATCGGTATTTTTTCTACATATTTTAATTATAACTATACTAGATTTTTATATCCATACCTATGGCACGATGTCAATATATTTGATTTCGTTAATTGAAATAACAGTATCTAAATAAAAGGTACTATTTAAAAAAATGTTACAGTTAAGGGGTATATTGCTTCAAGTGATAGTTGATAGATTGATGTTTTATAAGGAGTAACTGTTTGAAAGATTAATAATAGAATGTGACTTTGTAATGTAAAAATAAAATATAGGAAGAACATTAAATTTTTTAAAATAATTTAATTCCAACCTTTGAATAGTCATAATCAATTACCTAATTATTTCATTTTTATAATATAAATACTCAAAAACATTTAAAAAACATATACTTTATTAATATTTATAATATAATTAATTGTTTTTTTTAAACGATGTAACGCGGGTCAAATCCAACTCCAATGGCCCAATCCTAATAAATCTGTGACTCTCTAATAACTCTAAAAATTTCCATCCTAATTATATCCAAGAAATCTCTGACACCAATTTCCTAGGCACACGTGTGCATGTCAACTAATGAAGTTGAATAGTTGATCTATTTAAATAGAAAAGACATACTACTTACTTTTTTGTTTGTGAGATTTAATAAATATTGGTCAAAACCTAACACCAATAGGAATAGTTGAAAAGACACTGCCTTTTTTTTTAGGATTCGAGTCATTATCTTGTCAATGCCCAATTGATTTATTTTAGATTTGAAGAGACAATAAGACATTGAAATATATTGTTATTTAATGTGACATATGAAAACTTAATTACTCCATCCGTTTCGGTAAAGAGCGATTCATATTTTAGAGTTAATTTTTTTAAAATGTTATTTTTAGCAAATGATTAATAATAAAATAATATTTTTATATATTAATTTTTAAAAATAAACTTTTTAAGTAAAATATTTTAAAATAAAATAGTTTATTTTTTATCTAAAACAGGAGGAAATAGTAATTAATGAATTCGGTTATTGTCTCTCTGTTATCAAATAATTATCCTCATTTATATTTTTTTTATTCTAAAATAACGGTTCTATTTAAATTTTCTTTAAAAAAACGTTTTAATCACACTTTATCCTTACTTTTTTACATACATTAATTACGTACATGTATAGAAGGACATTACACGAATATTTAAAAATTAATTACTTTTTATTAAACGATGCATTAAGTTAGAGGGAGTATAAGGGATATATTATATTTTCATGGGCAATAGCATTTTAAAAAGATTATTGAATTTGAACTTTTTTATAATAGTGTGTATGCACAGTATAAATATGACAATAAAATAACATACTATTCTGCAGTGAATTCTATATTATTATGTGTAACAAAAAAAAAACTCAATACGCTCCTAAATAATTGTCATATTTTTCTCTTCTGTCTATTCTAAAAATAATATCATGTTTCCAAACTTTTTGTTTTAGAAAAATAATTTCAACATTTTATCCTTACATTTTATTTTTTTTATTTTTAAAAGGTTGGAAGGGGTATAAACCTTACCCCCAATCCTTATTTTTTATTATTTTATATAATGTCTTGAAAAGCTATAATTATAGATATATGATGTTTTTGATGTGACTAGAACAAATGATGTTTTTGGTGAAGCTTTGAACACCCGACCTCTTGGTTGAAATGAGTGATGTGCCAAGGTACCTCTAGTAGGGCTTGAACACTCGACCTCTCCGTTAAGATAAACGAGCAGGTAAATGTTGCCTTTGGGTAAGGCTTGAACAACAACATTATCTTTGAAAAGACTTGAATACCCGGCATTTCTATGAAAAGTTGTAAAGTTCAGGGTATCTCTAGTGGGAATTAA
Organism: Codonopsis lanceolata; assembly: GCA_013146195.2. Taxonomy (NCBI): domain Eukaryota; kingdom Viridiplantae; phylum Streptophyta; class Magnoliopsida; order Asterales; family Campanulaceae; genus Codonopsis; species Codonopsis lanceolata. The sequence goes on from CM028378.1 coordinate 125,934,912, forward strand.
ACACTCAACCTCTCCGTTAAGAGAAGTGAACAGTATCAGTTGAGTTAGAGCTCGTTGGTTCCTTGCTTTTTATTTGTACTTTAAATGTAGCCCACATGTACATAGGTTTTAAAAGAAACTAACGATCATACAAATTTATGAAACATTGTCTTACGAGTATTTTTTTTATAATACGAATCTTTATGATTTAATTTATCGTGTTTTAGTGTGTTGAGCTGTAAAAAAATACGACTTTATATCTATTTTACGAATTATGATATATATGACGATTTTACATAATATGTACTCTTTTTTTAATATGTATAAACGAGTAATTATTTAGAAATAGAAGTAGTAATTCTTTCTGCACAATGTCCTAAAAGCTGGAAAAAAAAAAAAAAAAAACTGATCATGTCATGGAACCTTCTATCGTTAGCATAAAGAAGCATACGTGGGCCATTATTCCAAAAGATGAGCTTAAATCATGCTATTTTATCTATTAAAATCACGCTTCATGATCATATGGAGTATTTATTACTATTATTATTATTATTAATTATTACTAACGCATTGGCACTTGTTTCATTCCATCGGTAATTAAAATCACAATCACTAACCACCGCGTTCATGATTAATAATAGTCCTTTCACCATTTAAACATCAATCATTAAATAGGGCAACCATTGTCTGCATTGAGGTATAAATTAGAATCACCTAATCACAAAATTTAAATAAGCAAAATAAAATTATTTGAATACAGTTTGATTTCGGTTTTGAAAATTAGAAAATCGTCTGGTTCGATTCGGTTTATTATCGAACCACACCAAACCAAACCGAAACAAACCAACTTATATATTTTTATTTATTTATTATAATATATTATTACATTTGTTAACTATTTTGAATTTTTTGATTATCTTATATGCATAATCTAGGTCTTTGATTTAGTTATATAATCTAATATACAATAGAGCTCATATTCACACATGTACAATTGACTAAAGCTATTTTGATGTTAAGATTTAAAAAATTTAACGGTTGTGATTCACCCTTACATTCACATGTGTAAGAGTAGTTATCCACTTTTAACTCCATATTACAAAGTCACCCCTTACAATTAATATTATGTTTTGAACAATCACCCCTTAGAGGGGGTTTAACGATGGATTTAATGGGACTAATATTAGGATTTAGCTATACAACGCAGTAGTAAGGGCGAATCGTATATGATTTGGCCATCTTTGGTAGATGGGCAAAAGACCCCATTTTTTTCTTGAAAAAAAGCAGGGGAGGCCCATTTTCCCTTCCCGCCACTCCTCTCTCCCTCTCCAAATGTGTGGACTCTTTTTTTTTTCTTTTTCTTTGATTTTTAGTTTTTTTCTAAGTAAAAAAAATAAAATATATATTTTTAAGAAGTACACATTTTTATCTATAAATAAAGACTTGTTTTGATTCATTTTGACACCAAATGAATTTTTTTCAAACTTTAAAGTTATTGGAGATAAAGATAGTGGGGTATAATAGATTATTGGGGTTTGTGTCAAACTGTTGTATGAGTTTTTTGTTTGGATAACTTATGGGTATCAAATTAATTTTTATATTTATTTTTAATGAGTTATGTAATATATGGGGATCTAATTAGATCCATCGTTGTACATGCTCTTATAAAACATCACTTTTATATTAAGATAATCTCGTAATAGAGCTCAGTTGATTAACTGGCCGTAGGAATTGATTCTAGCCGCAAAATCAAACGGTCACGAGTGAGTTACATATAACTCCTTACAAATAATCTCTATCAACTATGGGTCGAGTTCGAATTATGCCCCTTAACTACCACTTGAAGTAATGTACCCCTTCTACTGTAACATTTTTTTAAAATCGCACTTTCTATTTAGACATTGTTGTTTCAATTAACAAAACATATATATTGGCACCGTATCATAGGCACAAACACAAAGATCTAATATATATATATATATATATATATATATATATATATATATATATATATATATATATATATTAAGCACACCCATTATGGTTAGAGTTGTTAAACCAGATGGTATAGAGATGTTAAACAGAGTGGTTCCAGTGGTTTCGGGCCAGACTTAACAGCCAGTGAGCCACCTCTATCAACTTTATTCATGATTAATAATAATTGTTTCACCATTTAGGGCAACCATTGTCTACCAATACCATTTCGGTTAGAGATGTTAAAGAGGGTGATTCTAGCTGTTTTGAGTCAATCTTAAATTACTAATATTGTGAATCTACCTAACCCTAATCATATCGGGCTTCGGGGCTTCCGAAATCGAACGGTTCTGTACAAAAACAAGGGTGAAACCTCAGTCGGTTTATTTTCTTAAGTTTTTAATGGTTTTCGTACCCTACGTTTTGTTTTAATCGAAAAAAGACAGTTTAGTGTGAAATGATGACTGTGTTATTAATGAACCGACGTGCTAAGGAACACTTACTCAGTGCATCGCGATGCATCGATTTATGCATCGCGATGCATTAATCAATGCCTGAAAATGCATAGTGACTCCAAGATGATGCATCACGATTGAAATAAATTGAACTGCTATCACAAACCAATGCATCACGATTTGAAGTTTATGCATTGCGATTGAAATGTTAGTAGTGGATCGTGATTTAAAATTATGCATCGGCATTCAAAGTTGATGCATTGCAATTCAATTTTTAAGCATTGGATCAAGCAAAAGATGAATCGCATATGTTCACAGTAACAGAACCATCAAGTAAATCTCATATATTCGTTCCGTAGCTTAAAGCATTTTGATTTTAGAAATGCCTACGGATATTATGCTAATTGATAAAATTTTGGTCAACAACACTATATTTATGTAATCCTCATCATTAGTTAAACAACAATTCACGTGAAATTCACCAAGGAGTAGTTTCACCCAAAAACAACTTTGGGGATTTCTATAGATGATTAAGAGCGAAATGGAAGCCTACCAATGTCGGTCGAGGACTTTATCAACTGTCCAAACATGGGGGGTCTGTTCAACAACTGGAAGATATGTATCTCCATCCCATTAATTTTGACTTTCACTATTGATACAAGAAAAGACTGATTCTGGGTAATTGAGAATGACAGAAAGATTGGGGAGGGTCAAGTAGCATTTGATTTGGTGGTCGGTGTGTGAGGGGGTGGGGGAGGGAGGGTTGGGATAAAAACATGTAGGAATAAATTTGGGTCGGTATGTTATGAATTTTCAATCATTTTAGTATTTTATATTTTTTTATAAATCACTAAACTCTACTCAACACACGCATTTGTCAATATGATGCATCGCTTGATATCAGAAGTTGCATGTATTTGTCATCACAATACATCGAAAATGGACTTTATCAATTTAAAAAAATATAGGATATTAGGGCGGTTGAAAATTCACCATAGTATACCAGTCCGTAATTTTCTATTATTTTTAGGATTAATTGCAGGTCAATCTTTTTTGGTTGAATTATAACCGCCTATGTCTCTTTTATTTATTTTAAACCGCTAAAGTATATTTTTTAAAGGAAAAATGATAAAGATACCCTTAATGAAAAAAAAGGTGCAGGAAGGACAAAGGTCATGCCTAAATTTAGGCATCGCAATGCAAATTAAAAAACATAATCGTGTTTTTCATGAAAAAGAAGGGGTGGCTCTGAATCTCCCCCCCCCCCCCTAATTCCTTCATTGAAAATGACAACTCTCACATTGAAAATATTCTCTTTATTTCGGGTAAATAGTCCCCGTTTGAAAGTCAAATTTTTTAAGAAAATGACATTTTTAGTAGCTCATTAGTAATAAAATGACAATTTTGTATTTTAATTTTTAAAGTGGATTTTCTAAGTGAAACATTCAAAAATGGAATAGTGAACTTTTTGCCTAGAACGGAAGGAGGGAGTAACAATTCTCATATTGAAAATGAACATTTCTTTGAAAATACCAACATCCAGTTGAATTACTATACCATATAGATTCATACATGAAATCACAGTTTGAAAAAGAGCAAATGCACACGAAAAGTCTTGGTTTACTTCTGACTATGTATTATAACCAGAAGGAAGCCATGAGAAAGAGCGAGCATTTCAAAGCCAAGCTCCAGTCCCATTTGCTCATAAATTTTATGTTTTTCTTACAAATTTCTTATAAAGTTCTAGTTTTTTCTTATACATTTCGGCTTCTTACCCGGCGCTTTGAGCCATTGCGGAGATCTCCTCGGAGTGCCCATAGGTGAGACATTTTTCATTTTCTTCTTTCTCTCTTTCTAAGATCTACAACTATGCATCTTAGCTTTCGATGCGAGCATCGGAGGATGCCCAATTTTTTACATTACGATGCAAAAATTTGGGTGGACTTCAACTATCCATTGTGGCACCTTTTTTTTCATTGCAATGCCCAATTTTGTGGGACTTCAATCCATTGCGACACAAGGATTTTTCATTGCAATGCCCAATTTTGGTGGGACTTTAATATTCCATTGTGACGCACGGCTTTCGCTTTGCGATGCCCAATTTTGGGTGTGGGCTTTGTGCGCGCATTTGTTGTCCATTAAGGGTATATTTATCATTTTCATCCTCAAAAGTATACTTTATCAATTGAAAACAAATTTCATGAATTTTTTTCGATTATAATTTTATCACAGTGGACTAACCCGAATTTCTCTCTTGTTTTTATTACTATTATCAAAACAAAAAAAAAAAGCCCATGGGCTAAACCACCTGCGCAAAAAAAGCATGTTGTAAAAGTACAAGAATTGGAAGCCCTGAGTTTGTATTATTTTTTTGGGTCTAAACAAGTCAGGATCATACATTAGAATGTGTATTTAAATGATTAGATATCGGATCCACCGTTAACTTGTCAATCAGTAATTGATTTTGTTTAAATAATTAATTTTGTTAATATACTAATTGATAAGTTAACGGTGAATCTGACATTAGAATAGAAGATGGAATACACTTTTGGAGCCAACCCAATACCCACGAGGCTGTGGCCTTTTTAACATCCCTAATTACGGTTTCTATTGTTTGGTTGCAAATAAAAAGGCCTGCAAGTTTCTGCTCGTTTGCTTAAACAAAATGATTTAAAGTACTATCAATTTTTATAAAAATGAATTGATCTATAAATGGTGTGTGCATGTGTGTGTGGGCATTTGTGTATACTGTATATTCTATCAAATATGTAACAAGGGAGTGAGAAAGAGAGATTATATGGTGTGGCCTTCAAATAAAAAAACTTTACTTAGAATAATCTTGTAATAATCGACCTTGTCTTTGACAATAAATAAAAAAATTAAAGACTAAAGTAACTGCGTATACATTTTCACCCTTCAAAAGTTATTTAATGTCAAGTATCTAACGACATTCATCTCAGGAATTATTGATTAGCAAAAATGTCGTAATTAGACCAACAATGCACAAAATTCAAATATAGTGATGCACGGCAGAAAAAAAGTAATGTACATAAATTTAACGTATGGTACACTTATCCCAATATGTGTGAGTGTGCGTTTCGTTACTATTTTTGTATTAGGGCCGGCAAAAGTCTCATTTTTTTCCGACATATCCCGACGTTCGACCCGATCTCGTCTCGACATTTTTCGATGCCGACCTCGATCCCGACTTTATCGGGATTTTTCTCGTCCCGACTTATTTTGGGACGGTATTCGGGATAATTATCAATCCCGTCGGGATTTCCGACCCGTCCCGACTATCAATCCCGTCGGGATTCCCAAATCCCGACCCGTCCAAACTATTTTTTATATATATTTTTTTATAAATATTGTGAGTGATAAACAATGTCTATTTTGTGTTTGCTAAAATTACTTAATGATGTTTGTTAAATTTATTTTCACAATTAATGTTGTGGTTTTTTTGTCTATCACTTTTCTGCACTTAGTGTAGCTCTTCTCCTGCGAGTGAGAGATGTATTTTGTTCATAATGATAGATTCATCAATATCCACCATTAAGTAAATCTTCAAGTATACTTGTAAATATATAGTTTGAAATCTTAATCATGACGGAGCCATTTTAAAAATATTTTAATGTCATAAAATATTGTTCATAAATATTATAGTCGGGATTACGGAATTTTTATCCCCCGATCCCGACACTTATCGGGAACGGGATCGGGAAGGAAATTAAAATCCCGAATTCTATCAAGACGGGATCGAGATGAGGGGTATTGGGACGGATCTCGTCCCGATTCCATCCCTATTATGTATAAATCTTGGAAAATGTTCTTTAACTTATGTACAAATAGAGTACTTTGATTGAAATACATACATATATATATATATATATATATATATATATATATATATATATATATATATGTATGATATTACAAGTTAGAGCTTGTGATATTATTACAAGCTTTAGTGTTAGTATCGTTTGATCAAATCTATTTAGACCTCTACACTGTTAGATCAAATATTTTTTTAAGTAATAACCTAGACTTTCCAAATCATCACCAACTTAATCATCTAACGACTCTAACGTTAAAGCTTATAATAATATTACAAACTCTAACTCGTAATATCATTTGCATATATATATATATATATATATATATATATATATATATATAAGTTAGGTAATTTAAAATAGGTAAAATCTCACCAAAATGCACTTGCTAAAAAAGGAAAACCATCTTTGAGTATTATCATATACTCCCTCCGTCCTGGATAAATATTCCTACTTTCTATTTTTGGATGTCCCAACTAATGTTCCTAAAGACTTTTGGTGTACAACTTTTCTACCATTCTTTCTAATATATCTCTTCATTTAATACTATCATTATTACATATCCTAGAGAGAGAGTGAGTGTAAGGGTATATATTTAATGAGAGAGAGTGTGTATGTAATGGGTATTATTGTCACAACATATTTCACAACTCATCATTAATTACATTTTTTAATCTTTGTGTTTTGTTTACTAGGAATATTTATCAGGGATGGAGGAATTGCATTGACAACACAAATATGATTAAATTGACTACATAACTCTCCAAATTTATTGAAAATATGCAAATATGCACATGTGGTAGAAAATACCGAGTTTGTATATAGTAGTATTTAATAGGAATAGCCACCTATTGAAAATATGCAAATGCAAATCTCTTTTTGTGCATACTTAATTTACTGATTAATTAAAATGAGAAAATAACATTGAAATAAAAACAAATGTGTTATAAAAACCATGTTCATTGAATACATGTAATTACAAAATAAAATATAACCACAATTAATTATAAAAAGCTGCTATGGAAATCTTCATATATGACTTATCTGTATTTGAAACTTTTGTCTCTTTCATCGTATTCGAAATTATAATATCAAAACAAAATTTATTTTTGCAAATAACCACAATTAATTATAATTTATTGATAAATCATAGGAATATATACGATTAAATTATAGTAGTAGATAGCAACCACAAATTGTAAATATTTAATAAATCTATATGTTTTATAGAGAAGAATATACATCTGAATTACTATTTATACTACTTGAGATCCTAAATTTTAATAACAAAAAATATCAATCATTAAACTCTAGAAAATTATAAACGAAAAAATGACGTAAAGAATTTATAAAATAATGGATTAAATGATATCAATTATACCGATATAATTTGTCTCCTTCATCATATTTTTTTATTTATTTTTTAATTTTATTTATAATCTTCATTTTATTTAAGTATAATTTACTTAAAAAAGATATATGCACGTGTGTTTAACGCACGGGTGCAAAACTAGTTAGTTAAGTAGTGATTTGCTTCTCTCAAAATAAAAGATTTTACAACAATGCGCTTAACTTTATTTATATATCAAGTAATTATTATAAATATATCAATATATGACTTTGAACTTCTTCAAAAATTTCGCTAAAACAATGCGATTAACTTTATTTTTTTAATTTTTAATTTTGTTTTTCTCTTTATTTTTTTGTTTTTGAATAATTTATTTAAAAAATATATATGTCGTGCGTTTCACGCACGGGTGCAAAAACTAGTTTTTATAACGTTTGAAGTATACTTTCAAGTTTCACCAACAATTTCCAAAAAAAAAAAAATTTAGCTTAAAATAAAAATAAAAACCCTCTACCTAAAAAATAAATCATAAATATGTATATGCATATGCATATACATAAAACCCTAGATCTACTAACAAGCAATCGATGAGAACGAGAATACTCCAGAAAGAGGGTTATTATTTGTAGTTTTACTCTTTTGTTCAGTTATTATTTTAAAAACGACAAAAAAGAAAAAAAAAACACAATTTAGGAAAAGGGGGCGGGGGGAATTGTTTACTTTATTAAAAATTATTATCTTATCATTTAGACTTTCATATGGTCTATACATAACACATGATGTGCCCTGCCCAAATTTGGTCACGAGGAAAGCACGTGGAACTGTCACATGCCAGTCACAAGCTAAGAAACAAGAACCCCCACGCGGGCAACGCATATACTGGGCACGAAGTCCAGTGAACAAATATATTCAATCCCAGACTAAGCCTAGTCGGACCAAGGCCTTCCCTGACCAACTCAGGGACCATGCCCGGAGGACATCGACAAGATTGTAAGTAAGTACAACTTGTTCGGACACGACCACGCCCATCTGGGCAAGCACGACAACCATCGAGCAACTAATCCTTGAGACCCAAGGAAGTTTATAAGGTTTTCTTATTTGAACCAGACTTCTTCCTTAACTACTCTGGAAATCAAGAAGAATCTCGCCTATCATGCCTACAATTTAGGAGAGATTTCCTAACCCTAATTGGCAACAACTAATCATATTCTATCACTTGGGAGCCTAGATATACAACTCCTAAACCCTAAACAACGTACACACATTCTTCTGCCTAGAAATTAACTTTATCAAATTTCTTTCTTTCTAAAGCATTGATTCTTACTCTCACGCTAGATTGGTTTCGCGAGGCCTTTCCTTACATTGCTTTTAAGGTGTTCTTGTGATTTTTGACGGGTGTTAGGAAGATCCAACCCCCCCCCTCATGTAAGCCCAAATAATCGGACGACCCAATATTTGTATCATAATTTGGTTCTATCGTTGAGAAATCAATGCTCTATAGCCTTTTTCCTTCTCTCCAGTCAATTTCTTATCAATGGATTTGTTATAATGGCCAAACACGACAAGAATAAAGAGTGTTTTCGGTTTGATCAAAATTTCACAATTTGAATCACACATCCTCCATTGTATCTTGAAAGAGATTTTCAATCCAAACTTTATATCCAAAGGGGTGAAACATCTTATTGTTTCTCATTTGTATCTTGATTTACATTTGTTCATACATTACATTAGGTTCTATGCTTAGTGGCTAATTGGGCTGCGTATCAATTAGCGTGGCAACTGTGTATAGAACTTTATCATAGAATAGTTTTTATAGGCTTCACAGGTTCATCGGAAGACTTCAGCAAGGCTTCACCGGAAGACCTCATTCAGCATCCAGCAGCAGACCTTGTCTACACCTATTCAAGCATGACGTGTCCAGTCATCAAGTCTTAGTGGATTAATTAAATTTGAACTTTATCAGTTTGAATTTGAATTAAAACAATCTTCTATCAACCCTTGACTTTTCAGACACGCCTGTCCAGCTTTCCGAAAAGCAAGAAGACTTTCGCCTCCTGAATAGTGACAGAGCAGGTGAACAGACTGACACTTACAGACTGTACCAACTATTGCAGGTCTGCAACTCTGATTGCTCACCTACCAGTTACTGCAACAACTCTGCACCATTCCCTGCTCAGTATCAATGAAGACGAAATCTACAAAGTCAGCTCCATGCATTTAATGCATTCAACCTAATAGAGCTGTTACTCTTCGTCTTCTCCAACGGTCTCAAGAATGCCCCAGCTATAAATAGTGCCATTAAAGACTGAAGAAAATAATGCTCTGAATCTCTCCAACAACATAAAGTCTTTTATACTCAGTGCATTCAAGAGATCATAAGCTGATCAATGAAGTCCTCAACAACAACAAGAAGATCTGCATCAACACTTTATCATTTGCTTCTTATTGTTGTTTCTTTAACTATTCTTCTGCACCATTGAATATTCTGTTTGTCCAGATATTCAATTCCCAACCCCCAAACACAAGTCAAATATTTTGTACACGATCCATTGAAACTCTTTGTAATAGAACTAGTGGAAAACATAGTGCACATTTAAATCCAAGGTTGAATGCCTTGGTGGTGGACGTAGCACTCTTTATAGTGCGAACCATCTCAAAATATTTGTGTTCTTTCATCACTGCTGTTTACTGCTTTATTATTTCATTGACCTTTGTTTATCTTTTCAAACTGCAGACTTGAGTATTCAGCAAAGTCTACCGGTAGTGCTTCACTGGCAGACTTGAACTGTCTTCCTATCAAGACTTCCACTACTTCAATCTTTTCAATAGATTGCAAGTGCTTGTTTTATGAATTTATACAAAAAAAATTAAGTGTCTAATAAGCTATTCAACCCCCCCCCCTTTCTAGCTTATTATTGTGCCCTTTGGGACTAACAATTGGTATCAGAGCTGAACTCTTCGAAAACTAGTTTTTCCAAGATTAAACTCTTGAGAGTCACGATCCAATAGCACAAACACACTACATGTTACCTACATCAAATGCGAACCACGTCCCAATATTGGACAAAGGCCATTTCGATGTTTGGAAGGATTAGGTAATGCGTTTTATGAATTCTATTGACAACAAGTTATGAAAGTGCGCATTAGCGCGTCATGTACCCATGAAGGCAAATCTTCTAGCATCCATCACTGGAAATCCTGCTGAGGTACCCAAAGAAGAATCTGAATGGAAAGAGAACGATAGAAAACTAGTAGAGCTAGACAGCAAAGCCATTAACATCATAACTAGCTCACTAGACACCAGCACTTACCAACAAGTGATCAGGTGTACTACTGCAAAAGAGATGTGGGAAGCTCTTGTCGAATACTTGGAAGGAGACCAAGACACAAGAGACAACAGAAAGTACACATTCATTCAACAGTTCGACTCCTTCAAGAAGGATCCCAAGGAGACCTTGAGACAAGCATATGATCGCTTCAGTGAGGTAATAAATAGTTGATTCTCTCTCGGTAAAACTTATGACAAAAAGGAAATGAATATGAGATTTCTAGGCTCTCTAGGTAGTCTGTGGCATGTTAAGACCACTGCCATGAAAGAATCTAAAAACTTAAACGAAATGACTCTCCGTAGTCTTTACACAAGTTTAAAGGTTTATGAACTCGTAGTGAATCAAGCTCTAGAGCAAGACAAACAGTTCAGAACCGTGTCCTTGCATGCCATGTTACAAGAAGAAACTCCAGTTGATAACAAACCTTCCACTTCCTCCAGTGAAAACGATTTTCTTTCAGATGGACAATTTTCTATGTTTGTAAAACGTTTCAAAAAGTTTGCAAAATATGGAAGGAAGGACACACACCAGCAGCCTTTTAGAAAAACTGCTGAAAGCTCATCTAACGAAGAGCTTGTGTGTTATAATTGTAGAAAACCTGGTCACTTCGCCTCTAAATGTCCAAAGTCAAAGTTCGAAGCATACCGAAAGCATCCTTATAAGAAATTTCAAAAACATAAAGGTATGCTGGCTGAAGACATTGAAGATAAACAGGTTGCTACATGGTTTGAGACTGATTCAGAAGAGGAAGAAGACGATTGTGAGCAAGCTAACATTTGCTTAATAGCTCATGATTCTAGTCCCACCTATGACTCTGAACATGAAGTCGAAATCTCACCTAGTCCCGTTGTTAAAGAGGAGATCAACTGTGAGAACTTCAGTAAGGAATATCTGCTCAAGGATAATCAAGAAATACTTGAAGAGTTCAATTCCTTTAGAGTAGCCTACGTAAAACTCGCTAAGAACTATGAAAAGCTTGCTGCTGAGAAATCTCTATTGGCAGCTGAGATTCAAACTCTCAATAGCTGTCAACAGGAGAATATCAAATTAAAAGGAGAAAACAAATTCCTCTATGAAAAAATTGACTGTCTTACTGAGCACATCAAAGGGCTAGACCTGGAAAAGATTGTCTTGCAAAAGACAATCGATTCTGGAAACGAAATCTCTAAGGAAACCTTTGAAGGAATCCTTTCAAGCCAAAAGCCCAATGGAGATAAATCTGGCTTAGGCTATAATGATGAGCCCAGTTCTGAATACTCTTCTGTCATCGAGAAAAGTGAAACCTCCGAGACTTCTTATGACATCTCCTTCTCCAAACAAACTTTCGGAAACAAGGGTAAACATGGACTTGGTTATACAAGTGTACCATACGTGTACCCCAAGGCTCAGAAAGGGAAAGCCAAAGAAACTGCTTCTAATGAGAAGCTTGAGAAATGAATAGTAGAGAAATCAAAGTCTACCGACAACAGCTCTGCCAAGGCAAAGTCTGCTGGCGGTAGACCTACGAAATCTCTGCTGGTACCTGTTAAGTTTGTCTATGAAATGGCTAAGGCACCTAAGCTAGTTGACAATAAACTTAAAGGTATTCTACCAAATCCTCCTAAAAAGGTTAACAACAGACCAGCCAAGGCTAAGTCTGCTGGTAACAAAACAAGGAAGGTTCAAAAGAAACCAATTAAGTCTACCGTCAATAAGCTAGCTAAACCCAAGACTGCTATTAAGAACAAGGAAAGTCACAAGCACTCTACAACTAAAGCTACTCACAGTCCTCCATGGAACTTTCATCTTTGTCATTCTTGCAATCGTTTAGGCCATCGGCCCGAGATGCACGCTCGCTAAGGTTCACACCAAAATCTGAGAGACCTAGTTCTCTCGAGGTTAAGTAGGTATGGGTTCCAAAAGGTTGCTAATCCTCAGGACCGAAAAGAAAAATAAAGGGGACCTTGTTTCTTTGATCTTTTTCAGGTCTATTTCATGGCTATAGATTCAGAAGATAAGGACATCTGGTACCTTGATAGTGGCTGTTTTAGACACATGACAGGGAACAGAAGTCTACTCTCAGATATAGCTGAAGCTAAAGGTCCTATGGTGATTTTCGGCGACAATGCAAGAGGAAAACAATTGGGTATGGCTCAATCACTGAGGAAGTCTCTCCATCAACAAAGTTTCTCTAGTGAACGGCTTAAAGCATAATCTTCTGAGCATATCCCAATTCTGCGACAAAGGACTCATCTGCCATTTCTCCTCCAACCATTGTCTCATCAAAGATCGTGAATCTTGCTCAACGTTACTGACCGACAATAGACAAGGAAACGTCTATGTCATGGACTTAAACCTTCTAGGAAGATCCTCCGCCTTTGCCTAGTTGCTAACAACATTCGCGACAACAGCTTGGTTTTGGCACAAGCTGCCTCGCCTCACCTCAACTTCAAGTACCTCTCCAAGCCTCCAAATATGGGCTTGTCAAAGGTCTACCTACTGTTCCGCCGACCACCCATTTAAGTTACAAAGCTTGACAATTAGAAAACTTTCCAAGTCTTCCTTCAAAAGAAAATGGCCATGTCAATCCATCGCACTCTTCAACTTCACAAGATGGATCTTTTGGACCAATCACTACAAGATCTCCGGAGACAAGTATACACTTGAGTAATTGATGACTACTCTAGGTTCACATGGATCGAAACAATGACTTCAAAAGATGAGATATGATCTGTCACCGCTTTTAAGACTTCAAGCCCAAAAGCTTGAAGACATTAGTGACACGATCAAACAACGCATCGAATTCAAGAACAACTGTGGAAAGATATTGTGATGACCACTGATCGCCACAACTTCTCCGCCTAACTCTCAACAAAATGGTGTAGCGAACGAAAGAAGCAGAACTGAGCGGCAAGAACTATGTTGGCGAAGCAAGGCTTTATACAGGCGGCGTCAACTGCATGTTTTACGAATAGATCCACGTAAACAAATTTCATAACAAAACTCCATATGAAATATGGAGAGGAAGAGCCCCAAACATAGGATTTTTCAAAATCTTCGGCTGTAAATGTTTTATTCTATATAATGGAAGAAAATATAGAGGTAAATTTGATTCAAAATCAGACGAAGGAATTTTTCTAGGCTATTCCAAACATTCAAAAGCATTTCGCATATTTAACAAAACTTCTTTGAAAATCTTAGAATATGTGCATGCTACTTTTAATGAATATGATTTACTAGAGCCTCGAACAGGCGTGATGATTCGATGATGTTGAGGCAGTTAAATGAAGCTTCTTACTCCACCTCGAATCCTCCAGCTGCAGACTTCTAGGTTCGCTAACCACCTGCCAGACTTCTTTCTTTGGTACGGTTCCAACCCTTCTCCGAACCCATCTCTTACATTTCTACCCCAAACACCTTTGCGGATCACTCACCCTTCTTGTTCACCAAAAATGAAGGAATTGAAGATCCTATCTCTTGAACCCGATCTTGGTGAATCTCCTTCTCTACCTTCTCCAGATTTGTTAAGGGAAGAACTCACCAGAAGTGATCTTCCTCCAGTTGTTATTGAAACAAGATATCACCCCATCTCTCAAATCATTGGTGATTTCAACTCAGGAGTTCGTACGAGAAATAGAGTTCGAAATGAGACTATGTTTACATTCGCATTCGTGTCTGAAATTGAGCCAAAGAAGATTGATGAAGCTATCGAAGATTCTTGGATTAAACTATGCGAACTAGTTTGAAAGATGCAAAGTGTGGAGCTTAGTTCAAAGACCGGTGGCCCATCAGGTTATTGGTACAAATGGGTATTCGAAACAAGATAGATGAAGATGGAAACGCACGCAAAGCTAGATTGGTTGCTGAGCTGCCGACGGGGAAGAAGGAATTGAATTCGATGAAACATGTACTAGATTAGAGGCAATGGAACTTTCTAGCCTATACTTGTTCATGGACTTCAAAGTATATCATATAGATGTGAAGTGCCTTTCTTAATGGTGATCTTCAAGCGGTATATGTTGAACAACCTCTAGGTTTTGTCATCCAAAACAAACAGGATCAAGTGCACCGACTCAAGAAAGCACTCTACGATCTGAAACAAGCTCCCAGAGCTTGGTATGAAACTTTATCCAAGTTCTTAATTGAACAAGGATTCGTGAGAGGAAGAATAAACACAACTCTATTCATCCTCAGCACAAAGGTCATTCTCTTCGTACAAATCTACGTGGGCGACATAATCTTTGGATCTACCAATCAAAGCATGTGCAAAAGATTTTGAAAACAAGTTCGAGATGAGCATGATGGGAGAGCTC
>CM028378.1:125950221-125976709 GCA_013146195.2 Codonopsis lanceolata
ATATAATAAATGATGAAAAAAGTATATATATATATATATATATATATATATATATATATATATATATATATATATATATATATATATATATATATATATATTAAAAAGAAAAAAATCGTAAGTTAGAAAAAATATTAAATAAAGTGCGCACAAAAATATATATATAATGATAATACATAATAAATAGGGGCTGATTTATTATTCTTTGATGCTCGACCTAGACCATTTCGAATGGTGGATCCTAGAAAGAGTATAGGCCCTTCGCCTGGGATCAGTCTGATCTTGGGGAGTAGAAAGCGGAGTGGAATACGTTGGTCCTATACTGCGGAGAAAGAATCTTGTTCGGGAAAGTCTGAGGCTGTCAAAATAAGCGTGCTTATCCGGTCAATTGTAGGGAACAAAAATAAATAATAATAAAATATACTAATAAAGGCACGTTGTACTCCAAGCCCAAAAAGCCTCCAGCCAGCCTTCTGATACCTCCTCCATAACCCATTTTCCTCGAAAGGCTGGCAGAATTTGGAAAAGCGAGAGATAGTGCTGGCCAGGTTGATACCTGGGAAATGATAAATCGAGATCATAGGGTATCGATTCGAATCGAGACAAAGCTCGGCCACGGGGAGATCAGATCCGAGCGGTATGGCGGCAAAGAATAAACAAGCTATGGTCGGAACTAGCGACAACTGGGACCGCTGGGAGCCAGGAAAAGAAACTCATGTGTATAGACCTCCTCCTGGGCTTGAAGCTTGGCTAAGAAAGGAACTGGATGCCCATGCGAAAGCTTGAATCGGTGGTAAATGATCTTGGTAGGGTTTGAAACTCTTGCCACTTTTTCCCAAAAAGCCAAGATCCCAAAATATGTTCCTGATACTTCCCATTCTCCTGAAATAAATTCCCCTGATGCCGCAGAAAATATCTTTTCAAACCCCCGGAAAGTCACCAAGTGCGCCACCAACGAAATGATGACCTCCTTGCCCAAAGTAATATGATTTCAAATGCCCATAATCTAGCCCATATCCTCAAATCGCCTTAATCCCCCACTGGATGCTGCTATTACGGCCCAAAGGAATTACCCCCTCTTGATCCCTCAAATACCTATTCTCGACAAATGACCACAGGGGACTCTCACAAGGAAATCATTTGTATACCAGAAAAAGAATCCCTATTGGGCCAAGGTCCAGGCAACCCCATCCCAGTACAATATTATCCAAGAGAGAGAACCCCACTCAGTTGTTTAACCAAATCCCAACCTGGCCATTTGTCTAAACCAAGAGGTCGAAAGGAGATAATAATTCAGGCATTATGATGTTTGCACGCTTGAATCTGAAATACTCAAACAACGTGGGCCCGTGGGATCTTGAAGCCCATTGATAATTACCGACCACCCAACCGTTACCTATTACCGGGGCCACGGTATTGTGAGTATCACCAATGCAGCGGTCATCTTACCAACAAGTGTTATACACTCAGGGATGCAATCCAGGATCTCATTGACAACGGGGTAATCACAGTGGCAGGCACAAAAATCTTTGAAACAAATCAATCCAAGGAGGTCTAAGAGGAAAAAGCTAGTCTAATTAGCCATGAATAAAGGTGTTGTAGAATACGTTGATCAATAAAGGAGTTTCTAACAAATGTTCGGAGGAGATAGTTTCCTGGGAATGAAAGATGGAGGCACTTATTATAAAGAGCTCCCTGTTGAGTTTGAGCTTATTGCTGATAAGCCTCTGCAGGAGAAGCGTATAGCACGACCAGGCCCGCTCACGACACCCATGAGACCTAGTAGACCGCTTTGGATATACTATCCCTATTCCTTCCCACCCAGCTTTCACAGTTGGTCATCTAGATCCGCTACCTAAAGTTGAGGATCTCAAACCCCAAGTCCTTAATAATGTAATAAACCCTGTACAGTTTGCTTTTAATGATAATCTAAATGTCTTTGCTTATTCCTTAGTTGCACCTACATTAAAAGACGCGTTAAATAATAATAATTATGATAATGAGTCATTTAATGAAATGGACCCAAAAGATAAAAATTATTTGCTTGAGCTTGTAAAGTCAGTTGAGCACCAGGAACAGAGCCATTCATCAGCAGCAACTGAAGACCTCTCCACTATCAATCTGGGGTTGGACAATGAAATCAAAGAAATCAAAATCGGCAGCTACCTCCAAGGTTCAGAAAGAATAGCACTCATTGATCTCCTTAAAGAGTTCGTGGACATATTTGCCTGGTCCTACGAAGATATGCCCGGGCTAGATCCAGCTATAGTCGAACACGGATCCCCGTATATCCGGATGCTCGCCCGATCAAGCGAAAGCTCCGTAGAATCAAGCGAGAATGGTCACTACAAGTTAAAGAAGAAATCATGAAGCGACTTAGCGTCAATCGGGTCATTCGGGTAGTTGAATACCGATCTGGTGTCAACATAGTGGCCGTTCCCAAGCCTGGAAAGTCAGGATACGTGTAGACTTTTAAGCGACCTCAACAAAGCGTCGCCTAAAGATGACTTCCCTCTACCCAATATTGATATTGTGGTAGATGCCATTGCTGCTCACAAAGTTCGATCCTTCGTCGACGGCATGCTGGGCTATACTCAAATCAAAATGGCAGCAGAGGACCAGGAGAAGACTTCATTCACTATTCCTTGGGGTACTTATTGCTATACTGTCATGCCATTTGGGTGAAAAATCTCGGGGCTACTTATCGGAGGGCTGCCACCACCTCTTTGACATGATCACGACAATCCACAAAGAAATGGAGGTCTATGTTGATGACATGATCGTGCATTCGGTGGCAACGGTTCCCATATCGAGGACCTTGAAGGTTAAGAAAGCACAAATGAAGCTTAACCCCACCAAATGCACATTTAGGGTTACCAAAACAAAGTCTGGTATTCTTAGTGACCGAAGCGGGGGCATTGAGATCAAGCTTGACGCAAAGATCAAAGCCATCTTAGAGATGCCACTGACCGAAAACTCCAAAAGTCAAAGGCTTCCTTGGCAGAGCTAGCGATATATCGGCCGTTTCTTCAAGCAGCTGACAACCACATGTGAGCCCCTCTTCAAACTCCTAAAAAAGAATCTTACGACCAAGTGCGGGGCGAGAAGTGCCAGCTAGCCTTCGAAAAAATAAAAGCCTACCTTACTAATCCCCATGTGCTAGCTCCACCCCATACACATAAACCTCTCCTCATATATTTAACCGTCACAGACACGTCAGTAGGGGCTATGCTCGCCCAAGAGAAAAAAGATTCCTACCTTGAAAATGTCATATACTTCATAAGTAGGAAGCTATAGGGAAGCGAGCTAAACTATTCATTATTGGAGAAAAGGCTGCTGGCCTAGTGCAGGCCTTCAAGGCTCAAAACCTATCTCCAGGAAGGTCCATCAAACTCATATCGAGAATGGACCCTATCAAGTATCTTCGATAAGCCATCATTGCTGTCGGTAGGCTAGCCAAGTGGTCCTTTCTTCTCAACGAGTTTGACATAACATATGTCACACTCAAATCTATCAAAGCGGCGTAATTGCGGACCACTTAGCCGGATCTACCTTTGAAGAATGAAGATACAAGCGAGCTTTGGTTTCCCGGATGAAGGTGTCTGGACGGAAATCACTTGACCATGACAACGGTGGCGGATGTTCTTTAATGGGAGCCGCAAAGCAAAGAGGCTTTGGCATAGGAATCTTGCTCATCGACCCGGCTGATTCTCATACTCCGCTGGCTATAAGATTGGAGTTCGAATGTTCAAATAATACGGAGGAATATGAGGCATGTATTGCTGGCCTAGAAGAAGCTCTCAAAAGGGGAGCCAAAGATCTCGATTTGACACTATCTCGTTCCATTATCTCCCACGAGATAGGAATCAATTCGCCGATGCCTTGGCTACTCTTGCATCACTAGTCCAGTTCCCTTGAGAAACTAATGTTGACCATTCGTAGTCGGGAAAAAGGTCACTCCCAAGGCATCTTGTTTCAAAATCAACGCGCAACCCCACGAGCGGATCGGGAGCCACTGCCCTTGTATGTTGATATCTAAATGCTGCTTCAAAAAATATCTATCCTCAGGCCTAGACAAAAGAGGAAGAGTCTCCTACTGAGAAGGTGGGCCTCACAATTTGTACTCGGCGGTGGCGGCACGTATAGAGGCACTATCAAGGCCTTAACTTATTATGTGTCGATCGGGCCAAATTTGAGCAGATCATGGATCAAGCTGCATGGTACTGCGGGCCCCATGAATGGCCATGTGCTATCCAAGAAAATTATCCGACAGGGGTATTATTGGAGTACGCTCGAAACCGATTGTATTCGGTGGGTGCGACATTGCGACAAATGTCAACGCTTTGCCAATCTGCAGCATGTGCCCCCACGTGTCTTATATAACTCCACAGCCACCTGGCCCTTCTCAACATGGGGAATCGACGTCATAGGACAAATTCACCTGAAGGGATCCAACAGCCATAAATACGTCCTGGTAGCCGTCGATTACTTTACGAAGTGGGTGGAAGCCTCTTCCTACAAATTTCTGAATGCCCGAAAGGTGTCCAAATTCATCCGGGCCAATATTATATATCGCTATGGGGTACCTTTCGAGATAATCTCTGACAACGGCTCACATTTTGAAGGGGCGTGAGCGTCTACTCGGCGAGTTCAAGATCGAAGACAAATCCTCCCCCTAGAACGCAAACCAATGGTGCCGTTGAAGCGACCAATAAAACACTTGAGAACATCATCAGAAAAATGGCTAACACAGGAAGAGACTGACCAGAAAAATTGCCGCTAGCCCTTTGGGGCTATCGTACCTCAGTCCGCACACCCATTGGGGTTACCCCTTACTCTTTGGCATATGGCATGGAGCGTGCTAGATAGAAGTTGAAATTCCATCATTAAGAGTGATGATGGAATCGACATAGCGAAATTGGTGGGTCAAGGCGATATGAAGAATTGGCCTAATCAGCGAGCGGCGGCGCTAGCCCTAGACCATACCCGGGCATATCAAAGACGCATCGCCCGAGCTTTCAATAAAAAAGTCAAAGGCCGCGACATCGAAGTCGGAGACCTTGTTCTGCGAGAAAAACCCCCTAGTTATGTTGATACTAGGGGAAAATTGAAGTCTCCCTGGATGGGACCATACATTGTTAAGGAGATCCAATCAGGAGGTACCGTGCTTCTCACAAACCAGGATGGGGAAGATCTCGTCCAGCCCTTCAACCTCGACAAACTCAAAAGGTACTATGCCTGAGCTATTCTATCCAGCAGATGCTTCCCTCTCTAGCCCGCTAGGCTGAAAACCCGAAAGGGTGGCCTAGGCAAAAGTTAGGGCCTATAAAAAAAACAACTAAAAGGAGAAATAAGGGCTCGCTAGGTTGAAAACCCAAAAGGGCGGCCTAGGCAAAAGTTAGAGCAAAAAAAGAAAAAAAAAAATATATATATATATATATATATATATATACATATAAAAATTAAAAAAAAAAGAAAAAAATAAGGAGATAAAAGGAGAGGGAAGGCAATATTTTGAGTTCTCAGCATACTACCTACGGTCTTCAACATACGGAAAGGTCGACTGACAAGACGAGAAAAACCACGACAAGAAGCTCATATTAAGACACTAAAATATAAAATTTTACAAGCCCTATGGTGCAACTTAGGAATATTTATTAAGATATCTAAATTATACATTGATTGCATGTACATATCTATATATTGCATGTACCCCCTTGTTTTCCCAGAAACACTCCCTTTTTTTGCAGCTTTAGCCCTAGGGTGGTCTATCAATGTCTACGGCGTCCACCAAGCCGGGCCCATATACTCCTTCTGCGGGGTGCAGAAGAAGCTCTAGTCTCACTTGCGTGTGAGCCACCAAAAGTGTCCCCTTCTTCATCATCAGCGTCTCCATTCTCTTGGGTAGCCACATTGCTCGGACCAGCTCCATCATCCCTGAAAGCAGTACCCCATACAGGTGGGGGAGGAGGAACAGCTATCTCTTGTTCCCATGGATTATCTTGCCTGCTCGCCATGCTCAGCCGTGGAGGTTCATTGCCGCCAGCCCTCAAAGTCGTGCCCCAACCAGTCTGGGGAGGAAGAGCAGCTACTTTTGGTTCCCATGGGTTATGCTGTCTACTAGCATTACTTAATCTGCGGGGTGCATTGCTGGGACCCGCAGTGTTCGGTCCAGGGGCTGTTCGAGCATCAAGGCCATGTACCCGCCTGAACTCTGTCTCCAAAGCCTAAGGGACGACTAACCCCGAGCTATCAATATCCTCGCCTATCTCCATCAGGAGAGCATCTATCCTGTTAGTGACATGACGGCCCAGCAAGTTACTCAGTCCGCGCCTGATAGTGCGGGACGACCCCTCAGCAGCTACCATGATCCATGCCAAGTACCCAGGGGACAGAAACATGTAATCAGCAAATGGATAAGCTACCTCCAACCTCTCAGAATCCCGATGCCACATGCCTTGAATAGTGGGACCCAAGTCCTCGTCAATGTTCTCCATCCCCATATATATAGGACGAGTTGTATCCTGGATCACCTGCTCTCTCCCAAATTGGCGCAAAATCTGGTCCGGCAGATAAAAGGAGGTCTGCTGAAGACCCAGCATGACCACTTGACTATATTCAGCGGAATGCCGAAGAAAACGCCGGATCTCCCAATGATGAATTACCCAGATTATGTCCATGGAGCCTCGGCGGTAAAAATGATCAGCCCAATCAAATTCAGAATAATTGGTCTGAGGAAGATGCCCACGAACGCCATAAAGTGATGGGTCATATGGTGCTCCATGGGGTACGGGAGCCAGAACCCAAAGAAAGTGCTCTTCTAGCCACATATGGACCAGAATGGGGCTACCGGTAGGGAATAGTTCTTCACCACTAGCAAAAGCAGTCAGGCCCGTGAAGGTCTCCGCTAGAATCACCGGGACAATATTCAACTGGCGGTCTCGAGCCTGTAATGCAAGGTCCACTACCCGCACATCAACAAATCCGGGTGGACCCACTAACAGATATCTCCCTACCAGACAAAGAAAGAGCGTCGTCAGCCTACGCCGCAAGTAGTCTACGTCATCCTCCCTATATTCTGTGAAGACCCTAGGAAGGACAGTTAAATTTAAGGTTTCTCCATTAAAGAAACTGGGACTAGCACTGCGGGTAGAGTGGAAAAGCTCTCGGATGGCCATGTATGGACGTCTCCTGTAGGCAGGCACTGCGATCTGGCGAGAAGGTGCCACCCCCAGCATCGCACAAAATTCTTCAAATGTGGCGCACATCTCATTCATGCCGAAGTTAAACAGATGGTCTTGAGGAGACCAAAACCTGGCGGCTCCCCTCAACATGTCCCAATTTATAATGACGTTCCTCCAGGACAATAGGCACCTGAATCCAAAGAGATGATCAAACCAGTCCCGCTCGTCTGATCGCAAGGAGAGAATCCAGAAATCCAAGGAATTCTCATAAATCTCAATTTCCAAAGCCGTGGGAATACGTGCGGCCATTTATAAAAGAGATGCAATGGATTTTATAAGGCAAAAGAGAAGGCAGCGGCAGAGCAGAAGAAAGTTTAAGAACTGTAAGGGAGAAAGAACGAATGAGCTGGTGAGAAAGCAGGCCAGTCTCCGTCCGTTTTTATACCGAAAATTGAAGAAACGGACAATTCTGTGCACAGTGCATGAATAGTGGTAAACAGTGGCTGCACAGGGAAACCCATGGCGCCACCATGAGCTGCCCCTGGCGCCGCGCCATGCCCCCCATATGGCCGCGCCAGGTGCCTTTTACTGTGCCTGGAAAATCTGCCTGGTATCCTGGTTTATTTGTCCGACCGTCCACTATTGTTATGTCTGATCGAAAGAAAAGAGAGAGGCTATAAAAGAGAGCTATGACCATGGGCTCAATAGCCGCAATATGCTGAGGTAACAGGGGAAGGCGGCCATATCTCCGTTCCCATATCATCAGAAAAGCCCACTCCCATCCAAAGGTGTATTCTTATAAACTCTCTTTCCAAAATTACAGCGTGCCATTACCTTTTAGATAGTTGGAATAGCTTTATTTCCTGTGTGTATTTGAGTTTGCATGTGTGATATTTTGCATCATGTATAATTATATTGCATTATATAATAAATGTCTGTACATGTTTCTTTTACATAAATAAAAAAAAGAAGAGAATAGAGACTAATAATTGCATGAATCCAAAAGCTAATGCACTCGGGACGACTGGCTCCTATCGAGGCCACCACCCATGACCCATGGACCCATTGTGCCACCAGCTCTGTACCCCCGACCTCTGCCTCGGCCGCGGCTCGACCCAACATCATCGTCAACGTCATCATCATCATCTCGACGTCTGGGCCGCCGCACTATGCTGCTCCCCCTGCAAGAAAACTCATCAGCAAGCTTATGATAAAGCTTGCTAATGCTGAAAAAGCCCCACATCAGTTTCTTGTAGGTAGACACGTTCACCTATAAAAAAGAAGTAAAAAAAAGGGTGAGAAAAAAAAGAGAAGAGAATGTATTAGTCTCCAAAAATAATAATAAACATGCACAATAAAAATGAAAAATGATGAAAAAATATGTGTGCATGGTAAAAAAATATATATAAAAGACAATAAAGGTAAAAGTGTCTACCGAACGAGCCTGCTCCGGGACC
This sequence comes from Codonopsis lanceolata, assembly GCA_013146195.2. Lineage (NCBI taxonomy): Eukaryota > Viridiplantae > Streptophyta > Magnoliopsida > Asterales > Campanulaceae > Codonopsis > Codonopsis lanceolata. The sequence continues at coordinate 125,958,863 of CM028378.1, forward strand.
CGACGCTCCTCGGGAATCTCGACATCTAGGAGAACCTGCTCTATCGTGTGACCACCCCATTGATACTGGAAGGTAGAGAAGATATCATCAGGCTCTGTGAACATCAGGTTCTTATCGAGAGATGAAGTAGAAGGCCCTGGTCTGGCAGAAGCATCAGAATGTCGCCCGGGCGCAGCAGGAGCAGGGAAAGGAGGATGCATCACTAATCTCAAGAAATCCTCATACGCCATAATTGGAAAATCTGTCGCTGGCATGAGGTATTTCGCCAGGTATTGATACCTGTTTGGCAGCTGATCGGGCTCTATCACCCAGAAAGGAGGCCGAGGAGGCACTAAAATGGACTGATGCTGGCGATTCACCCGCTCGCCCATGTATAAGGAATCCACCATAATGGAAACCATCAGTATCCGACAACGGCTAAGTCCCAAGGAAACTACATAATGCCCCTCCAAACCCTCCCAAGGAAGGAAGTGCACTGTACCAGGACTCGAGCTAATAATCTGTTCCCGCACTCGTTCCTTATTTTCACAACCACCGTCTTGGGTTGGATAAACCCTGTTATAATCAACATACTGGGACAGATACAACGGCTGATGGACGCGCTGAAGAAGAGGACCCGGCGAGAAATGGAAAAATGAGAAGGCCCAGACCTGCAAAAAAAAAAAAAGAAGAAAAAAAATAAGAAATATATGTTATCAATAAAAAAAATTGTGCTGCGAAAAGAGAGTATATATATGTAAAAAAAATAAAAAAGGAAAAAAGGAAAAAAAAAGAGAAAAGCATGAAAAGGCATATACCTCCCATGCCGGGGCAAATCCATTCAGGGTTGGTGAATCATTCCGGTAGGCCTTGTCCATGGAAGCATATAATTCGGCTAAGCCCGCATGTCCCCAGTCATAAGAAGGGATCTGCTCAAAGTCAGCCAAGCAGGCTAGGACGGAAACCCGCAGGGTGGTAGAGGAGTTGGCAAAGAGCGATGTTCCAAGAAAGAAGAACAAAAACGCTCTAGCCACTCGAGTCACGGCAGCTATGTCATTTGCCGGCACTCGCCCGACATTGCTAAGAAGCCACTTCCATACGCTGCCGATGAAGATCTCATCCGTCGATTTAAACTCCAGCTCAAATCCCAGGAGGTCCACCACCTCCTCTCTACGCCGACGGAGAGTGAAATCCGGGGCCAGGGTCTCCCCGATGCTAGTAGGAATGCCAGTAATAGCGGCAAAGTCGCACGGGGTCATGGTAGCCTCCCCCCAGCTGAAATGAAAGGTATGGGTGGTGTCCCACCAAAAGTCCCACAGCACATCGAAGATCGGCAGATAGCTGGTGAAGTGACGGAATGCGTGCATGAAAGTACTGAAACCAGAGCCCTCCACCAGAAGTTGTGCTGCCTCGGGCAACATGTAATAAATATCCATAACATTAGCACATGAAGCCCGCACTCTCTTAAACTTCCAACGAAACTAAAAAAAATAAGGGGAAAAAAGGTAAGTCCACTATCTTTATTTTCCTTGTACAGTTTTTTTGGTAAACAATAACAATAAATAAATGTGAATAGATAATAAACATGTATGCATTGTATTATAAAATTGCAGCATGCTAATTTCCTAAAAAATAAATAAAATAAAATAAAAAGAAAATTTTTGATGTAAATAAGCACTTACCATTTTTTTTAAAATATAAAATTCTTTTTAAAAAAAGAAAAAATATTTACGTACATAAATACACGTGTAAATAAACATTTAATTTCCTATATATATATATATATATATATATATATATATATATATATATATATATATATATATATATATATATATATATATATATATGTATGTATGTATGTATGTATTTCGAAAATATATGTTGTATTCTTTTTCATTCCTTCAAAAATAAAAATACATTTAAGCATGTGTTTTAGAAAGAAAAAAAATAGATTATGCGTATTGTTTTGCATTCAAATGATTATTTTTACATCCTAAGCATCATAGAAATACATGTTAAATATGAATACTGCATTTTTGCATTTGTCATGTATATGTAAAATAAGAGAATGTACATGCATCATGTTAGTACACATCCTATAATTGTTATGCATCGCATTTACATCAAAATAAAGTAGTACATGCATTCATCATGTGCATTTATCGTCCAATAAGCTACCATAGGGGTGCGCTAAAAAGAAAATAAAATGCTACCAATTAGAAAAATATATATTCTTACGGCATTTACTATATCCCTGCAGCATAAGCATGCATGAAAAACAAATTTGAGGGCATAAAATATATCCGTTTTGTCCCATATTTATCCGAAAATATGTCCGAAAATGTATTCAGAAAAATTTAAATTGTATTCCGAAAAGTCCGTCTCGTGAATATATTGCATGCAAAAATATGTTTTAGCGTAATACATGCATCATATAGCTCTAATTGCATTTATAATATAAATCATACATAGTAGGGTCAAATAGTGACCACTGGTTCAATCATGCATCGCAAGAATAAATCACGTAAATTTCATGCATGACTACCTAATTACATCATTTAGGCATAAATAGGTCATGCATAAGCATCATTAATAAAGTCAGGAGTGCTCCAAAGGTTCCAAACAGTGCTGAAATCCAACAGATCTGAATTATATCCAGGCAAATCTAGAAAGAGAAAGAAACTTACAGTGGTAGGTGGAAGATTGGACACAAGGGTGTTCCGGTCTCGAAGAATATTGCCCCAGTCATCTGTGGAGTACTGGTACTTGATTTTATTTCGGATCAGGGGAGGAAACTCATTCCTCCTTTCATCAGATTCTAGGTGCATCGGAGTCTTTCCCTTCCTGGATCGTGAAGAAGATGTCATCTGCTAGATAAAACACTGGAGTTGGCAAAGAAAAATTGAGAAAAGGAGCGAAAATAAGAAGAAAATAGAAAAAAGGAAAGAAGGCAGCAATGGCAGTCGCTGAAGGAAAGAAATAGAGAAAGAAGAAAGGAGCAGTAGCTCCCTTCCCCTCACTCCCCGTCCATAATAAGGGAGGAAAAGGAATTTTTTCCTTTTTTCCCCCTCCAAAATTTGAAGCTGCGACACTTAAGTCCTCAAGTTCCAAAAGTTCCAAAATGGCCCTTAAGCTTAACAAAAAGTTATCGAAATTAATTTTGTTAACCAAAATCGACGGCCATCCACCCGAGGGCAAGGAAAAAAGTAATATCCCCAACAGGTTAACCGCGAAATAAGCAAAGAAGAAAATTTTTCAAGCGGCAAAAGAAAAGAAAAGAGAATAAAAATGAAAACAAAACAAAAAAAGAGAAAAAATACTAAAAAATAATAATAAAGTCCCTGGCTTGAAAAAAGCAAGTGTTGCAGAAATGTCAAGATCAGTCGAATCCGCGGCAGCCACCCGGGCACAAAAGGTAAGAAAGGTAAAGTATTTTTACCCTGACTCTATAATAAATTCTTAGAATAGAGTTTTTGTTTTCAAAAAAAAAAAGAGAGAGGAAAAGTTGTTCCTTTTCAAATAAAGGAAAACTCTTTTTCAAAAGAAGTTTTTTTTGTTTTCAATTAAAAAAAGAAAAAAACAAAAAAAGAGGAATATTTCAAAAAAAAAAAAAGAGGAATATTTCAAAAAACACAAAAAAAAAATATTTCAAAAAACAAAAAAAGAGGAATATTTCAAAAATACAAAAAAATGATGAATATTTCAAAAACACAAAAAAGAGGAATATTTCAAATATACAAAAAAGATGAATATTTCAAAAACACAAAAAAGTGGAATATTTCAAAAAAACACACAAAAAAAAAGATGAATATTTCAAAAACACAAAAAAAAAGATGAATATTGAAAAGAAAAAAAACAGAGAGAGTGAGAAGAAAAGAAAGGAAAAAGAATGGTTTTTATCTTATACAATTTTCGAAAAAACTTGAAGAAAGTTTTCTTTGCCGTGCTCGGCGACAGATTTTGATCGGTCGAGTGCAGTATTCGGGAAATTTGAAAATTTTCTTATTATGTTTGGAAACAAGGTATTGACCAGCCAGACACGATTTTGAAAATTTCTCTTAACATATTTCGATGACAGGTATTTACCAGTTGGAATATGGTTCCCGAAAAACATTCAAATCTTCATACCGTATTTGGCGGCTGTCCTCGACCGTTTGAATACGGCTTTTTTGAAAAACATGAAAATCTTTTTCCTGTTGTGTTCTCGGTCGGGTTTTGACCCGAAGGACATAACATCCTCGTTGGTTGTAGTTTAGGTTTTGGTCTGATTTCCTTTATTAAGGAATACGTAGGCAGCCTACACTAGTAGGTCCGACCATCAGAGCACTTCATTTACATATCTTCTTAAAAACTACGATAACATGTTATAACCGACTAAATATGTCTAGGTTATGGAGTTTGGATAGCATGATAAATTGTGCATTATAACTGTTACCTCTTGCATTTCTCTCCCGTTTTAATTGAACGAAATTTGAGAGTCTATTGTTTATCAACGATGTTCATCTACTCAGTAAGCCTTGGGTTACCCGTAGACTCCATCGTTGAGGGGCTCTGTAGACACCCCAATTTCGTACCCCTGGTATGTGACTCTGACATATGATATCAAGAACTACTTAAACTTAACAAATGTCAAGTTACAGGAGTCGAAAATGCGAAAGGCAAAGCAGGATGCGCAAAACAGTAAATTGCGAGGGGTAAAAGTGCCAAAAATGGAAGTTGAATAGGGACATGGCGCGGCCTAAAAGAGAATTGGGCACCGCGCCATGCCATGGAGGTGTCGGCGCTAAGCATGCTACAGTGCCTCTGGGACTTAACGCATTGTACAAGTTGTCAAGGCCGGTGTACACGAAATTGCTACGCGTTGAGGGAATTTATAATTCCCGATGAGTCCCCCTCTCCTACTATAAATAAAGGTGATGGGCTCCCCTTTCAGAGACGAAATCATCCACGAAGAAACGCTGGAGAATTCTCTCTGCGTTCCCACAACGCCGAGATATTAGAGAAAGAAGTGAGATAGGTATGTATAGCCCACCAAAGCTTCCAAACCCCATCCAAACTCCGCCAAAACATAAATCCACCGGTTAAAAGTGATCCCTAGCCTTTTAGTTAGGTATCCACCCTACTTCCCCGGCCCAAAATCCATAAAGTAAGGCGTTACTCTGCCTGAGTAATGAGCTGAAAAACACAAAAAGTAAGCCATTATTCCGCCCAACCAAAAAGGCCAAAACCATCCGAAATAAGCCTTCATTCTACCCGAGTGAACAAGCCGAAATCATCCAAAATAAAGCAGTCATTCTGCCCAAATCACAACAACAACAACAACAAAAAACTCCCTCTCCCTGAAGGACAGAGCGAGCACACTACCACTCTAAAAGGTAATAGCCTTTAAGGGCGTTCTTTTATTTATTATTTATAAAATTATTATTTAAATCCGGCCCAATGTAGTCAATATAAGCCGTTGTGCTGCCCAGATTAGATTAGGAAATATTACGTAAAAGAGCCGTTATAATGACCAAATATTTTTAAATACATTTGTAACTAATGTAAGGAAATGGCTGCAAGTCCGTAAATAATATAGCCACGGATGTATTTGTTTTATTTTCCTGTCTTTTAATGTTTTATTTATTTGCTAAATAAATATAACAATAAGCATACTTTAGCCAAAAACTATTTTGAGACCGAAAGGGCGAGTTGGGTGTCTAGCACCTTCCCAACTCGTAACTTAGCCTCCAAACCCGTTTTCTATCTCTGGTTTTCTTTTCTTTTTTCTAGTTTTGCTTTATTTTTGCCTTAAAATAAAGATGGCGACTCTAAAACGTTTTGGATCCAGTGGGGCCTCGCAACACTCCTTTCTTGCACTTTTCTGTTTTCCCCTAAAAAATGAAAAATGGGAATGAAAGGGTGGTGTATTCCCATATCCTGGTATCCCCAAAAAAATGGATAACTTAATGCGGGAAACCCAAAGCTCCCATAGTGATCCGAAACGGGCCATAAGGCTATTTTTAATAAAATCCATAGTGGGGGCGTCGCAACATCCTTTTTTGCACTTTTCCGTTTTCCCCTAAAAAAGGGAAAATGGGAATGAAAGGGTGATGCATTCCCATATCCTGGTATCCCCTAAAAAAGGGATAACTTGATGCGGGAAACTCAAAGTTCCCATATTGGATAAAAGATCCACTAAAGGCAACCAAGGCGCATTCCAACGCGCTATCTTAGACAGTACTCCTCTCGCACTTTTGATTTTGTCTTCCCCTAGAAAAGGGAGGGTGGAATGAGAGCAGTGGTGTCCCGCATCCGCACGTACGTGCATCCTTAACCAAGGGTGCGCGGGGCGCGGGCGCACGTCCTGGGAAAGCACAAGTGGAACTTGTCAATTTCTAGGCGACAGACTTGTATCTTGGGCTAGCAAGAAACAAGCATCAGTTTCCAACTCCACCACTTTAGCAGAATACATCGCTGCTGGGAGCTGCTGTTGTCAACTACTCTGGATCAAACAACAGTTGGTGGACTATGACATCAAGGTAGCAGATTGCCCAATCATGTGTGACAACACCTCAGCAATCTCTATCACCTACAATCCCGTGATGCACTCCAAGACAAAGCATATCGATGTTCGATATCACTTCCTAAAGGACAACGTAGAAAAGATAAACATAAGCATGAAGTACATTTCAACTGAACATCAGCTAGCAGATATCTTCACAAAAGCACTGGAGGCAAACGTTGTTTGCTTATCTAATGGGAGAGCTTGGTATGCTTGACCCAACTGCTTAAATATTGGTTCAACTTTATTTCCTTCAGTTTTACTATTTGAGCGGACTTAACATTATAACAAAGCAGACTTGTTCTTATCTAAAGAAAACAACATTATTACTATTTACTCGAAGTTAGAGGTAAGTCTTCTAATTCCTAGTTTAAGAGGGTTATTTATGAAAATTGTAAGGGACTGATTTTAAAAATTGGTTGAAATATTCTTTAAAAGGTCACTTTTTGACTGCCTTAAGCCGTCAATCATCAAGTCTTTTCAAGTGACAGTCGTCTGACTTAACGTCACTTCACTAGTTCATATGACTGATTTCACAACTTTTCATTAATAAACCCCTCAACCGCCAATTTCAAAATCACTTTTCCAAAACTTTTATCATTCAAACTGTCCTATGCTCTTCTACAGCCTTCTTCTTCGTCTTCCTTCCTTTCGTATCACTATATTCTGCTGTAATATCTCCATATCTCTCTAATCCATCTGTAACATTTTTCAATGGAAAGACAAATCTAACCCAGGTTTCTTGTCTAGATCGTAATTTTTATTTAAAATTATTCATGTAATGAGAATCAGCCATTGTTAACTGTTCATGAAATTTTATTGCCCTTCTCACAGAATCTCTTTATATTTTATAAAATTTCTTCAATTGCTTGGTTTAGTTACAGATTCTCGCTTAACTCTTCATACATTTTCATCATATGCATATATTTTGTCTATTAAAATGCCTGTGTATGAAAATACATGTAGAAATTCGTAAATCTCTAGGCTCTAGCACGGTATCTTGCTCGACCACGAATTTCTCACATTTCTCAAGTTCTAGCCCTAATTTTCGTCTTGACTTTTTAGGCTGGAACTTCCTCCTCTGCTGATGTTCCTGAACAGGCTCCACGCTCTAATCCTTCTATTCCAAATCTGCCCCCAACAATGTACCATCCTGGGATGTGCACCGATGAACCATCTGTGCGAGCTTACGCATCGGGTATCAAGATTGTTGACGACCTCAACCAATCGAGGATTCTGCCCCTTTTTATGATGGAGGACGAGGATTACAGCAACCTTCTGGCGGAGGAGTTCTTTCAAAAGGCAAACATCAATGAGTCCAAAACCTCAATCTCTGCTGTGATCTAGACTATCTCTATTACACTCATTGCCTCCAGGATAGCCAAAATCATAGGCGTCGAATTCAATGGTACTACCTCTCTCACGGCTGATGAGAAGGACCAAGCTTGGTCATATGATACATGCGTGGAGAGCACACTCCGAAGGAACCTTAGGCCAAAATGAAGCGCACTCTATTCGAAGATAATGTTTACTACATCAGCCATCTCTTCGACAAGAGTTTGATCTTCAAGAATGGGACGCATGATATAATGACTGCTGAGCAGCTTGAGTACACAGCTGCAGTCATCCTCAACATCCGACTCAACTGGGGTCAGATACTCTTTGACCTACTTTGTGATGCTATCGAAGCTATTCAAGCATCCATCAAACAGAAGAGGCCCTTTGTGCGTCTTATCAACGTACTTATTCGCTCCAACATGTCCTTCTCAAATCGCTTGCTGAACTTTGGGAAGAGAAAAGTCAAAAAGGCCATCCAGTTCACCAGCACATTCATCATTAGTCACCACAAACTTCAAAATGAGAAATTAGAGAAACAGGAACAATATGGGCTTCCCCCCTTTACTGCTGGTCCATGCTCTCAATCCGCCTCCTCTGGTGATTCACAAATTCAACCCTGCTACAACAGTGGATGCCTTCATGGCAAAGAAACTCGACAAGAAACTTCAAAAGGAAGCTGCTTCAGAAGGCTGCTCAAGCAAACCCTCTGCCGCAGCTACATCTGCAAACCCTGCTCCTTCCACCAGGTCCAAGAGTAAGAGTTCTACTATTGATGAAGAGCTGTAGGTGCCCCGAAAAATTCACCCGCGCCCCGCGCTCCCTTGGGTAGGGGAATGCGGCGTGCAGATGCGGACACCACGCTTTCCATTCCATCCTCCCTTGTCTAGGGGAAGACGAAATTAAAAATGCAGAAAGGGTGCTGTCAAGAAGCGCGTTGAATACGCCTCGGTCACTTCAGTGATTTTTGGTCCGCTATGGGAGCTTTGGGTTTTCTGTATCATGTTATCCCTTTTTTAGGGGATAACAGGATGCAGGAATACATCAACCTTTCATTCACTCCTTCTGTTAACGTTCTGGAGAATTAGAGAAGCGGTGTGAGATAGTGAGATCACCTCCAAAGCCTCGAAGCCACCAAACCTCGCCAAACACAAATCTAACCGATGAAGTATACCTTAGCCCCCGGCTAGGTATCCACCCTATTCCCGGTCAGAAAATCGTGGAAAGAAGCGCTTGCTGCGCCCGATTTAAAAAGGCCAAATCACCGATGTAAGTCGTTACTCTACCCGATTTCAGCTACCTCGATCAAACAAACAACCGTAAACAACAGTTACCTGCCCGATCCGAGGCCGAAAAGTAACTTTCAGAGCAGTCACGCTACCCAAATTCACACAACACACAACTTCAAACAACAAAAAAAAACTCTCTCTCCCCGAGGGACAGAGCAAGCACACCCCTACGCTGTCTGTAAGTTTTTATTGTTAAGTTTTTCATTTCCATGTAATAGTATTATTTCCAGTCCGGCCCAATGTAGTCATATAAGCAGTTGTGCTGCCCGGATTTAATTAGGAAATAGTACTAAATGTAGCCGTTATTATGGCAAAATGTTTTTAGATAAGTTTGTAATTATTTACTTCATTTATTCAATAAAGTCTTTATTTGTAAATGTATTATTTCGGTCCGGCTCAATATCAATATATAAGCGATTATCTTTGCCGGATTTATTTAGGAAATAATACTAAATGTAGCTGTTACTATGGCCAAATATTTCCAAGTATATTTGTAATTGTTTGTAAAAGAGTCTGTTGCAAGTCCGTAAATAATATAGATGTAATGGATATATTTGTAGGCAGTTAATGCTTTATTTATCTGTTTAATAAATATAACAAAAAGCATACTTTAGCCAAAACCGTTTGAGACCGAAGGGCGAGTTGAGTGCCTTGCACCTTCCCAACTCGTAACTTAGCCTCCGAACCCGTTTTCTTCATCTCCGGTTTTCTTTTTCTGGTTTTGCTTTATTTTTGCCTTAAAATAAAGATGGCGACTCTAAAAACATTTTGGATCCAGTGGGGCCTCGCAACATCTTTCTTTGCACTTTCACGTTCTCCCTAAAAAGGGAGAATGAGAATGGAAAGGTGATGTATTCCTATGTCTTGTTATCCCCTAAACAAGGGATAACTTGACGTAGAAAACCCAAAGCACCCATAACGATCCGAAATAGGCCATAAGGCTATTTTCAATAAAATCCATAGTGAGGCGCCGCAACATCTTTCTTTGCACTTTCACGTTCTCCCTAAACAAGGGAGGATGGGAATGGAAATGTGATGTTTTCCTATATCTGGTATCCCTAAAAAGGGATAACTTGACATAGAAAATCCAAAGCTCCCATATTGGATCAAAAATCCACTAAAGCCAACCGAGGCGCATTCCAACGCTATTCGACAAAGACTCCTCCCGCACTTTTGATTTCGTCCTCCCTAGAAAAGGGAGGTGGAACGGAGCGATGGATGTCACCGCATCACCGCGACGCACACCCCTATCCAGAGGCGCGCGGGCGCGGAGCACCCATTCAGGGAACCCACGGTGGCGACTCGCTGGGGAGATCGTTTTTATTTTAATAAATAAAATGGAGGGCTAGACTCATTAACCAAAACTTTTTTCTTTTGTTTCTGGCTAAAGTATGCTTGTTATATTAATTTAAAACAGTCTAATATTGCGTTCGTTTAACATCCGTGTCTATATTTGTGGATATGATCCTCCATCTTGCCAGCGGTTTCATTTCAAACAACTTGGATATACTTGAAAATATTCGTATTTTTCAAAAAAAATCAAAAATATATATATATATATATATATATATATATATATATATATATATATATATATATATATATATATATGTAATATATATGTAATGTTCCTTTTTATTTCCGGGCAGCACAACAAAAGGGCCGGGGCTTTATTCTTAAAAAAAAATATCTTTTCATTTTCGGCCTTATATTATGATACTCTGTTTTATTTTCATTCTGCAAAATATATATACATACATGCATTCATTCTGTCATTTTATTTTGGGGATTAGGACCCATTTTCTAAAAATAAATAGATTCCCCGCTTTTCTTTCTATTTCTTGATGGTATGCTTGCTTGCTCGCGCTTAAGCTAAAAAGCCGAGAAAATCCATACATAACAGCAAGACAGGCTATATCTGTTTTCTTTTCTATTTCTATATCTGAAAAAAAAAAACTTCTTTTTTCTTTTTAGATACCGCACACACGCGCACATGCATATAAAAATATTCCGAACTGCTACCCTACACCATAGCCAGCCTACCCCCTGCATAAGCCAACGTTAGACTGCATATAGTTTTTCAGGACACTTCAAAGACCGATCGGTTTTTGCATTTTAAATTATGAGTCAGCCCATGTCAAAAAAATGTGCGCAAGTCAAAAAAAAAATGTGTGCAAGTCAAAAAAAATGTGTGCAAGTCAAAAAAAATGTGTGCAAGTCAAAAAAAAAATCTGTGCAAGTCAAAAAAAAATGCGCAAGTCAAAAAAAATATACACTGGGGCTGACTTATTATTTTCTAATGCTCGACCTAGATCATTTCGAATGGTGGATCCCGGAAAGAGTATAGGCCCTTCGCCTGGGATCGATCCGATCTCGGGAGTCGAAGGCGTGTGGAATACGTTGGTCCTATACTCTGGAGAAAGAATCCACTGTTCCAAGGAAAGTCCTAAGACTGTCAAAATTAAGCAGGTGCTTATCCGGTCATTTTGTAGGGAAAATAATAAATAATAAAATATACTAATAAAGGCACGCTGTACTCCAAGCCCAGAAAAGCCTTCAGCCAGCCTTCTGATACCGAACCCATTTTCCCGAAACTGCCCGAATTTGGAAAACAAGATCGGCCGATTGATACGGGAATCAAGTACGTAGATCGATCGAGGGTATCGAAGCAGACGGATCGGACGAAATGCAGGGTGCAGATCCAGCAGTATGGCGGCGAAAGTGAGCGCCATGGAGTACGATCTGAGGGGCTCTGGGTATGCTCCGACTCGGCAATGCAAAGAATGGCTAGACTGAACTGGGTGCACAGACTGACCGAATAATGAGCCAAATGGCTAATCTGGTACAAAGCTTGAAATCCAGGGGTGAGGTAATTTCTTCCCCTGCAGTTCCCCAAGAAGCATCAACCTCACATACGCTTCCAAACCCAAACCCTCAACCAAACACTAACCCACCAAACACTGCCAACGCTCCAAATCCTAACCCTCCACCAACTCCCTACTACCCAAATGTCAGTCCTTACCCATCATATCCTCCATATCTTTTTCCAAACACCAACATTCCCCAGAGTCCAAATGCCCTCCCTTTTCCCATAACCAACCCGCTCCAAAACAGCCCACATATGGATCCCCAAAGCTATAACCCGTCAGGCCAAGTTACTACCTACTTACCTCTTGATGATCTTGGCCATCCAGCCGAAACCATCCAAAATCCACCAACCTATACTACCCAAAATCCATATACTGCCAATAACCCACCAGCTCAAAACTCGTACCTTGCCAACAATCCACCAGCCCAAAATCCACCAACCCAAAATACCTATCCAGCCCAGAATCCCTATACTGCCCAAAATCCCTATACATCCCAAAACCCATATCCAGCCCAAAATCCCTATCCAGCCCAAAATCCATCAGCTTACATAGCCCAAAACCCATATCCATATCCAAATTAATCCATACCCAAATCAAAATCCGACTTTAATCCATACCCAACCCAAAATCCCTACCAAACACCACAGCCAGAAATTAACCCAGCTTTCCCAAATCCTGCCAGCATATACCTAAAACCAACTCCCCCAGCCACCAAAATGGAAGCCGACATGGAAAACATGAAAACCATGATGCTCAAACTTCTTAACAAAGGGGAATTTTCTACGCGGGCCCTGGCATTACAAAATGAAATAAGAAATTAATTTTCCGGTAAGTGGTGAAATTTGAGGTGGTAGAAGTGGTAATGGTGGTGGTAAGTCTATGAATGATGAGACTGAAGAAAGCGAGGGATACAGAAATAAATTAAATAAAGGGAAAATTGCAGTATTAGTCCTTGAACTTTAAGAAAGTCTAGTAGTCGTCCCTATACAATGCAAATGCACACCACATACCAAATAATATAGATTTTGTTAATCGGAAGTCCCTAGCCCTAACTCTGTTACCCGAGCTACTGTTAAGAGACTATCCTTAAGTTTGAAGAACTACTATGAAAAACTCAAAACTTAGGGGCCTACCTGTAACTTTTCTCCTTTTTCCCCAACCTAGTGCCACCCATTTCGAGTACTCAATTTTCTCCTCTTCTACTCTTCTTCGTCCGCATCACTCACTCCTCTTTTTTCTTTTTTTTTTATTCTTATTAAAACTTTATACATTTTAAAGTTATTTTGGGACAATCGTTTCATCTCGGTTTTCATAATTACACCAAATGGATTTGGGGGTTTCCAAATTTTGATCCCAAGCCTCGGATTTTTGTTACCTGATCAGAAAATGACAAGCTACAAATGGTTTGATTCTTTTTTTTTTTTTTTTTTTTTTTAGGGGAAGCAGGGCGGCACCTGCGCAGATTTTATTAAATAAAGAAAACAAATACAAACAAGAGGGGGACAACCAGCCTTACCCAAAAGAGGGGGGACAAAGGAGCCTAACCTCTGAACAGGATGGCAAAAGCCTACAGAAAAACTATTTTCTAAAAGAAAATAAACCCATATCATCTAACCGCATAACCTGACGAGCTTGATAAGGAATATCTAATCTAGAATGATACTTTTTAAAACCCGAATGAGTGGAGCCCCAAGATGCCAGACTATCAGCCACTTTGTTTTGTTCACGGAAGACATGAGATAAGGCAAAATCACCAAGTAAAGCTCGACAGTCCCGAATCACATAAACATATTGCCACGGAGCTTGATACATAGAAGCTATACCATCCACTGCCACCTTCGAATCCGACTCTACTAAAACTTGTTGTAATCCCAAATCTCTACATAAACTAATGCCATCCCGAAGAGCTAAGAATTCTGCAAGCATATTAGTACCTGACCCGTAGTTGCTAGAAAAGGCCGCCACCAATAGGCCTTCATGATCCCGAATAATCCCTCCACCAGAACAAGTACCATTAGTAGATGACCCATCAGTATTGAGCTTCAAACATCCATGCGGAGGCGCCTCCCACCGGAGCCACCGACCATGCTTAACCCGAACCTGTTTGATTTCAATATTCAACCCTTGCACCGCAAGTTTACTAAAATTGTTAATAGCAAGCTTGGGAATAAACAAACTCATCATATCCTGAAGACCAGCCATAATGCGATTTGAAATGTTATCACCGGACATAGCAACATTGTCAAAAGTCGACGCACAACGGGCTTTCCAAATCTCCCAACATGTGAGAATGCAAATGCCAATCTTACAAGCTCCAATCTGGCTGCAAACTGAAGACTTAGCAATCCATATATCAATCAAATGAGATATAGACGAATAGTGATCAATTAAATTAAAGTGCTTAGCAAACCGACGCCATATACTGCTAGCTATCTCGGAAGAAAAAAGGAGGTGCTCTAGAGATTCCTGACAAGATCCAAGACAACATCTACATTTTGAAACAATCGGAATCTTAAATCGATGAAGCGCTAAATCCACCGGATAGCACGATGCAACAATTTCCACATGAAACCACTCATGCGCATAGGAATCCACTACCGCCGCCAAACCTTCACGCCCATGGAATTTTAGCAAATTGCGCATTTAAAAGTTTTCCAATACACAGCTGACGAGAACCGGCCATCTTTTGAGAGCGTAAAAATCTGTTTGTCTTCCACTTCGCACTCCAATCTAACACAAGAAACCGAAGCATGTAACCTCGATGGAATTAGAGGTAACAGATCGTGCATATTCGGGATTGCATCTTTAACTTGCAGAATATTGTCTATGGGTCTCGGACCAGCCAAAACAGTACCACACCAGTTTGTAGTCCAAAAAGATATCTCTCCCCGTCCAACAATCCATTGGCTATGTTCCTTAATCCTAGGCATATGAGCCATCACTGCTTTCCAGACATGAGAAGAGAATTGAGGAAGATCAAACCCATTAGCCGTACTCATATTTGCATTGAACAAACCGAGCCCAAAGACTCTTGCCTTGAATAGCACTCCAAGCTAACTTGGCATGTAACGAATCCATAACCCGAGCCAACGAGCGAATGCCTAAGCCCCTTCAATTAGCGGCCGACAAACATGATCCCAAGAGATCCATTGAGCTCGATTTTCCCCGCAGGAGCTCCAAAGAAAAGCAGCCATGTGACGCTCCAACCGGCGAATAAAAAATTTGGGAAGACGATAGCGGCTAGAGCAAATATCGGATAGAACAAAGGACATATTTTATAAGAACTATCTTAGCACCAAAAGACAAAAGTTTAGCCTTCCACCCACCTATACGAGAAAGGAACCTCTGCTCAAAATCTTCAAAGTATGCAATTTCACACGACCCTTAAAGAGAGGCAGCCCAAATATTTGATCGGAAGTTTTAGTTGTCTACAACCTGACCACTGCTCAATGGATCGAATTTTCCGCTACGGGCATCGGCGAGAAGTGACAAAACCACTCTTATCCAAGTTAATCACCGGCCTAAGCGTGTTCATATAAAGAGACCACGCAGTGCAATAATCGACCTTTTACTCCCATTACAAAAATCAAGATGTCATCCGCATAAAGCAAATGCGAGATGACCAAATTTCCAACCCCATGTCTCAGACGGTAATATGTCCTCCGAAATTTTATTAAGATTAAAACCGAGAATTTCCTCGAGCCATCACAAAAGAAGGGGAGATAAAGGATCCCTGGCGAACCCCTGTAGAATGAAAAAACCATAAGAATCGCCATTGATACGGATAGTATACCAGATGTTGCTTATCATCCGAAAAATCAAATCACAACTAACATTGTCAAACCCGAAAGTTTTCATAGCCCGCAACAAGAAACTCCATTCTAGCCGATCATAAGCCTTCGACATGTCGAGTTTAAACACCACATTACCTCCTCGAGATTTTTGATCAATCCTTTGAATTAATTCATGAGCTAACACAATATTGTCTTGGATATTCCTGCCTTGAACAAATCCGGTCTGCTCCAAAGAAATGATAGAAGGAAGAAATCGAGCTATCCGATTCGCTAAAATCCTAGAGATGATCTTACATGAAAAATTGCATAAGCCGATCGGCAGATCCCCTAGGCTAAAGGTGTTTATCAACTTTAGGAATAAGAACCACCGTCAGAGGTGAGGCCCTTTGGCAAAAGACCTCCTTTAAAATAATCCTGAACCGCGGCAATAACGTCCAGTTTGATAATGTTCCAACATCCTTGAAAAAACCAACCCGTAAAGCCATCGGAACCCGTGGCACTATCTGGATTCAAGCCTTTAACTGCATCCCATATTTCCTCTTCGCTTGAAGCGCCTGAGGATTAAATTCTCCTTATCACCAATAGAACGGGGGTACTGATCAAATAGGTCCTCACTGTATGACGGACGGGAAGAGGAAAATAGATCAGAAAAATACTTCGTTGCCAAATCTCCTATCTTTTGTTTATCAGTACACCAAGACCCATCCTCTAGCTTAATCTTAATCTCATTACGTTGAAATCTGTCCTTAAGAGTAGCATGAAAGAAAGCGTTTCTGTCTCCATCAATCAACCGCTTTGCTCTAGCCTTTGTTGCACCAACTCATCCGACCAAGAAATAGCCTTACTTAGATTTTTAGTAGCGTCACCAACTGTTTATGCACATGAACATCCCAAGAATTTTGTAAACTCACCTCAAATCGAAGAATGTCATCCTTAGCCCGCCTATTATTCGATGTACATTTCCAAAAACCTCCCAATTCCATTTACGCAGTTTGCTACGAAGATGCTGAAGCTTCAAGTGAAGAATATCAAGCGCAGATCCATGACAGGGAAAAGCCCAATGATGTCGAACAAAATCCAAAAATTCTGAATGATCCAGCCAGAATCGTTGGAACCGAAAACCACCACGATATTTAGAGCTATCAAACGCCTCGATTAAAAGCGGAGAATGATCGAAAAACTCTACTAAGATGATGAACTTTAAAATCGTGGAGAGCGCCTTTATAGTACCCATTTACCATGACTCTATCAAGCCTTTGCCAAATTCGGCTAATCCTTCCCGGTTGTTACACCATGTGAAAACGCTTCCTTCATATCCCGGATCTATTAGACCACTCAGATAAAGAAATTAAAATCACCCATACTAGGTAGTCGATAAAGCTCCACCCAACTTCTCATGCGAACTAGAGATAATATTAAAATCCCCCAAAACAATCCATGGTTCCCGAAACGATCGTAAATATCCTGAATCCGCCCACGCTTGTCTTTCATTGCGAGAACATTTGGCATAAACAAAGGAAGCAATAACCTTAAACCCATTTTTCAAATCTAGCCGAACTGTGATGTGTTGATTAGATATGGCTATAGTTGTAACCTGAATATCATTATTCCAAAACAGCCAGATGTGGGAATTGACAGATTCCCATGCATACTAGATCAAGATGCAACCTTTAGCAACCTTGACCAATTTATTACTGCATTAATTTAGGTTCCAAATGCAACATAAAATAGGATGATGTCGTCGTTTAATAAGAGAATTTAAATAAGCCACAAGATCCTTATTCCCAACCTCTTAGCATTCCAAAGAAGTACCGCCATGAAGAAACAATTATATTGTCAATCGCGAGCCCGAGTCGAGGCCCTAGTAGAACGTTTATTTTTCTTTAAAAATTCTTTTGTGCTTCACTTTCTTATTGAGCTTATGACAATCGTCTCACGAAACTCCTTGGTTGTGGCGTAAGAAGTCGGAAAGTCCCGACAATCATCCATAGATGACATCGAGATAGCTTAATAGGTCAAGCTTTTTCCGAAAA
>CM028378.1:125976809-126017420 GCA_013146195.2 Codonopsis lanceolata
TGTGGGTCCCAATGGGCACAATAATAAGCTAGAAGGGGGTTGAATAGCTTATTAAACACTTAAAACTTTTAAGTAAATTCTTTGAAGGATACTTGCAATCTATTGAAGAGAATGAAGTAGCGGAAGACCTTCAAGATAGTTGTTCAGTGCTGTAGATAAGGACTAGGTAGACCTTTTACAAGTTACTTAAGTTCTCTGTAAATGGATAAAGATAATCAAAGTAATGACTAGATCAAATGACAAACAAGCAGATAAGAAATAACACAAGTATTTTGGGATGGTTCACACTATAAAGAGTGCTTCGTCCACCACCAAAGCGATCAACCTTGGATTTAAATAGTGCACTATGTTTTCCACTAGATCAATTACAAAGAATATCCCTAATGGATCGTGTACAAAATATTGACTTGTGTTTGGGGTCTATGGAATTAAATATCTGTAAATACAAGATATTTAATTAGAGAAAATATAGTAAATGAATGTAAACAACAAGAAGTTAAAAACAATAAGTGTTGATGGCGACTTCTTGTTGTTGTGAGGACTTCTAGATCTGTTGAGGATCTCTTGATTGCTTGGTAAGACTTGGAGTTTATGAAGTTTCGAGCAATCCTTTAAGTGTTCGATTGATTACATGCAGTGTTGTGTCTCCGGTCTTTAATGGCGGTATTTATAGCAGGTGCACTTCAAAGATCCGTTGGAGAAGGCGAATACTTCAACGACTCTTTTCAACAATGCATTAAATGCATGGAAATTTGTCGATCAAGGATTTTCGTCTTCACAGATATCTAGAGCGGAATGATTTACGAGATCTTCAAAAGGTGGGCGATTTAGGTGTCGGATCGAGAGTTGTTGCGAGAAAGTAGGAGGCGATGCCTTTCACGCTTTCCTTTGTTCGGGACGAAAAGTCTTCACGCTTTTCGGAAAGTTGCTTTCGGCGGCTTGATATGTCGGGAATGTCTTGGATTAATTCAAATAATGATTAGGATAAGTTTGAATTAATCAATGAGTCATTCTTTGGATAGGACACGTCATAGAAGATCGGTGGACACGAGGTCTACCGTTTGTGGGCTTTAAGCGAGGTCTTAGATAAAGCTTGTGGAGAGGTCTTCATTGAACATGAAGTCCTATAAAAACTATACTTGGCAAAGTTCTATACACGGTTGCCACGCTAATCGATCTGCGACCCGATTAGCCATTGAAGTATAAAACTAATGTAATGTCTTGAGCAGATATAAATCTAACATAAGAATCAACAATCTCCTCCTATTTATATCTGGTCATCATTACTACAAATGAGGGCTAAAAACAGACTATGTGATAGATAATAGCATGTCTGAGAATTTTATATATAAAGTAGCAGAAGACATGCCTCTATCAAACAGACGAGCACCTCAAGTGTAAAGAACTAATCTAAGTGCATACAAGGGTATAAAAAATCATAGAATAACACAGTTAGCGGCGGTTCAAATAAATTTAAAGCGATTGTTTAAATTCTAAGCAGATATGAAAATAAAGTAACAAGAATTTAAACAAGACAATTTTGAAAAGCAAATAATCTTACGTATTTATAAACAAGATGTTTACATATTACAGAGTTTTCAAAATATAAGATAGATACAAAGGTAAGGGAAGAAAAGATACAGAACTACCAAGGTCTTTTCCCTTTGCCTTTGTCTGCAGCCTCTTTTTCCCTTCGTTCTCGCTCTAGCTCTTCCATTCTTCGTTCGTATTCGTCATCTGCATCAGTAGGAGTGCGGTGGAGCGAGCGGTAGTCGATTCTTCACGAAGGCGGTTGTTCTCTTCCATCGGCATTACGTTGATTGACCTCATTTGCTTCTCCTCGTGATGGCGGATCACGATCACGATTTGCATTCATAACGTCGTGAGCGAGTCTCGAGCAATGCGGTTGAGTTCTAGAACGAGGAGGCGGCGTTGCAGAGATGGAGAGTGATGGCATGGAAAAGCTCATAGAAAAGGGAGGAGCAGATACGGACACACTCATCTCGTTGAGCTTCAACGTTGATCTTGACATCTGTGAAGTCGTGTCGTATCTGTCCAAAGCGAGTCCAGACATCCTCTTGGAATTGTCGAAGAAGAGCGGCAGTTCGGTCATTGGCCTTTGAAGCGGCAGTGGCTATTTCGGCGGTAGCGGTAGTGATGCTGGTAAGCGCGCCTAGCCGTTCATATATGGCGTCCAGCCGTGACAAAATTTCATCATTGGTGGTGATGAGAAGAGGTTGCCTGGCCAATATGAATGGTGCCGGCAGAGGTAGAGTCGGCGGGCCGTATGGGCTGTTGGAGTGGAGGAGTGATGGAGTCGGAAGAAGACGAGTCTTGGGTTGGTATGGTGTTGGTGGAGGAAGATATGGTTAATGGGTGGAGGGAGGAGGGGTTGGTGGGAATCCGGTTCCATATCGGTGTCGAATTTTCAGCGATATGGGAGGATTCGAGGAAGAGTCGGAAGAAAACCGAGAAAGAGAGGCGGGGTAGAAGAGGGATTTTGGTTTTCTAAGGGAAGATTGAGGAGGTTGATGGGTAGGGATAAATAGGTGCGCTCTTGACGAAAGTTCGAAAAGGAACTTGGCGGGCGAGTCTATTAGGCGTGTGGGAGGGATGGGAGTTGGTTGTGGTGTGGTTGATGAAGTTGGTTGGGATTGGTGAGGTGAGGAAGGGGTAGATGGGTCAGGTGAGTAGTTAAAGGGTGAAGGAGGAGGAGGAGTGGGGGTTCTGGCTGGCTCCTCCTGAGTTTGAGGCTCCTCCTGAGGGATAGGCTCCTCCGGAGGTGGTGAATTCCTCTGAGTAGATGACTCAGGAGGAATGGGTTGTTGGGTGGGTGTGTCGGTAGAGGGTTGGCTAGAGGTAGTGGAAGTTGGTTGAGTGTTGGTAGATGGTTGGGCGTCGGTAGTGGCGGTAGTTGGTGGCGGTAGAGGGTTGTGTGTCGGTAGAGGTCTTGGTACCGGTAGTTCTCCTTTTCTTCCTCAGCGGCTGAATAGGAGGCTCAGCGGCTTCATCGGTAGTGGTAGGAGGTCTGGTGGTTGGTCTTCAAAGGTTTTCTGAAGTTTCCTTCGTTTTGGTTTGGGAGTGGGTGCGGGGAGAGGGTGAGGGTGATTGGTGGTTTGGGTAGGTGGTGGGAGGAAGTGGTTTGTTGAGTTTGAGAGGTTGGCTGGGCTTGGGTTGGTGAAGGTGAAGGATGGCTGGACTGGCCTGGTGCCTTGTTCTTTTGGCCTTCCTTCATCTCCTTCCTAATCCATTTGGCCTGCTCCTCTTCAGTTGGAGTGGCCTCTTCCGGCCTTGTCTTCTTTGCTTTGCCCTTGGCTGCCATCTTGGTTCTAGCAGCTGCTCTGCCTCATCAGCCAAGTCTTTGGCCTTTTGATGGAGGGACGCGGCCACTTGATCGTCAAATTTTGCAGAGGCCTTCTTGAAGGTTCTGCTGGCAGCGTCATGTGCTTCCATGTTGAAGCGAGTAACCAAGATAGGTGCAGGCTTAGCAACTTTATCAAGGGTGACTGGCGGTAGACCCTTCTGCAGCCGTCGCTTGTTCTCGTATTCAGTGTACTTACTGAAGAACGAGGCTGTGAGTTGCTTCTCCTTGGCCACTACAATCAATTCATCTTCCTTTAAGGAAGAGTTGACATTAGCATCATCCCTTAGAAGGGCATTGATCAGCCTAACGAAGGGGCGCTTGCAAGTGGGGTTGTTCTTGGCTTTCTCCACCCACTGCTTTAATTCATTGAAGATAATGGCCCCCCAGTTGAGACGGAGCTGAAGAAATACGGCACTTGTCAAGTTGATTTGTTGGGCCGTAAACATATCATGTGCTCCACTCTTGAATAGAAGCCCCTTGTCTATAAGGTGGCTGGTGCAGTAGACGTCAAGAGGGAACAGATTTCGGAGCATTTTCCCTTGAGGTTCTCTGTAAGTGTCTACTCCTCTCATTGCTTCCCAGGCATGTACAGCCTCAGCAATGGTTGCTTCAAGAGGTCCACCAAAGTGCACGCCGATGATGGTGGAAATTGTTTTAGCGGTAATGGAGATTGGACGGCCTCGAATCCACCCTCGTAGAGCGTTCTTGTTCATGAGCTCCATTCTCTGATAGAATTCTTCTGCCAGAAAGATGCTGTAATTTTTGTCGTTGAGGCAGAAGAGGGGTAGAATACCAGAGGCGTTCATATCCTCGCAAGCTTTGACGCCGGCAGCTATAGTGCTAATTGACTGAAGGTCAATGCACATTCTGGAATACGACTTCGGGTCAGGCGACTATGATGTCATGAGAGGCGGGAAAGGTTGGATAGCCCGGAAGGTTGACATCCGTACTGGGAGGAATGTCGGTTTCTGGGTTCAATTTCTTTCCGCTGTCTCGCTTAGATTTTGAAGTTCTTGCCTGAAAGAAATACAAATAAAAATTAGGGCTTTTCACCTCAACATCTAAACAAGTAGGAAATTTCAAGGTTTTGAAATAATTAGAATTTTTGAAAGCGAAAACTTGAAACCCTAGAATGTTTAGAGTATCCACACCGAGAAAAGTATAACGAAGTTTTCATAAGAATAAACATTGAATATACATAAGCATTTGTTAGTAGTTTTCTAGGTTTGTAAGAACAACAATGGCGAATCTTGTAGAAACTTCGAAAATGACCGTTTGAATTCCAAAATAATTTTTAGGTTATGAAATGAAATGCGAAACAGACGTAGTAAGTTTCAAGTAGAGAAGAGAACATACCATTGTCGTTGATGAGAAGAAGAAACAAGAAGAATTTGGATTTGCGAAAGCGATTACAGAGAGAGAGTATGAATAGAGAGAGAAATATTTTTGTCAAAGGGGTTCGTAAAGTTTGGCAAAAGGCGGTTCAAGGTCTATTTAAAGGCGAGAAAATTTTAGTTGAAAAGCGGGAACTTAAGATATTTTCTTAAGTACCAAATTTTATCCTTGACCCCCTTTATTGCTTTAGAAACCTCTTTAGCAAAAATAGACTAAGTAGTAATACTAACCTTTAAGTCTTCGGTAAAGGAGAACTTACGTCTTCGATTAGTGTAAAACTAAGTCTACGGTATGAAAGAAACATTAACAAATGACTTTGAAATTAAGCGGTAGGATCAATCATACCAAGATTTCTCCTTAAATAAGCAAACCTGGTGGCATCCAGTGGTTTTGTGAGAATGTCGACCAATTGATGCTCAGTTGGAACATATTCCAAGCTGATGTTACCTTTCTCCACATGATCTTTGAGGAAGTGATAACGGATATCAATGTGCTTTGTCTTGGAGTGCATTCTTGGATTTTTGGAGGCGAAATTGCGATGTGTTGTCACACATGATTGGGCGGTTGCGGTCTTGATGTTGTAGTCCACTAGTTGTTGCTTCATCCATAGGAGTTGAGAGCAACAGCTGCTTGCAACAATGTATTCGACTTACGTGGTTGAGTTTGCAAGCGATCCTTGTTTCTTGCAAGACCATGAGACAAGTCTATTTCAAGGAATTGACAAGTCCCACTGGTGCTTCTTACGCTCACTTTGCGGTGCATAATCTGCATCGAGTATCCAACTAGATCGAAATTGTTGTTTTTGGAATACCATATGCCTAGATTTGTTGTTTTGAAACATATCGATGATACGTTTGGCGGCAAGCAAATGTGACTCCTTTGGATGCACTGAAATCTTAGCACAAACACAAGCAACAAACATAATGTCAGGTCTACTAGCTGTAAGGTAAAGAAGTGAACCTATGATTCCTCGGTACTTGGTGATGTTCTCTTGCTTTCCCTTCTCATCTTTGTCAAGATGGCAGTCGGTAGACATTGGAGTTTCAAATCCTTTAGCTGAATCAAGACCGAACTTCTTGATTAGTTCCTTTGCATATTTGGTTTGGCTGATGAAGATTCCGTCGGAAGTGCATTGTATCTGCGGATCCTAGAAAGTAGGTAAGTTCACCCATCATGCTCATCTCGAACTTGCTTTGCATCAGCTTCTCGAATCTTTTACACAGGCTTTGGTTAGTTGATCCAAAGATGATGTCGTCCACATAGATTTGTACCAGAAGAGAATGGCCTTTGTGCTTGAGGATGAATAAAGTAGTGTCTATCCTTCCTCTCACGAATCCTTGTTCTATTAAGAACTTGGATAGAGTTTCATACCAAGCTCTAGGAGCTTGCTTCAAGCCGTAGAGAGCTTTCTTGAGTCGGTAGGCGTGATCGGTTTGTGCGAAATGACAAATCACGGAGGGTTCCACGTATCTGATTTCTTGAAGATCACCATTCAGAAAGGCACTCTTTACATCCATCTGATACACTTTGAAGTCCATGAACGATGCATAGGCTAGAAAGAGTCTGATTGCCTCTAGTCTAGCAACAGGAGCAAAAGTTTCATCAAAGTCAATTCCTTCTTCCTGTCGGTAGCCCTGTGCAACCAGTCTAGCTTTGTTTCTGGTGACATTTCCATCTTCATCTCTTTTGTTTCTGAAAACCCATTTAGTGCCGATGACTGGATGATCAGTCGGCCTTTGAACTAAGCTCCACACCTTACATCTTTCAAACTGGTTCAGCTCTTCTTGCATAGCTTCAATCCAGTTATGATCTTCGATAGCTTCATCAATCTTCTTTGGCTCGAGTTCAGATACAAATGCATAAGCAAACATAGTCTCTTCTCGAACTTTATTTCTCGTCGAACTCTGTGTTGAGATCACCAATGATTTGAGAAATGGGATGATCTCTTGCTTCAATAACGGTTGGAGGAAGATCACTTACGGTGGGTTCTTCCGTAAGAATTCGGAGTAGGTTGAGAAGGAGATTCACCAAAATGCAGTTCGAGAAGACATAGGATCTTCAAAACTTTCATTTTCTGGTGAACAAGAAGGATGAGTGATCTGTAAAGGTGCTTGGGGTAATACAGAAGAGATGGGTTCGGGGTCAACAGAAGAGTTGTTATCGGTACCGGCAGAGTTCTCGTCTACCGGTGAAGGGTTATCGGTACTTGAGGGGTCTGCAGTTGCCGTTTTCTGATGAGGAGTGGAAGTAGATGTTGTATTTGTACCTGTCTCATCATTATCAGAATCATTAGCAACGTTCGGAGCCTTTCTAGGCTCTAACAAGTCATATTCATCAAAAGAAACATGCACAGATTCTAAAATTTTTAAATTAGTTTTATTGAAAATGCGAAATGCTTTTGAATGTTTGGAATACCCAGAAAAATTCCTTAAATCGATTTTGCATCAAATTTTCCTCTATATTCTTTTCCATTATAAAGAATAAAACATTCTGATAGAAGATTTTAAGAAATCCTATGTTGGGGATCTTCCTCTCCATATTTCATATGGAGTTTTGTTATGAAACTTGTTTACCGGGGATCGTGCAGGTAAAACATGCGGTGTTGGCGGCTTACGCCGAAATACTTGGAAGTTTAGCTTACGCGGCATTGTTCTTCTTTGCTTCAATCGGTGTTCGTTCTTCCGTTCGGCTACACCGTTTTGTTGAGGAATGCCGGCGGAGAAGTTGTGGCCGATCCGTGGTCATCGCGGTACTTTTCTACACCATTGTTCTTGAATTGGTGCCATTGTCGATCTTATGTCGCTAATGTCTTCAAGCTTTTGAGTTTGAAGTCTTATGAAAATAGCAGTGACTAGATCATACGTTTCATCTTTAGATGTCATAGTTTCAATCCAAGTGAATCTAGAGTAGTCGTCAACTACTACAAGTGTGTACTTGTCTCCTGAAATACTGGCTGTTGTGATTGGTCCAAAGAGATCCATATGCAGAAGTTGAAGAGGTCTGTTTGTTGATAAAACAGACTTTCTTTTGAAGGAAGACTTGGAGAGTTTTCCTAGTTGACAAGCTTTACAACTTCTGTCATGGTCGGCAGACACCGTAGGTAGACCTTTGACAAGCCCATTTTTGGAGAGCTTGGAGAGGTGCTTGAAGTTGAGGTGGCGAGGCAGCTTGTGCCATAGCCATTTGTTGTCACGACGTTGTTGGCTACTAGGCACGAGGTTTGAGAATCTCCCTAGAAGATTTAAGTCCACGACATAGGCGTTTCCTTGTCTATTGCCGGTCGATAGAGTAGGATTCACTGTCTTTGATGAGGCACTGGTTGGAGTTGAATTGGCATAGAAGTCCTTTGTCGCAAAATTGAGATATGCTCAGAAGATTGTGCTTTAAACCACTCACTAGAGAAACTTTGTTGATGGAGAGACTTCCTCTAGTGATTGAGCCATATCCAATTGTTTTTCCTCTTGCATTATCTCCGAAAATAACAGTGGGTCCTTTTGCTTCACTATATACGTAAGAAGACTTACGTTCCCATGTCATGTGTCTTGAGCGACCCTTGTCAGGTACCAGATGTCTTTGTTTTCTGATTCTATAGCCATGAAGCATTCCTGAAAAAGAATTAAAGCAACAAGGTCCCCTTTATTTTCTTTTGGGTCCTAAGGATTAGCAACCTTTTGGAACCCATACCTGCTTGACCTTGAGAGAACTAGGTCTCTCAGATCTTGGAGTGAACCTTAGCAGGCATTCTGGGGTCAGATGGCCTAGGCAATTGCAAGAATGACATAAATGGAAATTCCATAGAGAACTGTTAGTGTCTTCAACTGAAGAGTGCTTGTGATCATTCCTTTTCTTGACATCCATTCTTGGTTCAGCTTGCTTGTTGATGGTAGACTTAATTGGTTTCTTTTGAATCTTCCTAGGTAGGTTACCAACAGACTTAGCTTTAGCTTTTCTGTTGATTACCTTTTCAGGAGGATTTGGTAGAATACCTTTAAGTTTACCTTCAACAGGTAAAGGAGCCTTGCCTGTTTCATAGACAAACTTGATAGTTACCGGTAGAGGTTTAGTAGGTCTACCGCCAGCAGACTTTGCCTTAGCATAGTTGTTGCCGGCAGACTTCACTTTCTCTACCGTTACCTTTTCAGGTTTCTCATTTGAGTCAGTCATTTTGGCTTTTCCTTTCTGAACTTTGGGGTAAACGTAAGGAACACTTGAATAACCAAGGCCTTGTTTCCCTATATTTCCGAATGTTTGTTTAGAGAAAGATATATCATTAGCAGTCTCGGAGGATTCACCTTTCTCTATGACTGAAGAGATTGTCGGAAGAGGCACATCTGAATATCCTATGCCAGTTTTATCATTACTAGATTTTTGGCTTGAAAGGATTTCTTCGAATGCATCCTTGGAGCTGTTCAGGAGTCAATTGTCTTTTGCAAGGCAATTTTCTCTAGGATCAAGTCCTTTGATGTGCTCAGATAGACAATCAATTTTGTCACAAAGGAAATTTGTTTTCTTCCTTCGGTTTGATACTCTCTTGTTGGCACTATTGAGAGTTTGAATCTCACCGCCATCGAGATTTCTCAATTTGTAAGTTTCTCACAGTTCTTGGCTAGTTTAACATAGGCTACTCTAAAGGAATTAAATTCTTCAAGCATATCTTGATTATCCTTGAGAAGTTCTTCCTTACTGAAGTTGTCACTGTTGGTTTCATTTTTGTCCAAAGGACTAGGTGAAACTTCGACTTCATTTTCAGAGTCATAGGTAGGACCTGAATCATGAGCTATTAAGCATATGTTAGCTTGCTCACAATCCTCTCCTCCTCCTCTTAGAATCGGTCTCAAACCATGTAGCAACTGTTTGTCTTCTATGTCTTCACCAACATACCCTTTTGTTTTTGAAATTTTCTAAAGAGGGGTTTTCGGTATGCTTCAAATTTTGGCTTAGGACATTTTGAGGCAAAATGACCAGGTTTTCTACAGTTATAACACACAAGCTCTTCCTTAGATGAGCTTTCACCATTCTTCCTAAAAGGTTGTTGGTGTGTGTTCTTTCTTCCATATTTTGCAAATTTTTGAAAACGTTTTACAAACATGGCAAATTGTTCATCTGATAAAAAATCATTTTCACAGGAAGAAGTGGAAGGTTTGTTTTCAATAGTGATTTCTTCTTGGACCATGGCTGGCAAGGACACAGTTCTGAACTGTTTGTCTTGCTCTAGAGCTTGATTAACTTCAAGTTCATAAACCTTCAAACTTGCGTAGAGACTACGAAGAGTCATCTCGTTTAAGTTCTTGGATTCTTTCATAGCCGTGGTCTTAACATGCCATAAGCTACCTAGAGAGCCTAGAAACCTCATGTTCATTTCCTTTTTGTCATACGTTTTACCAAGAGAAAAGCAACTATTTATTACCTCACTGAAGCGATCGTATGCTTGTCTCAAGGTTTCCTTAGGATCCTTTTTGAAAGAATCAAACTGCTGGATGTATGTATATTTTCTGTTATCTCTTGTGTCTTGGTCTCCTTCCAAGTATTCCACAAGAGCTTCCCACATCTCTTTTGCAGTTGTACATCGAATCACTTGCTGGTATGTGCTTGTGTCTAGAGAGCTGGTGATTATGTTGATTGCTTTGCTGTCAAGTTCTACCAGCTTTCTATCATCCTCTGTCCATTCAGATTCTTCTTTAGGTACTTCTGCAGGATTCCCAGCAATGGAGGCTAGAAGATTTGGCTTCATTGGTACATGTTGACCTGCAGTAACACATTTCCATAATCTGTTGTCAATAGAGTTCATAAATCTCATTACTTTATCCTTCCATACATCAAAATGTCCTTCGTCCAATATTGGGACGTGGTTAGCATTAGATGTAGGCAGCATGTAGTGTGTTTGTGCCATTATATCGTATCTCTCAAGAGTTTAATCTTGGAAAAACTTGTTTTCAAAGAGTAAGGCTCTGATACCAATTGTGGGTCCCAATGGGCACAATAATAAGCTAGAAGGGGGTTGAATAGCTTATTAAACACTTAAAACTTTTAAGTAAATTCTTTGAAGGATACTTGCAATCTATTGAAAGAGAATGAAGTAGCGGAAGACCTTCAAGATAGTTGTTCCAGGTCTGCCGATAAGGACTACCGGTAGACCTTTTACAAGTTACTTAAGTTCTGCTGTAAATGGATAAAGATAATCAAAGTAATGACCCGATCAAGTGACAAACAAACAGATAAGAAGTAACACAAGTATTTTGGGATGGTTCACACTATAAAGAGTGTTACGTCCACCACCAAGGTAGTCAACCTTGGATTTAAATAGTGCACTATGTTTTCCACTAGATCAATTACAAAGAATATCCCTAATGGATCGTGTACAAAATATTGACTTGTGTTTGGGGTCTATGGAATTAAATATCTGTAAATACAAGATATTTAATTCGTGCAGATGTATAGTAAATGAATGTAAACAACAAGAAGCTAAAACAATAAGTGTTAATGAGCAGCTTCTTGTTGTTGACGAGGACTTCTAGATCTGTAGAGGATCTCTTGATTGCACTGAGCTGTAAGACTTGGAGTGTAAGATCCCGATTCCCGGTTAGCTAGAATTGCGTGCAATGCTCGCATTCCTTCTTTGGTTGATTGCTCGTTTGGTTGTGAGAGTGTCTAAATGTGTATGAGAGACCACATTAAGACTAAAACACTTTTAAGAGATGTCATATAGTGGTTGACTTGTTAAAGTCAAAAGTCGTAACCCGACGATAGTCGAAATGCGACGCGATTGAGAGTTTATGCGGGTTTTGTGTTTCTGACCTCGATTTGGTCCTAGATCTTTACATGATGATTAAATAACATGTTTAGATGTGTTAGACTTCTAATTGGATGCATTCCATAAGTCTCGTGAAGTTTTGACGCTTCGGGGATAGCAATTCTCCTTATCGCGTAGTTCGAGATTGAGCCGGGTAATCGTCTCGCCCTTTGGGAGTCCATTTCTCCTATCTATTGTACATCATCTGAGAGGTATTCAGGCCTTTTTTGTAGCCCTTTTAGGTGTTTTCAATCATGGGTTATTGCCCGCGGTTTGCGGTTTCATTCGACGTTCGTTAGCGAGATGTCGCCTTGCGCCGCACCGGGTTGCTTCTGGTGTTGTTTATGGGCGTTTAGACCTACTTTAAAAAGTGGTTTGAGACTTGTGTGGTTTAGCCAAGGGTTTGAGGACTTTAAGGGTTGAATTATAGGCCATTTCGAAGCTTTAAGGCTTGCGGTTGCATGCGGGAACGATCGGACGCGAACGAGACAACAAGAAAACTTGAAGACTATATTTTAAGGACCATGCGGTCGCTTTGTTGGGTTTATGTGAGTTCAATGAACTCGGGTTGATGACTAATGTTGATAGTTATGGATATAAGGGAAATCGAGACCCATGGCTTCTATGCCCTTAATTTTGGAAAGTGTAAATTGGACTCAATGAGTCATTATAAGTTCGAGTATGTGCTAAATGAACTTGGGTTGAAATCCTACGATGATCGGATTTCGCTTTGATTTATGAAGTGAAACATATAACTTCCAAACTTTAAATGGTTGGTGATTGTGATGTGTTGTGGAGATCTTAGTCTTGGGGAATTAAGCCTCGAATGACTATTGGGAATTGTTTGTAAACCTTACTGAATTATTACGGTGTGAAATTATAAAACACATAAAGAATGAAATGTGTTAGTAAGACTTAACTGAGTCGTTGTAAGGCTAATAAAATGATAAAGAGCTCTTGGGTTGAAACCCTACAATGTTTGGGTTTGTTTGGGTTATGTTTGGGCACACGGGTTTTGGTTGTGTCATATGGCGACACTCTTATGTTATGGAGATTAACTAGAAATATATCTTAAGCATGCTTGTTAGAGCATGGGACAATAGAGACCCACATAAGGTCACGAGAATATTTAAGAGAAGATTAAGAGAGAATCCTCTTCTCAAGGATTTTTGTTGGCGTGTATATGAAAAACATTTAGAGAAAGTGACTACGGAGTAGTCATGATGTTTTTGAGTATTGGGGTTGGTGTTATCGATCATGTATGACGATTAGGACTATGATTGAGTCCGGTGTACTTAAAATAAAGACTAAAATAATAAGTCTTGAATTGTGGATATTTTGAGACTAGCGTAGTAGTCTTGGGTTTGAGTTGAGTTGAGGATTAGGAAGACCTCACATTATATTTTATTAAGCTTGTAAGCTATACTTGATCAAGTTGATGACTTGAGGAATAATAAGTACCTCAATACGTAGTTTTGAACTAAACTTGTAAGTTAGTTGACACAATGGTTATATGCAAATATATACATTGTTCATGATGTTTGCAGAGCATTATGTCCTACTTGATTTTATGCAATTATATGCATGGTTTATGAGATTTCGTAGAGCGTTATGTCCTACGTGGTTATATGCAAATATGTGCATGGATTATGGAATTTTGTGGAGCATTATGCCCTACTTGTTATATGCAATTATGTGCATGGTTTATGAGATTGTTGTAGAGCATTATGTCCTACATGGTTTAATGAGTCCGATAATTATGAACTTGGTCTCATTGGTTTATGCAAGTAAATATATACTTGATCGCTTGGTTTAAAGTCCAGCTGGCGGGTTTGGTTGTTGTGTCGGCAATGGGACGATTCATAGTCTTTGGAAACAATCGCTATGAATCGTTGCATTGGGTCCTTTTTCTCCTCACTATTTGGCCAATAGTGGGATGTGATCTCGAGTTATGCCATCTAGCTAGACATCGAGCTCTCATTTCTCATCCGGAGACTGGATGAATGTAACGAGTACTCATTAAAGGAAATCTGATGAGTTGTGATTATTTGGGGAGGAAACCTCAGGGTATGATTGATTGGGAATTGAGCCCGGATCTTGGTTTGAGATTTGATCTCATGGTAAGTTGGTTGGGTTTTGAACCCGGATTTGATTGTAACGGTTCGATTTATGTTTACTGTTACACATGTTTATTTATGAGCATTTATATGAAAGATAATATGCTACTTGAGTTATGTGGGTTATGTGCTTTAAAAATTAAGTACATGATTATTGTTGGTATACTAGCATGATACCATGATTTTATATGATTGCACATTATGCCATGCCATGTCATAATATGCCATATGTTGCATT
The DNA here is from genome assembly GCA_013146195.2 of Codonopsis lanceolata. Lineage (NCBI taxonomy): Eukaryota > Viridiplantae > Streptophyta > Magnoliopsida > Asterales > Campanulaceae > Codonopsis > Codonopsis lanceolata. Next base: position 125,990,714 of record CM028378.1, read on the forward strand.
TAGAAACTTACTCGGTCATTATGACTCACTCCGTGTGATTGTTTTCCCTAGTGTGTGCAGTGATCCCGTTAGTACGCGCAGCGGCTTCGGATAAAGATTTCTAGCAGGTGGTTTTCCAAGTCATAAGCTTGGAGTTAATTATTATTAATGTTGCTATTATTTGTGAGGCTCGAATGTAAAGTTATGTAGACTTTACTTGGGTAGAATGTAGTAGTATGTTATGATTGTGTATTTGGGAGCCGGTTGTATTGCCGAGCCTTTGTATCCTTAGAATTTATTTCTTTGTCGTTTCGAGCATGTGTGGCTCGTTTATTCTAGTTGTGGTATATTGTTGTTCCTACCTCCGATAGTTTTAGTCGTGAGGTTTGGCTGGTGGTTTAGCATTGATTATATGGTTATAGTGAATTGTTCCTCCGCATGTTATAGCCGCTGAGTGTTGTTTATCGGGTTGGGATTTTGTACGCTGTCGCCTTGGTTGCCGATGGTTTGTTGGCGTGTCTAATGTTGCGCCACGCTGCCGAATTTTTGGGCCGAGAGATTTACTATCTCTTTGGTTGTTTATATTTAGAGCTTGATAGCTCGGGTCCCATTATGGTTTTGCTTCCGCAGTTTTGGTTTTATTTTCCCGTATTGCCGTTATGGCTTTACCTTCCTGCTTTTGAGCTTGTTGCTCATTTTGACTCGCACTATTATGCTTAGCAGTGCTTGTCGTCTCTTAGTTTGTCTCTCAATGGCACGACCTTGGGATCTGTATTGAGATCCGGCCGGGTCGCCACAGCTTGGTATCGAGCTATTGGTTAGCTATTTCGCGTAGATAGGTTCCTTGGCCTAGTCGGGTTGAGATTTTTTAACGCCGAGTGTTCCTTGTAGGTATATCATGTCGTGGCTTGGCGTGAGCTAGTTCTAGCGCACTGCTCGAGTACCGCTCGTGGTTTTGAATGAGAGGGAAAACGTTAATGATCCTCGTGGTGACTCCTCAACAAATGTTTAGAAAGGAAGAATGATTCCACTATACTTGGGAAGATTCTTGAAGTTGGAACCTACGAGGGCTTTGATGGAGAGCCCGATGCTTCTAAAGCCGAGCATTGGTTAGAAAGCATGGAAAAGATCTTTGAAGCATGGGTGTACGTATCAAAAAGAGATGGTGACCCTAGCGTTGTTTACGTTGAGTGGTGCACGACCATTGGTGGCATGTGTTACGAGATAATTGGAGACACCTTGGAGTGCCCCAAGTGTGGAAAATTTCATAATGGAGTTTAGGGCACGCTTTATTCCAGCATAGTTCAGAAAGAAGAGAAATGGAATTTATTGCGCTTGAACAAGGAGATATGAGTCGGGCTCAAGATTCAGCGAAGTTCACAGAGTTGGCTCGCATCGTGGTTACTTAGTACCGTATGAGGCTAAGAAGACCCACCGGTTTGTAAAAGGCCTAAAGATGAAGTATCGTAGGCGACTTATTCCCTTTACGGCCACGAAAGTACCGAGATCTTTGTCAGGATCGTGCTTATGCGATGGAGTTAGACTTCGAGGAATATGCTCAAAAGAGAACCTCGAGAGCTATTAAGAGTGATGATAATATTGGGAGGCAATTAGCACCTCGTAAAGTTAATCAAGGAATCACATCGTAGAGGCAGTGATGTTCCTACCTCTAGCCTGAGACAGCCGAGGCGGTGAGTTGATATGTAATTTTTGTTCGAGGACAGACATGCCGAGAACAGAGATGTGGGGCAAAGCGGGCAAGAAAGTGCTTTGTTTGCTTGTGGTGGTGATCATGTTCGTAAGGATTGCCCGAAGATGAGGGTTAATCGGCTTGGGAGTACTAGTCGACAACTGGGTGGCTCCAAGAGAGATGGTGATGGTCACCTAGAGTTTGAGGTCGTAGCGGCGTGGCGGTTGGCTATCATTGCGGAGTTTTGAAACCTATCCGAATAGGAAGGTTGCTCGTATATATATTATACCGTTACTACTATTGTTGTTATTATGAGTACACGTCTTATCGGTAGCTCATGTGCATTCATACATACATTACATGGTGTATTGCATATTGTTGGTTTATTGTTTGATTGGGGATAAAACCCCAATGAAATGTTGGTTTATGGTATTGTTTGATTTGTGAATTTCGGTAGGTAATCACACATGGTTTAATGGATTCTTGTGTAGTCTATATATTTATAGGACTATACTATATATAAAGAGCATTGAGGATGAATTTGTATTACGATGATAGTAACCAATGGTTTTATAGAGTTACGGTTGTGTCGGCCTATATTAAGAGCCGGGGTATAAATATTCGTATATATATGTATATATATATATGAAGCATGAATTGTATGATGATATTTATTGGTTTGATATGATACTTGTATATCCTATGAGGATATGTTTAAGATGATGAATAATATACATCGGCAATATTGTTTATGATTATTATGCGAGTAGGATACACTCGATATGTGCGAAAGTTAAGTGTTGCGATTTATGGGTTGATTTTAGTGCGTGAACAAGTATGACGTTTCACCGCGATTTTTGTTGAAGTTTTGGTGTTTTGGGGACGTTAGAATATACGTCGGTTGTAGCCTTGGTCTAGAATTTAAGAAAGGTTGGAATTGTGAAGTATAGACGTTACGACTACTAGTAGCCGAGTCGATACGTGGTGACTTCTAGCGAGTTTTCATGGTTGCGTGCTAGGTGCACGAGTTTTGTGGTAAAATATGGTTGTTGTTTGTCAAGGTAATAGACCTTGTTACTTGACTTGATTTTATTCAGTTATGTGCATTAGTTGTAGGGAACACCTACTTGATGCATCTTCATTGTAGTATCTTAAACTCTCATTTCATAATTGTTATCTCCTGCTCATTCATTTCCTTAGCGTAGGAGACTATTAAAGGATGCTTAAAACCTTTTTATCACGAACCTTTCAGATCCTTGCAACGAAAGCTTTGAATATCCAATTTAGCTGCACCTAAATTGGTGATCAAAAGTGGTTCGTTGTTGGACTAGGATTGGTATGAATTGTTGTAGAAAGTGACTATACCCGTTACCAAATGGAATGGACATAAATGGAAAGAATTTTCAAAACATTTCATTATTGTGCTCTTATGTGTTTACCCGCGATAGGGAGATCGCGAGTATTATTTGCTTGGCTAGAAATGTCAGCTTGATTGTCTCTGATTTGGTTGAGAATTGCTTTATAGGCAATTATTACTCCTTGTGACTTAAGGTCTGTTATGCGCAAATTTTATGATGTGCCCCGGGACAAATAGTTTCGGTAGTTGAATGTTTATGGTACGCTTGAACCTGTTTTCATGTTAAACGTTGGGGTTTGTGTACGGGATTTGGTTAGTGTTGTTCGTATATGTTTTCGCGACTCGAAAATGAGTCATATTATTTTCAATCTAAAGAGTTTTATGTGGTTGTGCCTATTGAGAGGTTTTGAAACCTGAGTTTGGGATCACGGTAGTTTGATCCTTATATACTTGGTTTGGTTATTGTGATGGTAGACTCGGAGACTGAGTCTAGGTTTATGGTTTTTGAGCATCGAGTGTTTACTCGGGATTGTGAAACACCGTAGTGGTGTCTGGGTATTCCATGTCAAGGTGATGACCTGGCATTGATTTGAGATACAGTTTCGAATTCGGGACGAATTCTTTTTAAGGGGGAGAGGATGTAAGATCCCGATTCCCGGTTAGCTTGAATTGCGTGCAATGCTCGCATTCCTTCTTTGGTTGATTGCTCGTTTGGTTGTGAGAGAGTCTAAATGTGTATGAGAGACCACATTAAGACTAAAACACTTTTAAGAGATGTCATATAGTGGTTGACTTGTTAAAGTCAAAAGTCGTAACCCGACGATAGTCGAAATGCGACGCGATTGAGAGTTTATGCGGGTTTTGTGTTTCTGACCTCGATTTGGTCCTAGATCTTTACATGATGATTAAATAACATGTTTAGATGTGTTAGACTTCTAATTGGATGCATTCCATAAGTCTCGTGAAGTTTTGACGCTTCGGGGATAGCAATTCTCCTTATCGCGTAGTTCGAGATTGAGCCGGGTAATCGTCTCGCCCTTCGGGAGTCCATTTCTCCTATCTGTTGTACATCATCTGAGAGGTATTCAGGCCTATTTTGTAGCCCTTTTAGGTGTTTTCAATCATGGGTTATTGCCCGACGGTTTGCGGTTTCATTCGACGTTTCGTTAGCGAGATGTCGCGCCTTTTCGCACTGCTTCGGGTGTTGTTTATGGGAGTTTAGACCTACTTTAAAAGTGGTTTGAGACTTGTGTGGTTTAGCCAAGGGTTTGAGGACTTTAAGGGTTGAATTATAGGCCATTTCGAAGCTTTAAGGCTTGCGGTTGCATGCGGGAACGATCGGACGCGAACGAGACAACAAGAAAACTTGAAGACCAGATTTTAAGGACCATGCGGTCGCTTTGATCTAGCCCATGCGAGCGCATGGGGGCAGCAGTCCCTGTTACGGGATTTTTGAAGAAATTTGACATGTTGTCTAACTTATACCCACCCAAACCCATCCTAAACTAATCCTAAACCTTCCTAAGTGTCTTATGACATGTCCTAACCATCTATTGGTGTTTTAGATGGGGATTAGTGTGGCTAATTAGAGAGAAACATTCTCATTAATCTAACCTACACCCACTTACTTTCTATCATATATAAACCACCAACACTTCATTAAACCTCCCATTTTCTGCCTACAACTTCTAAAAAACGTGGGAGACTCTCTTGGGGGCTTAGAGAGGAGATTTTTAGGGTTCTTGAGTGCCCAATCTTGAAGGCCATAGCTTGGGACCTTCATTTCTCAAGCTACACCATAGATTTGAAGAGGAGGTTGAGGAGAACAAGACCCACCAATTGGAATTTCGGGATTGTGACTTGTAGGGGCTGAATCAAGGTAAGTTTCTACCCCTCTTTCTCCTTCTTTTGGCTCCATTGACCCTAGGGAAACAATCATTCTTGCTATGTGAGGTCAATGGAAGCAATTTCTAGGGTTGCTAGAGATGCCATGAACCCTAGGTTTTCAATGTGTTGATATAGTTGGATGAACCTATGTGAGACCTTGATTAGTATGAAATTCATATGCTAAATGGTCTATTAAACCTTGTTATGTGAATTGTTTATGTGTGTTGAGCTTGATTGGTCAAGATACTTGGAAGGGGATTTTGCCCAAATCATGAATTGGCTTAATAAACATGGTTGTAAGCTTGATTAAAATATTATACATGTATAGTGTAGTATATTAATCCGGGTTGTGTGATTTAATCATATTTTGGAAAATATGGTTGGTAAGGTGAAATAGATGAAGTTATGCACAAATTGATGAATTTGTCCTATGTTACATTGAGAAATGTTTTGTTGGGTTTATGTGAGTTCAATGAACTCGGGTTGATGACTAATGTTGATAGTTATGGATATAAGGGAAATCGAGACCCATGGCTTCTATGCCCTAAATTTTGGAAAGTGTAAATTGGACTCAACGGAGTCATTATAAGTTCGAGTATGTGCTAAATGAACTTGGGTTGAAATCCTACGATGATCGGATTTCGTTTGATTTATGAAGTGAAACATATAACTTCCAAACTTTAAATGGTTGGTGATTGTGATGTGTTGTGGAGATCTTAGTCTTGGGGAATTAAGCCTGAATGACTATTGGGAATTGTTTGTAAACCTTACGGAATTATTACGGTGTGAAATTATAAAACACATAAAGAATGAAATGTGTTAGTAAGACTTAACGGAGTCGTTGTAAGTCTAATAAAATGATAAAGAGCCTTGGGTTGAAACCCTACAATGTTTGGGTTTGTTTGGGTTATGTTTGTGCACACCGGGGTTTTGGTTGTGTCATATGGCGACACTTATGTTATGGAGATTAACTAGAAATATATCTTAAGCATGCTTGTTAGAGCATGGGACAATAGAGACCCACATAAGGTCACGAGAATATTTAAGAGAAGATTAAGAGAGAATCCTCTTCTCAAGGATTTTTGTTGCGTGTATATGAAAACATTTGTGAGAAAGTGACTACGGAGTAGTCATGATGTTTTTGAGTATGGGGTTGGTGTTATCGATCATGTATGACGATTAGGACTATGATTGAGTCCGGTGTACTTAAAATAAAGACTAAAATAATAAGTCTTGAGTTGTGGATATTTTGAGACTAGCGTAGTAGTCTTGGGTTTGAGTTGAGTTGAGGATTAGGGAAGACCTCACATTATATTTTATTAAGCTGGTAAGCTATACTTGACTGGGTTGATGACTTGAGGAATAATAAGTACCTCAATACGTAGTTTTGAACTAAACTTGTAAGTTAGTTGGACACAATGGTTATATGCAAATATATGCATTGTTCATGATGTTTGGTAGAGCATTATGTCCTACTTGATTTTATGCAATTATATGCATGGTTTATGAGATTTCGTAGAGCGTTATGTCCTACGTGGTTATATGCAAATATGTGCATGGATTATGGAATTTTGTGGAGCATTATGCCCTACTTGTTATATGCAATTATGTGCATGGTTTATGAGTTGTTGTAGAGCATTATGTCCTACATGATTTAATGAGCCCGATAATAATGAATTTGGTCTCATTGGTTTAGACAAGTAAATATCTACTTGAATGTTTGGTTTAAAGTCCAGCTGGCGGGTTTTGGTTGTTGTGTCGGCAATGGGACGATTCATAGCCTTTGGGAACAATCGCTACGAATCGTTGCATTGGGTCCTTTTTCTCCTCACTATTTGGCCAATAGTGGGATGTGATCTCGAGTTATGCCATCTAGCTAGACATCGAGCTCTCCATTCTCATCCAGGAGGCTGGATGAATGTAAGCAGTACTCATTAAGGGAAGCGATGAGTTGAGATTATTTGGGGAGGAAACCCCAGGGTATTATTGATTGGGAATTGAGCCCGGATCATGGTTTGAGGTTTGATCTCATGGTAAGTTGGTTGGGTTTTGAACCCGGATTTGATTGTAACGGTTCGATTACATTTACTGTTACGCATGATTATTTATGAGCATTTATATGAAAAATAAGATGCTACTTGGTTTATGTGAGTTTATGTGCTTTAAAAATTAAGTACATGTTTCATGATGGTATACTAGCATGATACCATGATTTTATATGTTTATGCATTTATGCCATGCCATGTCATAATATGCCTCATGTTGCATTTAGAAACTTCTTGGGTCATTATGACTCACTCCGTGTGATTGTTTTCCCTAGTGTGCGGTGATCCCGTTAGTGTGCAGCCGGATAACGACTTTTAGCAGGTGGTCTTCCAAGTCAAAAGCTTGGAGTTATTTATCATTATGTTGTATTTATTGTGAGGCTCGAATGTAAAGTTATGTAGACTTTACTTGGGTAGATTGTAGTGTTATATTATGGTTGTGTTTTTGGGAGCCGGTTGTATTGCCGAGCCTTTGTATCCTTAGAATGTATTTCCCTTGTCGTTTCGAGCATGTGTGGCTCGTTTATTCTAGTTGTGGTATATTGTTGTTCCTACCTCCGATAGTTTTAGTCGTGAGGTTTGGTTGGTGGTTTAGCATTGATTATATGGTTATAGTGAAGTGTTCCTCCGGCATGTTATAGCCGTTGAGTGTTGTTTATCAGGTTGGGATTTTGTCTGTTGCCGGCCTTGGTTGCCGATGGTTTGTTGTGCGTGTCTAATGTTGCGTCACGCGCGTCGAATTTTTGGGCCGAGAGATTTACTATCTCTTTGGTTGTTTATATTTAGGAGCTTGATAGCTTGGGTCCCATTATGGTTTTGCTTCCGCAGGTTTTGGTTTTTATTTTCCGTATTGCCGTTATGGCTTTACCTTCCTATCGTGAGCTGGTTGGCTCGTCTTTTGACTCGCACTATTATGCTTAGCAAGTGCTTGTCTGTCTCTTAGTTTGTCCTAATGGCACGACCTTGGGATCTTGTATTGAGATCCGGGTCGGGTCGTCACAAATTTCCTATTGTGCCCTCTTGGTTTGTGGAGGTATATAAGCCCAAACCCTTTGCAATTTTCAGAAATGCTCTTCATTTCCTCTCCTCCTTCATACGTATTAGAGAGAGAAAGAGTTCTTGGGGGTTTTTGAGCCCTAGCCTTCTTCTTCCTTCGATCCACAAAGATCCAACCGTCGGATTGCCTTCAAACTTCGGATTCATGAAGCCCTCGACGGGTAGAACAAGTTCACCGATTGGATTTTCGTTCTTTGGAGTTTTCATCCAAGCTATGTAAGTTACTTTCGTTTGATTTTGGTTCATTGGCCCTAAGGAAAACAACCTATGTGCTATTTGTGGGCAATGAACACTTGATATGCTATGTGTGCCCATTTTGGGGGTTTTTGGAAATATGAACTTGTTAATAGCATGAATAGGATGATTTGAATATTATTATGTGTTGTTAGAAATGGGTTATTATTTATGTTGGGTTTTGTTATGAATTTTAGGGCTTGAGAACCAAGCCCTAATTATTGAAGAAATTGTTGTTAATTGAAGTGGGTGTTAATGTTGAGATTGATGAAATGTGTAAAGAATGAAACTTAGTATTTAGACTCAACGGAGTCGTAATAAGTTCAATAATCTGTTAATGAACTCGGGTTGAAATCCTACGACATTTGGGTTTCATTTGACTATGATTATGATGAGTTCTTGGATTTTTAGGCTTGGGAATCAAGCCCGAATGAATTTTGGGATTTTGTTCTATGTATGAATGAAGTGTTTAATTGTGGGATTATGAAACACGTAAAAATGTAGTGCTAAGACTCAACGGAGTCGTTACAAGTTCAATAATATGTTAATAAACGTTGGGTTGAATTCCTACAATGTTCGGGTTTTGGTTGGTTATGATGGTGAGCACCCGAGCATCTCGATTTGTGTCCAATTGAGACACCTACGTTATAGAGATTTATTAGGGGATTTATTTAGAGCGTGCTCGGGAGATTATGGTACATTAGAGACCAACCTATGGTCTCGAGTATGATTGAAAAATAATTATTGAGCAAGTTCTCACTTTTAGGGAATTTGGTCGTGCGCACATGAAAGCACATGCGAGGTTATGACTACGGTGTAGTCTTTGGTTTTATTTCAAGTAGAGGTCCATTATAGACCACATAATATGATTCTTGGTGGGTTTATGTTATTCTTGATTTAATTGGTGACTTGAGATCTTTTAAGATTAATTGGCTGTGAGCAATGAATTTGCCTTGACTTGATTTATGGTAGAGAATAATAACCTACTTGGTCGGATGAGTTCGCTCTTGTCGAATTCATTCCTTATTTGTTTATATTGAGTAAATACATACTTGAGCATTTGGTCGGACGGGTTCGCTCTTGTCGAATTCGATCATTATTTGGTTTTGATGAGTAAATATGTACTTGTGCATTGCATTGAGTCCAACTGCATTATTTGGTATGATTTTTATGTCAGGGTGGGACGATATATCGCCTATACGAAAAGTCAGATTCGTATTCGCTATGGATCGCCGTACCTGGGACCTCACACACCCCTCCATTGTTGGCCACAATGGGGAAGTAGCCCCTTTGCCGTATCAATACGTGCATCACAGGCTGCTATTAGCCGGCGGAGTTCGGTATATCGATGCGAAGACACGAGCATCGTAGTCACGATATTGGGTTAACAGTGTTTTTGTTGTAGGAGCTACGTAGCGGCTGGGCCCATAACATATCCTATTGTGATGTTTAATACTCACACTTATGTGAATAACGTGCTAAGTGCAAATTTGTGATCATTGAGGGTTGGACCCATGTTGTGATCATTGATGGTTGGACCCATGTTGTGATCATTTGAGGATTGGACCCATGGTTTTATTATTGAGGGCTGGGCCCATATTCTGGTTGTACATGATTATTGTTGGTACATTATTATTATGATGCCACGATTGTATTTATACTGGTGCATTATGCCATGCCATGCCATGCTATGTCATACAGTTGCATTTAGTAGCTTACTGGGTCATTATGACTCATTTCGTGTGTTTGTTTTCCTTAGTTGTGCAGTGAGCTCGTTAGTACGCGTTGCGGTTGCGGACTAGTGATTTCTAGCAGGTGGTCTTCCCGGCGATAGCTTGGATTTATTATTGTATTTATTCATCTTGTGAGATGCGGATGTAAAGTTATGTAAACTTTACTTGGGTAGTTATGTTAGTATCTTATTGTTGTTTCTTTTTGGGAGTCGACTTGTTTGGTCGAGCTATTGTATTTATTTAGAAGGTATTCTGTCGTCTTTCCGAGCAGGTTTTAGCTCGCGTATTATAGTATTGTGTTATGGTTATTTCTATCTCCGTCAACTTTAGTCATGAGATTTTGGTTTAGTTGTCTAGTATTTAATCTCTTATTCTTTTAGTAGATTTGTCCCTCCGGCATGTTTTAGCCGTTGAGTGGTTGTTTATCAGGTTGAGTTCTTGTTGGTTCGCCGGCATTTGGTTGCCGATGGTTTGTTGCCCGTGCGCAATGTTGCGTCGTGCGTGTCGTAGATTTGTCAAGTGATAGTTGTCTCTCAGACTAGCATTCCCTGGTTTAGGAATTAAGACTTGGGTTCTACTCACGATTTGCTTCCGTAGATTTTAGTTTTGGTTGTTCTGTTTTGTCGTCATGGCCTTATATTCCTGTTTTGAGCTTGTTGGCTCAACTTTTGACTCGTACCGTTATGCTTAACAGGTGCTTGTCCATCTTCTAGCTTGTCTTGACGGCACGACCTTGGGATTCCACATTGGAGTCCGGGTCGGGTCGCTACAATGATCTTTTACTATTGTTAAAAAAGAATTATGACCATTATAGGTAGAGTGCCTATAAGGTCCCCAAACATCACAATGTAAAAGAGCAAAAGGTATTTCAGAGTGTAAAGAACTCAAAGGAAAAGGTTGTTTGGTTTGTCTGGCAAAGTGGCAGATGTCACAAGGAGATACAGCATTCAGATCATTAACAGTACAGATATTTAAGTGCTTAAGAGAGGAAACAAGTATGTGACCAAATCTTAAATGCCATAGATGTATTTCTTTATTGAAAGCAGTAGAAGCAGACCAGGAAATCAAAGAGTTTTGCACTGTACTTTTACAAACATCAGAATATAAAATGGAAAAAGGAGAACTAAAAACAGCCTTGGCAGAACAGTTCCTTGTGACCAAAGTCCTATATAATCCTCCTATCAATCTACCAATCTCCTTGGTTGCCTTGTGTGCAAGGTCCTGCAGGAAGCAAGAGGTAGAAGAAAAAATAAGATTACACTGACTATCACTAGCAAGTTTGCTTCCTGATAGGAGATTATATTGGAAAGAAGGAACAAACAGCACATCATGAAGAATGATGTCTGAACCAAGAATGATAGTACCTTTGTGAGTTATCTTAGCAGTGTGACCATTGGGTAGATGTATGGAAGAATTAGTGCATACAGGGTTAACAAGAACACTAAAATTGTTGGTAATATGATTGGTTGCCCCAGTGTCTATAATCCATTCAGTAGTGTTTGAGCTATGACTAGCAGAAACCTTAGAAGGTACAAAACTGGTACAACAAGTAAATTTACCTGAGAGGTGAGACTCAGGATTATCTGGCATGGCTCCAGCACATGACAAGAGATTCAGCAGCTGTGTGTATTGAGGTGAAGTTAAACCTGGCACAGTAGACTTACCCTCTGCAGAAACTTCATCTGCAATGTTGTCCTCTTTACAAACAACATTTGCAGCCATTCCTCTTACCTTATTCTTTGGCATCTGCTCAAATCAGGTTTGGTACCATACAATTTGTGCCAATCAAGATAGCCATGCAGATAAAAACATCTCTCCTTGGTGTGTGAGTCTCTATGGCAAAATTCACACCAGAATTTGCCTTTCTGAGTAGATGTACTGACAGATCCAGACTTATTCATGTAGTTCTTATTACTATTTCTCCCATTACCAGAGTATCCAGTCTCAGTAGACTTGCTCATCAAAACAGTAGACATTTCGTTGACATTAACACCACTTCCAGTGCTACACTTTCTCTGTGATTCTTCTTGAATTAAATGGTTTTTTGCCTTGCTTAGACTAGGTAGAGGAGTCATCATTATAATTTGACCTCTAATGGTGGTGTATGTGTCATTGAGTCCCATAAGAAATTGAAACAATTTTTGTTCGTGTTCATATGACTCTTGTTTTTCGTATTGCACCACAGTGACAGTTTAGATCACAAACACATTTAGGTATACTGTTCAGGCTTGACAATTCATCCCAGAGACTCCTAAATTTAGTAAAATAAGCAGATATAGATTGATTTCCTTGATGACATTCAGCCAAAAGTTTTCTCACTTGGAAGGTTTTAGGAGCATTATTTTGAGAAAACCTAGCATCAAGATCCTCCCAAATATCCTTGGCTGTAGAGAAATACACTACACTAGACTTAATATCTGGTGATACCACATTTAATAACCAGGCTATAACCATGTTATTGCATCTATTCCAATGATCTAGGTATTTGGATGTCGGAAGAGGTTTTTTATTTCTTCCATTGACTAGGCCCAACTTATTCTTGGCTGTGAGTGCAATCACAACAGACAACTTCCACTGATTGAAGTTAACAGAATTAGACATAATTTGAGTGATAAGAATCATACCAGGATGATCATTAGGATGGAGAAACAAAGGATGGGAGGAATGAAGTTGAAGAGTAGAGATATCCAAATCATACTGATCATCTACAGTTTCATCTTCTTCCTCATGAGCAGAAACTTCAGTATCTTCACTTGTGTTGCTCTTCGCCATAGTTGCAGAGTCGAACCTTGAATTCTTATTTGACACAGCTTTTGGAAATCTATTTTGGACAGCGGAAGAGAAATAGGATCAGAATCGTTGCTCTGATACCATGTTAAGTAACCAACTCATCTAAAAGTTTAAGCTGTTAGAGAGAGCACCAACAATGTATATCATGCTTTAGATTTTGTGCTTTAATACTCCCCCTCACGTGCATACGTGGAGAAAGATGCACTTTTTTATATATATATAGGGCCAATACGTACCCTTTGAAATATTTTTAGGATAAATGCAAGGAGGGAGATTTAAACCCTTGTTCTTGCCAAACCATGAGCTCTGATACCATGTTGAAGAATGAAATTGAAGAAAATTAGAAAGATAGAGAGAAGTTCATCTCCATTACAGAAGGCATTCGCGATGCTTCTATCGCACAATCTGGATCAAAACATAACTGCCTATTTATTACATGGACTTAAGAGCCTAACAACTAACAAAGCCTAACAACCCGCAACTTATTCGGTATCTTCCATAGATTTACACTCGACACCCTTGAAACTTGGAATGCCCTTGTTGTGTTTCTCAGATGAACACTTTACCTCCCCTGTACTAGAATTCTGATCAGTTGCACCCTTGACTTTATCATACAAGTTAATTATGTACACAAGAAGTATGTACACAAGAACACAAGTCACATCCTTCAATTGAAACTCTCAAGAGTGAAGGTTACGAGTAATCACTATAATGATACCGCTAATGCATTTTATCATGTCTTGTCGCTGCACTATCTTTAAAAGTAAGAGGTCTACATGCTTTTACATGATCTAACTGTATCCTAGAAATCTATCCTTGTACATAATTGTTTGGAATCCAACAAAGTCAACTGCGTTTGTTGATAACTGGTCTTACTCAGGAAAATAATTCAACATATCTCTCAACAGCAGCTTGGGTTGGCTTATTTTTCTTGGTATCAAGAGACAGCTGTTACTCCTACTCAGCTATTATTTTGTAGAATTTTTTAATAGCATTTCTTTTGGTTAGTCCCCTTGAGTATACTCCTAGTGTACGTAGGATGCGTCACCTAATTTGACTCCTTTTGGTATATAATATCTCCTTGTCAAAAAAAAAAATCATAATATTTTCTAAGCTGCCAAGAGTGGCAAGCTTCCGTAATATTTCAATGAAAACTATTGGGGTTGTGACATACTAAAGCAATCTGACAGGCACCAACACGCAGGCGTGAAAATTTGAAAATAAGTATGACACGACATGTTGGGGGCACACCCATAGTTGTTAAAGGCCAACGCCTGGCTTGCCTGAGGCGAGCTCAGGCGAGGGGTCAGTGGCTCGCCTGAGGCGAGAGGTGGTTTCCTGTTTTGCCCAGGTCCGACCAAAAAGCGAGCCAAGGCAAGAGGCTGTCTATGGCAGGATTGCTTTGACCTGGTCTCCTACTTGTCACATTCACACCCTTTTTCATTCATTTTAGCTGGTTGTTGAAACATTTTCCTTTTTCTTATTGTTATCAGCAAATGGAGGAACAGTTTAAGACTCTAATAGTTCTCTCGCACTAAATGGAGGTATGTTTTTGCTATAGATACTGTTTGGCATTCATCTGGCTTAGTAAACTAGTATTGGTTTTTTACAAGTTCATATGCAGACTGCAAGATTTCGTCAATTCTGGGATGAAGCTGCTAAGAACCGCCACATTCTAGAAGTTGTGCCAAGTATGCTAAATTACACCATAATGGTTTGCTTGGTTCCCCCTCTCATAGTCGCAGAGACATGTCTGATGAAATATATTGTTCTCACATATTTTTCAAGGAATGAGTAACAGCGTCCAATTTCTTTGTTTACTGCACCTCCAAAATTTAATGGTGACTGGTGAAGAAGAAATATATTTCAACTAAAATGGAGTTTTGGAGGAGTATTCTGGCTAGTTAAGTTAGCATTAGCATCTCCTTATAGCGTAGAACTGCGTCCGAAACCTCTTTTTGTCACCATCTTCTACTTGGTAAATGTTGATTCCTGATGGTAAACTCATTGATGCATCCTTCCAATTACATTAACTTTTGCTATGGAACAACTGTAGAATTATGTAAGAGCGACAAGACGTTGAGAAACATTAGTCAGTCAGAGGTCTGGACACATGGGGAATCTGAATTCTGGAATACATTTGTCATTGGTCTAATAAATGAATTCATTCTCGAAAACTAGATAGGAGCCCACTGTAGCATACCATACTGCTCCATGGCTCGTTATGCACCTATTTACCTGCTATTTGAAATGAATTTAGAATTAGACTGCCTTTTTTATGTTCTCTTCTTTGCTTCCTCCCTGCCCCTGCCCCTGCCCCTGCCCCTGCCCGTGTTTTGGTTTAGTTTTAATTTTTGTTTTCGTATTAGTATTCTTTGTCTTATTAGATTCAGAAATACAGGTTTTGAACAAGCGATTCAAGACTATGCAGTTCATGTCCTGTCATTGACTTACCAAAAGGTTCCTATGTCTGTTCTCGCTGAGGTATACTCTCTCTCTCCTCCTGCAGGGTGCCTTGTGCCCATCATTTTTCGCTTTTAGTCTTGAGCAATGGTTAGCATATAGGAACATGGTTTTTGAGTGTCAACACGATAATCTTCAACTTCAAGGTATGGTGACACAAACAATTAGTAAAATACTTGATTTTTCGTACAAACACATGCTCTAACTGTAGTGCTTGCCTTTACGGAATGATACGGTTTGATGATTGCCTCATCACTAGGATGTATAGCATTAAATACACATGACTAGGGCGTTGAAAGGCACCCAACACTTAAGTAGGAGACAATTCACTAGAAGACCCAGCAGAGAAGCACCAAACACACTTGGGAGTGACACCATAAGTAGGGGATGCAATGAATTACATCGAATAGGGCATGTGATGAACTTCCACTCGGAACAGTGACATGGACAAGGTATCATCTGGAACCATCCCTTCAAGTGCATCAACGTCAAGTGAAGTATGAATACTCTGTATTCAATCACTGAGGTTGTGATCAAAAAACCTTTTATTTTGCAAGGAGAGAAAGCTATAAAGAGAACCAAGCCCGGAGTTGATACAATGATACAAAGTTACTCGTACGAGCATATGAAATTAAGGGAAGAGGAAAGGTAAATATGCTTTTGGGTCAACCTTGCTTGCTAGGGATCCCAGATTTAGTTAAAGACTCTTAAGAATTTTGAACTGTTGACCCGAAGGGGTAGGAGAAATGTCAAGGGCACTTAGGCAAACAGTAAAACCTGGAGGTCTTTGGTTCCAATTCCTGTACCAACAAGGGGTCACATTTATCTATCAAAAATAAAATAAAAATTAAACTGTTAATTTCACCGGCAGGTATTCACTGGAGTTTGGAGGGTGAATATTCCATGCTTTCATGTTGCTAGTATAATTTTTAGGAAACATGCATGGCAACAAGCATCTCGTTGTAGATTGTGAGTAACATAATTATATAGTGGGTGACAAAAGGATTATATTTTGTTAGGTATGTAGTATTACTGGTAAGGTACTTTTATAGTATATTAGTATACGTGTTCGTGACATAGGCATGGTGTCAGTATGAGATTAAACAAAACTCATAACTGAAGGTTTTATATGTAATTTCAAAGGAGTAATTCAAACATAACTCATAATTGATGAGTTCATTTGTAACTCACATACTTACGAATCAATCTGGACCGTCAGTTGTGTTTAACACATTTCGATCAGGGCCACCAGTTAGATCATTATCTGTTTTATAATATAGATAGATTGCCTTCAATTTCACTATTTACAAATCCAAATGATTTTTTTTTTATTTTCAAATTTGAAGATTGAAACTCAAACCCATATGAAGATTTGAAAAATTGATGATTTTGAAATCTAACAATGTCATATTCCACCTAAACCACCATTGTCATGCTTACAATTACCCCAAACACCACTCCTAACCACCACCACCAGTATCCCTGCAATCGTCGCCACAGCCATCACCGGTCACCACCACCAAAAAACGCGTTCACCTTGCTTTGCTAAAATAGAAAAATAAAATATCTTTAGCTTTCGTTAAGTCACCCGTTGGTCCCAAAGTAGGCTCAATCTAGGCTAGAAGGGGGGGGGTTGAATAGCCTAGATATGCTTTTGTAAAAACTTTTCGTAAACACTTCTTAACGATTTCTTGGAAGATTTGAATAGAAGTATTAAGGCAGCGGAAACAGAATAGAATCTAAACTATCAACAGTTCAGTAAAGGTTGTATAGATTCAGAAATAGTTAAGCACAAGCAGTTAATGAGAAAGATAAGAACAGTTCAAACAGAACACAACGATTTGAAGTGGTTCGTACTGTGAATAGTACTACATCCACTACCAAAGTGGTTAGCTTTGGATTTTAAAAGTGCACTTGTTTATCCAGTAGGTTTATGAGTAAGATCACTAATGGATCTTGTACAAAATAAGTTTTTAACCAAGTGTATAAAAGTGAGAGAAACAATCAAGGAATAATTGTTCTCACACGTGCTGAATTAAAGAACAGTTTAAAAACAAACTAAATGAAGCTGAAACGAATTTAAGATGGCAGATCTGCAGCTTCAGAAAGTTTGATGAAGTGTTAGTCCTTGTCCTTTGATCTCTTGAATGCTTGAATATTGAAGATGAAGCTTGAGAGTTTTTAATGCGCAAGAGTGTTGTTCTTCAAATCTTCTAGACTTGAATAAATACCAGGAAGAGATCTTCGGACCGTTGGACTGAGACAGAGTGAACTGTGTCCAACGTTCTTTTGCATTGAATGCAATTCGGCGCTTTGGGAGATGTAACATCCACAGTCATCAGAGATGCAGTGTCTGCAGAGAAGACATTCCCAAATAGAGTAATGTCTCAGACTGCAGGCGCTTTAGCTCAGAAAGTCTTCTTAGCCAAAAAGGGTAATGTCTTCAGTCTTCAGGTTTCAGGAGACAGTCTAGACAGTTGTCAGCATGTAGAGTTGACTTCTTGAAAGTGAAATCTGATGAAGACATAATGACTAGATATTTTCGAAAATATCTAGGTAGGTATATACGTGTCATAATTTCGTGATTTGGCTAATCTTGATTTTTGGCTCCTTGAGCAGACTTCAAAGTTTGCTGTTCTTTCAAGGCTGCTGAAGAAGCTTGCAAAGCCGCGCTTAAACTAACACTTAAACAGTTCTAAACACTTTGATTCTAAGACAGTTGCCACACTAATCGGTACGCAGACCTTTTAGCCACTGTACAATAGAATCAGAAGATGACTCAACCAAATCTAGACTTAGGAATCAACAATCTCCTCCTATTTGGTTGATGTCATCATCTCAGCTACTAGCAGACTTTGAATCATGCACTGAGATAATAACATGTCTTAAAGATTTTTATTAAGAGTAGACATGCCTCTCAGAGCAAAAGCCTTAGTAGAGAGATAGCCACTAGACTAAGTACTTACAAGAGAAAAGCATTAATATCAAGTACTAAGTAGAGTAGGGTTTAAATCTTTGAGATAAGTACACATGCAACATATAAAGATTTAAACACGAAGTTTAAATAGACTAAATAATAGCAAGATAAAGCAATTTAAACTTTGAAAGAAACTAAAGTCATCTGTGATTAAACAAGTTGTTTAACAGCATAAGTTTTGGCAAACCAGCTGAGTTTAAAAAGATACAGAACAAAAATACCAGCAGTTCGAGCAGTTGGGTGAGTGCGTCGGCGTTCTAAGTAATCTCCAACCCGGATCTGATTACGTCATTAAGGCATTCTCGAGTGCGTTACGTTCTTGATCGGGGCTTGATTCAAAAAATGAGTAGCTCTCTCCTCCCTGATGGCACCAACCCTACGTTGTTCAGCGGCAGCAGCTCTTGCATCTGCTTGTTCAACAAGGCGAAGATCAGTGAAATCAGCAACTTCCTGTCTACGGAGGATTGCTCGTGCCATTCCGGTCTTGAGCTCATTGAAGAGAGCACGAATGCTGATCTGCTGAGAGTACAACATGCCTATCAGAGCATCCTGTTGATCTTGAACCAAGAACCGGTGGGTAGTGAAGGCCTGAGCAGTGTCATTCACCAGTTGATCGACGATCTTGTCGATGTCGAAGATGGTGGCATGAGTAGCATTGAGGCCATAACCGAGGACCTCGATATGCTGCGCCATAGAAGAGACGGTGGTGTTGAGCTGGGCGAGCTGAGCATTGTTGGAGCGGAGAAGGTCAAGAAGAGCAGGATCAGCCGTGTGTGAGGGAAGGGAAGAAGAGTTAAGGTTAACTGAGATATGAGTCTCAAAACGGTGAGGAGTAAAGTTTGGAGAAGAGGAAGAGGAAGCAGGGTGGTTATCAACAGAGGTTGCAGGCGGAGGAGAAGAGGGTTAGGAATCAAATTCCATGTCAGTGGCTAAGCTACTGACATAGAAAGAAGAAGCAGAAGAGGAAGATGAGGCTTCTAAAAGGTAAGGAGGAAAAGGATAGTCAGGGAGAAGAATGAAGTTAGGAGGAGAGTTAGAGGGGAAGAAAAGATCAGAAATAGAAGAAAGATTGAAGAGAAAAGAATAAGTCGTAGAAGAGATAGAGGGAAAGAGGATTTGGTAAAGATCAGAAGAGATGGAAATAGGAGTAATATACTGAGAGATAGGAGGAAAGATTTCAGGTAAGAAAGCTGTTTGGTAGAGAAGGGTAGATATATGAGGGACAAGAGGAGAGAAGTGTTCGGGCATAGAGAAGGAGGAAGAAGTAGAGGGAAAAGAGTTAGTGTGAGCAGGTATTATGGCCAGGGAGGATTCAGGAGGAATGGAGGAGATAGGTTCTGGAGAAGAAGATGGGGAAGGGATAGTGTCTATAGGTGGAGAGGGTGGAGAAGATGGTGTTTTTTTTTTTTTTTTAGGGAGCGAGGCGGCACTGCTAATTTATTAAATAAAGAAAACAAATACAAACAAGAGGGGACAACCGGCCTTACCCAAAGAGGGGGACAAAGGAGCCTAACCTCTCGAGCAGGATGGCAAAAGCCTACAGAAAAACTATTTTCTAAAAGAAAATAAACCCATATCATCTAACCGCATAACCTGACGAGCTTGATAAGGAATATCTAATCTAGAATGATACTTTTTAAAACCCGAATGAGTGGAGCCCCAAGATGCCAGACTATCAGCCACTTTGTTTGGTTCACGGAAGACATGAGATAATGCAAAATCACCAAGTAAAGCTCGACAGTCCCGAATCACATAAACATATTGCCACGGAGCTTGATACATAGAAGCTATACCATCCACTGCCACCTTCGAATCCGACTCTACTAAAACTTGTTGTAATCCCAAATCTCTACATAAACTAATGCCATCCCGAAGAGCTAAGAATTCTGCAAGCATATTAGTACCTGACCCGTAGTTGCTAGAAAAGGCCGCCACCAATAGGCCTTCATGATCCCGAATAATCCCTCCACCAGAACAAGTACCATTAGTAGATGACCCATCAGTATTGAGCTTCAAACATCCATGCGGAGGCGCCTCCCACCGGAGCCACCGACCATGCTTAACCCGAACCTGTTTGATTTCAATATTCAGCCCTTGCACCGCAAGTTTACTAAAATTGTTAATAGCAAGCTTGGGAATAAACAAACTCATCATATCCTGAAGACCAGCCATAATGCGATTTGAAATGTTATCGCCGGACATAGCAACATTGTCAAAAGTCGATGCACAACGGGCTTTCCAAATCTCCCAACATGTGAGAATGCAAATGCCAATCTTACAAGCTCCAATCTGGCTGCAAACTGAAGACTTAGCAATCCATATATCAATCAAATGAGATATAGACGAATAGTGATCAATTAAATTAAAGTGCTTAGCAAACCGACGCCATATACTGCTAGCTATCTCGGAAGAAAGTAGTAGGTGCTCTAGAGATTCCTGACAAGATCCAAGGCAACATCTACATTTTGAAACCATCGGAATCTTAAATCGATGAAGCGCTAAATCCACCGGGATAGCACGATGCAACAATTTCCACATGAAACCACTCATTCGCATAGGAATCCACGGCTGCCAGACCTTCACTGCCAATGGAATTTTATCAAATTGCGTACGAAAAGTTTTCCAATACACAGCTGACGAGAACCGGCCATCTTTTGAGAGCATAAAAATCTGTTTGTCTTCCACTTCGCACTCCAATCTAACACATGAAACCGAAGCATGTAACCTCGATGGAATTAGAGGTAACAGATCGTGCATATTCGGGATTGCATCTTTAACTTGCAGAATATTGTCTATGGGTCTCGGACCAGCCAAAACAGTACCACACCAGTTTGTAGTCCAAAAAGATATCTCTCCCCGTCCAACAATCCATTGGCTATGTTCCTTGATCCTAGGCATATGAGCCATCACTGCTTTCCAGACATGAGAAGAGAATTGAGGAAGATCAAACCCATTAGCTGTACCATATTTGCATTGAACAAACCGAGCCCAAAGACTCTTGCCTTGAATAGCACTCCAAGCTAACTTGGCATGTAACGAATCCATAACCTGAGCCAACGAGCGAATGCCTAAGCCCCCTTCAATTAGCGGTCGACAAACATGATCCCAAGAGATCCATTGAGCTCGATTTTCCCCAGAGGAGCTCCAAAGAAAAGCAGCCATGTGACGTTCCAACCGACGAATAAAAAATTTGGGAAGACGTATAGCGGCTAGAGCAAATATCGGCATAGAACAAAGGACAGATTTTATAAGAACTATCTTAGCACCAAAAGACAAAAGTTTAGCCTTCCACCCACCTATACGAGAAAGGAACCTCTGTTCAAAATCTTCAAAGTATGCAGCTTTCACACGACCCTTAAAGAGAGGCAGGCCCAAATATTTGATCGGAAGTTTTAGTTGTCTACAACCTGACCACTGCTCAATGGATCGAATTTTCCGCTGCGGACATCGACGAGAGGTGACAAAACCACTCTTATCCAAGTTAATCAGCTGGCCGGAAGCGTGTTCATATAAAGAGACCACGTTTTTCAGGGCAATAATCGACCTTTTACTCCCATTACAAAAAATCAGCATGTCATCCGCATAAAGCAAATGCGAGATGACCAAATTTCCAACCCCATGTCTGTACGGCAGAATATGTCCTCCTGAAACAGCTTTATTAAGATTAAAACTGAGAATTTCCTGAGCCATCACAAATAGAAGGGGAGATAAAGGATCCCCTTGGCGAACCCCTCGGGTAGAATGAAAAAAGCCATAAGAATCGCCACTGATACGGATAGTATACCAGATGTTGCTTATCATCCGAAAAATCAAATCACAACTAACATTGTCAAACCCGAAAGTTTTCATATCCCGCAACAAGAAACTCCATTCTAGCCGATCATAAGCCTTCGACATGTCGAGTTTAAACACCACATTACCTCCTCGAGATTTTTGATCAATCCTTTGAATTAATTCATGAGCTAACACAATATTGTCTTGGATATTCCTGCCTTGAACAAATCCGGTCTGCTCCAAAGAAATGATAGAAGGAAGAAATCGAGCTATCCGATTCGCTAAAATCCTAGAGATGATCTTACATGAAAAATTGCATAAACTGATCGGCCGTAGATCCCCTAGGCTAGCAGGTTTATCAACTTTAGGAATAAGAACCACCGTCGTAGAGGTGAGGCCCTTTGGCAAAAGACCTCCTTTAAAATAATCCTGAACCGCGGCAATAATGTCCAGTTTGATAATGTTCCAACATCCTTGAAAAAACCAACCCGTAAAGCCATCGGAACCCGGGGCACTATCTGGATTCAAGCCTTTAACTGCATCCCATATTTCCTCTTCAGTTGGAAGCGCCTTGAGGATTAAATTCTCCTTATCACCAATAGAACGGGGTACTGATCAAATAGGTCCTCACTGTATGACGGACGGGAAGAGGAAAATAGATCAGAAAAATACTTCGTTGCCAAATCTCCTATCTTTTGTTTATCAGTACACCAAGACCCATCCTCTAGCTTAATCTTAATCTCATTACGTTGAAATCTATCCTTAAGAGTAGCATGAAAGAAAGCAGTGTTTCGGTCTCCATCAATCAACCAGTTTGCTCTAGCCTTTTGTTGCACCAACTCATCCGACCAAGAAATAGCCTTACTTAGATTTTTAGTAGCGTCAGTCAACTGTTTATGCACATGAACATCCCAAGAATTTTGTAAACTCACCTCAAATCGAAGAATGTCATCCTTTAGCCCGTCTATTATTCGGTGAACATTTCCAAAAACCTCCCAATTCCATTTACGCAGTTTGCTACGAAGATGCTGAAGCTTCAAGTGGAGAATATCAAGCGCAGATCCATGACAGGGAAAAGCCCAATGATGTCGAACAAAATCCAAAAAATCTGAATGATCCAGCCAGAATCGTTGGAACCGAAAACCACCACGATATTTAGGGCTATCAAACGCCTCGATTAAAAGCGGAGAATGATCAGAAAAAACTCTACTAAGATGATGAACTTTAAAATCAGGGAGAGCAGCTTTATAGTACCCATTTACCATGACTCTATCAAGCCTTTGCCAAATTCGGGCTAATCCTTCCTGGTTGTTACACCAGGTGAAAACGCTTCCTTCATAACCCGCATCTATTAGACCAGCCTGCTGTATAAAGAAATTAAAATCACCCATACTAGGGTAGTCGCATAAAGCTCCACCCAACTTCTCATGCGAACTAGAGATAATATTAAAATCCCCCAAAACAATCCATGGTTCCTGAAACGTATCAGAAATATCCTGTAAATCCGTCCACAGCCCTTGTCTTTCATTGCGAGAACATTTGGCATAAACAAAGGAAGCAATAACCTTAAACCCATTTTTCAGCTCTAGTCGAACTGTGATGTGTTGGTTAAATATGGCTATAGTTGTAACCTGAATATCATTATTCCAAAACAGCTAAATGTGGGAATTGACAGGATTCCCATGCATACTAGACTGAAGATGCAACCTTTTAGTAACCTTGACCAATTTATTACCAGACAATTTAGGCTCCAAAATGCAACATAAAATAGGATGATGCTGTCGAATAAGAGAATTTAAATAAGCCACAGTATCTTTATTCCCAACTCCTCTTGCATTCCAAAGAAGTACTGCCATGAAGAAACAATTATATTGCTGAATCGCGAGCCTGAGTCGAGGCCCTAGTAGAACGTTTATTTTTCTTTAAAAATTCTTTGTGCTTCACTTTCTTATTGAGCTTATGACACTGTCTACGAAACTCCTTGGTTGTGGCAGAAGAAGCTGGAAAGTCCCGACAATCATCCATAGATGACGATCGAGATAGCTTAATAGGCTGTTTCTTCGAAAAACCTTCAGCAGATTTACAAGAGGCATCCCTGATTTCTTCCTCATATATTTCATCCAAGTCTGCCAACGCTGCAAAGGATCCCATCAGAAGATGGTGTTGGAGCCACAGACTTCTTGCGAAGTCTGTGTTTCTTCTTCCTTGGAGCAGGTGAAGAAGGCTCCTCCTCAACAACAGCAGGGGTTGAAGAGGAAGTAGGGGATGAAGGAGGGGTAGCAGCAGGCTCCTCCCCAACAGCAGCAGGGGCAGTTGAAGAAGTGAGAGAAGGGGAGGAAGAAGAGATAGGAGATGAGGGTGGAATAAAAGGAATAAATGGTTCAGATGGTTCGGAGCGTTTGGTTTTGCGCTTTCGTGAACGGAGAAGAGCAAGGTCAGGTTCAGCAGCCTCAATAGGCACATGAGCAGGAGTGGAGGAAGTAGCAACCTTCTTTTTCTTGGGAGCTTGAGAGCTGGCAGGGTTGGCAGCAGCAGCAGTAGAGAGAGAAGAAGAGATTTTCTTCTTTTTGGCAGCCGGCTCCTCCTCAATAGAAGAAGTCTTCTTCTTTTTCTTGGAGGTGGTTGAAGGAGCAGGGTCGACGGTCTTGCTAGAGCAGCCTTCTGCAGCAGCTTCCTTGGATAACTTCTTGGCTAGCTGCTTAGCCATAAACGCATCCACGGTTGTCTCGGGATTTATCTTGATGACTTTTAGTGGAGGCGGGTTCATAGCATGGACTATGACCAGAGGTGGTAGACCTTGCTGAGCTCTCTTCTCATTTTTCAGCTTGTGGTAGTTGATGATGAAGGTGCTGGTGAATTGGATGGATTTATGAACTTTCTTTATTTCGAAGTTCACCAGATGCTTCAAAAAGGACCGGTTTGAGCGGAGAAGGCAGTTGATCAGTCGGACGAATGGCATCATTCGAGAGAGACCTTAACGCTTGAGACATCACACAGCAGCTCAAAAAGGATCTGAGCCCAGTTAAGGCGAATATTAAGAATGACTGCTGAAGTGTATTCCAGTTGGTCTGTAGTCATTATGTCGTGGGTGCCGTTTTTGAAGATCAGACTTTTGTCGAATAGATGGCTGATGAAGTAGACATCATCTTCGAATAAAGTCCTCTTCATCTTTGCTGGTGCCTCCCTTGGAGTGTTCTCCCCACGCATATAAGACCATGCAGAGGCTTTCTCAGCATCAGTTAGCGAAGTTGGTCCGTCAAATTCAACGCCGATTGTCTTGGCGATCCTGGAAGCAGAGATGGTGACAGAGATTGTTCGGACAACAACTGAGATGGTAGTTCTGGAGTCATTGATGATAGCCTTCTGGAAGAACTCTTCAGCCAGAAGGTTGCTGTAGTCGACATCGTCTAACATGAACAGAGGCAAAATGCCGGCCAGTTCAGTCATCCACAATTTTACTCAGATGCGTAAGCAGATGGTTCATCAATGCACATTCCAGGGTGATACATGGTGGAGGGCAGTTTTGGGATATCAAGGGCTGAACTCTGAGCCTGTTCAGGAATGGCAGAGGTAGAAGAAGTTCCAGCCTAAAGAATTTCAGAAAATGAATTAGGGCAAAATCTCAAGAACTCGAAATAAGAGCTAAGCATACTATGAAGCCCTAGAAATTTTGCATAGATATCATCTAGAACATCTTTTACATAATGAATTTTACGCAGAGAGATGAAATCTACAGTTAACGAACAGTAAATTTTAAAGTTCAAAGAGAAATAGAGCAAGAAGCTATATGAATAGTCAATAATGGCGAATTTACGGAAAAATATGTAAATGAGAGCTTACACCTTAGTGATTGAGTTAGGGTTTGAAATTTCTTACCATGGCAGTAGATTCGCAGAAGTAGAGGAAGAAAATGGAGAGTGATTCTGCAGAATTAGCTAACGAACAGTGCGAAGGAAGCATGGATTTTTAGAGAGAAGGAAGTTTTAGAGAGAGAGAATAGTAAGAGACAGTTTTGTGAAATGAATTTTTGGCGGTTGAGGGTTTATAAATGAAAGGACGTGCCGTCAGTCATAGAGACTTGTGAAAGGTCATTAAGTCAGACGCCCTTTTGTTGAAAAGACTTAATGAATGACGGCTTTTAGGAGAGAGAAAAATACCCTTTTGTAAAAATATCTCAACCAAATTTGAAATCAGTCCCTTACAATTTTCAAAACTAACCTTCTAAACTTGGGTTTAGAAAACTTACCTTGTCTCCAGTGGCGTATAAATTCTTGACTTTACTCTTTAAAAGTAATAAGTGCCTTAAGAGAAATTGTCAAGTCCGCTTAAAATTTTATAATGAAAAATTAATTTTAAAACTTAAAAATATTATAATGAAAAATCAATTTTAAATTGAAACTAAATTTAAGCAGTTGGGTCAAGCATGCCAAGCTCTCCCCTGAGATAAGCAAACCTGTCTGCTTCTAGAGCTTTTGTGAAGATGTCTGCCAGTTGATGGTCGGTTGAAATGTACTTCATGGTAATGTTTCATTATCAATATGATATCGAACATCAATATGCTTTGTCTTGGAGTGCATCACGAGATTGTAGGTGATAGAGATTCTTTGGTGTTATCACACATGATTGGGCGATCGCTACTTTGATGTAAGTAGTCCACCAAATGTTGTTTGATCAGGCGGATTGGCAATGACGGCGGCTACCGGCATCTATGTACTACTGCTT
>CM028378.1:126017520-126061339 GCA_013146195.2 Codonopsis lanceolata
GGCCTCGACTTATGAGTTAGGAGTTGGCAAACCGCCAGAACTTCATGTAAGTTTTATCCCTCGTATAATTCCTCCATACTGCTTCCGAAGGTCAAAAACTTTTGAGCATTTGCATTTGGTAAATTCTTCCCTCCAATTAAAATCGGGGCCTGCCATATCCATAACCATCAATATAAGGATTTGAATGCTCAACAACCAACTGGTTCATGATCAGGCTCTTGAGTTGATGTTGATTGTTGTCTAAAGATTGATGGGTCCTTCTCTCCTTGAGAAGCCCATATTGTGTAATGAGGCTTGAATCCTTTTTATACAAGTGTGTTTTAAGTATCTCTTGAGTTTGAAATTTTTATTCAAACAAATGCAACAAGGACACCGTATTTTCTCTCGGACATACATTCGGGATGGCCAAGTGCAAAACCGATAAACTGCCGTAAGCCGTACCTCTATAAACTCGAGATCTAATTCCCATGCCCCCCATCCATAACTCCGACGATACATCCAACTCCGATCGTTAGACATCTGTATTTAGAACTTATATATAAATTAGTAAAATGAAAGAGTGAAATTATGCATCAAGTAAAACTCACTCGTAAATAAAAAATGTTAAATAAACTCTAAAGGATCTCCTTGTCTTGCGGGATTGGTTTAGGGGAAGTAAGAAGGGAAGAAAGAAGAAACATGTCTCATTGTGTGAGAAGTGGTTCCACTTGTCTTGGGGATTTGGAGTTGACATGGATTATGGGCCTAGTATCTTTTAGCTTAAGATTCGGTGATTAAGCGTGATTGGTTGTCTATCGGTAAGCATAGAGGTTCACATATATTAGCCATTTTTTTGTCTTTGTGTCAAGTTTACTATATAGGTTGCAAAAGCGTGAATCTTGTAGAAGCTAAGGGCGGCAAAGTAACGGGGAACTGGTCAATAAAAGGTGTTTATGTTGGGATCAAACTTGACGCGGAGAGAGAGTCACTTCTACTTAAAAATATCTAAGTGGTATAATCCACTTACAAGCTCTCATATTATTTTCTCGGTTTTAGTCTATTTTTCATTACATTATATAATTTCATTAATTATTTTTATTATGCATTGGAAACAAAGTGGATCTTCTTCCAAGCCATTCGGCTCATGTTGAATCTGAAGACGCCACGAAGAATGAGATTATGCAGTACTAACGGTTTTCTTTGCTAGTATCTTGCCTAGGAAGAATCGGTAAAGGGTATCAGTATGGAGATATCAAAATATAACCGACAGTATAAACATTTGGCACTATTGAGCATAAACACCGACAAGTGACCGGCGATCAAGGCAATAGCAACAACTATATTAACATACATTACCGTCTGCATCGATGTCAGCGATCTTAATCACACACGGAGTTATAACGACTATCGATGTCACTGATCTAAATTATACACGGAGTTATAACAGCTATAAGAACACAGATCACTCTGTAGGAAACCATATTAAAGTACATTTTTTTTGGTCATCTATTTTCCTTTCCCCTTTTTGACCAATGTTAGTTGCTAAGATCTCTGATCAAAGTCTCTTAATCATTTTGAAGGTTCAAGACCGAAAACTCCTGCAAAACAATCTACGAGTCTTGGCTTGGAAATAGGAATCATCTAAGGTAAGTGATTGAAACTACTTTCTGCCAAATTGCAAGAGATTTCACAAACATGTCCAAGAAAACTAATGGTTGGCAAATTACGAGCTGTATGAGATCAGTTTACACTGATAAAAGACCTGATTATTTTGATCTCGAAATAACTACATAAGCCAATTATCTCAGATTTCAGCAGCTAACATGAATTTTGTGTACATGGATTGGAAGATTAGGAGGTGGGGGATCAGATTATGCGGCATTTGTGCAGCATATTGGTATTCCGGCCGGTGATATGTCGTTTGGGGAAGGTAGGCTGAGCATGCCTCTTGCATCTCATGTTTGATAAAGCATTCACTTAGCTAGACGCGCATATTCATATCGAGAAACAACCCGGGGAATGCTTTTTACATCCTAAAACCCTCTCACATCGGTATATTATTCCCCCAGGGCATGCTTTTTTTACATCCCTAAGATCCTCCCACATCAATATCTAATTGACCAGAATGATCTACTGTAAGTAAGCATTATGCACAGAATGATCAATGTTACCTACCATATAAGAGGTCTGAACACAATTGCAAACCCAAGAATATGGAAGCAAAATGCAAGTAAACCCAACAAATTGATTGAGGTATTACTATTACTTCTTCCATAAAGCAGGATAATCAAATTAAAAGCGAACATTGAGTTCATAACGACCCATGATTTAGAAACTGGATGTTTACTAACCATACATTTTTTTCAATTTCACACAGTTAACAATCTATTAGAAATTTAGAATCAAAGCAAAGGATGTCCAAATTGATAACAATCCTTCAAGAAACCAAGATGAGAGGATTGCAGAGAGAGAGGGGAGAGAGAAAGAGGAGAGAGGCGCACAACGGCGTCGGCGGATGACGAAATCCTTTGAAGTCAGAGTGAGGATGACGACTTGTGTTGTGGCGGAAGAAGGCGAAAGAAGAGAGGCCGAAGGAGACCAATGGAGAAAAAACTGTTGGGTGAAATTGGGGGTTTTAATTAATTTAGGCTAGGTTTAGGTTTTAATATTACATAAGTATTGCAATTTAACAAAATAAAAATCTAAAATTGGTATAAAATTGTTGCAATTTAGGCGCCATATGTTCCCTCCATTTTTCCCAAAAAAAACGTAATTAAAATGGGTTTCAGGACGTACACTTTTTAGTTTGCAACAGAACTTGAAACATAATCTTGAAACAGAATTATATTCGTTGCAAGATTTGTTTCTAATTGGGCGGCATAGTTCCCTCCAATCTTTCCTACCAAAAATATTGCAACTAAAGTAGTTTCCGTTGCAGTGTCCGTTACAAAATTGCAACTAAAGTAGTTTCCGTTGCAGTGTCCGTTAAAAAATTAAATAGCACGTTGGATTTCGTAGCTTTCCTTTCAAATTGCAACCGATTTCAATTCCGTTGCAAATTTCCGTTGCTGTTGCCCTGTTTTCTTGTAGTGTGTGTGGGCTATGCGTAGCGAACCGAACTTTTGGGCTCGGGGCATTACAACCACCACGATAAATCTATAAGCTCTGCAACGATCTTCTCGTTTACAATGAATGTCATGTTTTGAAGGTAAATTGCATAAATATAGTTGATTGTATTCTCTCGAATTACTCTAAACCGTGCCTAGATTAATTCAAATCCGACGTTTTGCTTAATAAATTAAACTAAACCCATTATATCCTACCATTCAATTAGTTTCTAGAAACTATATTAACCATTGTTCTCATGAATTTCTAATTTCATTTTAGGGTTCCATTTACCTACACATCACATTTCGGCCATGGTCCTTCGTTTTAGTAACTGAGATTATCGCATAAACGTAAGAGTTTCACCTTTCGGTCCTTCACCATCACAATTTCATACAATTACTAATTACAAACAAAGCTAAAATCGAATTAAAACAGGTAGCATTCATATAATAAACGGTGAGATCGAAACTTTATTCATGAATTCATCGCGAGCTAATTCTAATCCAAGAAATAGAAAACTACTCATACATGAATGAAGAAATCAACAAGAACAACATAGCAGTCATCATGTAGCAAGGAAATCGAAATAGCAAAATTAGAAAGAAGAAGAGAAAAAGCATGTTTGCATAATGCTTTCCACTAATGATTTGATTAAAAAAATCTTCAGTCTTGTGCTTACAATCAAAATCCTCCAAAGTATGTATCTATGTCTAGCTATCGTAGGTGAGAAAGAAAGGTAAGAATTCTATGTCCGAACTTGGAGAAAAGGAGGGAGATATATGTGTGCATGAGAGCTCCCTTCCATGAGCTTCTCCGATTACAGGTGTGAAATAAATCGCAACTAGGATGCGAACGCTGCTTGAAAAACTTCATTCTTTATGTACTTGGTATCAAAATTCCACTTGTGAAATAAACCACAGCCTACCCACGGACAGTGTTGAACTTGATTTCTTTCTTTTTGCCTTCAAATCACCATCTAAGCTTGTCTTTTAACTAAAATACTCCAAATCTGCACTAATAGACCAAATGGTGGTAAACTGAGCCAAAACAATTGAATTTGCAAGGATAAATGCAATATTAAAAAGCAAAACAAGCCCAAAACATCATAAGAATATGGATAGTATGCACATTTATCAATGCGCCCTCACGTGACGCCAGAAGCGATTGATGTCCATCCCGCCTCCAGACGCACCGGGCAAGCACCGACGATGTAGATCTAATCCGCCAACCTTGTCTGCGTCATTGGAGGTGATTGGCGTCATCCATGACATCAACTTCCTTGATTTTTTTCCAACTCCCCTTGGTTTCGCCAAGTTCCACTCAGCTCCCTCTTGTTCTGTTAACTTTCGTCACTCTGTTAGATTTTGCTAACAGACTGTTAACTAGTTCAATTAAACTGGTCCAGTTCATTGTAAGGGTTCAAGACCCAGTTCACCTTCGTCCAGACCCGTTCATAACATGTTTGAAAGGTTCCTTACTATATCAAGTAGATTCTTTCTATATTTGACCTCCAGTATCACGAATTTTGCTCATATATGTAATTAATTTAGGTGTAGCATAGATTAAAGTTTACGAACGATATGTATACACATTTAATCACTTAGAATTAATTTGTGACATTAATAACTAACATGAATATGAACAAAATAATGAAGAAGATGCAATCATGTGATGATTTCGGCATTGTTGCCCATTACCTCTTTTACAACTATTAATTACAAGAATAGCAATTTGGCATAATACCAAATAAATATTATTGAATATTGTTTTGAGTTATGTCGTAATTAACATGTAATATTTAATTAGTGTGATAGTGAATAATATAATATACTTACACAATAGTGCAAAATTTGACTAAATATGTGTGTAGTAAATAATGTGTTAATATTATACAAAATTTTATTAGTATATTTGGGAATACTTGAAATATATTTGCGTTACACATACATGCATTATGGACTCGCATTCGCTACGTATTGCGGCTATCGCCCATGATTTATACTCTTCTCGAATTACTTAAAATTAGTGCAAATCACTAATAATTTTTATATTTAAATAATTATAAATTTATATATACTAAGCGGTATACATGAACCACTAAAATTCATTTATGATATGCTTTCAAGCATGTGCAATGTTAATATGTTGTAATTTTTATATTTTTCATTTTAGAAAAATATACGAATTATCACTCGTTTCGTTTGTTGCAATCATATAATTTATTTAACTAAGCATGAATTAAAAATTATAAACGACGTGCATGCTTGCCTAATTGCTCAAAATCGTTATGGAACATTGATAACTCATGTCTTTATGGCATATCAGTAATAAGTGTACAACCAAGTCATTTTTTCGGACCCCCTCCTCGACGCTTACTTCAAGAATAATTAATAATGACAATTATAACTTGGCGTTACGTGAGATAGCTATAATCGAATAAACTATTATAGTATAATTACATTAAAATACCCACTATAATGATGCATGCTATGCTATATTACACTGATGTGAACAGTTAAATATATTTGCGACCAAATGTTTGTAGACGTCCTTACGTGCCTTATGATTTTACTTTGATTACATGTTGTGCATGACTTGTATGCCTTCTTGATAACTACAAATCAGTGCAACCTTATTACTGGAGAATTATGACAAAATTATTTTGATTTAATACATGCGAGCTTGATAGTATCGTCAATTTTCAATATTCTACAATGTTACTCATCCCGAACACAATAAATCAGTTGGTCCTCTTAGGGCTTGTTTGTTGTGGCTGATGGCTTATGACTTATGGCTGATAGCTTAAGCTGGTAGCTGAATGACTTTTGGCTGATTGCATGATAGACTGTTTGTTACAGCTGTTGAAAAGCTGCTTATGAGTCGTTATAATTATTTGTTAAAAAAAAACTTGAAAATTAGTATTCATATTTTTATGTATATTTCATAAAAGGATGAAATGAAGACAATCAAATATTTATTAATGAATAGTTGTCTTCATGTTTAAAAAAAACCGAAAAAGTTTAAAATTTTGGCTTTTTGGCTTTTGGCTTTTCAATGCATAAAGGGTGTTGTACCTTACTTATTGGCTTTTGACTTATAAGCTGAAACAAACACTTTAAATATGACTTTTCAAAAGCCAAAAATCAAAAATCTCTCCAAATAAGCTGCAACAAACGAGCACTTATACATTAACCGATTGTTAACAATATTAGTTTAAACCCATTGCAAGCCACCAAGTGATTTAATTATCCTGGCCGTGCATGAAAAAAAAAATATACTCACCCACTTATGACAATGTGTCATATCAACCGATCCATCTCATTGTGTTCTATGTCAAATAAATAGGAAATTACTTCATTCATCGCAATGCCTAAATCATGCATGAACTCTCTATATTGATCATGTCCTGATCACATATGGCATATAAACCAATTGTCTCTTATTATCCCGGGTTAAAATAGTTAGTCCCGATAAAATATATACTAGTGTGAGACGGATATTATCTCATGCTTTAGTTGCATAAAACTTAATACGGAATACTTACGTGTTCACCATATCTTGAAATTAATGCTATCTCCCTTGGTCGTGCAAATATCAATATTTCTTTATTGTCACTCATGTAAATTGCTAGCATGAACATCTGTAATTTCATGTCTAACGCCCGAGCAAAAAAGTTGATTTGGTCTGTTACGTATAGTTCGCACACTAGGTCAATAATCACGCAGCATCTTGGGTCACCAAGCCAACCACATGACAATGTAAATGCCCATAAATGATGTTGGTACCTAGTAATAGTGTATGACCACCTTATGAAAAACGTTCAAATTTTACAAACGAGCCCTTAGCCAAATATAGTTGTTATAAATTTGATATTCCAAAAAAAATAAAACATAGTTCTTCTTTCATTTTTCTCTCAAAGAATTAAGATATTTATATAAAATGAAATTTCCATTGTAAAAATGCAAGCTCCATTTTTCATTACCCTAAATTTAATTTTGTATATATATACAATACCAAGGAATCCAGAAACACAAAATAAGTATCACATAATCGCTAAAAAAAATATAAACCATCTAGCATTTTGAGAAGCAAAATCATAGATAAAATCTTTAAAATCAAGTTTTTTCAACTTCTAACGGAATATCCAATTGAGGAAAACAAATCTGCAATTCTTTAAGATTATTACTTGAAGTGCCTAAATTTCATTTGCCTAAAAGGGCTTTTGGGTCTCGCATAGGCGAGGGGGCTTTCCACTGCACTAGCCCACTATTCATTACATGACTACTAAACACCATGGGCCTAGCCCATGCATGACAAGTAAACTCTAGCCCCTCAGGTATAAATAAACTCTACTATCTCATAGTAGGGCAGACTCTCATACGCTATCTCTTTCCTTTACAGTTCTCACTCCACATACGGGGGCTACGCGCCCTCCTATATTTTTGATACTGTACTGATTCTCACGCCGGAGGGTTTTGGGGGACATCCCCCACCACTCACGGTGTTTGTTTTGTAGATACCTACATACAAGCCAGATATCCGACCCGAACAACGATTTCATCATTGATTCGGTCAACGAACGACTCACGGATCAAGACGACTTTCGGCACCCCGGTATGACTGATATTTATGCCACATCAGTTTGGTTCCGTTGCCGGGAACACGACTCTAACAACGAACTCCAACGGCCACGACGGAGTTCCGTTCATGGGATGTCGGAGTACAATTGAACACATAACAACAAACACACTTTTCATGCAAACTAGGCCGAGAAATAAAGCACTTAACAGAAATTAGACATGGCCATGGTATGCGCCTCCACAAGACGAGTCTGGCGGCATCAAAATTATTGCCATCGGAGCTCTGACGCTCGTTCACGCGCCACCACAAGTTACCGAAGGCAATTGTGCGTGTTGCGGCGAATCTCGGCTACTGTTAGATCTGCACCATTCCAGAACTTTCACAGGATTTAATCACAACCAGTACCTGCGTCTCAACAAGGCGAGTTCAGAGCCCCAAAAATCGAGGTCATCGGAGCAGTAACGCGCCTAAACGCGCCACCCGAAGCCGCTGGTTGGTTGGACGCCGTTTTCACAAGTTCTCACGCTCCGGTACTATTTTGACGTACGGTGACTGTGCGCATTGCAGAATTGCTGGCGTCATCCATGACATCATCCCCTTGCTATCTTGCGCTACAATTGACGTCATTCTCCAACTGGCTCCCACTGTTGGTTTTAATCATATTTCACTCAGATCCCCTCAAATTCGGTCAACTGCCGTTAGATTCCGTAAGCTTCCGTTAACCTCTGTCAGGAAAGGCTAACGGACTGTGATCTGGTCCATCTAAACCGCCCAGTCCTTTTTGACCCGGTTCAACCCTCTTGTTACCGGTTCAGACCCGGTTCAGATCGTTTTCCTAAACAAATCAGGTGTTCTCTTTCCATTTTTGCCCTCCGTTCTTGCAAATTATGATCATGTGAACTCTTTCATTGCAACATCATAGCATAATTAGTTAACGGATCATAAATTAAAATTTATAAATGAGTCGCATGATTAATTTATTACTCCAAATTAACATGAGACAGTATAACTTACATGAATATGCATGTAATTAATTTTCTTTGCAATTATTAATTTTCTTTGTAATTAATTTTCTTTAAAATTATCGATTATGAAAATTAGTAATTGACGATTATAACTCGACGCTACACATGATAGCTATAATCAAATAAATTGACATGCAATAAATACATATGACATGACGACTTGACATGCTAACTGTAGTGACCGATTAAAATTATCATTAATTGGTGAATAATGCATGAAATTCAACTGTGACAATTATTATGCGACATAAATTAGAGTAATTATAATACATTGATGCTCATAACTATGTCATGTTATTGTACATCATGTTGATGCATGTCACACTATACTACATCAATGCATGCAATTAAATATATTTTGCATCTGCGACCATATGCATGCACCGCCTTTACGCGCCATACGATTTTACTAATCCCCGGTCGCGCATGAAAAAAGAAAGTGCATACTCACTCATTTATCAAATTTGACATATCAATTGAGTTAATTGAACTCTATATTTTATTATTTATTTGCCCACACATGACAAATGATAATGAAACTGTTTTATTCACCGCTACACCTAAATTCACGCGTGAATTATCTATACAGATCACGATTTGATTGCATGTCACGCTATTGATATTATTTTCATCAATCATGATAATAATAACATTTATGTATTGTCATTTACATAAATCACTAGCATATACAACATCTTATCATCATAAGATTAAATGCATAATACATACCCCAATTTTATTTAAAAAGGGACTATATTTGCTTCGCAAATAATGCACTAAAATTTCAGGTACTCAAACCAAGTCAACTAAGCCTTGGTAACTGCGAGAACCATGACACCCTCCTCGTTAGAGTTGATTCCGCTCGCACTGAGCGCCTTAGGCACACTCTTGGTGCCAACCCAGACTTCCTCAGAAGGGAAACTACAACGAGCATAATTACTTCCCGACCTCAAGGTAAACACTTACAGTCGGAAAGCAGGGGGCCTGCCCGCAAACAGAAAAGCCCAGATATCTTTACAACTATTCGGACGGCCTAATGCACTAGCAGGCAAGTTCTTTCATATTTGTCCATCCAAATTGTTAATTTGTTTATACAAATTGCTTGACAAAATCTGCTCGCCTGGCGAGCAGATAGGGCCCTGCCCGGTCAACCTTCCTCTATACCCGAGTATTAGTGAACTAATTCTCCCCGTGGGGGGGAGGGGGCCATGCCCGGTTCACGTACTTGGATGCCCGCCAGGCGGTAGGGGCCCTGCCCACAAGATAGCGGCTAACTACCTCGGGTTCCTATAGTGACCGAGCAACACTGTTAGTCGTATATCTCTATACCTAGTTGATATACTAACAACCGATCCGATGTCCCCACATCAGAGAAAGGCCATGCCCGGTTGCTAGTCGCCGTTCAGAGTTGAGCCCTGCCCACTAGGCAATCTTCTGGAAGCTCGCCCAAGGCGATAGAGGCCATGCCCGCTCAAAGCATTGGCCAGAACCAAGCACTTAGTCCAGTTCGTGCCCGACACACTGTGCTCACGCCATGCTCGCGGCCCAGCCCGAGCTTCAGATTATCATTATCGTGCCCGTGCACGCCATGCTCGCGGCCCAGCCTGAGTTTCAGATTATATTATCATTATCGTGCCCGTGCATGCTATGCTCGCGGCCCAGCCCGAGTTTCAGATTATCATTATCGTGCCCGTGCACGCTACGCTCGTGCTACACCCGAGCTCCAGATCATTATTCTCGTGCCCGTGCACGCTACGCTCGTGCTACACCCGAGCTCCAGATCATTACTATCGTGCCCGTGCACGCTATGCTCGCGCCTCAGCCCGAGCCTCATGCTATTACTATCGTGCCCGTGCACATCTTGCCCGCGCCTAAGCCTGAGCTTCATGTTATCATTATCGTGCCCGTGCACGCTATGCTTGTGACGACCCGACCCGGACTCCAATGCGAAATCCCAAGGTCATGCCGTCAAGACAAGCTAAAAGACGGACAAGCACCCGCTAAGCGTAGTGGTGCGAGTCAAGAGTTGAACCAACAAACTCTAAACAGGAATGTAAAGCCATAACGGCGATACAAAATAATAAAAACCAACGTCTGCGGAAGCGAATCATAAGTGGGACCAAAGCCTATAATTATAAACTAAGGGATACAAGGCTGAGAGACGACTATCTCTCGACAAATCTACGACTCGCGTGACGCAACATTGCGCACGGACAACAAACCATCGGCAACCTAAGGCCGGCGAAGCGACAAGAACCCAACCTGATAAACAACAACTCTACGGCAATAACATGCCGGAGGAAAAAAATCAACTAAAAGAATAAGAGATTCAAATACTAACAACTAAACCAAGGACTCACGACTAAAGTTGTCGGAGATAGAAATAACCATAACACAATACTAGAGTAAGCGAGCTAAAACCTTGCTCGGGAAGATGACATAACAACTTCTAAATAAATACAACGACCGAACCAGTCGGCTCCCAAAATAAAACAATAATAAGATACTAACATAACTACCTAAGTAAAGTTTACATAACTTTACATTCGTGCCTCACGAGATACATAATAACGATAATAATACAATCTCCAAGCTTAAGCCCGGAAGACCACCTGCTATGCAACAAGCACCCGAAGCTGCAACGCGCACTAACGAGCTTACTGCAAAAACTAAGGAAAACAAACACACGAAATGAGTCATAATGACCCAGTAAGTTACTAAATGCAATGTATGGGATAACATGGCGTGGCATGGCATAATGCACAAGCATGTATAAAATCATGGCACCTTTATAGCATACCAATAATAAACTTGTATTAAGTCACCAAGTAACATAAACTTCATAAACCACTTAGCACATTATCTTTTCATATAAGTGCTTATAGTAAGCCACATAAGGGATAGAGAAGATACCCAAATAGTGTCGTTGTCGCTCCCCGCAATACACATTTATAACCAAGGTTGTACCATCGATGCTCGTGATTACATCGACATACCGAGCGGCTACACCGCAAGGGCGCCCTTTCTCGCCTAGCTTAGCATAATCCATTCGCCTATTGGTTACGAGATGGGCTAACTTCCCCACCTGGGCCAACAAAGGAGGGTGTGTGAGGTCCAGTGTACGGCGATCCATAGCGAATACGAATCTTACGATTCGTATAGGCGATGTATCGTCCCTACCCCGACGTAAAAACCAATCCAAATAATGCCAGCTGGGCTTTTATGCAATGCACAAGTAGATATTTACTCGCATGCTCAAACAAGAACCAAGACCATCAAGAGCGGACTTATCAAATCAAGTAGGTCATAAAGCTCTACACACCAATTTA
Organism: Codonopsis lanceolata; assembly: GCA_013146195.2. Taxonomy (NCBI): domain Eukaryota; kingdom Viridiplantae; phylum Streptophyta; class Magnoliopsida; order Asterales; family Campanulaceae; genus Codonopsis; species Codonopsis lanceolata. The sequence continues at coordinate 126,029,543 of CM028378.1, forward strand.
ACAATGCACATATTTGCACATACTTAACAAATCCAACTAACTTATCAGTTTAGTCCAAGAACCACATATAGAGGTATTCATAACCCTCAAGTCACAACCCAATCAAACGTAGCATATAAGCTCAGGAATTCACAATATGAGGTCTACTATAGCCCTCTACTCGGGATTAAACCAAAGACTATTATTTAGTCTAAGAACAACCATAAATCAAGACTTAGTGATTAGTCTATTCATAAAAGCATAACGGACTCAACCATAGTCCAAACCCGTCAGATATAATTGACATCCTCAAAACCAATCTCAAGGGTACTAAAACTAAGCCGTAGTCATATCCTCGCAAGTGCTTTCCTGTGCACGCGACCAAATTCCTTAAAAGAGAACTCATTCAAATAATCATTTCTTAAAGATACACGAGGTCATTGATAGGTCTCTAATGCTCCGTGCCCTAACGAGCACGCTCTAAATAAATCCCCAATAAGCCTCTATATTGTGGGTGTCACAAATGGTACACAATTCAAGATGCTCGGGTACTCACAATCAAAACCAACCCAACCCGTACATCGTAGGATTTTGACCTAAGGCTCATCAACATCTTATTGAACCTATAACGACTCCATTGAGTCTTAATATCACATTTCATTAAATACGTATTTCATAAATCTCAAAATTATCACATCATTCAAATTTATAACAATTCTCCCAAAAATAATTTGGGCTTGTTTCCCAAGCCTAAAAATCCAAGAACTCAACATAATCATAATCAAACGAATCCCAAATGTCGTAGTACTTCAACCAAAGTTTATTAACACATTGTTGAACTTATTAAGACTCCGTTGAGTCTAAATACTAAGTTTCATCATTTACGCTTCATCAATTTCAACATTAACACCCACTTTATTTAACAACAATTTCTAATAATTCGGATTGATTCTCAAGCCCTAAAATTCACAATAAAACCCAACATAGATCACAACCCATTTCACAAATCATATAATTTCGATTAAATGGTCATACTCATATTACCTAGTGAGATCACACATCCAAAATTCCCAAACTTATGAATACTTTCATAATAAACCCAAATAAAATTTTAACATGATTTCTAGCATGCTCACAATCCTAGAAACACAAGATGAGGAGTAACAATATACTTCAATAGTCATAGAATTCATCCTACACATGCTCTTAACAAGTTCACATGTTCAAATCACAAATTAAAAATCACACAAGGCAAGTATGTGTACTCATTGACCTCAAATAGCATAGAGTTTGTTTTCCTTAGGATCAATGAGTACAAAATCAAAGAGAGAAGAAGTAACTTACAAGTGTTCAACACCAAAGAAAGCAAAGAAAGAAACCAATCGGTTGAAAACGATCCTCTCGTCGAGCTCTACACTTTTGATGAAGGAGTCTTGAGCAAATGGAGAATGGATGAGGGAAGATGGAGATGAGAGCTTCAAGAAGCCATGGAAGAAGCTTGAGAGAAAGGAAATTCGTTTGTTGAGAGTGGAGGTGAGAAATGAGGGTCAAAATCTGATTGCAAGGCTTATATTGGTCTAGATTTTGAGTGGGACATGTGTCAAGCCAATGTGGTCTCCTTCTAAGCTGATTTGGTGGCTTAATGACCCACTTAAGCACTCTTAATCCACTCTAAAAACAAGTTAGTTAAGTTAGGACACAAGTGAGAAGGGTTAGGGAGGTTTAGGATAGGTTTAGATAGGGGTTAGGGTGTATAAGTCGTCCAATTCCAAAACAAGGGAAAAAAATCCCGTAAGTGCTCTGATGTTGAGGCGGGCGCCTCAGCCTCTCCCAGGCGGGCGCCTCAACCTCTGAGGCTTCCTCCCAATTAATATTATTAAGCAATTGCTCCCAGCACTTGAGGCGGGCGCCTCACAAGGTTCCAGGCGGGCGCCTGGACCTCTAAACCTCCGAAACTTGGTCTAAACTCGTCCTAAATGGTCCCAAACTTATGGGCAACCATTCTAGGGTCTAACCTAACCCAAAACAAGTCAGAAACGCACCAGAGAACTCAGAGACAACTCGGGCGAGGAAGGGAGTGCAACAACGTCTGCGACGAATGAACTCGCAATCGAACGAGCAATGAAAGGAGACTTTTAAGGAAAGTCTAAGGGCTAATGAAGAAGCTTAAATACTTCTAGAAAGTTGAATAACAACTAGGGAAATAAGAATCCCAAAGGAGAGACGATTACGCGACTCGATTCCCGAACTACGCGATAGAGACGAACGCTATCTCCAAAGCTTCCAAAATCATCGATAGACTTACGGAACACCTCCAACTTGAAGTCTAATGCATCTAAACATGTTAATAAACCATCTTAAAGAGGTCTAGGACCCAAACCGAGGTCACGAACACAAAACGCAAGCAAACCTTCAATCGCGTCGCATTCCGACTATCGTCGAGTCACGACTTGTGACTTTAGCAAGTCAACAACTATATGAAGTCTCTTAATAATGTTTTGGTCTTAATATGGTCTCTCAAACACATCTAGACCCTCTCGCAAACCAAGCATGCAATCAACAAAGAAAGAAGTGCAAGTATAGCACGTAAACCGAGATAACGAAGAAGCGGGGTGTTACACCCTCTCCACCTTAAAAAGAATTCGTCCCGAATTCTAAATCATGATACAAACCAACATTAGGTCCACACTCAACCATAATACGCACGAGGTCCAAACTCTAATAATCCAAATGTGAAGGTCTACGAATCCTCAAAGGACATAAAAACATAAAACACTTACGATTGAAAACAATATGACTCATACTTGAGTCACGAATACACATACAAACGACACTATGCCAACCAAGTAGGCAAAAATCCAAACTTCAACATAAGAACACATTCAACTACCGAAACTATTTGTTTCGGGGCACAACATGGAATCCAATTACAAAAGATTCTTAGTTACAAGAATTAATAATTGCCTATGGAGCAACTTACAAACGAATCAAAGATAATCACATCAGCATTTCGAACCATGTAAATCTCACTCGCGATTCCCCTATCGCGGGTAAGAACACATAAGAGCACATTAATGAAATGTTTTGAAAATTCATTCCATTTCTGTCCATTCCAATTGGTAATGGGTATAGTCAATTTCTAACTTAATTCTTACCAATCCTAGTCCAACAACGAATACCTTTTGCTCACCAATTCAGGGTACCTACTGAATTAGCTTCAAAAGTTTCCGTCGTAAGGATGCGAAGGTTCATGAATAAAAAGTTTTAAGCATCCTTCAAACAGCCCCCTATACCAATGAAATGAATGAACATGAGAATTTAATATACTACGATGTAAATGCATCAAGTAGGTGTTTCCTACAACTAATGCACGTAACTGAATAAAAATTCAGACCAAGTAACAAGGTCTATTACCTTGGCAAACAACAATTATAGCTATCACAAACTCGTGTACCTAGTACACCCAACCAAGATAACTTCCTAGGATTTACAAGAAACCGACACGTCTACCGTTACTCGTAACGTCTATACTCCGCAAAACTATCCTTTCTTAAGCTCTAGACCAAGTCTACAACCAATGCATATACTAAGCATCCTATCGCAACGTTAACGTCTCAATACTCACGGTGAAGCGTCAATCTCTCCCGTGTAACCATGATTATCTTCTAAATCGCAACCTTCAACCTTCTCACAAGTCGAATGTATATCCTACTCGCATAGTAACCACTAACAATAATATAATATTATATTATTCATTACATAAAACATATCCTTATAGAATATACAAACATTATACCAAACCAAAAAGTATCAACATACAATTCATGCTTCATATATATATTCATATATATACATATATACATACTATGGCCTTTTTACATAACCACAAAAACCACAACTCTATACATATAGCATAGTCTTATATATATAGGCTAAACAAGAATCCATACACAACGTACGATTACCTACCGGTAATCCACAAACGAACCATATCATATATCGATCTCACATTGGGGTATTATTCCCGATCGAGCACATAACCAATATTACACAATACACCATATAATGTATGTATGAATGCACATGAGCTACCGATTTAATCGCATACTCATAATAACGATAATAGTAACAACGATATGATATATACATATATACAAGAATGTACCTTCCTATTTCGGTTAGGTCTCAAAACTCCGCGATGGCCAACCGCCACGCGTGCACTGTCTCAAACTCTAGGCTGACCGTCACCATCTCTCTTGGAGCCACTGGATTGTTGACTAGTACTCCCAGACTGACTAACTCTCCTCCTCGGGCAATCTTTACGAACATGATCGCCGCCACAAACAAAGCATTTTCCTGTTGTACCCCAGCACCTATCCTCAGTGTGTCCTGTCCTCTTACAAAAGTTACATGTCAACTCGTCACCTCGTCTTCTCCGAGTAGAAGTAGTAACACCACTCCTGCCACCCGAACGCACCTTTCCTTGGCTAACTGTTTGAGGTGCCGACTGTCCTCTCTTAACGTCATTGCTTATTTTGGTCTTCGATGTTTTCTTTTGAGCGTATTCCTCGATGTCCAACTCCATCGCATGTGCACGGTCCACAGCCCCTTGGTAATCCGTAAGCAGTAATGGAATAAGCTGCCTACGATATTTCATCTTCAGGACTTTCACAAACCTCTCGGTCTTCTTAGCCTCATTTGGCACCAAGTAACTACAGTAACGAGCCAACTCCATAAACTTTGTTGAATACTGAGACACAGTCATATCTCCTTGTTCTAACTCTAGGAAATCCATCTCTCTTCTTTCTCGAATTACTGCCGGACTAAACCGTACCATAAACTCCTTGACAAAGTTTTCCCACACTCGAGGCACTCCATGCTGTCTCCAATGATCTCGTATTTCAAGCCACCAATGCTCGGCCGCACCATCCAATCTAAACACCGCTAAGGTAACCATTTCTTCTGATGTACAACCCAAAACTACAAAGATCTTCTCCATGCTTTCTAACCAATGTTTCGCCTCAATAGTATCTGGCTCTCCATCAAAACTTTCCGGTTTAAACTTCAAGAATTTCGCAAGGACAGTAGAGTTGTCTTCCAGTCCAAACATCTGTTGAGGAGTCACACGCGGATCGTTAACATTCTCTCCCCTCTCGTCGCCACAAGCTGTACTCGAACAAGGTATAATAGAACTAGCTCCACGCCAAGTTCCCGACATAATACGCCTACAAAGAACACTCAGCGTTAATAACTCAATAGTAAACCCAACCCAAACAAGGCCAAGGAACCTATCCTGGCGAAAAAGCTAACCTATAGCTCTGATACCAACTGTGACATAACGACTGGCGGCTCCACCTCAAGGGCAGCCCTTTCCCTCGCGTGGCCACAGAGGGCACCTATCAGAACACTCCATGGGCGGCTCCACCTCAAGGGCAGCCCTTTCCTCATGAAGCCTTTGGGCGGAGAGTCACGCTTCGCCACCGTTCACGCGCGAGAGTTCCCAAAGATCGGATAACTTCCTTTGCTCTGATACCAACTGTGACGACCCGACCCGGACTCCAATGCGAAATCCCAAGGTCATGCCGTCAAGACAAGCTAAAAGACGGACAAGCACCCGCTAAGCGTAGTGGTGCGAGTCAAGAGTTGAACCAACAAACTCTAAACAGGAATGTAAAGCCATAACGGTGATACAGAATAATAAAAACCAACGTCTGCGGAAGCGAATCATAAGTGGGACCAAAGCCTATAATTATAAACTAAGGGATACAAGGCTGAGAGACGACTATCTCTCGACAAATCTACGACTCGCGTGACGCAACATTGCGCACGGACAACAAACCATCGGCAACCTAAGGCCGGCGAAGCGACAAGAACCCAACCTGATAAACAACAACTCTACGGCAATAACATGCTGGAGGAAAAAAATCAACTAAAAGAATAAGAGATTCAAATACTAACAACTAAACCAAGGACTCACGACTAAAGTTGTCGGAGATAGAAATAACCATAACACAATACTAGAGTAAGCGAGCTAAAACCTTGCTCGGGAAGATGACATAACAACTTCTAAATAAATACAACAGCTCGACCGAACCAGTCGGCTCCCAAAATAAAACAATAATAAGATACTAACATAACTACCCAAGTAAAGTTTACATAACTTTACATTCGTGCCTCACGAGATACATAATAACGATAATAATACAATCTCCAAGCTTAAGCCCGGAAGTCCACCTGCTATCCAACAAGCACCCGAAGCTGCAACGCGCACTAACGAGCTTACTGCAAAAACTAAGGAAAACAAACACACGAAATGAGTCATAATGACCCAGTAAGTTACTAAATGCAATGTATGGGATAGCATGGCGTGGCATGGCATAATGCACAAGCATGTATAAAATCATGGCACCTTTATAGCATACCAATAATAAACTTGTATTAAGTCACCAAGTAACATAAACTTCATAAACCACTTAGCACATTATCTTTTCATATAAGTGCTTATAGTAAGCCACATAAGGGATAGAGAAGATACCCAAATAGTGTCGTTGTGCTGCTCCTGCAATACACATTTATAACCGGGTTGTACCATCGATGCTCGTGATTACATCGACATACTGAGCGGCTACACCGCAAGGGCAGCCCTTTCTTAGTCTAGCTTAGCATAATCCATTCGCTCTATTGGTTACGAGATGGGCTAACTTCCCCACTGGGGCCAACAGTGGAGGGTGTGTGAGGTCCCAGGTACGGCGATCCATAGCGAATACGAATCTTACGATTCGTATAGGCGATGTATCGTCCTACCCTGACAGAAAAACCAATCCAAATAATGCCAGCTGGGCTTTTATGCAATGCACAAGTAGATATTTACTCGCATGCTCAAACAAGAACCAAGACCATCAAGAGCGGACTTATCAAATCAAGTAGGTCATAAAGCTCTACACACCAATTTAACAATGCACATATTTGCACATACTTAACAAATCCAACTAACTTATCAGTTTAGTCCAAGAACCACATATAGAGGTATTCATAACCCTCAAGTCACAACCCAATCAAACGTAGCATATAAGCTCAGGAATTCACAATATGAGGTCTACTATAGCCCTCTACTCGGGATTAAACCAAAGACTATTATTTAGTCTAAGAACAACCATAAATCAAGACTTAGTGATTAGTCTATTCATAAAAGCATAACGGACTCAACCATAGTCCAAACCTGTCGTATATAATTGACATCCTCAAAACCAATCTCAAGGGTACTAAAACTAAGCCGTAGTCATATCCTCGCAAGTGCTTTCCTGTGCACGCGACCAAATTCCTTAAAAGAGAACTCATTCAAATAATCATTTCTTAAAGATACACGAGGTCATTGATTGGTCTCTAATGCTCCGTGCCCTAACGAGCACGCTCTAAATAAATCCCCAATAAGCCTCTATATTGTGGGTGTCACAAATGGTACACAATTCAAGATGCTCGGGTACTCACAATCAAAACCAACCCAACCCGTACATCGTAGGATTTTGACCTAAGGCTCATCAACATCTTATTGAACCTATAACGACTCCATTGAGTCTTAATATCACATTTCATTAAATACGTATTTCATAAATCTCAAAATTATCACATCATTCAAATTTATAACAATTCTCCCAAAAATAATTCGGGCTTGTTTCCCAAGCCTAAAAATCCAAGAACTCAACATAATCATAATCAAACGAATCCCAAATGTCGTAGGACTTCAACCAAAGTTTATTAACACATTGTTGAACTTATTAAGACTCCGTTGAGTCTAAATACTAAGTTTCATCATTTACGCGCTTCATCAATTTCAACATTAACACCCACTTTATTTAACAACAATTTCCCCAATAATTCGGGATTGATTCTCAAGCCCTAAAATTCACAATAAAACCCAACATAGATCACAACCCATTTCACAAATCATATAATTTCGATTAAATGGTCATACTCATATTACCTAGTGAGATCACACATCCAAAATTCCCAAACTTATGAATACTTTCATAATAAACCCAAATAAAATGTAAACATGATTTCTAGCATGCTCACAATCCTAGAAACACAAGATGAGGAGTAACAATATACTTCAATAGTCATAGAATTCATCCTACACATGCTCTTAACAAGTTCACATGTTCAAATCACAAATTAAAAATCACACAAGGCAAGTATGTGTACTCATTGACCTCAAATAGCATAGAGTTTGTTTTCCTTAGGATCAATGAGTACAAAATCAAAGAGAGAAGAAGTAACTTACAAGTGTTCAACACCAAAGAAAGCAAAGAAAGAAACCAATCGGTTGAAAACGATCCTCTCGTCGAGCTCTACACTTTTGATGAAGGAGTCTTGAGCAAATTGAGAATGGATGAGGGAAGATGGAGATGAGAGCTTCAAGAAGCCATGGAAGAAGCTTGAGAGAAAGGAAATTCGTTTGTTGAGAGTGGAGGTGAGAAATGAGGGTCAAAATCTGATTGCAAGGCTTATATTGGTCTAGATTTTGAGTGGGACATGTGTCAAGCCAATGTGGTCTCCTTCTAAGCTGATTTGGTGGCTTAATGACCCACTTAAGCACTCTTAATCCACTCTAAAAACAAGTTAGTTTAGTTAGGACACAAGTGAGAAGGGTTAGGGAGGTTTAGGATAGGTTTAGATAGGGGTTAGGTGTGTATAAGTCGTCCAATTCCAAAACAAGGGAAAAAATCCCGTAAGTGCTCGATGTTGAGGCGGGCGCCTCAGCCTTCCCAGGGGGCGCCTCAACCTCTGAGGCTTCCTCCCAATTAATATTATTAAGCAATTGCTCCCAGCACTTGAGGCGGGCGCCTCACAAGGTTCCAGGCGGGCGCCTGGACCTCTAAACCTCCGAAACTTGGTCTAAACTCGTCCTAAATGGTCCCAAACTTATGGGCAACCATTCTAGGGTCTAACCTAACCCAAAACAAGTCAGAAACGCACCCGTAGAACTCCCGAGACAACTCGGAGCGAACCGGAAGGGTGCAACAACGTGCAACCTGAATCCATCTAATGAACTCGCAATCGAACGAGCAATGAAAGGAGACTTTTAAGGAAAGTCTAAGGGCTAATGAAGAAGCTTAAATACTTCTAGAAAGTTGAATAACAACTAGGGAAATAAGAATCCCAAAGGAGAGACGACACGCTGATTCCCGAACTACGCGATAGAGACGAACGCTATCTCCAAAGCTTCCAAAATCATCGATAGACTTAAGGAACACCTCCAACTTGAAGTCTAATGCATCTAAACATGTTAATAAACCATCTTAAAGAGATCTAGGACCCAAACCGAGGTCACGAACACAAAACGCAAGTAAACCTTCAATCGCTGCCGCATTCTCGACTATCGCCGAAGTCACGACTTGTGACTTTAGCAAGTCAACAACTATATGAAGTCTCTTAATAATGTTTTGGTCTTAATATGGTCTCTCAAACACATCTAGACCCTCTCGCAAACCAAGCATGCAATCAACAAAGAAAGAAGTGCAAGTATAGCACGCAAACCGAGATAACGAAGAAGCGGGGTGTTACAATGCTCACGCCACAGCCCGAGCCTCATATAATTACTATTGTGCCCGTGCACGCTACGCTCGCGCCTCAGCCCGAGCCTCATGTTATTACTATTGTGCCCGTGCACGTCTTGCTCGCGCCTTAGCCTGAGCTTCATGTTATCATTATCGTGCCCATGCACGTTATGCTCGCGCCACAGCCCGAGCCTCATATCACTACTATCGCGGCCTGCCTCGCTACGCTTACGCTTGCGCCCCCGAGCCTCATGTTATTACTATCGTGCTCGTAGCACGCTTGCCAAGCGCCACCGAAAGCATCATAATGTTATTACTATCGTGTTTCAGACGTTTTGCTCGCGCCACCGAGCTTCATGTTATTATTATCGTGCTTCGCAGACGCTATGCGCGCGCCACCGAGCCTCATGTTATTACTTCGCTCGTATCGCCATGCTCGCGCCTCGGCCAGCTGTTATCATTATCGTGTGCGCACGCTTTGCTCGCGCCCGAGCCTCATGCTATTACTATAGTGCTCGTGCACGTCTTGCTCACGCCTCAGCCCGAGCATCATGTTATTATTATCGTGCTCGTGTACGTCTTGCTCGCGCCTCAGCTCGAGCTTCATGTTATTATTATCGTGCTCTGCAGACGCTATGCTCGCGCCACCGAGCCTCGTTATTAGCTATCGTGCCCATGACATCTTGCTCACGCCCGCCCGAGCTTCATTATCATTATCGTGCGTTCACAAGACGCTATGCTCTCGCCACATCCCGAGCCTCATGTTATTACTATCGTGCTCGTCACAGCGCTTGCTTGCTCGCGCCGCCTCGAAAGATCATCATGTTATTACTATCGTGCTCAGTGACGCTTAAGCTCGCGCCTCGCCGAGCTTTATGTTATTATTATCGTGCTGCGCACGCTATGCTCGCCCTCGCCCAGCATCACAGCAGTTAATATTATCGTGGCTCGCACGTTTGATCGCGCCTCGCCTCGAGCCATCATGTTGTTATTATTATCGTGTCTGTGCACGCTGACGCCATGCTCGCGCGCCCCCGAGCTCATGTTATTATTACTTAGCCACCGTGCGCAAGCCGTCATGCCGCGCGCGAAGCCATGATATTGTTATCATGCTCCGACTTACGCCGAGCCACGCCCGAGCCTCATGATCATTATTTTCGTGCCTGTAGACGCCATGCCGCGCCACCCGAGCCTCATGTTATCATTATCGCGTTGCACAGACGCTATGCCGCGCCACGCCTCGAGCCTCATGTCATCATTATCGTGTTCGCAGCACGCTATGCTCGCGCCACGCCCGAGCCTCATGTTATTACTATCGTGCTTTCGCAGACGCTTGCTCGCGCCTCCCCCCGAGCATCATGTAATTAGTATCGTGTTGCAGCACGTTTGCTCGCGCCGCCGAGCCATGTTATTATTATCGTGTTCTGCACGCTATGCCGCGCCTCGGCCGAGCCTCATGTTATTACTATCGTGTCTGCATGTCATGCTCGCCTCGGCCCCGAAGCTTCATGATATTGTTATCGTGCCCGTGCACCCTACGCTCGAGCCACAGCCCGAGCCTCATGATCATTATTCTCGTGCCCGTGCATGCCATGCTCGCGCCACAGCCCGAGCCTCATATTATCATTATCGTGCCCGTGCACGCTATGCTCGCGCCACAGCCCGAGCCTCATGCTATTATCGTGCTGTGCACGTTTTGCTCACGCCTCGGCCCGATCATCATGTTATTTATATCGTGTCACGCTTGCTCGGCCGCGCTCGAAGCTTCATGTTATTATTATCGTGCGTTCACGCTATGCTCGCGCCACCAAGCCTCATGCATATTACTATCGCAGCCATGCATCGCCATGCTCGCCTCACCGAGCTTCATGATATTGTTATCGTGTCGGCACCCTACGCCGAGCCACGCCCGAGCCTCATGATCATTATTCTCGTGCCCGTGCATGCCATGCTCGCGCCACAGCCCGAGCCTCATATTATCATTATCGTGCCTGTGCACACCATGCTCGCGCCACAGCCCGAGCTTCATGTTATTGTTATCGTGCCCGTGCACGCTATGCTCGAGCCACAACCCGAGCCTCATGATCATTATTCTCGTGCCCGTGCACGCCATGCTCGCGCTACGCCGAGCCTCGATCATTATCATCGTGCGTCGCAGCGCCACGCCTGTGCTACGCCCGGCTCGAAGCCATTATTTCGTGCACGTGCGTCGCAGCATGCTCGAGCCACAATCCGAGCCTCGTGTTATCATTATCGTGCCCGTGCACGCTACGCTCGTGCCACAGCTCAAGCTTCAGATTGCCCTCGCGCCAGAGCCCGAGTTTCTTATTATCATTCCGAAGACCCTCACCACGGTGAGGTTGGTCAGATCGTTGAAGACCCTTACCGCGGTAAGGCTTCTGGATCTCCTTTACCTGCGCTTACGCTCCCCGTTTGGGCTTCCCACGGTTGAGCTTTACATTGTCCTCCCGCTCAAGTATTACTCGCGGTTGAGTAGTACACCGCGCCTACCTGCGCTTACGCTCCCCGTTTGGGCTTCCCACGGTTGAGCTTTACATTGTCCTCCCGCTCGAGTGTTACTCGCGGTTGAGTAATACACCGCGCCTACCTGCGCTTACGCTCCCCGTTTGGGCTTCCCACGGTTGAGCTTTACATTGTCCTCCCGCTCGAGTGTTACTCGCGGTTGAGTAGTACACCGCGCCTACCTGCGCTTACGCTCCCCGTTTGGGCTTCCTACGGTTGAGCTTTACATTGTCCTCCCGCTCGAGTGTTACTCGCGGTTGAGTAGTACACCGCGCCTACCTGCGCTTACGCTCCCCGTTTGGGCTTCCCACGGTTGAGCTTTACATTGTCCTCCCGCTCGAGTGTTACTCGCGGTTGAGTAGTACACAGCGCCTGCCTGCGCTTACGCTCCCCGTTTGGGCATCCCACGGTTGAGCTTTATATTGTCCTCCCGCTCGAGTGTTAATCGCGGTTGAGTAGTACCCAGCGCCTACATGCGCTTGCGCTCCCCGCTCGAATCTACTCGCGGCTGAGCTTTACATTATCCCCCCGCTTGAGCATCTCGCGGTCGACATTTATTTACGCTCCCCACTCGAGTCTATTCGCGGCTGAGCTTTACTTTATCCTCCCGCTCGAGTATCTCGTGGTTGAGTAGATGTCATGCTTAACAGAAAATTATACTCCTTACCCTTGAGATAAATCCCAAGGAATAAGGACCAGGGGGCTACTGAAGTGCCTAAATTTCATTTGCCTAAAAGGGCTTTTGGGCCTCGCGTTGGCGAGGGGGCTTTCCACTGCACTAGCCCACTATTCATTACAGGACTACTAAACACCATGGGCCTGGCCCATGCATGATAAGTAAACCCTAGCCCCTCAGGTTTAAATAAACCCTACTATCTCATAGTAGGGCATACTCTCATACGCTATCTCTCTCCTTTATAGTTCTCACTTCACACACGGGGGCTACGCGCCCTCCTATATTTTTGATACTGTACTGATTCTCACGCCGGAGGCTTTTGGGGGACATCCCCCACCACTCACGGTGTTTGTTTTGCAGATACCTACATACAAGCCAGATATCCGACCCGAACGACGATTTCATCACCAAATCGACGATTTCATCATTGATTCGGTCAACGAACGACTCACGGATCAAGACGACTTTCGGCACCCCGGTATGACTGATATTTATGCCACATCATTACTTATGATGTATGTGTATCTGTTTTACTCTCAGATAATAAATTCAATAAATTGGTCAATTTGTTTCCAACAATATTTTCTGTTAATGAAGGAGATACCAGAACCCAACTTAATTAACATTGAATGAAACACTTAACTGAAGCAAAGAAAGAAAGAAAGAAAGAAAGAAAAGAACATGAATTCTTAGGCCTTATTACATGGGAAGAGATGTGGTAGTGACAGTCTCTGAGTGTGAAGTTGAATTTAAGGCTTTAATGTCGGGAAGACCCTCGAATTTAAGCATATCTGTTACAGTCAAGCCTACTTTGGCTTCCATTCCGTTGCCACATTTAGTGTCCGTCAAAACCACTACTTTTAATGGTAAATAAGTACCAAACCAAGATGGTGTTCCCCAACCAAAATCAATATCATAAAAACGGAACTTACACAAGCTTGTCAACGCGTACATATCTTCTTCTTTATTGTTCCTTGCAGCAAATGATTCAGTTTTAAGCTTAACTGCCAGTGAAGTAATTTCTTCTTGTGTTGAAGCTTTTGAAAAATCCAAAATTATTGTCTGTATTGTCTCCCCTACCAGTCTCACTAGATCATGCAACTTAACCTCAGCAGTCTTGTTTGCCGGAAACCTGATCGGAATGGTAACATAGCAGTTTCCAAAAGAATTCTTTGGTATGTGAATGGGAGACGATGTTCTACCTCGTAAGTTGAATGTGAGTATTAACACGGAAGGCCTCAAGTACCCGTGTTTGGCTCGAGAAATCGATATAAGAGCTTTCCAAATAGAAGCTGTAACAACCGCCACTCGCGAAGGATGGTAGTACTTCTTGACACCCCAATCACTACTTGCGACAACTTTGGCTTTTCTTACTGAAATTGCGTCGCCATTGAAAGCAAACACCTTGCCGACTATATTCTCTGCATCAATCAGGGGAGATGCCTTTGGAGGCATCAACCTGAATATATTCGCTGGAAAGAGTTGAGGCAAGTGAAAATCTTGGAGGGTTAGATTATTTGGGTAGTTCCCAGGTAATCGAGTAATAGTTGCCCAGTGATTTATGAAGGTTGACCCCGATGTCCCGTCGGTTAAATCGTGGGAACTGTATATGGCCAAAGCTAGCGCACCGCATACGAATCTGTTGGCTTGTACAGCTAAAAACGGGGCTTCAACGGACGTAATCCTGCGGTTCTTGGAAATGTCCAGTGGGAAAAAAGCATCAAGAAGGCTCAGATCGTTGTGCACATTGGAGAGAGACTCAGCGAGGTTGCCATTCACTTGAGCGTCGACAAATAGAACCCCTTGATCTTGACAACTAACAGATAGACCATCTTCATTGAGCCTTCCGGCCATTGGAGGATATAGACTTAAGGTCTCGGATAATGATTTCTTCAAGTCTTCTAGGATACAAGTACTAGAACCGCTGGGATTGAACGGGTAGAAATAAATAGAAGACGCATAAATATGAGGTGCAAGCATATCAAAGAAGCTTAAGTTATAGGTTTGATGTTCTTGTGGAGTTTGAACCGATGGTTTTACAAACATCTTAGACAAGATTTGAACCTCAGCCATGGCTCTGCAGCTTATTTCTAAGAATTTTCGGCTGTTTAAGTTGATGATCCGGAAGAGTAATATAATTGATTGAATGGATACAACTACATTCGTGCATGATTCTCTTGTGGGGTTATAATATTATGAATCTCATCTCTTACAAGAAGCTCATTTAAAAAAAAAAGACTAGTGTGCAACCCGTGGGTAGTTTTTTTCTTATATCTCTAAATTTATTAAATATGGTGCATACTTATTTAATAATATATATGGATGTATTAATTCAAACATAAAATGGTATTACATTGTCATTTGTTATTAAATTTGATTGCAAAAAATATACAAATTTGTTAAATGAAGTTTAAAAGGTTTGTTAATCATGACAGTTTTTTATTATGTTTACTTTATTATTATTACTCTATCCGTCTCGAATAAATGTTATTCGTTGACAAAATACAAAGATTATGAAACACAACTAATGTTGTGCTTTAAATTATACCTAAATCTTTTTATTTCTTCAAAATTATAAAAAAAGTAATTTTGTAATATCTTAAAAGTATTATATATTACGTGCTTTATAGATTTGAGAAAAAATAAAATTATACATCAAATTTGTATTTGAAAAATATCTTACACGGCCTCCAAACATCTTACTTTGTCGGTCCCAAAAATTTCGTCCACATTTCCATTTTCGTCTGCTCCTAAAAAAATGTCTTATTATAAATTTTCAATTTATGACAACACTTTTATTAATTACTTTACCTCTACTTTTATCTTATTTTAATTATGAGGCACATTACAGTAGCTTTAAATAAAGGGCAACAACACAAATGGTCCCAATACTTTTTGGGTTTCTCGGTATTGGTCCCAATTTCTCGTAATTGGACATTGAGCTGAAATTTTATGCGTATTGGTCCTTCCGTTCAATTTCGTCAGTTAAGTTTCCTCATATATGTATCACGTATTTGCCCAAGAAAAAAAATAGTTATATCAAGTTAGAAAGTACAGGGACCATTAGGTAAAATAATTTATTCCAGTGTTTGGTTTTTCATCTGTGACCAAGGTCCTCCACTCCCCTGTTCGTCTTCTGGGACACAAATATTAATAATAAAGTATTTTTTTTCTTTAACCAATGTTTCGGGTCATATTAAAATAAATTTAGGACGGATGGAGTATTTATTTCCACACAATTCACAAAACATTAAAGCATCATAGGGTATACTCTTTCATCCCAAAATATATGATGTTTTGTGAAAGTTTTTTTTGTTCCAAATTAGATGACATTTTACAATTTTCAAGACACTTTTTTACTTTTTTTCAAATTCTACCCATATTTATCGACTCTGTAACTCATATTTGGCTCTTTGTACAGGAATATCAAAACATCTCATTAATATTTAGATACGAACAATTTAGTCTTTACAATATATTTTATTGGTCTGTGTAAAAAGCTCTAAAATATCTTATATTTTGGGACAGAGGGAGTAGTTCACTGATGTAAATATTAGGGGTGAGCTTGGTCCGGTTCGGTCCATTTTTTTGGAAAAACTGAGAAAACCAGGACCAGACCAATAGTCCGGTTCTTAAAAAATATAGAACTAGGACCAACCCAATATGTCTGAGAACCAATACATTGGTCCGGTCCAGAACCGATTGAAGATGTACGAGAACCAGGACCGGACCAATGAGATGTGCATCTTTGATCAAGAGGATAACTAGATTTTCTTAAAAACAATGATCAATAATCAAATCATGTTCTTCCTTCATACAACATTTTGTTGGGTTCGTTGTTCTTGTGAAAATAAACTAAAGGTAAAAATCATTACTTCCAAATTAATAAAGAGAAATAAAAAAGAAAGTTGTAAGGAAATTTATTGCAAGTCATCTTCCTCTCCGATCCCCTTATGGTTAATTTAATTAATTTACATGTAACAATCATTTAAACTAATAATGTTTGGAATCACAAAAAGAGGCAGAAAATTAATTAATAGGGAAGAACGATATTTTCCCTCCTATTTTCTCTTTAATCAAATAAGGAAACTTGGTTGAATATTGAATCAAATTATTATATATTTTCTTTAGGTTGTAAGTTGTATCCCTTTTATTATCTTCTTATATATATTAATTATACTATATTAGTATATTATATATAATAAAATAATAATAAATACACATTGTCCGGTTCGGTCGGCTTACTGCGTTTTGGTTTCGGAACCGGACCGACCCAATTGTCGATTACTCGTAAAAATTCAGATCCAGGACCAATCCAAAGTATTGGTTCGGTCCATTTTTGACTGGTTTGGTCCGGTTCCATTGGTCCGGTCCGGTTCCGGAAAACTTCTGCTCACCCCTAGTAAATATATAACTTTTCTATACATTATAATAAGTGTAATGTTTTGTGTACATCGTCAAATTGACAGCCATAATGTGATTCACATCGTCATTTTTCTCTTCCTACTTTTCATTTTAGGATTTCCCAACTAATTTTCTTAAAAAAAATTGGTGTACAATTTTTCTACTATTTTTCCTAATATATTATTGATTTAATATTATTATTATTGCACATCCTAGATAGAGAGTGGGTGCAAAGGTGCATACATATTTAATTAGAGAGAAAATATGTGTATATGAGTATTATTGTTACAACATATTTTACAACTCATCATTAATTACATTTCCTAATATTTATGTTTTAACCACTAGAAATATTTATCTGGGACAGAGGGATACATAAGAAGCCATTTCACATTGATGTATATGTCTATTATATATATATATATATATATATATATATATATATATATATATATATATATATATTCTTATAATTATTCAGCTAAAATATAATTATTTCATCATACAAGTTCACACCAAATTTATATAAAATTTGTGCTCATTTGTTGCATTTTTTGGAATAACTTTTGACTTTTAAAATGTTTGTTTCATCACTGTTGGGTAGAACCCTATACAATCTTACAGAATATATTGAAAATAAAATTTTAAATAACGAAAAACAAAACTAAACCGTTGTACAGCTAGTTGCTTCAAATCAAGTCTTCTGGTGACATGTTGGGAGGTCTGCTAGTGACTTGAATGAAGGTCCGCCGCTGGAATGGCTCTACAAGGTCTGGCGAAGGTCTTCGTGGCGAAGGTCTTCTGGTGAAGGTCTTAGGTGAAGGTCTTCGTGAAGGTCTTCCGGTGAAAGTATTGCGAGGTGTCTCTATCGGTAGAAGAATCTGAAGTCCGCAGTAGAAGGAAAAACGCATCGAGGCCTCGTGTAACACACGCTTCTTGAAACGTTATTCGCCCCACTCCTGTAAGTGCCCGGAGTTCTAACTTAGGACGAACGTCTCCCAGGATACAACGGCTGTACCGGATGACTATGCACTGTAGGTCCGGCGAACTGAATCTATGACAGAAATCTACCACCAAAACAGGAGGCCAAAGGGAAGACGATGAACAAGATGCAATGCGAATGCAAGTGTACCAGAGGAAGGGAATTTCGTGTTTTTTCTGTGTGTCGTAAGTGTGTTTCTATTGTGGAGAATGGTGGTTCCTTTATATAGGCCAGAAAATCAACACGCTTTTAATTACTTCATTAAAACGCTTTTGATTATACCTATTAATCACCCAATTAAAGCGCATATTAAGACGTAATTAAAATGTTCATTAAAAAAATTAATTTGCTCTTTAATTTTGAAGTTCAAATTGAATTTTAAATTCAAAAGAAAATGTGCAAAAAGCGGGTTTGTCTAAAGTAGCACAATTTGGTCCGACATTCTGGTCGCATGTGCAGCACACGAGTACGCCAATCCAAGCCAAATCGGACGTTGATTTGCACCCCCTGCGGGCGCGGGAGGGATAGTACTTTCTATACAAGCTTACCCAACACCAAGGGAGCCTTTGTATATAAACCCTTCAAGCTTTTCACATTTTCCCAATGTGGGATAACCCACTTCCAACATATCAAATGTCCTACTTTAAACCTCTATAACTTATTCATCCGATATCCGAATTGGACAAATAAATATAGTATTCTTATGTACTCACGGAAGAACATAATTCCACAATTATCATAGTCATTACATAAATGACTCACAAATAAATTAGTGCCTCAAAGCCCCAATTTACTTCACTTAAAAACACTAGTTTTCCAACAATCCCCCACATGAAGGAAATTGACGATAATGGTGATAAACTTCAAAAGTTGAAACCTGCATAGGATAGGTAGGTGTTAACATTTGAACCTTCCCTTGCAAAAGCATGCTAACTTTATCGGCTGATTAGTAGACATGATGTCTTTGAACTGTTCTGCCTTAATAGTAAACGATTACATACTTCACACATGAATCTTCCTGACACAGTTCAGTTCTCATAGTTATGTTCATTCATGGCCCTGAACATACGCCTGGTTCTGCAAGAGGGTCTAAAAATTGAGTCTCATTCAATTATTTTCAAAGCAACCCCACTTCTCTCTCACATAGGTGATTCTTTAAAAATCATTAAAAGTCATATGCTTATCCTCTTACTTACACTCATCACTTGATAAGAGATAAATCCCCCACAGTGACTTAAAATCTTTTACAATTAGGTTGTCCCTTTGAACCTAGATCTTGGGATCTCCAGTCAACTAGGTTGGGTTTATATTGTATAGACGCATTTTTCAAGAGGTTTGAGACCCATTCCTCTTGATGACTTTTCAACTAACTCTCGATTTAACCCTTTGGTTAACCGATCTGCTATATTATCCTTTGACTTTACGTAGTCAATAGATATAGTACCAGTTGAGAGTAGTTGTCTAATGGTATTATGTCTACGACGTATGTGTCTAGACTTACCATTGTACATGTTGCTCTGTGCCCTACCAATAGCTGATTGACTGTCACAATGTATGCAAATTGCTGGCACATGTTTTATCCATCTTGGAATATCTTCTATAAATTGGCGTAGCGATTCAGTTTCTTCACCACTTTTATCTAGAGCTATAAACTCAGATTACATCGTGGATCTAGCTATTACAGTTTGTTTAGAAGATTTCCATGATATGGCTGCACCTGCCAAAGTGAATACAAATCCACTAGTAAACCTTGAGTCTTTAATATCAGAGATCCAATTAGCATCTGTATATCCTTCAATCACCGCTGATCTCTTGTATAGTGCGATCCCATAATCCCGAGTATATCTTAAGTACCTTAGTACTCGACTATCGCTTCCGTCCGTGATTAGTCCGGATTACTCGTATATCTACTCAGTCTACTCACAGCATAGGCAATATCTGGCCTTGTACAACTCATTAAATACATCAGACTTCCTATGATTCTCGAGTATTCTATCTGAGAAACAATCTCACCTCTATTCTTTGATAG
Organism: Codonopsis lanceolata; assembly: GCA_013146195.2. Lineage (NCBI taxonomy): Eukaryota > Viridiplantae > Streptophyta > Magnoliopsida > Asterales > Campanulaceae > Codonopsis > Codonopsis lanceolata. Next base: position 126,049,693 of record CM028378.1, read on the forward strand.
ATGTTGACTTGTGTCAATTGGAGTTCTAGCTATTGCAATGTCATCCTTGCTAAACTTCTCTAGAATTTTATCCACATAGTGTGACTGACTTAAAATAAGCCCACTTGAAATTCTAGAAACTTTAACACCAAGGATTATATCAGCTAACCCCATATCTTTCATGTCAATTTTTGAATTTAACATGTCTTTTGTGGATTTGATCATATTATCATTGCTGCCAATGATAAGCATGTCGTCTACGTAAAGACATAAAATGACATAGCCATTTTCAGTGTCCTTTACATAAACACATTTATCACATTCATTGATCTTAAATCCACAACCCAACATGGCATTATCAAATTTCTCATGCCATTGTTTTGGTGCTTGTTTTAAACCATACAAAGACTTAACCAACTTGCACACTTTGTTTTCTTGCCCCGAGCGTAAAAACCCCAGTTGTTCCATGTAAATCTCCTCTTCTAAATCACCATTTAGAAAGGCAGTTTTTACATCCATTTGATGTACTTCTAGATTTCGCAACGCGGCAATAGCAAGTACTAATCTAATGGAGGTTATTCTCGAAACAGGAGAATAAGTATCAAAGTAATCAAGGCCTTCACGTTGTCTGTAACCTTTAATTACAAGTCTGGCCTTATACTTATCAATTGTTCCATCTACTTTCATTTTCTTCTTGAAAATCCACTTATACCCTAATGGTTTACTTCCTTGAGGAAGGTCCACTAGTTCCCAAGTGTGATTTTGAAGAATGGAATCAATCTCACTTTTAATGGCTTCTTTCCATTGAGGTCCCTCGGAGGAACTCACAGCCTCTTTGTAGTTTTGAGGTTCACTTTCTAGCATGTAGGTAAGAAAATCTGGACCAAAAGATTTTTCTACCCTACTTCTTTTGCTACGACGAGGTTCCACCTCTTCTTGCTCATTCTCTTCATGTTCATCTTCTTCCGAAGCATGTACCCGTTTAGATGAGTTAGACTCATCGCTCTTCTTAAAAGGAAATACATCTTCGAAGAAAGAAACATTTCGAGATTCTATTATTGTATTCTTGTGTATGTCTTCTATCTTAGACTCGCACAAGAAAACGATAAGCACCGCTTGTTATGTGCATAACCAATGAATATGCAATCAACTTTTTGGTCCTACTTTCACCTTTTTAGGTAAAGGAACAAGAACTTTGCAAGACACCCCCACACTCGCAAGTATTTGTAGGATGGAACTCTTCCATGCCACATCTCGTAAGGGCTTTTGTCAAGCTTCTTACGGGGTATCTTATTTAAAAGATAATTAGCTGACAAAACAGCTTCTCCCCACATGTTTTGTGGTAATCCAGAACTTAACAACATGGCATTCATCATCTCTTTAAGAGTTCGATTTTTTCGTTCTGCAATGCCATTCTGTTGAGGTGCATAAGGTGTTGTGGTTTCGTGAATTATTCCATGCTTAGCGCAAAATTCAGCGAATGGTGATTCATATTCACCTCCACGATCACTTCTTAACATCTTAATCTTCTTGTTAAGTTGATTCTCAACTTCAGTTTTGTAGAGAATAAACTTCTCTATTGCTTCATCTTTACTTTTAAGAAGATACACATAACAAAATCTTGTGCTATCATCAACAAAAGTTATGAAGTACTTGTTCCCACCACGTGATTGTGTTGATTTAAAATCACACACATCAGTGTGAATTAATTCAAGTGGTTCACTATTTCTTTCAATAGAATGGAAGGATGTTCTTGTTAACTTTGCTTCTACACAAGTTTCACACTTGTGACTTTTATCAATTTGGAATTTTGGTATGCAATCCATGTTAATTAGTCTACGTAAAGTACCATAATTAACATGTCCTGGTCTACCATGCCATAAATTGGAAGACTCAAGCAAGTAAACAGAAGATTTGTTCTTATTATTACTGCTCTTAGGCTTAACAACCATTACAGATAGCTTAAACAGCCCATCATTAACATACCCTTTGCCTACAAACATTCCACTTTTGGTCAAAGTTACAACATCAGACTCAAAAACAACACGGAAGCCATGCTTCACAAGCAAAGATCCGGACACTAAGTTCTTCCGAATCTCAGGCACATAGAGCACGTTGTTGAGAGTCAGTTCCTTTCCAAAAGTCATCTTCAAAACCACTTTCCCTTGACCTTTGATATCAGAGGTGGCAGAATTTCCCATGTAGATCTTTTCTCCATCTCCGGCAGCTTCAAAGGTACTCAACATCTCCTTGTTGGAGCAGACATGCCTAGTGGCACCAGTGTCAATCCACCACTGATTTGGGTTTGAACCCACCAAGTTGACTTCAGATATCACCGTAGCAAGATTAATATCTGACACATCTTGAGCAATGTCATCCACAAGATTGGCTTCACGCTCCCTCTTTGGTTTCTTGCAAACCGTGGACTTGTGACCCATGCCTCCACAATTGTAGCAGTTTCCATGAAATTTCTTCTTAGAAACTCCACCTTTGGGACCTAGGTTTGTCCCTTTTCCAGCTCTAGCAAACTTTCCTTTGCCTTTGGAGCTTTGACCATGCTCCACAACATTGGCTTTAGCAGCCATAGATGTGACCGTTTTCTTATCATTGCCTCTGTTGTCCTCTTCTATGCGAAGACGGACAACAAGCTGTTCAACAGTCATCTCCTTTCGTTTGTGCTTGAGGTAACTTTTGAAATCCTTCCAAGCTGGAGGCAATTTTTCAATAATTGCAGCCACCTTTGGCGGTCTTCTTTCAGAAACCTTGCCAAATGAAGCGTGGTCAAGTAAAACAGCATCTTCTGCTGCCAGCGCTTGAAATTCAGCCCTTTGAATTTCTCCGACTTCTCACTATGGTTCACCGGTAGTTGTGGAACAGTCACCACTTGAGCATTGGTCATAGGAGGGTTCGAGTTCGAAGTGTTTCGAAGTGTCTTATCGGTTCGGTTCCGATGTAGGAGCTAAGGTATTGTTCTCGTTAGTCATATCTGAAATACGACAATAATCTGTAAGATTATAAAGTTTTCTATAGAATAAATTATTGTTATCTTAAATAACAATAATAAACAGAAGGAAAAATAACGTTTCAAGATTGTTGGGTAGAACCCTATACAATCTTACAGAATATATTGAAAATAAAATTTTAAATAACGAAAAACAAAACTAAACCGTTGTACAGCTAGTTGCTTCAAATCAAGTCTTCTGGTGACTTGTTGGGAGGTCTGCTGGTGACTTGAATGAAGGTCTGCTGGTGGCTCTACAAGGTCTGCTGGCGAAGGTCTTCTGGTGAAGGTCTTCCGGTGAAAGTATTGCAGGTCTACCGGTAGAAGACTGAAGTCTGCAGGTAGAAGGAAACAATGTACCGAGGCCTGTGTAACACACAGTTTCCTTGAAACGTTATTCGCCCCACTCCCTGTAAGTGCCTGGAGTTCTAACTTAGGACGAACGTCTCCCAGAGGAAGGGAATTTCGTGTTTTCTGTGTGTCGTAAGTGTGTTTCTATTGTGGAGAATGGTGGTTCCTTTATATAGGCCAGAAAATCAACACGCTTTAATTACTCATTAAAACGTTTTGATTATACCTATTAATCACCCAATTAAAGCAGACATTAAGACAGAATTAAACTGTTCATTAAAACAGAATTAATTTGCTCTTTAATTTTGAAGTTACGAAAATTGAATTTTAAATTCAAAAGAAAAATGTGCAAAAAGCGGGTTTGTCTAAGTAGCACAATTTGGTCCGACATTCGTGTCCGCATGTGGAGGCTCACGAGTACGCCAATCCAAGCCAAATCGGACGTTGATTTGCAACCCCCCCCCCGCTGCGGGCGCGGGAGGGATAGTACTTTCTATACAAGCTTACCCAACACCAAGGGAGCCTTTGTATATAAACCCTTCAAGCTTTTCACATTTTCCTAATGTGGGATAACTCACTTCCAACATATCAAATGTCCTACTTTAAACCTCTATAACTTATTCATCCGATATCCGAATTGGACAAATAAATATAGTATTCTTATGTACTCACGGAGAAGAACATAATTCCACAATTATCATAGTCATTACATAAATGACTCACAAATAAATTAGTGCCTCAAAGCCCCAATTTACTTCACTTAAAAACACTAGTTTTCCAACAATCACCACCGCACCACTCAGTCCGTTATATTTAAAATGTATATTTCAGCTTATAAATTAAAAGTCAATAAGTTAAGTACAACATCTTTTATGCATTAAAAAACCAAAGGCAAAAAGCCAAGATTTTAAGATTCTTTAGGTTCTTGAAAACACTAAGGTAACTATTCATTAATAAACTTCTAATTATTACTATTTTACCCTTTTCTCATAAATACATAAAAATTGCTAGAAATACTAATTTCAAGATTTATTTCAAAAAATAAACATTTAATGCGGGATAAATAATATTATAAATTATTTATTCATTTTTTATAGGGTAAACATTTTCAACATCCGCATATTTGACTACTCACATTAAAATTGGCAAGGAAATAATAAAAGTTAAACGTGAATGACTACACATACTAATGGTGTAAAAAATAGCTACATATTTATTTATTGTTTTAATTGTGATTAAGTAAATAAATATTAATTAAATATTATCACATGTTGAGTTTTTAAGATAACGGTGCGACTTTTTTCCATAATCAGGACTAGTTGATTTGATATTTTAGGGTTTATCCTCAATTTGTAGTACATAAACAATATTCAGCTTATTTAATAAATATACTCATAAGTCGCTTTTTCAGTAGACGTAAATAACAGTCTATCATCAAATCGGTCATAAATACTTCAACCAACAAACTAAGTTATCAACTATCAGCCACGAGCCATCAGTCGGGACAAACAAGCCTTTAACCAAATATAGTTGTTATAAAGTTAATATTCCAAAAAATTAAAATATAGTTCTTCTATCATTTTTCTCTCAAAGAATTAAGATACTTATTTATATAAATTAAAATTTCCATTGTAAAAACTAAAATGCAAGCTCCATTTTTCATTACCCTAAATTTTAATTTTCTATATATATATATATATATATATATATATATATATATATATATATATATATATATATATATATACAATACCAACGAATCCAAAAACACAAAATAAGTATTGCATCATCGCTAAAAAAAATATAAACCATCTAGCATTTTGAGAAACAAAATCATACATAAAATCTTTAAAATCAAGTTTTTCCAACATCTCCTAGCCCTTTGTTAACAAATTGTAAAAGTGACAATATCTTTTGGAAGATGTTATTTCCACTATGTTTTTTATTTATCCACTAATCATTAATTTTTGCATTAAATATTTGCATGTTTTGACAAATCTAGCCCTTAATTACATGTTTATATTATGTTGATTAAATAAAGTTATGTTTGTAATTACCTTCTAACATTAATTTGTTTAATTGAAAACATCAATGAATAACATAGCTACTCTAATTTTATTTACATGTTTTTAAATGTTTAATCGATTAAAGTTTTGACTGAAGTTATCTTGTATAATTAAAAAATAAAATCATAAGGACAAGTTTTTTCTAACCCAACTTTGAGAAAATGTGTAGTCTTTGGTTATTACAATAAAAATTTAAAATTAACATTAATTTTTATCCAATAGTAAAATTATAGTGTAAAATAATATCATAAGATATTAAACTTTTGTCGACCTATTCAATATAATATCTACTCTATTGCTATTATTGAATTGATTATTAAATATAATTTTCTTTGAATTAAATTAAATTATTTTATTGTGATAATAGAATATCCAATATTTTCTAAAATATTGGAAGTTAAAGGCCTTCATTATATCATATTTATGATAATGGAATATGTGAAACTAATCATAAGTGAAATTTAACGTATTTATTTTTGAAAAAGAAAGAAAGAATAACAACCTTGTTTGTTGAGAATTAAAAAGAATAGTGGAAAATTTAATAATAGAAAAAGAAAAAATATCTTGTTTATTGAGAATTAACAAGTTTTTTGAAGAATATAAAAAAATAACTATCTTGTTAGCTGATAATTAAAAAGTAATTTAAAAATAAAACATATCAAATGACAAGTACTTAATTAAATTGTAATTATGTCCAAACATGTCATTATTTAAAAAGAAAAACTTTTTATGTAGTGGAAAAGCAAAAAAATATAGTGAAAATAGTTCATCCCAAGTAAAATTAAAAAACTTCATCAGAAATACCCCTTTCATCCCTAAATTACTGTTTTGTTTAACCCACCATATTAAAAAAATTACTTGATTATTACTATTCGTATTATTGTGGTTTTCCATTTTTACCCTTATGGAAAATGATTAAGATGAGTTATTCCCTCCAAAATTTTGAAAAATTCAAATTTTCTTCAATCAAGTGTGGGTCCCATAAATTAAAGAGTAAGAAATTAAAAGTACAAAATGGTATAAATGTTTACTGTAAAATGAAACGAGGAATATTGTAAACAAAACAATTTTTTTCAACGGGCGAAAAATTAAAGCTAAACAATAATTAAGGGAAGGAGAGTGTAACACTTATTTTCAGACAATTTTCCAAATAATAATAATAATAATAATAATAATAATAATAATAATAATAATAATAATAATACTCCCTCCACTCTAGTAAATAGTCCACAAAATAGTCTACTACAAAAAATTATGTCTATAATTTTTATAACATTTCAACTTCATTCTCCATATTTGATATTAACTTGTTGATTATGTTCAAACATTATTATAATTATAATCAACTCTAATTATAGTTATACATCATATCTTTGACTATTAAACTTTTTCAAACGGTGAATTTTTTTGGTGGAACGGAGAGTGTATAATTATATTTATGTAAGATAATATTGAGTAGTATCTTTGAAAGTTATATTCTTATTGGAAATAAGCTTAAAAAAAAAGGTTTAAATCGTAATTTGATCACTATACTTTCGTAAGTAGCACGTTCATCACTCTTTTTTTAGATGGAAAATTTAAAGCTTTTACAAAATCCCAAAAATTCCCTTAAAAATATTTCCAATATAATTTTCAGTTAAATTCATCTCTCAACTTCAACCCAACCTAACCCTAGCCGCCATTGAAACAAACCCATCTGAGCTACAAACTAGATTCATCCCGTCGATCACCAAACCAACAATTACCACAATCAACGATCAAAAATCATTTTTAATCCATATGAAAAAAAGAGGTAGGAACCTATTAAGGGAGAAGAGTTGAATTGAAAAGGCAGGTGAAGAAGAAGAAAAAGCAATTACCTAACCCTAGCTGCCATTGAAAGAAACTCGTCTCGCTCATCTTCAACACAAGACAACACCTCCTTATCTCCCTCTCTTTGATTCTATTTACATTTTGGGATAGGGCTTGCGAGCCAAATCAAGAAAACACTGAAAAAGAGCAACTACGTTAATTGAATTGGGCAAAACCAAATACAAGTAGCCTGAAATAAAAGTCAACTGCTTAGCTTGCCAAACATAATGTTTATATATATGATCACCAAATGAACTTGGAGCGCAATCAACATGGAAAAGTATTGATGGCAACATGATTGTGCATTTTCTCCTCTCCTGTTGATACTCCATGATTCGTTGTCCCCAGACAACTTCATCTTCTCTTCCACCGATAATCGGAAAATTCAGTTGTAGCCTTCTCCATTTTCTCCACTCCTTTTCTTTGATATATACTCAATGATTTATCACCTTTTAATAAATACAAAAGCAAATTAACACCAAATTCAACTAGTTTTCCATAATATTAACCGTAATATTTAAAAACATAAGTATACAATTGGGATGCTGTAAGGGTAATTTAGGCATTGCCTAATTTATCTTGTTTTTCACTCTCTTGGTCAAAGTAGGATTTTAATTGGTATTATAGATTATTTAGGTGATAGGATTTAATTAGGATTCTCTTATTAGATTTAGGTGATATTTTTTGGGTAACTAAATCATTGTATAAGTATTTAGTTATTAATGGTATCAAATTAGGAAACATAATCTTGCATAATTTTCTGGTTAATCTCTTTCCTAGTAGGATTTGTTGGTTGGCCGTGTGCTTGCAGGATTCTTTGAGTCTCGGTTTACAGGATTTGCTGCCTATATTAAGAGTTGAGGTCGAGCTGTTGAAGACACGCCGAGAGAGCCTAGAATCAGATCATATTCAGAAAGCAGCAGGTGTAAGAGAGTTTCAATCCAGAAGTCTTGTGTGCCGAAATTGTGTGAAGAAATCAACATCTCATACACGAAGACCATTCTGCAATCTCATACCTGCTGGTGTTGCTGCTGCTGTTTAAAACTTCAGGAACACAGCCTTGTGTTTCCTGAAGTTGTGTTTTGTGCTTCCAGTTGTTGTGTTTGTTTTGGAAGCTGCTCTTGTTTGATTCTTTCTTCCCACGTTTGTTCTAGTAGTTTATGTGGGTTTTGTGATTCTCCAAGATTCTATATCTTGTGAGAATTTTGTGTTAACTGTTAATGTTCAAAAACAGTGTTGATTTTAATATAGTTTGTTGCCTTGAGGCTAGATCTACAAGGTTGATACTTGTAGATTGTTTTTGTGTGATTTTCTGTCTTCCTAAGTCTGTTTGATTTTAAATCTTAAAACAAAACTTCCGCTGCTATTTTCTGTGATACACTTTCAGTTCACATTGTTACTGTCATTGTTGCAACATTGACAGTAACATCGTCCCATATTGAGATTCTGTGGCATTGCGTTCTTTCAATTGGTATCAGAGCCTTCTCTTGATATCACTAAGAGTCGATTCTGTTTAAAAGACGTGATGGATTCTCAGTATGAGAACGTGGTTCGTCCTCCTACTCTCACTAATGCTAATTATTCTATATGGAAAGTCAAGATGCGCATCTTCATCAAATCCATTGATGAAAGAGCGTGACTTGCTGTTTTGAATGGTTGGAGTCCTCCCAAAATCAGATTCGATGGTGATGTCAAAATCACCAAAGAATCTGAGTGACCAATGATGATAGGAATACCGCTTCTTTTAACTCAAAAGCCTTGTCTGCAATCTATAAGGCCTTAGATGCAAATACTTTTAGAGTGATAGCAAATTACGAAGCTGCCAAAGATGTGTGGGAGGCCCTTCAAACCTTATGTGAAGGACCTGCAAGTGTTCGTTACTCTAAGCTAAGAATGCTAACGACTCAGTTTTAGAACACAAGGATGCAAGAGTCTCGAGGACATAATGACATATTATGGAAGACTTCTTGATCTATCCACCTCGCTTTTAGCCTTGGGAGATCCTATTACAAATGAGCGCCTTGTCAAGAAGATGATGAGGACTTTGCTCGAAGGTTCAATGTCAAGATATGTGCTATTGAAGAAGCACATGATATTGACAAGATGAGTTTTGAAAGATTGGTCGAATTCTTCAAAACTTTGAATTGAACCTAAACGATCAAATAAAAACACAAAGGCAAAGGTGTCTCATCATCTTCCACACCCACTGAAAAACATTGCTATGCTCGCACCAATTGATCTGTCATGTGATTTGCTTGAAATTCAAAAAGGACATTGATGTCCGATTTTGGAGAAGAATCAATTGCTCTATTGACTACTAAATTCAAAAAATTTTTTGAAATAAAAGTCAAATAGAACTCCATCATCAAGCTCGAAAAATAATTTCAAACCTTTCGGAAATTTGTTCAAAGAACAATCCTTTCAATCTCTGAAAACCCTTCACAAATCCTTTGCTTTAAGTCATCCTACAATGGTAAGAATCTTGATTCTATCCAATGTAGAGAATGTCAAGGTTATGGACACTACGCCAAACCAATGTGCTAACACTTTAAGAAAGAAAGGATTGAATTTTTAGCAACTTTGAGTGATAGTGATGGAGAAGATCCAGTGATCTTATCACCTTGAATGTCGCTTATGATTCTCGATTCTCGAAAATACAGCTTGGTTCAAGAATGTGTCACCCGATGTTGCAACATCGTGAGTAACATCGGAGAAACATTGTGCGTAAACAGAACAATTTTTTCTCTGCTTTTAATTCCACATTGCAGAGGATGATGGACATTCGTATTCAGATTCGCTGGAAGGGTACAAGGAGTGCATACAAGGATTGGGAGAAAAGAGCTCATCAAGTTACGTTACGGTAAGGCGAATGAACCGAAAAGGCCAAATGATGATAAAAAGAATGCATAATAAGGCCGAAGGAGTCCTAAAAAGAGAAAGATGTGAGATTGAGCAGTTCATACGTAACGAAGCGTTTGACGCGCCCAATGCAAAGAACATTGGCAAACATGGAAGCCTCATTCAGCAGCAAATCATAATTTTTTCAAAAACACCAACCCAAAATAACAACAACGTGGGTTCCCAAACGTGTGATGAAAATGTAGCCAAATACCGTGGAGCTTTTGATATTCGCCTGGCGCTTCCATGTCACATGATGAAGAATGCAAGTTACTTACTTCCTTAAAATCTCATGTCGATTCTTGGTATTTTGATAGTGGTTGTTCTACATATGACAAGTAGCTAAGAATTTGAAGGAATATGAGTATTAATGGTGGATCTGACTTATGGTGGTGCAAAGGAAAATTGTAGAAAGGAACATTGAACGTTGAAGGCCTTCCAAACCTCAAAAAATGTTTACCATGTGGAAGGTCTTAAGACAAACCCCGATCAAGATAAGTCGGCTGTGTGATGATGATCTTTCGTGTAAGATTTGACAAACATTCGTGTGAAGTTCTTGATCATAATAACAAATGTCTTCTCGACGTTTAAGATCGCCTCGATAATTGTTACTTGTTCAACAATACCATTCGTGTCAAAAAGCAAGTCTTGATGTAATGCATCTCCGGCACCGTAAACTTGGTCACATGAGTTGTGAAGCTCGATGAAGCTTGAAGGCATGATGTCAGTTAAAGGATTACCAAATGGAAAGGAATTACTCAAAGGTATGTGGATCGTGTCAAAAGGTAAACAAACCAAGGCTTCACATCTTCCCATCACACAATGTCCCACTTCTAGATGTTTGGAGATGATTCATACCGACCTTTATGGGTCCCATTGAGGTAGAAAGCCTAGGTAAGAAAAAAGTATACCTTGTTGGCGTAGATGACTTCTCAGATATACTTGGGTAATATTTTTAGAGAGAAGTCTGGAAACTTTGAGGCCTTCAAAATTTGGTACACTGTTATGAACTTATATGATCTAAAACTCACTAGATTAGATCGTATCATGGCACGGAATATGAAAATGCATCCTTTTCTAATTATTGTGCTCCAATGGTATTTCTCATGAATTCTCTTCCCAAACTCCACAACAAAATGGAGGGCGGAGAAAAGAAGAAGACATTACAAGAAATGGCTAGGTGATGTTACATTCAAAAAATTTGGCTAAAAGATTTTGGGTGAAGCATTGAACACCGTTGTCACATTGGAAATATGGTCTTCTTGAGACCAGGTAGCACAATGACACCTTACTTAAATTTTTCTTGGGAAGAAACCTACCTTGAAATATTTTCATGTGTTTGGTCGCAGGTGTTATTCTGCTTCAATGATAGAGATCAACTTTCCAAGTTTGACTCTAAGAGTGATAAATGTAGTTTTTATGGGATATTCCACAAATAGTCGAGCATATAGAGTATTTAATCTTCGAACTAAGACTATTATGGAATCCATGAATATTGTTT
>CM028378.1:126061439-126138016 GCA_013146195.2 Codonopsis lanceolata
TTTAGGGACACATTGTTGGACGAAATCACGGAAAGAATTGTCAATTTGTAAGATATTACTTGTTCCATTTTTAGTTGTAAGTAATTTAATTCCTCTGTTAAATTAGATAAAGAAAATTGTGATTTCATGGTAAAGGAATCAAGAGGAAAAGAGAAATAACAGAGGATGAGATGGGTGAATGAGAAAGAAAAAAAGGAATTTTAATTATGTATGTTTGTTGAGTGTACGGAGGAATAACAATCAAATCTGCAAATGGGTTTGTGACCTTGTGAAGGATCTATATGTATGTACAAAGGAAAGAAATAGAAGAAGAACAGAATGGAAGAAGGGAGTTTGAGAAGGAAACCAAAAAAAAAAGAAGGAAACGTCGAAATAGGGAGAAGGGAGTATTTACCCTTTCTGTGTACAGAGTATTAGTGTGTGTGTGTGGGATTCAACAAAGAAAAGGAAGAAAAAGAAAGAGGATAGGGAGTGATGATGTGGGGAGAGTACTTAATAAAGTAATGATGATAATATTATAAGTTTGACAAGTCAAGGTTTTCCCCAAGCAATAGTCAAAAGAAATGAAGTAGAGTTTCCAAAAAAAAAAAAAATCGAGTGAGGGATAAATCTGTTTTACTGATTCATCCCTTGTATTTTTGGGGTTTATATCAATAATTTTGTATATATATGTATTTTCATAAATTGCCTCAAAGTTACCAAAAGTTATTAAACATACCATTTTATAGATATATTAACTATATATTCTAAGAATGAGTAATTATATATTAAACATTGAATGTTACTAGAAGGTTCCTAAAGTTAGAATTTTGTTTTGGTACTATATTAATTTTAGATTTGAACAAGCGGAGTTAGCACTTTATTCGATTTGGTGATTTTGTCACGTGTCCGCAACGTTAGTCGTAAGGGATTATACGTTTTAGATATTTGAACTCTTTATTTCAAATTGATAGGCTTCCACAAATTCTTTGACATTTACCTTTCTTTGAAACGTAAACCAACTTTGAGTTGTAAGTTGAATTTGAATTCCATCGTATCCGTTCTATTGTTACTCTAAATTGTAAATCTCATTATGTATCTCACGAATATTTAAATTTCCAGTGAGATATTTTTGTGAAACTAAATTATCGTTCGTATATCATTTTTTTGAAATCTTACTATGATCACTAAGTTGAACAACCGGCTACAGGGATAAAGTAGCATTTTGATTTTGATATTTGATTATGAATTATGCCACCTGGCCTGTGGCTTGGTTATCCGGATATACCATTTTGAATTGTGAGTATTATTATATTATATATGAACCTCTGTTTAAAAGAGGTCATGAGACCGCTTATGTGATTATGGTATCCGTGGGTTGGTCGTCGTCTCCAACTGGTATGGGACAGTTGGCAACATTTAGACCTCTCGCACATACTTTTGTATCTCTATCCTTCATATGAAATCTCAAATTCTTTTGTGACATTATGAAATGTGAATCATCATCATTTTATCATTTTATTATGATATTTCCGAATATGAGCAAAATTGAATATTGATTCCTTTTGAATACTTTATTTTGATAGACCCTTCCCTAGATTTCGGAGGGATTGTATATGATCTTACTGGGCATTGTTCGCTCATTCCTTTCAAATCTTTTTCCTTCCAGGTTTTTAGTATGTTGGATACCGTCAAGGACGACCTGAAGATTCATTTTTTCAAATTAGCTCATTTTATATTATTCGGACAAGAATTTGGTTTAGCCGTTTTGGAACTACATAATTGTTTAATTATACTTTCAAATTGTAATAAGTTTTCTATGATTTTATTTAATTAATAGTCCTTAAGAGATGATTTTGAAAATATTGTGATTTAGCATTTGAATTAGTTACACGCCCAAGATTTTGGGATTTTAAATTGGTACGAAATTTTGGGGTGTTACGCTTGGTATCGAGCTAAGGCTTCGGATCCGATAAGTCTTGGGTTTAGAATTTGTTGGAAATAAGAAATGATGGTATGTTAGGGTTATGATTTTTATTATTGGTTACCTTGTACTACTAAGTTTATGATCATAACATTAAGTTTATGGTTTTATTGCATTTTGATTAGGGCAAATACATTGTTGATTACCTGTGGGGATGACCCACACTAAGAAACTTCTAGGAAATCTTTACTTGGGCTTAGGTTATGTTTGGGTGATGAAATTACTCTTAACTACGTTTTGAACTTAAGCAATGATTTTAGAATAAAGTTCACGATTACTCTTGTATAAATTAGTATCGTTCCTTCATTAGAACTTATGATGTTGTTGGAAACTTGGGGATTCATTATGATTTATGTACTTTAAGGATGGTAAGATTTATGATGTTGTTTTGAATTTTAAGATCAATGAAAATATTAGTGATACTACTTGGAAGAGATTTTTCTCGTACACGTGCCTCTTTGGCCCTGATTTGATTTAGTGTTTCGTACTTGTGCACGGATGCTTGGTTTGGAACCTATAGATAGGAGTATTAAATACCTTTAGAGTATAAATAAGTACCAACAAACAAGTCATAAGACTTAATATGCTTTAGATAAAGATTGAGAATTTTTTGTACAGAGTCCTTTAGTCGTTAAAATTCACATTAGAATCTAAATTTTCGCATGTGACATCTTGCTATGCTTATGACAGTGGTAAATGGCTAGAGGAGGACGAAGTGGAACACAGGGTGGTGTGCGAGGTCGTGGACGTGGACGAGGTGGCCGAGGAAGGAGAATCGCTGAAGACTCTGCCTCAGGAATCGTAGAAAATCCCATTGGGCCACAACCAGGAGTAAACATGAATGGTCCTGCTCCTGCAGACCCAACACTGGTGGCCCTTATTCAATGTCTCACACAAGCCATTACGGCAAGCATTGGTCAAGCAAACGCAGACCTACAATTGCGCGTAGGCGCCGCCGCCGCGCACCACCACCACCACCAACTCAACCAACCACTAGAGAACTACCGGAGAGTTTCCATAGGATGAAACCCAAAACCTTTTCTCCGTAAGCCGTGATCGAGGAACCAGAAGAATGGCTAGAGAACATGGAGAAAATATTTGGAACTATGGCATGTACTGATGAACAAAGGGTGAATTTTGCTACATTCGTATTGGAAGGGGAGGCTAATCATTGGTGGAAATCTGAAAAAGAGAGTCTGCCGAGGCAAATGGAGTAGAAGCATATAGCTGGGAGATGTTTCGTGAAGCCTTCAACAAGAAGTACTTTCCCCCAAGTGTGCAAGAAAGGAAGATGGTTGAATTTCTTTACCTCGAACAGGGGAAAATGACCGTCGGTGAGTATGATGCGAAGTTCACAGAGTTGTCAAAGTACGCTCCAGAACTCATTCGAAATGAAGGCCATAAAGCTAGAAAGTTTGAAAGGGGCCTTAGCGATCGATTAGCTATAGATTATTGCCTTTGAAACTACCAACTTATGCCGAAGTTTTAGATCGAGCTCGTATGATCGAACTAAGTTCTGCCGAATACCGAAGAAAAAGGGATGATAAGAAGAGGAGTGTTGAAGACAACATAGAACGATATATGGGTCAATCTAGTAGTCGTAATGAGGCTGGAGATAGAAATAAGAGGAGCATAGAAGATAATCACAACAAGAGTACAGCTCAAACTAAAAATCAAGGTTGGAATCAGAACAAGTAGCCCCGTATGTGGTCGTTGTGGAAGTAAACATGCTACGTAAACTTGTTATCTGTAATCGGAGCTTGCTTTAATCGTGGCAAGATGGGACATAGAATTAGGAATTGTCTAGAACCACTAAAGAGAAATTACATGTCAGGTACATAAATAGGAGATAAGGCGAAACCTATGAATCAAGGAGAGTTTTCGCAATGACGGTTGAAGATGCGCTAGTAGCCAATGACATTATGACTGGTAAAGTCAACTATAATTGCATGAACTGTACGCTTTGGTTCTTTAAGGTGACATGCATTTTATTATATTTTTTATATCTACCTAGTTTGAAATGGACATCTCACAACTAAAATATTGATTTAGAAATAGTATCTTGACCCTTTAGATGCACCAAGTTTAGAGGACTAAACTTCTTTCAAGGGGGTGGGAGTGTAATAACCCAAAAAAATTTTATAGTAAAATAAAAAAAAATATTAATAATTAGATATCAAAAAATAATTGGGCCTCTTTTGAATTATTAGTATGCCCACTTAGTTTTGGTATACAATTGGGTTGTTTATTTAAGATTGGGATTGAGCCCAATAAATAGTCAATTTATTAATAATAGCATAATGATAATAATAATAATAATAATAATAATAATAATAATAATAATAATAATAATAATAATAATAATAATAATAATAATAATAATAATTAAATAAGCCTAAATTACTACCATAGCTAGTATGAAGTCAATAATTAACGGGATGTGAAGGGGTGCTTCATGGCACGGTGGAAGGGGAAAAATCAATGGGATGAATACATGAACCGTTTTGTGTGCATGTTTGATCGGAAGATGAAAGGCTTTGATCACTGAGTATAAATACTCTTGCTGCCTTCTGAGTTGAGACTACCATGGATATCAAATAAATAAAAAAATAACAAAGCTACTGTCCTACTGTGAAAAGAGGGAGAGCACAGCAAAAAAAAGAAGAAGGGAAAGCACGATAGAAGGAGAAGAAAATTTAGGACACATTGTTGGACGAAATCACGGAAAGAATTGTCAATTTGAGGTAAGATATTACTTGTTCCATTTTTTAGTTGTAAGTAATTTAATTCCTCTGTTAAATTAGATAAAGAAAATTGTGATTTCATGGTAAAGGAATCAAGAGGAAAAGAGAAATAACAGAGGATGAGATGGGTGAATGAGAAAGAAAAAAAAAGGAATTTTAATTATGTATGTGTGTTGAGTGTACGGAGGAATAACAATCAAATATGTGGATGTGTTTGTGACCTTGTGAAGGATCTATATGTATGTACAAAGGAAAGAAATAGAGAGAAGAAGAACATAAGGGGCGGCTGGAAGAAGGTAGTTTGAGAAGGAAACCAAAAAAAAAAAAAAAGAAGGAAACATCGAAAAGAATGCGAAAAGAATTTCAAACTTTTGGATTAAAGGCGGCTGTTACACTAGGTCATTTGGATTCGAAGCACGTGCTTATTCAAACCAATCATGAAGCCGACTTTCAAAGACTTTGGATCAAGGATCAATGGTTTGTCGGTTCCTTCCCTATGCGAGTATTCAAATGGACCCCTTTGTTTCGACCAGATGTGGAGAGTCTGATTGTTCCTGTGTGGTTTGCTTTTCATAACCTGCCTATCTTCTTGTTTAATAAACATGCTTTATTTTCCATGGCTACCATGATAGGTAAACCGTTACTCATTGACACTCCAACTGCCAATCTCTCTCGACCTAGTGTCGCCAGAATCTGTATTGAAATAGATCTCACTAAATCGATCCCTCATCGATTATGGATTGATTGCGGCCCTCAAGCAGGTTATTGGCAGCCTATCATAGCCGAACTCCTCCCTAAATATTGCATGTTTTGTCATCGCCAAGGCCACGATGGTGTGGATTGTAAACTTCATCCACACTGTTCCAATCAAGAAAAAGATGCTGCCCAATCCCTACCAGTTACTCCTCCAACTGTGCCTGTAAAGGAAACGCAACCATCCCAACAATGGAAGCCGAAAGCCCCAGCCTCGGTTCATCCAAGTGATCCCTCCAATAAAAACTCTACCCCTCAACCTACTGGCCCGTCAAATACTCATGTTCAAGAAAATCTCAATTGCTCTCCCATTGTTGATCAAGGCATTCAAAGTCCAAAAAATGTTCCTTCTTCGGATTCTGCTCAAGAAAATCCCATTAACTCTCCCATGGTTGATCAAGTCACTAACAGTCCAAAAGATGTTTCGGCTGCCCAAAATGCCCAAGTCCAAACAACCAATATTTCAGTCCCTACTAATCCTCCAATCACGGCTAAGGAGGTCAAGTTTCTCCCCTCACTCCGACCATCCCAGTTCCTAACCCCCAAGTTCAGGTGCCGGCCATGGATGTTACCTCTAGCAGCTCCTCTCGCAGCCCAGCCCAAACAACATGTAGCCCTTCACAAGTGCAACCTTCTTCATCGAATGTTGTTCAAATTGACCTCACAGAAAGTAACCGGTCCCCAATTCAAACATCCCCATCCCATAGTCACAAAAATCTTTCATCCAACCTGAGCCCCAACTCCCTCCCTTTCAGTCCTTGTATAAATACCCAAGCCACTATGCAGACCAATTCTCCTCCTCAACCCTGTCATCCTATGAACATTGTCTCCCCTAATAAATTTGTCGTTCTGCAAACTATTGAAGAGGAAGATTCTGATAACGATCACGCCCAATTTGATGCCCTTGATCTTGACACCCCAAGTCTCAGAAGGTCGAAGCGTCGTACGAAGAGTCGTTATCGTAATTATTAGATTTCTCTCTTTGTATTATCTAGGTTTAATTTCTTTTGTCAGTTTTTCTCCAAGGTAAGGCTCCTTTGTCCCCCCTTCTTAAGGGTAAGGTTGGTTGTCCCCCTTTTAGCTTGTTTTCCTTTTTTTTCCATTTATAAAAATCTAGCCTTTTAATTTTTTTTTTAAAAAAAAGGGAGAAGGGAGTATTTACCTTTCTGTACACAAAGCATTAGTGTGTGTGTGTTGGGATTCAACAAAGAAAAGGAAGAAAAAGAAAGAGGATGGGGAGTGATGATGTGGGGAGAGTAATTAATAAAGTAATGATGATAATATTATAAGTTTGACAAGTCAAGGTTTTCGCCAAGTAATAGTCAAAAGAAATGAAGTGGAGTTTCCAAAAAAAAAATCGGGTGAGAGATAAATCTGTTTTACTGATTCATCCCTTGTATTTTTGGTGTTTATATCAATAATTTTGTATATATATGTATTTTCATAAATTGCCTCAAAGTTACCAAAAGTTATTAAACATACCATTTTATAGTTATATAACTTATATTAACTATATATTCTAAGAATGAGTAATTATATATTAAACTTTGAATGTTACTAGAAGGTTCCTAAAGTTAGAATTTTGTTTTGGTACTATATTAATTTTAGATTTGAACAAGCGGAGTTAGCACTTTATTCGGGATTTGGTGATTTTGTCACGTGTCCGCAATGTTAGTCAGGTAAGGGATTATTCGTTTTTATATATTTGAACTCTTTATTTCAAATTGATAGGCTTCCGCAAATTCTTTGACATTTACCTTTCTTTGAAATGTGAACCAACTTCGAGTTGGAAGTTGAATTTGAATTCTGTCGTATCCGTTCTATTGTTACTCTAAATTATAAATCTTATTATGTATCTCACGAATATTTAAATTTCCAGTAAAATATTTTTGTGAAACTAAATTATCGTTCGTATATCATTTTTTTGAAATCTTACTATGATCATTAAGTTGAACAACCGGATACACGGATAAAGTAGCATTTTGATTCTGATATTTGATTATGAATTATGCCACCTGACCTGTGGCTTGGTTATCCGGATATACCATTTTGAATTGTGAGTATTATTATATTATATATGAACCCCTGTTTAAAAGAGGTCATGCGACCGCTTATGTGATCATGGTATCCGTGGGTTGGTCGTCGTCTCCAACTGGTATTGAACAGTTGGCAACGATTAGACCTCTCGCACATACTTTTGTATCTCTATCCTTCATATGAAATCTCAAATTCTTTTGTGACATTATGAAATGTGAAGCATCATCATTTTATTATGATATTTTTGAATATGAGCAAATTTGAATATTGATTCCTTTTGAATACTTTATTTTGATAGACCCTTCCCTAGATTTCGGAGGGATTGTATATGATCTTACTGGGTATTGTTCGCTCATTCCTTCCAAATCTTTTTCCTTCCAGGTTTTTAGTATGTTGGATATCGTTAAGGATAACCTGAAGATTCATTTTTTCAAATTAGCTCGTTTTATATTAGTCGGACAAGAATTTGGTTTAGCCGTTTTGGAACTACAAAATTGTTTAATTATACTTTCAAATTGTAATAAGTTCTCTATGATTTTATTTAATTAATAGTCCTTAAGAGATGATTTTGAAAATATTGTGATTTAGTATTTGAATTAGTGACGCGTCCAAGATTTTGAGATTTTAAATTGGTACGAAATTTTGGGGCGTTACATATGATATATGAGATCATCACATTCACAATAAAGGAGGATACTTAAAAAACTAAATGTGTGTTGAAAATAAGTCAACTTCAAACAAAGCTTGTATGGACAAATTCCTTTTTATATAACACTCTAGCTATTGCATGAACAGTTGTCAGTCCACTAGCTTATAACACTGTGAATATGTTGAAAGACACCCTGCTCCGAACTCTGTTTTTCTGGTGTTCAGAGTCAGCGGAGATGCCCCTTTTTCTAGAAATTATTTTGTAGAATTTGTAAATACTTTTATTATCAACTGATATTCCTTTTTTTAAGTATACTTCAAGTGTACAAAGGACGCGTTACCAATTTTGACGCCTTTGGTATAGAATATCTTACTTATAAAAAAAATACATGATGCGTCGCTTTCATATGCGTGTCCCAGTCCTCAACACTTACTAGTAAATGCTCCTTCATTCCATATTAAGTGTCAAAATATCCATGTTGGGGTGTCCCAAAACAAATTGCCAAACTTCAAAGCCTTTTAGTCACACAACTACTTTCTCTGCTTTTGCCGTTGGTAATCTAACCACTAAATTTTAAAATTACAGGAGCTCATCTGCTCTTCTGCTAGAGAATCCAAGAAGTGAAGTCAGTCAAAATAGTAAGGCACATGATGAAGCTTCCCAACCCCGACTGAAGCTTTTCTTTTCTGTCTCATCCCCATCTATGTATGTGTGTACTTTTTTTTTTTTTTTTTGATAAGTAAAGTTTGTATTAATTACGACGACAAAAAGGTAGGCGAAATCATGTACACGGGAAGAATACTAAACAAAATTACAACTGGATTGCACTATCCTCCATACCCACAAAAAAGTTCCATTCATGCAAAGAGGTCTCCGAGCACCAAAAACGGAGGAGTTGAAAGACATTCTTCTTAAGCTTATCTGACCCAGCTTCCACATTATCGAAAGCTCTATGGTTTCTCTCTTTCCAAATGCTCCACGAGATTGACAATGGTGCTGTATCCCAGTGTTAGAACATTAATTAACATAAGACTTGTACACATAATCAAGAATAGGATCATGTTTTTCACATAAGCATAATGAACGTAAATTGAAGACATACTGGAACCAATTGAAACAATTAGTACGGAGTAATTGAATCCGATAGACTGTAATGCGGAACGAGAGTCTTCAATTTAAGTGGGTTTAGGTTTTCACCCCCTTATCTATTTCACATGTAATGGAACGTATGTATTTTTTTGTGGAGGCAATTGTTAGGGTAAAAGAACGTAAGAAACCCTAATCCCCAAAGACATTAAATAGATAGGAGGTGGAACCTAACCCTAAAGTGTAATCAATCTCCCACCGTCCATCAAGGTGTAGAGATTTATTGGGCCTATAAGCCCATAATGTTATTTGGCTAATATTAGATGACTAAATTATATAAGCCCATAATGTTATTTGGCTAATATAATTAATTAAGTTTCATAACCAATATTTAGTTTATTCTAAGTTAAACCCGTAGGTCACAAAACATGGGCTAGACCCCGTCGGGTCTAACACTACTAGAAAAATGACCTTTAGTGACGGAATTTTCCGTCGCTAAAGGCAAAATTCCGTCGCTAATGGCCCCCAGCGACGGAATTTTTCCGTCGCTGATGTCCGACTGACCGATTTTCGTCGCTAAAGGTAACCTTTAGCGACGGAAATTTCCGTCGCTAAAGGTTGATTTTAAGCGACATAATTTTCCGTCGCTAAAGGCTTTTTAAAATTAATTAAAATTGAATTTCAGCGACGGAATTTTCCGTCGCTAAAGGCTTTTTAAAATTAAATAAAATTGAATTTCAGCGACGGAATTTTCCGTCACTAAAGGCGTTTAAAAATTAATTAAATTTGAATTTCAGTGACGGAAAATTCCGTCACTAAAGGCGTTTAAAAATTAATTAAATTTGAATTTCAGCGATGGAAAATTCCGTCGCTAAAGGCTTTGAAAAATTTATTAAATTTTAATTTCAGCGACGGAAAATTCCGTCGCTAAAGGCTTTTAAAAATTTATTAAATTTTAATTTCAGCGACGGAAAATTCCGTCGCTAATAATGTAAAAAAAAATTTAAAAAAACCCCCAAAAATACTATTATTATAAATTGTTGTACCTGATAATATAACAATTAATACAAAACTGAAGATACAAAATAAACAATAATATAAAACCAATTTAAAAACATCAAACTGTAAATGTTATTACAACAATCCATGTAAATTATACATAACAATTAATACCAAAAACATGTTTCTAGAGTTAACTTGTAAATTTAAACTGTGGCATTAGTCAAATATGGCCATTTGACCCGGTTGTTATACATATATAGCCTTTGACCAATTGGTTTACACTGGTTTATCGATAAACCAGTGATAAACCAGTGATAAACCAGTGTAAACCAGTGATAAACCAGTGATAAACCAGTGATAAACCAGTGATAAACCAGTGGTCGACCAGTGATAAACCAGTGTAAACCAGTGATAAACCAGTGGTCGACCAGTGATAAACCAGTGTAAACCAGTGGTCGAAACGGTGATAAACCGATGTAAACGGTGATAAACCAGTGGTCGACCAGTGATAAACCAGTGATAAACCAGTGGTCTTGGTCGACAACTGGTTTATCCGTCGACCAGTGGATAAACCAGAAATTTTCGTATGTTGAGCGGTGAATTTTCACTGGTTTACCGATAAACCAATCGTGGTTTATCAGTGGTTTATCCATAAACCAGGCCATAAAAGAGTATTTTTTTTAAGTGAGGCTACAAATGACCAAGTCATCTTTGACTTGGCCATTTTTGTAAATGCCCCATTTAAACTTGTACACATCCATGTAAACTATATCTAATAAAAAAAAAACTAAAAATAAAATTAAAAAAATCCTACGACATGAGTATCAAAAAAAAACTTCATCTTCACGACAATCAGCTAGAAAACCTGTCCAAGTAAAATTATTATTTTGATTAAAAATCAACAAGAAAAAGTAAGTCATTGTTTTCATATGATCAAACAAGAAGCTTTAGAAGCTTACCATAGGAATACATTTATGGCATAATCATCATTTCTTTGCTTTTTTGTTGGATGAACCTAAACATGTACAAGTTATCAAAAATCAATTAGTTAATAATTGTGAGAGCCCGACCCGGACTCCAATGTGAAATCCCAAGGTCGTGTCGTCAAGACAAGCTAAAAGACGGACAAGCACCCACTAAGCGTGGTGGTGCGAGTCAAGAGTTAAACCAACAAACTCTAAACAGGAATGTAAAGCCATAACGGCGATACGGAACAACCAAAACTAAAATCTGCGGAAGCAAATCATAAGTGGAACCCAAACTTATAATCATAAACTAAGGAATACAAGGCTGAGAGACAACTATCTCTCGACAAATCTACGACTCGCGTGACGCAACATTGCGCACGTACAACAAACCATCGGCAACCTGAGGCCGGCGAATCAACAGAATACCAACCTGATAAACAACCACTCAACGGCTACAACATGCCGGAGGGACAAATCAACTAAACGAATAAGATATTAAATACTAACAGCTGAACCAATGTCTCTCGACTAAAGTTGTCGGAGACAGAAATAACAATAACATAATACTAGAACTTGCGAGCTAAAACTTTGCTCGGAAAGACAACAGAATAACCTCTAATAAAATACAATAGCTCGACCCGACAAGTCGGCTCCCAAAATAAATGACAATAGAATACTAACATAACTACCCAAGTAAAGTTTACATAACTTCACATCCGTGTCTCACAAGATGATAAATACAATAATAATAAAAATCTCCAAGCTTAAAGCCTGGAAGACCACCTGCTATCCAACAAGCACCCGAAGCTGCAACGCGCACTAACGAGCTTACTGCAAAAACTAAGGAAAACAAACACACGAAATGAGTCATAATGACCCAGTAAGTTACTAAATGCAATGTATGGCATAGCATGGCGTGGCATGGCATAATGCACAAGCATGTATAAAATCATGGCATCTTTATAGCATACCAATAATAAACTTGTATTAAGTCACCAAGTAACATAAACTTCATAAACCACTTAGCACATTATCTTTCATATAGGTGCTTATGGTAAGCCACATAGGAGATAGAGAAGTTACCCGAATAGTGCCGTTGTGTTGCTCCTGCAATACACAATGTTATACAAGTTCGTGCCATCGATGTTTTGTGAATTCATCGACTCAAACCGAGAATCTACTCAGTATAAATAGCAGCCAATGACGCACGTATTGTTACGGCAAAGGGGCTACTTCCCCGTTGCGGCCAACAATGGAGGGGTGTGTGAGGTCCCAGGTGCGGCGATCCATAGCGAATACGAATCTTACGATTCGTATAGGCGATGTATCGTCCCACCCTGACAGAGCAAAGACAAGCCAAATAATGCCAGCTGGACTTAATGCAATGCACAAGTAGATATTTACTCGGATGCTCAAACAAGAACCAAGACCGTCAAGAGCGGACTTATCAAATCAAGTAGGTCATAAAGCTCTACACACCAACTTAACAATGCACATATTTGCACAAACTTAACAAATCCACTAACTTATCCGTATAGTCCAAGAACCACATACTGAGGTATTCATCACCCTCAAGTCACAACCCAATCAAACGTAGCATATAAGCTCAAGAACTCACAATATGAGGTCTATTATAGCCCTCTACTCGGGATTAAACCAAAGACTATTATTTAGTCTAAGAACAATCATAAATCAAGACTTAGCATTTTAGTCTATACATAAAGGCATACCGGACTCAACCATAGTCCTAACCGTCGTACATAATCGACATCCTCAAAACCATTCTCATGAATGACAAGACTACACCGTAGTCCAAGACCCGCAAGTTTTCCATGTAAAACGCTCATCTGAATTTCCTAAAGGAAATCTCATTCAAATAATCATTTCTTAAGGATACACGAGATCATTGATTGGTCTCTAATGCTCCGTGCTCTACGAGCACGCTCTAAATAAATCCCCAATAAGACTCTATATCAAGGGTGTCATAAATGGGACACAATTCGAGATGCTCGGGTACTCATCATCAAAACCAACCAAGCCCAAACATCGTAGGATTTCAACCTAAGGCTCACTAACATCTTATTGAACCTATAACGACTCCATTGAGTCTTAATATCGCATTTCATTAAATACATATTTCATAAATCCCCAAATCAACATATCATTCATATTTATAACAATTTTCCCAAAAATCATTCGGACTAGATTCCTAAGATTTAAATCCATAGAACTCAACATAATCTTATACTCATTTTACAAATCACATAATCTTAATTAAATGGTCATACTCATATTATCTAGTGAGATCACACATCCAAATTCCCAAACTTATGCCTACTTTCATATTAAACCCAAATAAAATGTAAACATGATTTCTAGCATGCTAACAATCCTAGAAACACAAGATGAGGAGTAACAATATACTTCAACAATCATAGAAGTCATCTTACAAATGCTCCTAACAAGTTTATACTTCCAAAAATCCCCAAATTAGGCATACAAAGCATATCAAGTGTTCATTGCCCACAAATAGCATATAAGTTGTTTTCCTTAGGGCCAATGAACCAAAATCAAAAGGAAGTAACTTACCTAGCTTGAGTAAAAACTCAAGAGAACGCAAATCCGATCGGTGAACTTGTTCTACTCGTCGAGGGCTTCAAGATTCCGAAGTTTGAAGGCAATCGGGTGGTTGGATCATCTTGGATCGAAGAGAGAAGAAGGCTAGGGCTTGAAATCTCCCATGGAGTCTCTCTCTCTCTAACTCACGGTTTGGGTGGAGAAAATGAAGGAGGAAATGCTGAAAATGCAAAGGGGTTTGGGCTTTTATACCTCCACAAACCAAGAGGGCAAAATAGGGAATTCCTTGGTACAATTAGTAGAGATTAGGATTAATCAATCACTAATCTAACCTTAATTAACTTCAAACTAATGTTAGGACATGTTTAGGGCTAAGTATGGGAGGTTAGAGAGGGTTTAGAGGGGGTTTGATGAGGGTAGGATAGGCATTTCTCGTCAAAACACGAAACAGGGCAAAACAGGATCGGGGCACCTTGCGGTCGCAAGGTCCCCTATAGCTTGCGACCGCAAGCTCTCCAGCACACTCCAAGGACAAACTCTGATGACCTTGCGGGGGCAAGGTCCTTCCACCTTGCGACCGCAAGCCTCCCAGACCAAAAAGGGCTTAGAATTCAACCCCGAACGACCTCAAACACATAACCAAACCTATCAAGGTTCAAACCTCATCCAAAGTAGGTCTAGAACTCCCTTAAAACACTCACAAATGACCCCCGAAACAACTCCCGAAACAACTCGGAGCGAAACCGGGAAGAGGTGCAACAACGTGCAACCGGAACGACGAATGAACTAGCAATTGAACGTGCATCGAAAGGAGACTTTTAAGGCAAGTCTAAGGGCTAATGAAGAAGCTTGAATACTTATAGAAAGTTGAATAACAACTAGGGAAATAAGAATTCCAAAGGAGAGACGATTACACGGCTCGATCCCCGAACTACGCGATAGAGACGAACACTATCTCCAAAGCTTCCAAATCATCGGTAGACTTAAGGAACACCTCCAACTTGAAGTCTAATGCATCTAAACATGTTAATAAACCATCATATAAAGGTCTAGGACCAAACCGAGGTCACGGACGCAAAACGCAAGCAAACTCTCAATCGCGTCGCATTCCGACTATCGTCGAGTCACGACTTGTGACTTTAGCAAGTCAAAAACTATATGGCTTCTCTTAATAGTGTTTTGGTATTAATGTGGCCTCTCATACATATCTAGACCCTCTCGCAAACCAAACATACATTCGACAAAGAAAGAAGTGCAAGTATAGCACGCAAACCGAGATAACGAAGGAACGGGGTGTTACACTCTCTCCACCTTAAAAAGAATTCGTCCCGAATTCTAAATCATGATACAAACCAACATTAGGTCCACACTCAACCACAATACATCGAGACAATGATTACTGTGTCTCTTAATTCCGGGTTAACACTCGATCTCAAAACCACCAACCTTGACTCGAATCTCCAAGTCCACCACCACAATATACACGAGGGTCGAACTATAATAATCCAATTTCAAAGTCTACGAGCTCTCGAAGGACATAACAACATAAAATACTTACGATTGAAAATAACATGACTCATACTTGAGTCGCAAATACACACACGAACACATTACGCCAAACATGTAAGCAAAAATCCAAATTTCGACATAAGAACACATTCAACAACCGAAACTATTTGTTTCGGGGCACAACATGGAATTCAATCACAAAAGATTCTTAGTTACAAGAATTAATAATTGCCTATGGAGCAACTTACAAACAAATCAAAGATAATCAAATTGGCATTTCAAACCATGTAAATCACGCTCGCGATTTCCCCATCGCGGGTAATAACACATAAGAGCACATTAATGAAATGTTTTGAAAATTCATTCCATTTCTGTCCATTCCATTTGGTAACGGGTATAGTCAATTTCTAACTTAATTCTTACCAATCCTAGTCCAACGACGAATACCTTTTGCTCACCAATTCAGGGTACCTACTGAATTAGCTTCAAAAGTTTCCGTCGTAAGGATGCAAAGGTTCATGAATAAAAAGTTTTAAGCATCCTTCAAACAGTCTTCTACGCTAATGAGATGAATGAACATGAGAATTTAGTATACTACAATGTAATGCATCAAGTAGGTGTTCCCTACAACTAATGCACGTAACTGAATAAAAATTCAGACCAAGTAACAAGGTCTATTACCTTGGCAAACAACAGTCATAGCTATCATAAAACTCGTGTACCTAGTACACTCAACCAAGATAACTCACTAGAAATTACAAGAAACCGATACGTCTACCGATACTCATAACGTCTATACTCCGCAAAACTATCCTTTCTTAAGCTCTAGACCAAGTCTACAACCAATGCATACGCTAAGCATCCTAACACAACGTTAACGTCTCAATACTCACGGTGAAGCATCAATTTCTCCCGTGCAGCCGAAATCAACTGATAAATCGCAGCACTTAACCTTCGTACTAATCGAGTGTATTCTACTCACATAATAACCACTAACAATAATATAGTATTATATTATTCGTCATATTAGACATATTTCCGTAGAATATACAAGTATCATTCCAAACCAATAAGTGTCATCACACAATTCATGCTTCATATATATATATATATATATATATATATATATATATATATACATACTATGGCATTTTTATATAACCACACATAACCACAACTTTATATTTAGCATAGTCTTATATATATATATATATATATATATATATATATATAGACTAAACAAGAATCCATATACCACGTGCGATTACCTACCGGTAATTTACAAAACAAACCATATCATATATCGATCTCACATTGGGGTATTATTCCCTATCGAGTAAATAACCAATATTACACAATACACCATGTAATGTATGTATGAATGCACATGAGCTACCGATTTAATCACATACTCATAATAACGATAATAGTAACAACGATATAATATATACATATATACAAGAATGTACCTTCCTATTTCGGATAGGTCTCAAAACTCCACAATGGCCAACCGCCACGCGCGCACTGCCTCAAACTCTAGGTTGACCGTCACTATCTCTCTTGGAGCCACTAGATTGTTGACTAGTACTCCCAGACTGACTAACTCTCCTCTTCGGGCAATCCTTACGAACATGATCGCCGCCACAAACAAAGCATTTTCCTGTTGTACCCCAGCACCTATCCTCGGTGTGTCTGTCCTCTTACAAAAGTTACATGTCAACTCGTCACCTCGTCTTCTCCGAGTAGAAGTAGTAACACCACTCCGGCCACCCGAACGCACCTTTCCTTGACTAACTGTTTGAGGTGCTGACTGTCTTCTCTTATCCTCAGGGCCCCTATTAGTCTTTGATATTTTCTTTTGGGCGTACTCCTCGATGTCCAACTCCATCGCATATGCACGATCCACAGCCCCCTTGGTAATCCGTAAGCAGTAACGGAATAAGCTGCCTACGATATTTCGTCTTCAGGCCTTTCACAAACCTCTCGGTCTTCCTAGCCTCATCTGGCACCAAGTAACTACAATAACGAGCCAACTCCATAAACTTTGTTGAATACTGAGCCACGGTCATATCTCCTTGTTCTAACATTAGGAATTCCATCTCTCCTCTTTCTCGAGTTACTGCCGGACTAAACCGTACCATAAACTCCTTGACAAAGTTTTTCCACACTCGAGGCACCCCATGCTGTCTCCAATGATCTCGTATTTCAAGCCACCAATGCTCGGCCGCACCATCCAATCTAAACACCGCTAAGGTAACCATTTCTTCTGATGTACAACCCAAAACTACAAAGATCTTCTCCATGCTTTCTAGCCAATGTTTCGCCTCAATAGTATCTGGTTCTCCATCGAAACTTTCCGGTTTAAACTTCAAGAATTTCGCAAGGACAGTAGAATCGTCTTCCAGTCCAAACGTCTGTTGAGGAGTCACACGCAGATCGTTAGCATTCTCTCCCCTCTCGTCGCCACGAGCTGTACTCGAACAAGGTATAATAGAACTAGCTCCACGCCAAGTTCCCGACATGATACGCCTACAAAGAACACTCAGCGTTAATAACTCAACAATAAACCCAACCCAAACAAGGCCAAGGAACCTATCCTGGCGAAATAGCTAACCTATAGCTCTGATACCAACTGTGACATAACGACTGGCGGCTCCACCTCAAGGGCAGCCCTTTCCCTCGCGTGGCCACAGAGGGCACCTATCAGAACACTCCATGGGCGGCTCCACCTCAAGGGCAGCCCTTTCCTCATGAAGCCTTTGGGCGGAGAGTCACGCTTCGCCACCGTTCACGCGCGAGAGTTCCCAAAGATCGGATAACTTCCTTTGCTCTGATACCAACTGTGAGAGCCCGACCCGGACTCCAATGTGAAATCCCAAGGTCGTGCCGTCAAGACAAGCTAAAAGACGGACAAGCACCCACTAAGCGTGGTGGTGCGAGTCAAGAGTTAAACCAACAAACTCTAAACAGGAATGTAAAGCCATAACGGCGATACGGAACAACCAAAACTAAAATCTGCGGAAGCAAATCATAAGTGGAACCCAAACTTATAATCATAAACTAAGGAATACAAGGCTGAGAAACAACTATCTCTCGACAAATCTACGACTCGCGTGACGCAACATTGCGCACGTACAACAAACCATCGGCAACCTGAGGCCGGCGAATCAACAGAATACCAACCTGATAAACAACCACTCAACGGCTACAACATGCCGGAGGGACAAATCAACTAAACGAATAAGATATTAAATACTAACAGCTGAACCAATGTCTCTCGACTAAAGTTGTCGGAGACAGAAATAACAATAACATAATACTAGAACTTGCGAGCTAAAACTTTGCTCGGAAAGACAACAGAATAACCTCTAATAAAATACAATAGCTCGACCCGACAAGTCGGCTCCCAAAATAAATGACAATAGAATACTAACATAACTACCCAAGTAAAGTTTACATAACTTCACATCCGTGTCTCACAAGATGATAAATACAATAATAATAAAAATCTCCAAGCTTAAAGCACGGAAGACCACCGCTATCCAACAAGCACCGAAGGCGCACTAACGAGCTTACTGCAAAAACTAAGGAAAACAAACACACGAAATGAGTCATAATGACCCAGTAAGTTACTAAATGCAATGTATGGCATAGCATGGCGTGGCATGGCATAATGCACAAGCATGTATAAAATCATGGCATCTTTATAGCATACCAATAATAAACTTGTATTAAGTCACCAAGTAACATAAACTTCATAAACCACTTAGCACATTATCTTTCATATAGGTGCTTATGGTAAGCCACATAGGAGATAGAGAAGTTACCCGAATAGTGCCGTTGTGTTGCTCCTGCAATACACAATGTTATACAAGTTCGTGCCATCGATGTTTTGTGAATTCATCGACTCAAACCGAGAATCTACTCAGTATAAATAGCAGCCAATGACGCACGTATTGTTACGGCAAAGGGGCTACTTCCCCGTTGCGGCCAACAATGGAGGGGTGTGTGAGGTCCCAGGTGCGGCGATCCATAGCGAATACGAATCTTACGATTCGTATAGGCGATGTATCGTCCCACCCTGACAGAGCAAAGACAAGCCAAATAATGCCAGCTGGACTTAATGCAATGCACAAGTAGATATTTACTCGGATGCTCAAACAAGAACCAAGACCGTCAAGAGCGGACTTATCAAATCAAGTAGGTCATAAAGCTCTACACACCAACTTAACAATGCACATATTTGCACAAACTTAACAAATCCACTAACTTATCCGTATAGTCCAAGAACCACATACTGAGGTATTCATCACCCTCAAGTCACAACCCAATCAAGCGTAGCATATAAGCTCAAGAACTCACAATATGAGGTCTATTATAGCCCTCTACTCGGGATTAAACCAAAGACTATTATTTAGTCTAAGAACAATCATAAATCAAGACTTAGCATTTTAGTCTATACATAAAGGCATACCGGACTCAACCATAGTCCTAACCGTCGTACATAATCGACATCCTCAAAACCATTCTCATGAATGACAAGACTACACCGTAGTCCAAGACCCGCAAGTTTTCCATGTAAAACGCTCATCTGAATTTCCTAAAGGAAATCTCATTCAAATAATCATTTCTTAAGGATACACGAGATCATTGATTGGTCTCTAATGCTCCGTGCTCTACGAGCACGCTCTAAATAAATCCCCAATAAGACTCTATATCAAGGGTGTCATAAATGGGACACAATTCGAGATGCTCGGGTACTCATCATCAAAACCAACCAAGCCCAAACATCGTAGGATTTCAACCTAAGGCTCACTAACATCTTATTGAACCTATAACGACTCCATTGAGTCTTAATATCGCATTTCATTAAATACATATTTCATAAATCCCCAAATCAACATATCATTCATATTTATAACAATTTTCCCAAAAATCATTCGGACTAGATTCCTAAGATTTAAATCCATAGAACTCAACATAATCTTATACTCATTTTACAAATCACATAATCTTAATTAAATGGTCATACTCATATTATCTAGTGAGATCACACATCCAAATTCCCAAACTTATGCCTACTTTCATATTAAACCCAAATAAAATGTAAACATGATTTCTAGCATGCTAACAATCCTAGAAACACAAGATGAGGAGTAACAATATACTTCAACAATCATAGAAGTCATCTTACAAATGCTCCTAACAAGTTTATACTTCCAAAAATCCCCAAATTAGGCATACAAAGCATATCAAGTGTTCATTGCCCACAAATAGCATATAAGTTGTTTTCCTTAGGGCCAATGAACCAAAATCAAAAGGAAGTAACTTACCTAGCTTGAGTAAAAACTCAAGAGAACGCAAATCCGATCGGTGAACTTGTTCTACTCGTCGAGGGCTTCAAGATTCCGAAGTTTGAAGGCAATCGGGTGGTTGGATCATCTTGGATCGAAGAGAGAAGAAGGCTAGGGCTTGAAATCTCCCATGGAGTCTCTCTCTCTCTAACTCACGGTTTGGGTGGAGAAAATGAAGGAGGAAATGCTGAAAATGCAAAGGGGTTTGGGCTTTTATACCTCCACAAACCAAGAGGGCAAAATAGGGAATTCCTTGGTACAATTAGTAGAGATTAGGATTAATCAATCACTAATCTAACCTTAATTAACTTCAAACTAATGTTAGGACATGTTTAGGGCTAAGTATGGGAGGTTAGAGAGGGTTTAGAGGGGGTTTGATGAGGGTAGGATAGGCATTTCTCGTCAAAACACGAAACAGGGCAAAACAGGATCGGGGCACCTTGCGGT
The DNA here is from genome assembly GCA_013146195.2 of Codonopsis lanceolata. Lineage (NCBI taxonomy): Eukaryota > Viridiplantae > Streptophyta > Magnoliopsida > Asterales > Campanulaceae > Codonopsis > Codonopsis lanceolata. The sequence continues at coordinate 126,082,529 of CM028378.1, forward strand.
CGCAAGGTCCCCTATAGCTTGCGACCGCAAGCTCTCCAGCACACTCCAAGGACAAACTCTGATGACCTTGCGGGGGCAAGGTCCTTCCACCTTGCGACCGCAAGCCTCCCAGACCAAAAAGGGCTTAGAATTCAACCCCGAACGACCTCAAACACATAACCAAACCTATCAAGGTTCAAACCTCATCCAAAGTAGGTCTAGAACTCCCTTAAAACACTCACAAATGACCCCCGAAACAACTCCGGAAACAACTCGTAGCGAAACCGGGAAGAGGTGCAACAACGTGCAACCGGAACGACGAATGAACTAGCAATTGAACGTGCATCGAAAGGAGACTTTTAAGGCAAGTCTAAGGGCTAATGAAGAAGCTTGAATACTTATAGAAAGTTGAATAACAACTAGGGAAATAAGAATTCCAAAGGAGAGCGATTACACTTACGGCTCGATCCCGAACTACGCGATAGAGACGAACACTATCTCCAAAGCTTCCAAATCATCGGTAGACTTAAGGAACACCTCCAACTTGAAGTCTAATGCATCTAAACATGTTAATAAACCATCATATAAAGGTCTAGGACCAAACCGAGGTCACGGACGCAAAAGCAAAACAAACTCTCAATCGCGTCGCATTCCGACTATCGTCGAGTCACGACTTGTGACTTTAGCAAGTCAAAAACTATATGGCTTCTCTTAATAGTGTTTTGGTATTAATGTGGCCTCTCATACATATCTAGACCCTCTCGCAAACCAAACATACATTCGACAAAGAAAGAAGGGTAATAGGATTTTCTCTCTCTAGATTTTTCTCTCTCTAGTTTTTTCTAAGGTTTTGTCGCCCTAGTTAGGGTTTCGCCTTCATGCCGCCGGACGGCGTAGGCATGGCGGCTACTACTTCGGCTGGGCCTTCCTCAGCATCGGCCAGTGCTCCTTCGGCCCCCATGTCATCGGCTCCTCCAGGTCCTACACCAACCATTCCCAAAACTTATGCCAACATTGTTGGAAACCCTAAGCTGTTTGTGGGAAAGGCTGCGCCAGTGTTACAAGCCATCCCATTAGCACCAAGAAACCAAACCAATTTCAATGGTGAACCAGGGTGTATCTTCACCCCATTGGAGATGGAAACAGCCGACAAGCAATTCTCCAATACTATGGTCTTAAAGTTCTCGGCGGGACGCCCATCGATCCATGCAATACGGGAAGATATTGCGAAATCTTGGAAGCTGAATGGCCCCTTTGTTGTCGGTCTGTTAGACCCGCGCCATGTTATGGTTCACCTTTCTTCTTCGGAGGATCTTGTCTTAGCACTCTCCAAAGAGTCACACATGATTCAATCGAGTATGTTCCGTTCTTTCCGTTGGTCGCCGGATTTCTCTTTCCGTAAGGATTCCACGAAGGTGGCAGTTTGGGTGAGGCTCCACCAACTCCCCCTAACGTATTTTAATCCGTCCTTTCTGCAATGCATAGGCAACTCTCTGGGTAAATTTCTGAGGGCGGATGATCAAACGCTCACTTTGGTACGACCTATGTTCGCTCGGATATGTGTAGAGATGGACGTCTCGGAGAAACTTCCGTCTCGATTCTGGATTGGCACAAGTAAAGATGAGGGATTCTGGCAATCCCTAGAATTTGAAGGAAATATCAATTTTTGTGTTGGTTGTGGTTTGCTTGGTCATACCAAGGAATTACGTAAAGGTTTTAAACGAACTCATAAGGTTCAATCCGAACAACCTGTTGGTGTCACACTTCCACAAAACAGTAGTGGACCTCAGCCGAAGAATTTTGCTAAAGGAAAAGAGGTTTTGGTGGATTCCACACCTAAGGATTCTCCTAGCTTGTTTGGCGCAGCGGCAGCAAAGGATAAGAAGTGGGTTCCAGTAACAAAGGCTGGAAATATCAATAAGGAAGCTTCTCCATCTATGGACACGAATTCACAAGATGCACACTCGGGGGGTCAGGTTCATGAGGCTAGTCCTTGTAAAGCTCCACGAACGGAAAACAGAAAGGGTGCGGAATCAGGTATCCCACTATCGGGTGGTGTCACTGTTTGTAATTCTTTTGAGGCTTTAGGGGATTTAGATGAGAACATGGAGACCACTTCTGTGCAAGATGAGAAAGGGGAGGGGCACATGAATGTTAATTGTCATGAATGGTATAATGTATGGAAAGATGTACCACATCGATCCCCAGAATTTGAGAGACGGGCTTTATCGGTTAATGGTGATAAAGAGTCAAATATGGTAGATCTAACAACCCCGATGACGGACTGGGACATGTCGGTGGTCAAAATTCGGCCCTCTTTTATCCAGTACTGCGAAAATCTGAATATACATCGGAAGAAAGTATCTTTTGCGAAGCAAAACATTCGAGTGACAAGGGCTTCTGCCAAAGCCCAAAATAAATCATCCCAATAATTTTATGACGATATTCATATGGAATGCTAGAGGCGTGTGTAATAAACGCACGAGGAATTATATTCGGATGATTAAGAGACAGCATAACCCCTTTCTTTGTGCCCTTCTCGAACCAAAAGCCTCGGGGGATCGTTTGAATTTAATTTGTCGGAAATTACGTTTCTCAGATAGCTTGCATGTTAATCCAGTTAATCACCACATTTGGCTGTTATGGAATGATAATGTGGAAGTTAATCTCTTAGCTAGCTCAAATCAATTTATTACTGTGCATGTGAAAGTAGAGCATCTTTTTGAGGCTAATGTGAGTTTCATTTATGCCAAGTGTACAAAGGAGGAAAGAATGGAATTGTGGGCAGATTTAATAAATTTCTCTAATCAGTCCAGAAGTGGTTGGTAGGAGGAGATTTTAATGTCATAGCACATTCAGATGAGAAGCTTGGAGGAGCCCCGTGTGACCTTCGTGAATTAGATGATTTTAACAATTTTATTGCACAAACAGGTTTGGACGATGTGGGATACGAAGGGAGTCGATATACCTGGTGTAACAATCAGGAAGGTCTTCATCGGATTTGGAAAAGGTTAGACAGAGTTTTGGTTAATGGGACTTTCAAAATTAAATATACGTGGTTACGGGTGAAACATTTAGCAACAGTGGACTCGGATCATGCGCCGTTATTGGTGGAATTACCTTCTGGAGAAAAACCGAAGAGTAATTTTAAATTCCTTCGTATATGGGTGGATCATCCTTCTTTTTTATCCTTTGTGGAGAATCAATGGAGTCGGCCTGTTCATGGTACCGCGATGGATGTTTTGTTCAAGAAACTTCAGCTTTTACGAACAGCGCTGAAGTATTGGAATTGGGAGGTTTTTGGTCACGTTCAACGTAAAATGGAGAGTTGTCAGGATGAGATACTTCGTTTAGATCTGTTAGTCCAGCAAACCGGGAATTCGAATCATGTCGAGCAGTTAATAGGCGCTCGGCAAAATCTGGATCAACTTCTAAAATGGGAGGAAGAGCTGGCTGCTATGAATGCTAGGCAACTTTGGTTACGGGATGGTGATAGGAACACAGCTTACTTTCACGCATGCATGAAAGATAGATCTCGTCGAAAACTTGTTCGACTTCGTATGGAGGATGGTTCATTGAGCGCTGATGTTAATCAAATTGGTAAGTTGGCATTGGATTATTTTATGGATCTTTTTACTTCTAAATCTCACTCAGTGGATGAGTCTCTATTTAGTAACATTCAACAGAAAGTTTCCCGATCAGAAAATGAGAAGTTAGTTTGCAGCCCGACAGAAGAGGAGATTTGGAATGCAGTGAAAGCTTTGAATCCTGATAGTGCGCCGGGCGCGGATGGGTATACTGGTTGGTTTTATCAAAGCTGTTGGCATATAGTTAAATATGATGTTATTGCGGCGGTAAGAGAATTTTTTGATGGGCGGCCTCTGCATAGAGGTATTACAGCGACAACTTTGGTATTAATTCCTAAAATTGATGACCCAGAGACTCTCAGCGATTTGCGCCCAATCAGTCTTTGTAACTTCTCTTGCAAGATTATTTCCAGAATAATTGCAACTCGTCTTGCCGATAAACTCCCAGATCTTATTTCTCAAGAGCAGTCCGACTTTGTGCAAGGTCGCAGCATACAGGAAAATATTTTATTAGCAAATGAGCTTGTGCAAAGAATCAACAGGAAAGTTAGGGGAGGAAATGTCATCTTTAAGCTGGACATGTCGAAGGCCTATGACAGGTTGGAATGGGACTTCCTTCTTCGTACTCTACAAGCCTTTGGTTTCAATGACTATTTTTGTAATTTAATTCAACAGCTCATCGGTAATATTTGGTACTCTCTTCGTATCAATGGCACTTCCAATGGTTTTTTTCATTCCACGAGGGGAGTGAGGCAAGGGGATCCTCTTTCTCCCTTACTGTTCATTTTGGCTCAAGAAATTCTCTCCATTAACATTAATAGGGCTGTAAGGGATGGTTTGGTTCAGCCTTTCCAACATGGGCGGGGTGGTTTGGTGCTCTCTCATTTATTGTACGCAGATGACATGCTCTTGTTTTGCAACGGGAGTAAGTCTTCTATATTGGGTCTTCGGAAAGTGCTCACGGTTTATGAGCAAAGCTCCGGCCAATTTATCAACATGCAAAAGAGCGGTTTTTATGTTTCTCGACACAGATCATACAGGTCCAATCAACGTATTACTCAATGGACAGGTTGTTCAATGCGTGCTTGGCCGATGAAATATTTGGGGTTACCGATTTATGTGGGGCGGACGAAGTGTATTTATTTTGAAGATCTTGTGCATCGGTTGTCTAAGCGGGTCAATGGATGGAGCGCGAAGATGCTATCTTTTGGGGCTAAGCTCACTTTGATAAAGTCAATTCTTTGTAGTATCCCAGTTTACGCCATGGCGGCACTCACTATTCCAACTCGAATCTTATCTCGCCTAGAGAGATTGATGGCAGACTTCCTTTGGAGTTCAAGGGGGGAGCAAAGAACTCACTGGGTGGCGTGGTCGAAAGTTTGTAGGCCTATGGATGAGGGAGGTTTGGGAATTCGAACATTGGCTCAGGTTATGCATTCGATGCATGCTAAGCTTGCATGGCGCGCGATTCAGAACCAAAGCCTTTGGGCTAAGTTTTGTAATGCCAAATATGGGATGTCTCCGGGGCGGTTTAGTGTCCAAACGGCTACAGCTGCTTGGAAAGCAATTTATGATCATATTCCTCAGGTTTTGCATTGCAGTAGATGGATAGTTGGATGTGGCAATATCTCGTTTTGGGATACAAACTGGTGCGGTGTACGTTTAGAGGGTCCTTTGCCTATGGACATTAATTTATCGGTTAGAAGTGCTTTAAATAATATAGAAGATTATTACAGTCTAATAGAGCCGGATATGCATGATTCTGTAAGTCGGGTGAGATCTTTGTGATGGGATTCCTGGATAAGCGATATGCACGTTGACTACGATCGGTGAGTTTCGGGTTGCGACTGGAATTTTCGAAGGCACCGAGATCTGTTTTACGATGGGCAAAAGATATGGCAACCGTGGCTTCCGTTGAAGGTAAGCGGCTTTGTTTGGCGTTTATTTCACGATGCTGTTCCGGTAGATGTCAAGATTCAATCTCGGAGGATTACTTTGGCTTCAAAATGTGTTTGTTGTATGTCCAATCCAAATTGTGAATCAGTTATACATCTTTTTGTGCACTCCGAAATCGCTAAAGCAGTTTGGTCCAAGTTTGCTGCGGTTTTTCAGAAGGGTTCTTCATACATCTCTTTTTTGCATCTGTTCGAGACCTGGGCTAAAGGTTCAAATTCAAGCCTTGGGTGCTTGGGTGCTTGGGAGTCTTCATGTTCTCTTGTTGGGAGTTATGGAAAGCCAGATGTCGAGCACTCTTTGACGGTATTCCCATGGATGTGGATTATATTTATAAACAGGTTCTAATGAGTTTGAGGGACATTGGTTTGGTTTTTCGTCCTAAGTCTGCTAGTGGCCCGAGAGCATGCTTAGCTTTGGAATCTCTCAGGATTAATGTGTTACAGATTCCTCATCGTTCAGGCAAATGGGTTAGATGGATACCTCCTGATACAAATGGCTTTAAACTTAATACAGATGGGTCATCGAGGAATGGTTTTTGTTCAGGTGGTGGGGTGATTCGGGATTCGCAGGGAGATTTTATCTCTGCCTTCTCCAATTTTTATGGAAGGGGATCTAATATGAAGGCAGAAATCTTGGCCCTTCGAGATGGTCTGGCTTTATGTCGTCGTTTGGGACTGTCGTACGTGATTGTGGAATCTGATTCTAAAGTCGCTGTTGAAGTTATAGTGCAGAATCATTCGGCCCCTTGGGAATACACTTATGAGCTCCGTACGTGTCGTACTTTGCTATCTGAATATGATTTGTGTCATGTTTTTCGCGAACAGAATAAAGTGGCGGATCAACTTGCTGCAGAAGCTCATACTCACCGGACTTTCAAAAATTTCAATCAGTTTGCTTCGCTATCTAGGGAGTCAAAACATTTGTTCCAGATGGATAGACATGGTTATTATAATTTCCGTTATGGGTCTGTCTAGTTTTTAGATAGCTTGTGTTGGTTTGTATTTCTGGATTTTATAGAGGTAAGGCTCCTCCGTCCTCCCTTTCTAGGGCAAGGCTGGTTGTCCCCCTCAAGTTTGTTTCTTTTCTTTCTTATAAATAAAATCCACAGGGTGCCGTCCCTGTTTCCTTAAAAAAAAAAAAAAAAAACAAAGAAAGAAGTGCAAGTATAGCACGCAAACCGAGATAACGAAGGAACGGGGTGTTACACTCTCTCCACCTTAAAAAGAATTCGTCCCGAATTCTAAATCATGATACAAACCAACATTAGGTCCGCACTCAACCACAATACATCGAGACAATGATTACTGTGTCTCTTAATTCCGGGTTAACACTCGATCTCAAAACCACCAACCTTGACTCGAATCTCCAAGTCCACCACCACAATATACACGAGGGTCGAACTATAATAATCCAATTTCAAAGTCTACGAGCTCTCGAAGGACATAACAACATAAAATACTTACGATTGAAAATAACATGACTCATACTTGAGTCGCAAATACACACACGAACACATTACGCCAAACATGTAAGCAAAAATCCAAATTTCGACATAAGAACACATTCAACAACCGAAACTATTTGTTTCGGGGCACAACATGGAATTCAATCACAAAAGATTCTTAGTTACAAGAATTAATAATTGCCTATGGAGCAACTTACAAACAAATCAAAGATAATCAAATTGGCATTTCAAACCATGTAAATCACGCTCGCGATTTCCCCATCGCGGTAATAACACATAAGAGCACATTAATGAAATGTTTTGAAAATTCATTCCATTTCTGTCCATTCCATTTGGTAACGGGTATAGTCAATTTCTAACTTAATTCTTACCAATCCTAGTCCAACGACGAATACCTTTTGCTCACCAATTCAGGGTACCTACTGAATTAGCTTCAAAAGTTTCCGTCGTAAGGATGCAAAGGTTCATGAATAAAAAGTTTTAAGCATCCTTCAAACAGTCTTCTACGCTAATGAGATGAATGAACATGAGAATTTAGTATACTACAATGTAATGCATCAAGTAGGTGTTCCCTACAACTAATGCACGTAACTGAATAAAAATTCAGACCAAGTAACAAGGTCTATTACCTTGGCAAACAACAGTCATAGCTATCATAAAACTCGTGTACCTAGTACACTCAAGTGCAGCCGAAATCAACTGATAAATCGCAGCACTTAACCTTCGTACTAATCGAGTGTATTCTACTCACATAATAACCACTAACAATAATATAGTATTATATTATTCGTCATATTAGACATATTTCCGTAGAATATACAAGTATCATTCCAAACCAATAAGTGTCATCACACAATTCATGCTTCATATATATATATATATATATATATATATATATACATACTATGGCATTTTTATATAACCACACATAACCACAACTTTATATTTAGCATAGTCTTATATATATATATATATATATATATATATATATATATATATATATATATATATAGACTAAACAAGAATCCATATACCACGTGCGATTACCTACCGGTAATTTACAAAACAAACCATATCATATATCGATCTCACATTGGGGTATTATTCCCTATCGAGTAAATAACCAATATTACACAATACACCATGTAATGTATGTATGAATGCACATGAGCTACCGATTTAATCACATACTCATAATAACGATAATAGTAACAACGATATAATATATACATATATACAAGAATGTACCTTCCTATTTCGGATAGGTCTCAAAACTCCACAATGGCCAACCGCCACGCGCGCACTGCCTCAAACTCTAGGTTGACCGTCACTATCTCTCTTGGAGCCACTAGATTGTTGACTAGTACTCCCTGCATCGACTAACTCTCCTCTTCGGCAATCCTTACGAACATGATCGCCGCCACAAACAAAGCATTTTCCTGTTGTACCCCAGCACCTATCCTCGGTGTGTCCTGTCCTCTTACAAAAGTTACATGTCAACTCGTCACCTCGTCTTCTCCGAGTAGAAGTAGTAACACCACTCCGGCCACCCGAACGCACCTTTCCTTGACTAACTGTTTGAGGTGCTGACTGTCTTCTCTTATCCTCAGGGCCCCTATTAGTCTTTGATATTTTCTTTTGGGCGTCCTCCTCGATGTCCAACTCCATCGCATATGCACGATCCACGCCCCTTGGTAATCCGTAGCGAATAAGAATAAGCCGCCTACGATATTTCGTCTTCAGCCTTTCACAAACCTCTCGGTCTTCCTAGCCTCATCTGGCACCAAGTAACTACAATAACGAGCCAACTCCATAAACTTTGTTGAATACTGAGCCACGGTCATATCTCCTTGTTCTAACATTAGGAATTCCATCTCTCCTCTTTCTCGAGTTACTGCCGGACTAAACCGTACCATAAACTCCTTGACAAAGTTTTTCCACACTCGAGGCACCCCATGCTGTCTCCAATGATCTCGTATTTCAAGCCACCAATGCTCGGCCGCACCATCCAATCTATACACCGCTAAGGTAACCATTTCTTCTGATGTACAACCCAAAACTACAAAGATCTTCTCCATGCTTTCTAGCCAATGTTTCGCCTCAATAGTATCTGGTTCTCCATCGAAACTTTCCGGTTTAAACTTCAAGAATTTCGCAAGGACAGTAGAATCGTCTTCCAGTCCAAACGTCTGTTGAGGAGTCACACGCAGATCGTTAGCATTCTCTCCCCTCTCATCGCCACGAGCTGTACTCGAACAAGGTATAATAGAACTAGCTCCACGCCAAGTTCCCGACATGATACGCCTACAAAGAACACTCAGCGTTAATAACTCAACAATAAACCCAACCCAAACAAGGCCAAGGAACCTATCCTGGCGAAATAGCTAACCTATAGCTCTGATACCAACTGTGACATAACGACTGGCGGCTCCACCTCAAGGGCAGCCCTTTCCCTCGCGTGGCCACAGAGGGCACCTATCAGAACACTCCATGGGCGGCTCCACCTCAAGGGCAGCCCTTTCCTCATGAAGCCTTTGGGCGGAGAGTCACGCTTCGCCACCGTTCACGCGCGAGAGTTCCCAAAGATCGGATAACTTCCTTTGCTCTGATACCAACTGTGAGAGCCCGACCCGGACTCCAATGTGAAATCCCAAGGTCGTGCCGTCAAGACAAGCTAAAAGACGGACAAGCACCCACTAAGCGTGGTGGTGCGAGTCAAGAGTTAAACCAACAAACTCTAAACAGGAATGTAAAGCCATAACGGCGATACGGAACAACCAAAACAAAAATCTGCGGAAGCAAATCATAAGTGGAACCCAAACTTATAATCATAAACTAAGGAATACAAGGCTGAGAGACAACTATCTCTCGACAAATCTACGACTCGCGTGACGCAACATTGCGCACGTACAACAAACCATCGGCAACCTGAGGCCGGCGAATCAACAGAATACCAACCTGATAAACAACCACTCAACGGCTACAACATGCCGGAGGGACAAATCAACTAAACGAATAAGATATTAAATACTAACAGCTGAACCAATGTCTCGACTAAAGTTGTCGGAGACGTAAATAACAATAACATAATACTAGAACTTGCGAGCTAAAACTTTGCTCTGAAAGACAAATGTAATAACCTCTAATAAAATACAATAGCTCGACTCGACGACAAGTCGGCTCCCAAAATAAATGACAATAGAATACTAACATAACTACCCAAGTAAAGTTTACATAACTTCACATCCGTGTCTCACAAGATGATAAATACAATAATAATAAAAATCTCCAAGCTTAAAGCCTGGAAGACCACCTGCTATCCAACAAGCACCCGAAGCTGCAACGCGCACTAACGAGCCATCGCAAAAACTAAGGAAAACAAACACACGAAATGAGTCATAATGACCCAGTAAGTTACTAAATGCAATGTATGGCATAGCATGGCGTGGCATGGCATAATGCACAAGCATGTATAAAATCATGGCATCTTTATAGCATACCAATAATAAACTTGTATTAAGTCACCAAGTAACATAAACTTCATAAACCACTTAGCACATTATCTTTCATATAGGTGCTTATGGTAAGCCACATAGGAGATAGAGAAGTTACCCGAATAGTGCCGTTGTGTTGCTCCTGCAATACACAATGTTATACAAGTTCGTGCCATCGATGTTTTGTGAATTCATCGACTCAAACCGAGAATCTACTCAGTATAAATAGCAGCCAATGACGCACGTATTGTTACGGCAAAGGGGCTACTTCCCCGCGGCCAACAATGGAGGGGTGTGTGAGGTCCCAGGTGCGGCGATCCATAGCGAATACGAATCTTACGTTTCGTATAGGCGATGTATCGTCCCACCCTGACAGAGCAAAGACAAGCCAAATAATACCAGCTGGACTTAATGCAATGCACAAGTAGATATTTACTCGGATGCTCAAACAAGAACCAAGACCGTCAAGAGCGGACTTATCAAATCAAGTAGGTCATAAAGCTCTACACACCAACTTAACAATGCACATATTTGCACAAACTTAACAAATCCACTAACTTATCCGTATAGTCCAAGAACCACATACTGAGGTATTCATCACCCTCAAGTCACAACCCAATCAAACGTAGCATATAAGCTCAAGAACTCACAATATGAGGTCTATTATAGCCCTCTACTCGGGATTAAACCAAAGACTATTATTTAGTCTAAGAACAATCATAAATCAAGACTTAGCATTTTAGTCTATACATAAAGGCATACCGGACTCAACCATAGTCCTAACCGTCGTACATAATCGACATCCTCAAAACCATTCTCATGAATGACAAGACTACACCGTAGTCCAAGACCCGCAAGTTTTCCATGTAAAACGCTCATCTGAATTTCCTAAAGGAAATCTCATTCAAATAATCATTTCTTAAGGATACACGAGATCATTGATTGGTCTCTAATGCTCCGTGCTCTACGAGCACGCTCTAAATAAATCCCCAATAAGACTCTATATCAAGGGTGTCATAAATGGGACACAATTCGAGATGCTCGGGTACTCATCATCAAAACCAACCAAGCCCAAACATCGTAGGATTTCAACCTAAGGCTCACTAACATCTTATTGAACCTATAACGACTCCATTGAGTCTTAATATCGCATTTCATTAAATACATATTTCATAAATCCCCAAATCAACATATCATTCATATTTATAACAATTTTCCCAAAAATCATTCGGACTAGATTCCTAAGATTTAAATCCATAGAACTCAACATAATCTTATACTCATTTTACAAATCACATAATCTTAATTAAATGGTCATACTCATATTATCTAGTGAGATCACACATCCAAATTCCCAAACTTATGCCTACTTTCATATTAAACCCAAATAAAATGTAAACATGATTTCTAGCATGCTAACAATCCTAGAAACACAAGATGAGGAGTAACAATATACTTCAACAATCATAGAAGTCATCTTACAAATGCTCCTAACAAGTTTATACATCCAAAAATCCCCAAATTAGGCATACAAAGCATATCAAGTGTTCATTGCCCACAAATAGCATATAAGTTGTTTTCCTTAGGGCTAATGAACCAAAATCAAAAGGAAGTAACTTACCTAGCTTGAGTAAAAACTCAAGAGAACGCAAATCCGATCGGTGAACTTGTTCTACTCGTCGAGGCTTCAAGATTCTGAAGTTTGAAGGCAATCGGGTGGTTGGATCATCTTGGATCGAAGAGAGAAGAAGGCTAGGGCTTGAAATCTCCCATGGAGTCTCTCTCTCTCTAACTCACGGTTTGGGTGGAGAAAATGAAGGAGGAAATGCTGAAAATGCAAAGGGGTTTGGGCTTTTATACCTCCACAAACCAAGAGGGCAAAATAGGGAATTCCTTGGTACAATTAGTAGAGATTAGGATTAATCAATCACTAATCTAACCTTAATTAACTTCAAACTAATGTTAGGACATGTTTAGGGCTAAGTATGGGAGGTTAGAGAGGGTTTAGAGGGGGTTTGATGAGGGTAGGATAGGCATTTCTCGTCAAAACACGAAACAGGCAAAAGCAGGATCGGGCACACTTGCGGTCGCAAGGTCCCCTATAACTGCGACCGCACCGCAAGCTCTCCAAAGACACCCAAGGACAAACTCGATGACCTTGGGGCAAGGTCCTTCCACCTTGCGACCGCAAGCCTCCTGCACCAAAAAAGGGCTTAGAATTCAACCCCGAACGACCTCAAACACATAACCAAACCTATCAAGGTTCAAACCTCATCCAAAGTAGGTCTAGAACTCCCTTAAAACACTCACAAATGACCCCCGAAACAACTCCGGAAACAACTCGGAGCGAAACCGGGAAGAGGTGCAACAACGTGCAACCGGAACGACGAATGAACTAGCAATTGAACGTGCATCGAAAGGAGACTTTTAAGGCAAGTCTAAGGGCTAATGAAGAAGCTTGAATACTTATAGAAAGTTGAATAACAACTAGGGAAATAAGAATTCCAAAGGAGAGACGATTACACGGCTCGATCCCCGAACTACGCGATAGAGACGAACACTATCTCCAAAGCTTCCAAATCATCGGTAGACTTAAGGAACACCTCCAACTTGAAGTCTAATGCATCTAAACATGTTAATAAACCATCATATAAAGGTCTAGGACCAAACCGAGGTCACGGACGCAAAACGCAAGCAAACTCTCAATCGCGTCGCATTCCGACTATCGTCGAGTCACGACTTGTGACTTTAGCAAGTCAAAAACTATATGGCTTCTCTTAATAGTGTTTTGGTATTAATGTGGCCTCTCATACATATCTAGACCCTCTCGCAAACCAAACATACAGTCGACAAAGAAAGAAGTGCAAGTATAGCACGCAAACCGAGATAACGAAGGAACGGGGTGTTACAATAATAATAACAAAAATGGTCCAACCCTATTTCCCCCCATCCCCAATATGAGTATTAAACCAGAGGAATGGAAAGAGAAGAAATGGAATAAATGTTGCTTGAAAGTTATGTTGTTCGGTTTCAAAGTCAATTAAACTACAACCATGGATTTCATAACATCAACATGGCTACCTAGCTAACAAGCGTACATAAATCGATGTTTAAACATTAATACACTAAATTTACACTAACACCCCCCGTAAACGTACATACAATTATCTTTTTTGGTTTCAAAGTCAACTAAACTACAACCATGGATTTCATAGTATCAACATGACTACCCAGCTAACAAACATATATAAATTGATGTTTAAACATTAATACACTAAATTTACACTAACACCCGTTTATTTATTACTATTTACACTAACACCCCCTAAACGTACATACAGTTATGTTGTTCACCATGGATTTCATAGCATCAACATGGCTACCCCATCTTACAGATGTACATAAATCGATGTTTAAACATTAATACACTAAATTTACACTAACACCCGTTTATTTCTTACTATTTATACTAACACCCCCCTAAACGTACATACAGTTATGTTGTTCGGTTTCAAATTCAAGTAAACTAAAACCATGGATTTCATAGCATCAACATGACTACCCAACTAACAAACGTACATAAACCGATGTTTAAGCATTAATACACTAAATTTATACTAACACCCCTTTAATTCTTACCATTTACACTAACATCCCTCAACGTACATACAATTATCTTTTTTGGTTTCAAAGTCAATTAAACTACAACCATGGATTTCATAACATCAACATGGCTACATAGCTAACAAGTGTACATAAATCGATGTTTAAACATTGATACACTAAATTTACACTAAAACCCCCTTTGTTTCTTACCATTTACACTAACACCCCCCTAAACGTACATACAGTTATCTTTTTTGGTTTCAAAGTCAACTAAACTATAACCATGGATTTCATAGCATCAACATGGCTACCCATCTAACAAACGTACATAAATCGATGTTTAAACATTAATACACTAAATTTACACTAACATCCGTTTATTTCTTACTATTTACACTAACCCCCCCTAAACGTACATACAGTTATGTTGTTCGGTTTCAAAGTCAAGTAAACTAAAACAATGGATTTCATAGCATCAACATGGCTACCTAGCTAACAAACGTACATAAACCGATGTTTAAGCATTAATACACTAAATTTATACTAACACCCCTTTAATTCTTATCATTTACACTAACACCCCCCTAAACGTACATACAGTTATGTTGTTCGGTTTCAAAGTCAAGTAAACTAAAACCATGGATTTCATAGCATCAACATGGCTACCCAGCTAACAAACGTACATAAACCGATGTTTAAGCATTAATACACTAAATTTATACTAACACCCCTTTAATTCTTATCATTTACACTAACACCCCTCAACGTACATACAATTATCGTTTTTGGGGATAGGGGTAAGGGTGGGGTTGGGGATGGGGATGGGGTTGGGGTTGGGGTTATGGGTGGGGGTGGGGTTAGGTTTAGGGTTAAGTTCAGGGTTAGTGTTATGGTTTAGGTTTAAGGTTAGTGTTACAAATTAGGTTTATGATTTAGGTTTAGGACTTTTAGGTTTAGGTTTAGGTTTTAGGTTTAAGGTTTAAGGTTTAAGTTTTAGGGTTAGGGTTAGGGTTGGGGTTGGGGTTGGGGATGGGGATGGGGTAGGGGTTGGGGTTGGGGATGGGGTTGGGGGGTGAGGGTGAGGGTGGGGGTGGGGGTGGGGTTGGGGTTGGGGATGGGGTTGGGGGTGGGGGTGGGGTAGGGGGTGGGGGTAGGGGTGGGGTTGGGTTTAGGGTTAGTGTTAGTGTTATGGTTTAGGTTTAAGGTTAGTGTTACGAATTAGGTTTATGGTTTAGGTTTATGTTTTAGCTTTAGGTTTATGGTTTAGGTTTAGGTTTAAGGCTTAAGGTTAGGGGTGGGGGTGGGGGTGGGGGTGTGGTTGGGGTTAGGTTTAGGTTTAGGTTTAGGGATAGTGTTATGGTTTAGGTTTAGGTTTACGTTTTAGGGTTAGGGTTGGGGTTGGGGTGGGGGTGGGGGTGGGGGTTGGGGTGGGGTTGGGGTTAGGTTTAGGTTTAGGGATAGTGTTATGGTTTAGGTTTAAGGTTAGTGTTACAAATTAGGTTTATGGTTTAGGTTTAGGTTTAGGTTTTAGGTTTAAGGTTTACGTTTTAGGTATGGGGTTTAGGGTTGGGGTTGGGGTTAGGGTTAGGGTTGGGTTTGGGGTGGGTGGGGGTGGGGGTAGGGGTGGGGGTAGGGGTGGGGTTAGGGGTGTGGTTGGTGTTAGGTTTAGGTTTAGGGATAGTGTTATGGTTTAGGTTTAGGTTTAGGTTTTAGGTTTAAGGTTTACGTTTTAGGGTTGGGGTTGGGGGTGGGGGTGGGGGTGTGGTTAGGGTTAGGTTTAGGTTTAGGGATAGTGTTATGGTTTAGGTTTAGGTTTAGGTTTTAGGTTTGAGGTTTATGTTTTAGGGTTAGGGTTGGGGTTTAGGGTTGGGGTTGGGGTCGGGTTGGGGTGGGGGTGGGGGTGGGGTTGGGGTTGGGGTTGGGGTGTGGTTGGGGTTAGGTTTAGGTTTAGGGATAGTGTTATGGTTTAGGTTTAAGGTTAGTGTTACGAATTAGGTTTATGGTTTAGGTTTAGGTTCATGTTTTAGGTTTAAGGTTTACGTTTTAGGGATGGGGTTTAGGGTTGGGGTTGGGGTTGGGGTTGGGGTTAGTGTTAGGGTTGGGTTGGGGGTGGGGGTGGGGGGTAGGGGGGGGTTGGGGTGTGGTTGGTGTTAGGTTTAGGTTTAGGGATAGTGTTATGGTTTAGGTTTAGGTTTAGGTTTTAGGTTTAAGGTTTACGTTTTAGGGTTAGGGTTGGGGTTTGGGGTTGGGGTTGGGGTTGGGGTTGGGGGTGGGGGTGGGGGTGGGGGTTGGGGTTGGGGTGGGGGTGGGGTTGGGGTAGGGGTGTGGTTGGGGTTAGGTTTAGGTTTAGGGTTAGTGTTATGGTTTAGGTTTAGGTTTAAGTTTTAGGTTTGAGGTTTACGTTTTAGGGTTAGGGTTGGGGTTTAGGGTTGGGGTTGGGGTTGGGGTTGGGGTGGGGGTGGGGTTGGGGTTGGGGTGGGGTTGGGGTTAGGTTTAGGTTTAGGGATAGTGTTATGGTTTAGGTTTAAGGTTAGTGTTACGAATTAGGTTTATGGTTTAGGTTTAGGTTTAGGTTTTAGGTTTACGTTTTAGGGTTAGGGTTGGGGTTGGGGTTGGGGTTGGGGTTGGGGTGGGGGTTGGGGGTGGGGGTGGTTGGGGTTAGGTTTAGGTTTAGGGATAGCGTTATGGTTTAGGTTTAAGGTTAGTGTTACCAATTAGGTTTAGGTTTATGGTTTAATCATTCTATTTTTCACCTACTTCATTTTTTCATCTAGACGATGGGAAATTGCATTCAATATGTTTTCAATCAAGAAAGATAGTACTTCCATGCCAAAAAGAAATCCACCTTTTGCTTACTCAACCAAATTATTTTCACAATATTCTGCCTAAGGCATACATCATCATGCATTCAATCTAAATGGGTAAGTAAGGCTAGTTTTACCTTTATAGAGTTATCTGCAGATGAAAAATGAAGCATATTCAATTCAAAATCAGAATCTATGCCCAGCATATATACTAGCAGTACCACGCCCAAGCTTCGGAATTAGGCATATTCAATTCAGAATCTATGCTAGTTTTCACAAATTTAATTATAAGGCATCAATTCCATTTTTCCAAGCCCAGCATATATACTAGCAGTACAAGTCTAAGCTCTGAATTCCACACACTAAACAGGTGCATATTCAGTACATTAGAAGCAAAATAAAAAAATCTCAAATTGTACCTCAATTATGCGAGTCAAAATCCATGGATCTTATTTATTACCCCATTAACCCAACTAGGTAACACCCACAGGCCACCTTGCTCAGAAAATTCATCGCAAACTTGACTTTCAAAGAAATGCAGAAATTCAAGAGAAAAAAGAAGAAATGAATACGATAAAACCTGGTATCATGCTATGGCTACCTTAGGCGTGCACTTGGGGTTCTTGAGCATCACACCCAATCACACAATTCAAAGAGAAGCAAAGTTGATTGCTGCAGGAAAACTTGAATTATTAATCTTCTAGCATCATTGAATTGAAAGAATTACAAGGACTTATATAGGCTTATGCTAGACCTAAATCCAAAAGGACAAAACCACATTATGGTTCCAGACTGATGTTTGTAAATATCAAATGAAACTAAAAGGGAATTCAAAATAGAATTAGTTCTAGATAATAGAACTGGTGGCAACAATTGTGCAAACTACATCCAATCAGCACGTCTTTTGGCAGGCTACCATAAAGAGGAAGAACCATACTACCCACATTGTTTGCCTTTCGACAGAATATTTCCCTTAACTGAAGTAAGCGAGCAGGTAAACTATATAGTTCCCAGAGGTATATTTTTATTTATGTAGAATAAAGACGAATATATTTGAACAAGCAAAAGGAGATACAAAACAGAAGACAAACAATATACTGATTTACACAACCCTCCCCTTCCTTCCCTCCACCCCCACCCCATCAAATAAAAGAGAAGAAATTATCTCTCTGTGAGCATACTATAGTAAGAACCAAGAAGGTTGTATAATTCACTTGTTAAATTCACATATTTCATGCACCGAGACATAACATATGAAGAAGGTGATCAAGATATTAGACCTTTATATCCTTGTGCAACACAAGTTTAGAGAGTTTAAAATGGGCAGTAGGTCCGTCAGTAATCTTGATGCAAACAAACACTGAATTCCCAAAACGGAGATTTATTCAAAAATTTCAATGACTCCACCGTCAAATTTCACTCAAACCATAAGAACCAACTATGGTTATAGAGTTGACTAAACAATTAAGAATATTTGTCAACTGGGTAATAAAATTTCTCAAAATAATAACAATTGATGAATTTGTAGCAAGACTGTTCAACACACCAAAGCAAACAATTCTCAACTTCAGCAATTAATTGAAAATAAATAAATTGAAATGATCTTTCTTGAATTCCGCATAAAGAATTCTGAAATTCAAACACCAGAGTTTGCAATTGCGTTGGAGTTGGTTCGACTTGAATACGAGAGATTTCGCACTAGAGTGAACTTCTTTGGTGCTGCGTGAATGGAAAGCAATTGGCTCAAGCTTTGGCCAGAGATGAAGAGAACCTGGAAGCTGACGACGAGCAATGAAGAAGGTCGGATTGAGTTGGAGATAGACGAAAAAGGGGCAAACTGAGGGAGAGGTCGGTATGTAATGGAGGCGAACTGGGTTGCTGGGGTTTTTGGGGTGACGTGATTATGGGGTTGGGCGGCGAATCTGGGCTGGAGAGGCCACCGGATTCAGAGAGGGAAAGATGATGGCGGCCGGCAATTGAGAAAGAATTTTGGAGGAGATGAAGGGGGCAGATGTGGAGGATGAAGCCGTCTGAAGAAGATGTAGGGTCCGATTGTGAAGTTAGCGACAGTGAGCTGTTGATTCACCGGGGATGGAGGATGATGGCCGGGCAGAGGAGATGAAGGATGGAGACTCACGAACTGGGGCGAGCGGCGGCGGCCATGGGGCGCTTTGAGGAGTATTATGTCACAGTGAGAGAGTGAGAGAGATAAGAGACAGAGTTGATTTAGGGATTTCGAGGGAAAATTGTTTTTGGGCGGTAATATTAATTTTTCGGTGGAGGGAGTTTTAATTTTTCGCGACCATGAATTTTAATTCCAGCAACGGAAAATTCCGTCGCTGAAATTAATATTTGTTTTGAAATATTTGTTTTTATAAATAAATAATGTTTTGAAAAATTTGTTTTTGTAAAATCCTTTTGTATTTATATATATATATATATATATATATATATATATAGGAAATATTATAATCATTTTAATAAATGATATTTTATTATTAAATTAATATTTGAAATATTAATTTAATAATATAATATCATTCATTAAAATGATTAGCATCAATATAATTACAAAAATAAAAATATTCACATTACAACTTAATTTA
This sequence comes from Codonopsis lanceolata, assembly GCA_013146195.2. NCBI lineage: Eukaryota > Viridiplantae > Streptophyta > Magnoliopsida > Asterales > Campanulaceae > Codonopsis > Codonopsis lanceolata. The sequence goes on from CM028378.1 coordinate 126,102,026, forward strand.
TATATTAAAGAAAATAATAACAAAATTATATAAATAGAGTAAGTTCAGACTTTGCATGTGGTCATTCGGTGTTGCATATCTCTAGCACATTCTATCACTGAAATTAATATTGGTTTTGAAATATTTGTTTTTATAAATAAATAATGTTTTGAAATATTTGTTTTTGTAAAATCCTTTTGTAAAGTTAAAATAAATAATGTTTTGAAATATTTGTGTTTTTGTAAAATCCCTTTGTATATATATATATATATATATATAGGAAATATTATAATCATTTTAATAAATGATATTTTATTATTAAATTAATATTTGAAATATTAATTTAATAATATAATATCATTCATTAAAATGATTAGCATCAATATAATTAAAAAGTTAAGTTAAGTTAAGTTAAGTTAAGTTAAGTTAAGTTAAGTTAAGTTAAGTTAAGTTAAGCTAAGTTAAGTTAAGTTAAGTTACGTTGCTAAGTTAAGTTAAGTTAAGCTAAGTTAAGTTAAGTTAAGTTAAGTTAAGTTAAGTTACGTTAATTTAAGTTAAGTTACGTTAAGTTAAGTTACGTTAAGTTAAGTTATGTTAACATTATAACATTTCGCCAATAGGCGTAGCGTGTTTTCATGTTATAATGGTCCATCGTAGTCCATTATAACATTTCGCCATTAATAGGCGTAACGTGTTTTCATGTTATAATGGTCCATCGTACTCCATTATACCATTTCGTCAATAGGCGTAGCGTGTTTTCATGTTATAATGGTCCATCGTAGTCCATTATAACATTTCGCCATTAATAGGCGTAACGTGTTTTCATGTTATAATGGTCCATCGTACTTCATTATACCATTTTGCCAATAGGCGTAGCCTGTTTTCATGTTAAGTTACGTTAAGTTAAGTTAAGTTAAGTTACGTTTCGTTAAGGTAAGTTAAGTTAAGTTACGTTAAGTTAAGTTACATTTAAGTTAAGTTAAGTTAAGTTAACTAAGTTAAGTTAAGTTAAGTTAAGTTAAGTTAAGTTAAGTTAAGTTAAGCTATGTTACGTTATGTTACATTAAGTTACGTTACGTTACGTTAAGTTAAGTTACGTTACATTTAAGTTAAGTTAAGTTGAGTTAAGCTAAGTTAAGTAAAGTTAAGTTAAGTTAAGTTATGTTACGTTAAGTTACATTAAGTTACATTACGTTACATTAAGTTGCGATACATTACATTACATTACGTTACATTAAGTTGCGATACATTACATTACATTACGTTACATTATGTTACGTTACATTACGTTAAGTTAAGCTAAGTTACGTTAAGTTACATTAAGTTACGTTACGTTACGTTAAGTTAAGTTACGTTAACATTTAAGTTAAGTTAAGTTAAGTTAAGCTAAATTAAGTTAATTTAAGTTAAGTTAAGCTAAGTTAAGTTAAGTTAAGTTAAGTTAAATTATGTTACGTTAAGTTACATTAAGTTACATTACGTTACGTTAAGTTGCGATACGTTACATTACATTACGTTACATTACGTTAAGTTACGTTATGTTAAGTTACGTTACGTTAAGTTACGTTAAGTTAAGTTAAGTTAAGTTAAGTTAAGTTAAGCTAAGTTAAGTTAAGTTAAGTTAAGTTAAGTTAAGTTAAGTTAAGTTAAGTTAAGCTAAGTTAAGTTAAGTTAAGTTAATTTAAGTTAAGTTATGTTACGTTAAGTTATATTAAGTTACATTACGTTATGTTAAGTTGCGATACATGACATTACGTTACATTAAGTTACGTTACATTACGTTAAGTTAAGTTAAGTTAAGTTACGTTACGTTACGTTTCGTTAAGTTAAGTTAAGTTAAGTTACGTTACGTTACGTTAAGTTACGGGGTTAATATCAGTTTTGATACCCCAACTTTACCCGTTTTTCAGTTTTCATACCCACTGTTTCTAGGCAATCAAAGTTAAGCCAAACCTTTCCAAAATTGATCAATTTCAGTCCAAATCGTTAACTGGCTGTTAAGAACTAACGGCTAACTAACCCGCTATCTAGGTTGGAAACTCAAATACCTTACATCCCTTGTGAATTACAGTTCGACAATTCACTTCCATGAAAACGATTCGGAGGAAATGCTTCTTCTCGGTCTCTTGACACAAGAAGTTACTGATGCGAATTCCCCTGATGATTTCTCTCACTGGGGAAAAATGATCTCAGCCGTTTTCCTTGGTTGCCTCTCTGCCGAAGCCTCTCTTTCTTTGATTGCTGATTTCCTTTTGAGTTCCATCTAGGTTTTTAGTCCATTTCTGTTATTCGTTGACTTCTTGTGAATCTGTTCTTCTTTATTTCTCTTCGAAGACTACGATTTTTTCAGGCGTTTGACTTTTTTTCCGCCGCGGTCCTCCATTGTTGTCCGATGAGTTCAGGTAAAGTTGGATATAAGATTGGTGTTGATGGCAACGCAACCTTGTTTAAGGTGAAACGCAAGGTCAGTAAGAAGACGAAATCGCCGGAACGGGTGCCCGAGTTGTGAAGTCAGATCTGGGGGTTCAACCGAGGCCCGACTTTCGATTTCCTGTTGATGGGGGTCTTGATGCCGCCGGTTTACGCTTTCGCAATGCGGGGTAACACCGCGATTCTCAATTTTCCGATGGAAGAGGATAGGATAGAAGAGGGGAGCAGCAACAGTGGTAGATTGGTGGGGAGGAAGTCAAGCTCGAGATGGGTTGATGGGAGTGAAGTGGATTCCTCAGAGTCAATCTTTGGTTATGATAGTGAGAGTAGAGAGAGAGAAGGGTATGGATCTGTTAGTAGAAGGCTTGTGAAGAAGCCAAAGAGAGTTGATTCCTTTTATGTTGAAGCTATGGAGATTGCTGGGGCATGGATCTGCCAGAAACCCAATGGTTGGCCAGACATGGTGGGCGTAAATGGGTGATGGCGTAGAAGTGTTTCCAACCTAGGATAGCAGGTTAGCCGTTAGTTCTTAACGGCCAGTTAACGATTTGGACTGAAATTGATCAATTTTGGAAAGGTTTGGCTTAACTTTGATTGCCTAGAAACAGTGGGTATGAAAACTGAAAAACAGGTAAAGTTGGGGTATCAAAACTGATATTAACCCTTAAGTTACGTTAAGTTAAGTTGTAATGTGAATGTTTTAATTTTTGTAATTATATTGATGCTAATCATTTTAATTATTGATATTATATTATTAAATTAACATTACAAATATTATTTTAATTTAATTTCAATTTAAGTTAACATTACGTTAAGTTAAATTAAGTTGTAATGTGAATGATTTAATGTTTGTAATATCCTAAAAAATAATGTTTGTAATTATATTGATGCTAATCTTTTTAATTATTGATATTATATTATTAAATTAATATTTCAAATATAATTTCAATTTAATTTCATTTTATTTTCAGCGACGGAATTCTCCGTCGCTACAGGTCACCTTTAGCGACGGAATTTTCCGTCGCTGAAAATAAACTGAAATTAAATTCTGAAATATTCAGCGACGACCTTTAGCGACGGAAAATTCCGATGTGAATATTTCAGAATTTAATTTCAGTTTATTTTCAGCGACGGAAAATTTCGTCGCTGCAATCAATTCCGTCGATGTTCAATTAAAATTCGACGGATATTTCCGTCGCTGATGAATTCCGTCGCTGATGCTAAATTCCGTCGCTAATGATAAATTCCGTCGCTAATGCTCAATTTACGTCGATAATCAGCGACGGAAAATGAGAGAATTTTGTTGCTGAAGGCACAATTTCTAGTAGTGATAACACCCAGACCACATTCCTCCTTCTCCTCTTATACAGTGACCAACCAGGGAGGAGTTCAACTACTGATCTTGGCATAACCACCCAAGAAATGCCTGCTAAGAGGAAGAAATGACTCCATACCTCTCTTGCTACAGAGCAATGCAACAAAAGGTGATTCGTCATCTCCTCGTCTTCTTTACACATGTAGTACCAGTTGACGTAAACCCTATTTCTAGCTCTCAGATTATCCCTTGTAAGGATGGCCTCCTTTGCTGCCTCCCATACAAAAAAAGCCACTTTGCTGAGAGCTTTCGATTTCCAAATGACTTTCCAAGGGTAGGAAATTCTGTCTAGATCACATAAAGCTAAATAAAAGAACTTAACAGTGAGCTTCCTGTTCTTCGATCTCACCCAAACCACCCTATGTATGTGTGTACATGTTTGTTATCTATGCGTATCTGCAATTTTACTCCCAATCCCAAAGAAGGTCTACATTAATATTACACAAGTACATTGAAGAATATATTGGAGGGAGGGATTAGGAATTCAATGATAAGAATAGGTGTCAACATACAATAAAGTTTTGTACTCTATGTATCAGCATGTAATCCAAATAATACTTTCACCAAAAAAAGGGGTCCAATTTTGACATTTTTTTTTATCAATTTGATTAAACTTCAACCACAGATTATAAGAACATACTTGTCGTTAGATAGTCCCAAAAGTTGAAATTCATAGTATCTATGATGATGATAGAAAGTTTTTTTCCCAAGACATAATAGATTTATGTTAATTTAATTAGTTATTTCAAATTGTCTCATGTTGACAATCCAATATAAAAAGTGGAGTATGATATAAAGATTTGCAGCTTATCAGAATTTTCATTTAGGCAATATATGTTTCCTTCTTGTTTTTACGATTATATTTCATTCATCTTTTCTTTTTTCTTTTTTTGTTCATAAAATATCTTCTTTTTTAACCCCCAAAGAAGAATAGACTCCCTAATAATTTATGAAACAAAAAAGCCGAACATCAGCTATCATAAAAGATCTCCCAACATTTTAAAAAACCTTAGGAGGTGCAACTAAAATTAATTCTGTAAGAATTAAATGATAGTTAGGAATAATGGTAAAATTACAACTTTCTTTTTTTATAAGTGTGGCACCTTGGTATGAGGATCGGAATCAAGGACCTCAAAGTTTTTACCTTAAGTGCCTTGCCATCTCCCCCTTTAAAACTATAGTGGCAATTTTGACCGAAAAATAGTATATTGGAAAGATTTAAAGATTGATCGAAGTACAATGAAAAAATAAACTATTTTTCCCAAATTGGGCAACACTCTTGCCTAATTTTAAAGTATCTCAATCAGTATACAATTCTGGCTCATTTATAATTTTCAACAATTGCATATAATGAACATGGTCAACTCTTAATTGCATACAATTCATTTTGGAGGTGGTCTCCTGTAAGACAGTCTTACGGATTCTTATCCGTAAGATGAATCTATCCAGATTAAATGAGTCAAAATTCATAAATCTCAATGCAACCCCTTAGTTTTTGAAAATTACAGCGCCACCCCTTATATTTATATATGCAAAGTGTTACTTTTTACTATTAACAGTGTCACTTTATATTATAAAATGTGTCACTTTTGGCCTTAGAAGTATCACTTTGCATTTTTAATGAAAATTATAATTTTTTCCTAAAAAAGTGTTACTTTTTGGGCTTAAATGTATCACTTTTAGTCTTAAATGTGTTACTTTCACTTTCAAAAATGTTATTTTTTTATAAATAAAAATCATTACACTTGTCATTTTGACCGTACTTATAACATTAAAAGTGTCACTTTTCAGTATTAAATGTGTTACTTTTGACCGTACACGTGTCATTTTGCCTTATAAACAAAAATCGTCGTTATTGACATTAAAAGTGTCACTTTTTAGAATTGAAAATGTCACGTTTTAGTATTAAATGTGTCACTTTTGGCATTCAACGTTAGTTTTAAAGTGACACTTTTTAGTATTAAGAGTGTCATTTTTTACTATTAAGAGTGTCATTTTTTAGTATTAAGAATGTCACTTTTTAGTATTTAATGTGTCACTTTTTAGTATTAAAAATTTCACTTTTAGTATTAAGAGTTTTGTTTTTTAGTATTAAGAGTATTACTTTGTATTTTAATGAAAATTATAATAAATTTCCCTTTATAGTGTCAATTTCAACATTAAAATATGTCACTTTGTCTTTTCAATGTGTCACGTTTGACTTTAAATGTGTCATTTAACATTTCGTTAATAAAAGTAATCATTCAAAATAAAGAACTTATTTGAGTTCAGATTCTATTTGCATGGCGGAAAAAAATTAAAGTTTGTTCGAAGACCTTAATTATACATAGTTTTTGAATAATATAAAGTGTTCGGGGTTGTCAAGCCATGAATTGACGCTTAAAATTAGTGTTCCAGTAATGCTATTGAGAAACATTGACCATGCTGCAGGGTTGTGCAATGGAACAAGACTAATCATCATCAATCTTGGGGATCACATTGTTGAAACAATTTTTTTTGAAAGGAAGCAATGTTGGAGAAAATGTTTTTATTCCAATATTGTCATTAACTCTATCTGATGTAAGATTGTCTTTCAAGTTTTAAAGAAGACAATTTACATTAATGGTATCATATGCAATGACAATTAACAAGTACCAAAGTCAATAATTGCATGTAGGTCTCTTTCTGAAAAAATCAGTATTTAGCCATAAACAGTTATATGTCGTAGTTTTTAGAGTAACATATTATTTTTGTTTGAAGATATTGATATGTGGTGAAGATGAAAACCCAACTAATAAGACAACAAATGTTGTGTATAATGAATTTTTTTAGAATCTATAATGATTAATGATATACTTATGTGTAATTGTTAATAAACCGATCCTTCTTATTTTGTTTATGTACAATTTAGTTAACGTGCGTTTAACGCACAGGTTAAAAAAAACTAGTTATAATAAATTTCCCTTTATAGTGTCACTTTCAACATTAAAATATGTCACTTTTGTCTTTTCAACGTGTCACGTTTGGCTTTAAATGTGTCGTTTAGCATTTCGTTAAAGTCCATTAGGGTCCGTCAAGTATCCCAAGGCAATTGATCCTAACGGATTGCTAACGGAGCTGACAAATGATTAAACTGTAAAATGTGAGAAACATAAGAATTTCGACGGCAAACCTTGAAAGTGTAGGGACACCAGAACAAAATGACATATCTCGTCAATAAAACTTAAAAACGGTGCTGGGAGGTTTTAAACTGAAGACCAACGCGCTATATATTCTAAACCTTAAATGTTTCACTGTGAACCATCACAACAGATTCTTTTTTGTCAATTCTTATAATATATTATTTATTTATTATGATCCACGAATTTCTAAATGAGGCTCCGTCTTACGGATTTAAGATCCGTAAGCCCGTCCTACACAAGTCTTTGCCTTCATTTTGAACACAATATTTTCAATTCACATCTAGGAACTCTAATCATTTTAGGATTTCGTCATAAAAGCAAGAAATATGAGTTTGAATTAAATACAAATTATCTTCGGGGGATATGCAAGAAACAAATGGTGAAGATAAGAACAGAAAGAAAAAAAAAGAATAAAAGGATGCATAAGGAAATTGCAAATCTTGTCTAACAGCTTTTTCCACCTTTTCATTCGACAAATGTAGTTATACTTTGGATACATATCGGGGGGGGGGGGGGGGGGGGAGAGATTGAATTCCAAATCCACATGCATATTTTTGGGGAGATGCACATGCATATTTTTGGGGGAGGGGGTGAGAGATTTTGTCCCAATCACGTGGTCTCGACTTTGTGATTATTTTCGCTATAATAAATCTTCTCCATTTGACTAAGGCCTCGTTTTGTGTAGAGTTTTGAAAACGCAGCTTTTTCTAAACGCAGTATTTTTAAAACATAGTACTTTTAAAACGTAATTTTTTTATTTTTAACATGTTTGGAAAATTATTTTAAAACGCTATTTTTATAAACAAAATAATTGTAAACGCAACACATTTTTAAAACACTCTAAATTGGAGCATTTTAAAACGCTGTACATTTTTAAAATGATGCATTTTAAAACGCTGCATTGAAACACTTTTATAAAGAAAACGTTACATTTTCTACCAACGTTTTGGTCAAAACGTTCCACCAAACAAACACTAAAATTTAAATTAGACTTCGGGAACACGTTTAAATAAACATTCAACTTTATCATCCTAACTTAGGTGACAAACATGTGATAAATTAAAAGGTGACATCACATTTTAAGTGTGTCATGTCTAACAAATCACATACTTTTCATCTAGATTGAGATGAAAATTTTGGATACCTATCACTACTCATAATTGCCATCTAGATTGGGATGCAAAGTTTGAATCCCTATCACTACTCGATAATTAATGCTATCTACTGTAAAGATCTTTTCAAAAATCCACCTCCCTCCGCCTCAAAATTATTATCATGTTTGACCCGACATAAGGATTAAGAAAAACAAATTGACTTCATTATTAATGGTAAAAGTGCTTTCCTAAAAAGAAAAGTTACAAACAAGACAATTATTTTTGGACAGACAAAAAAAAAAACATGACAATAATTTTTGGACGAAGGGAGTATTTGGATTCGGCATTCTATCTCTAACCCCCTTCATCTACCAAAGCGATATGCTAGAAAAAGATAAATACTTCAAATCTTGAGTGCATTTATTGAATTGTTTCTTTTGCCAAAACGTATATCCTATTTGACAAATATTTAAAGGAGTCTTAAAAGCATGTCCAAGATTACGATTCAATAAATTCGCTCAAGATTTGAAACATTTAAAGTGTTATCCGATAACAATATTTTTAATAATTTGGTAAGGACTCTTAATCAGTCCCTTCCCCTATATATACTAACGTTGTAAACACACTAAACACAACCAAAACCTAGTTAGAAGCGAAGGTCAATAAGCAAATTTTCCTTTGGCTTCTCTTTTAATATTCCTTCATTCATATATTCAGATGCAATTTTTTTTAATTTTAGTTATGAAGTTAACAATCAATCGGAATTCTTCTCAATAGATGTCAAGGTCGTTGTTCATGGCATTTCACTAGTGGAAGGCGTGCCTCTACCCTGAGAAGAGTAATCAAGGAGTTACCACATGAGGCACATCTTTATCCACGTATATGTCGGATCTTAAACGGGGTCAAATCGACATTCCTCGCTGCTGAATTATCAGTTGCTTCAACTTGAGGTGGACCAATGGAGGGAGGTCTTTGCCACGGGTTCGAACTGCCAAACCCCGGTTCCAAGTGGAACCAAACCAAATAGGGTAGTTTTGGTTCGGTTTCATGAATTATGTGGTTTGGTTCAACTTGGATTTTCGCCAAATAGAGCTGTTCCGTTCGATCCGGTTAGCAATTTTGCCTCATGAACCGTGGTTTGAAAAAGCCAGAATCAGACCACTGAATTGGGGGTATAAGGTCGGACCGCCAAACTGGGGAACCAAATCAAACCAGATTGAGCCGGCCAGTTTGGTTTTGATTGGAGCCCGTCCAGTAATGATTCAAGAATTTTTGAAACCGATTGGTTCGGTTTGGTTCAACTTTTGGTTCCCACCTCCAAACCAAACCAAACCAAACCAACCGTCTCGAAACCATGTAAATTTTTATTAGATCCTAGCCATCTATCTATGTATTGTTGATCACTTAGACATAATCTGAATCGTTCCAGATGGAAACCCTATTTAAAAACTGTAAACTTTCATCTTGTTATATTATCGCCTCTCTCATCTAACTGATATTCTCACTCTTCATTTTCCAATTACCATCTATCATTTCTCTATCTCTTCTAATTCTCTCCAATTATTTATCGAGATCTTTTATTTATCTGAGCTATCAAATATTTTTCGAGACATATCTTTTTTCTTCTGATCCGTATCAGTATTATGTGCTTCTTCAATGTCTCTTATTCTTGGAGTTCAATTTGATCCATTAAAGGAGAGTGGAGCCTTAACTGCAACAGGATTTATATATTTAATGGATCTATCATAGTCAATCGAACGGATGGTTAATGGTTGCCAAATTTTATTTACTCATGAAGCAAAATAGTCTGATTGAAGCTTCAAACTCGATAACATTGCATTCGAGCGTATTCCAACGTAGTTTTAACCTCAGGAGTTCACATCTTTTCTACAGTATCTTTCTAAAAAATTTCTTGGAAAGAAAAAGTTCCCGGCAGGGTAGCTTTTTTTGTTTGGGAAACGGCTCGGGAAGCTATCTTAAGTTCTTAACTGTAACAACGAGAGCTCACGGAAGATCTACGTCAACTGTGCTTCATGTGTAAACCAGAGGAGGAGACTATTAACCATTTGCTAGTGAATTGCCTTGTTGTAAGGGAGTTATAAAGTTGGTTTTTTCTTCTAGAAGGTGTTTTGTGGGTTATGCCTAGATTGGTCATTGAGCTTCTTCGAGGGTGGTCTTTATATAAACGTAGAAGGAATTTTTTCTGCGAATCTGCCCCTTTGGCGATTTGGTGGACCATTTGGAATGAGAGGGATCATAGGATTTTTGAGAATTTGGAGTCTGATGTTGCTCGAATTAAGAAGGATTTGTTCAAAACTCTTCGTGTGTGGTGTTAGGTAGCTGACTCGGGTTCAGAGGATTCTTTTGTAGATATAGTGGATAGGACTTTCGCTGAGTAATTCTTTTGTCTTGTATACTTCGTGTGTACGAGGACGCGACGCTGTGATATATATTATTTGTACTTATCAAGGTGTTCTCCAAGGTATTCTCAGCCCCAGGTGTTCATGTCTTTTCAAAATTATATTGTATAAAATGAAATGATAAATTCCGTACTTATCTAAATTTGATTTTAAACGGTTTCAATTTATTGTAACCGTTAATGTTCTTGGGCTAATTCATCATAAATGTCAATTGAGTCTGATTTATTTCATATTCAAGAATATGTTAAATTTGAGCAACTTTTTATTGAAATTATTTTTCTACCCCTCAATCCAGCGAAATCGAATTGAACTGAACTGAGGAAACACGTTTTGGTTCAGTTTGGTTTTTGATATACAGCGTTTAGTTCAGTTTCTTTATTTTGTGGAACCAATAAGGGTGGTTCTGTTCATGGCATGGTTTGGTATTGAACCAAACCAAACCAAACATTTTCCTACTCGAAACCATATGTATCATCTTACCATTTATTAATAACTAGTTAGGTTCATGTGCCTTGCACGTATTCTTAATGATTTTTGCAAAATGTTTTACCTTTATTTTTTTTTTACTTTTAATTATTATTTTTATATACGAAAAAACTATATATATTTTTGAAAATTGTCCTTTATGAAATTTTAATGTATATTTTTCACCAGAAATAATAAATATTTATATATTTATATATATGTAAATATATATATACATACATACATATATGTGTGTGTGTATATTTCTCATATGAATTAAATTAATCATAAAAAACTAAATTGAGATTTGATAGAAGCTTTGATGGGATATTTGCTTTTTTGGCCTAATTTTTATGGGCCAAAATACGATTCGCTCCCGGAAGTATTTATTTAAATGGGCAAATTTCAAGTGGGTATAATTATAGAAACATGTTTGTCATCTAGGACCATCAATTTTTTGGACATTTCCTATAACTACAAATTGGTTGTCAAATGACAAAAATGTCATTAATGAAGACAAAAGTCATCCAGCCTAAACAAAAAACAAAAAATGCTGATGCCAAGTCTTGGCATCAGGATTGTTTTTACAGATTTTCATAACCAAAAAAATTCAAAAAATGCTGATGTCAAGGCTTGGCATCAGGGCTGTTTTGACAATTTATTCAAGTAAAAAAATCAAAAAAATATGATGCCAAGTCTTGTCATCAGGATTGTTTTTACAGTTTATTCAAGCCAAAAAAATTCAAAAAATGTTGTCGCCAAAGCTGGCATCAGGGCTGTTTTGACAATTTATTCAAGCAAAAAAAAATCAAAAAAATTCTGATGCCAAGGCTTGGCATCAAGGCTGTTTTGACAATTTATTTAAGACAAAAAATTCAAAAAATGCTGATGGCAAGACTTGGCATTAGGGCTGTTTTGATAATTTATTCAAGCAAAAAAAAAATCAAAAAATTCTGATGTCAAGGCTTGGCATCAGGACTGTTTTGACAATTTATTCAAGCCAAAAAAATTCAAAAAATGTTGACGCCAAGGCGGCATCGGTATTTTGACAATTTATTCAAGCAAAAAAATCAAAAAATTACGATGCCAAGGCTTGGCATCAAGGTCATTTTGACAATTTATTTAAGACAAAAATTCAAAAATCGATGCCAAGACTTGGCATTAGGGCTGTTTTGATAATTTATTCAAGCAAAAAAAAAATTCAAAAAATTCTGATGCCAAGGCTTGGCATCAGGACTGTTTTGAGAGTTTATTCAAGCCAAAATAAAAAATAAAAAAAAACTTATGCCAAGGCTTGGTATCAGGGGTATTTGTGGAGTTTATTCAAGCAAAAAAAAAATCAATATTTTACGATGATAGAACAAAATACACTAACACAAACATGGAATAAACATAAACATTTAATTATCACATTTTCAAACAAATTTGTCATTGTTTTTTGTTATCCCCTTTCAAAATAAATGTTTTAGCCATCTTTACCATATATTTATCAGCATCAATACTACTAGGAATCATTCGTCATCTTATCAAAAATTCAATTAAAGAACAATAAAAAAAACCACAATCTTCTGTGAAGTCATTTAGTTGTGGTGATTTTTCGAATCTCCCAATGTTGCATTTGAATTTAGGCTTGTTCAGATCCTTGTATTGTCCAGGAAAGAAATCCACAAGTTTTTTCATACAAGGGGTTGGCGTATTCCTTGCATTTTTATTACACTTCACATGCATTGTTTAGACATACTTTTCCAATTCAATAATTAAGTTATATGATATTTTTTGAGAAACTAATAACCGAGATGATCAATACCACTCAACTATTTGAGCAATGCATCTATAATAACCATACAGAATAACGGAAGTGAGGTGGACAGATCACCTTAAGTGTATGAGAAAATATTGCACTAGTTGGTCGAAAGCTGCAGAGTAACTGATGCGTCCAAAATAATCTGAGGACGCACTGGGCTTCTCAACTTGGAGATCTGGCTTTCAATATATCCCAAATCTTCAAGGCCCAACACTGAAAGACAAACAACAACTATAAACTAGGCAGGGGCTCTCCCTGCAAAAGCCCTCCGGCGTGAGAATTAGCTAACACTCAGTTGAGTAAGCAAACTGACAGAATTTAGCCTTAATGTATTAATCACGTAGCTCCCTCCTTTGTTTCAAAAGGGTTTTTATATCTTGTGCCGGAAACTGAATAACTCCCCATTAAATGTTGTGGCGTGCATGGTGGGTGTATTAACTGACATGTTCATTGCAACGGTCTGGTCATGAATGTGGGAGCAAGTTCTGCGGGAATGACTGCCCACGTTCGGGATGACCGTTACCTTCATAACTGAGTATAGTAAACCTTCCTTGACAAACATCTGCCCGTTTAATGGTACCCCCAGCTCGCTGATCACTTGCCCGCTAGGTGAGCCCCCAACTCGCTATAACCTTGGCATCTAGCCCCCAGATTCTGAACACTTTATAATGAGCAATGTCTGACCGTTGCCTGCTCCGTAAACGGGTTTTGGAATACCCATGCTCAGCTTGTGATTGCAGGAAATGTGTCGGGCACGTGACTTAAGCTTGGGCCTATTGGGCCAGGTAGTTCAGTAGCCCCCTTCTCCTTGTCTGATGAGTATTTATACTCGGAGCGAGGAGAAGTATCATGTATTTCCTAAGTCTGATCGTTTTATAAGATGAATCTTTTCATGAATTCTTCAAGAACTGTCCTCAGCCAAATGTTATAAGTGGATGCCATTATGAATGGATACCATCCGAAAGGACTTTTTGAATGGATGGGCCGTCACTAGCCTCCTTATACCCTCACACGGGCTCATTACCCAAGGATTCATTAAATGCAACACCTCGGCTTCCGTGACAATGATGACTGTTCTCGGGACAGCTTCCGAACGGTGGCTTCTCTTGGTATAAAAGAATAGGTTCACCCACGCTTTAAACTTTCCCAAACTTGTGTAAACTCAGAGCCAAGAACTCTTCTCATTCCTGCATTCAACGGTGCGCAAATAAGATTCTCAAGATCTTCTTGAACTCGATCCCTTCCCATCAACAAGTATTCTTCAGTCCACATTCTTAATTCTGTTTCAAACTATGTTTTCGCTGCTAGAACCCCAATTTCTAGGGTTCCATGATGCCAACTAGGTACATGATGAGTTCTGTTACAATCTAAAAATTAAACTATCGTAAACCAGGGCGTTTGATACCCATGCCCTCACTATTTGCCTTAAATCCTCTTTCTTTCACCAAACATCACAAACCCTTTAAAACATCACGATTTTGGGTGCTTCGCGAACTTACCCAGATCTATAGGGGGAATCGAGGAATAACTGACTAGTGCCCCGTTCGCTGGTCTTAGGATGAACCCTTTCCATAGGTTTTTTGCTTATCTGCTCTTGCCTGTCTATCCGAGCAGGGTTTAATGTGTATTCCTCAATTCCTGTAGGATGTCTTCTAGCGATTAAACCAACTCTGAAGTCGAAGGGCGCAACTACGATCACGGAGCTTCTACTGAAAGCGAGGAAAGCTCTGAGACTGAATCCACTAGTTCTGAAGACATCGAGCTAGAAGAGACCTCCCCAAACCTTAGGAAACCCCATACTTATATACTGGAAATACTTGAGGTTGAACAAACAAACTTGGAAGGAGACAAACAATCTGTAGACAAATCCCCGAGCACAAGTATCCCCCATGTTCCACACAGAAAAACAGTTATCTCAAAAGGCAAACAAACTGCAGCCAATACACCTGCCCAACTTAAATAGGATGATTTGACTTGCGAAGACGATGTTTTCGCCTGGTTCTATTCGCTAGGTATGGACCCCAAAGATTACCGGCTGAAGGCCTTCGATCTAGACATCGAGGAGAAAGTGCATAACTTTTAGGGATATCAAATGGTTTTTTATTTTGATTTCTTTCTGGTGGGCTTAAGACTTCCTCTAGATCCCTTCTTTGTTGAATTCCTGCTTTTAAATAATAGCTTACCCTGCGACCTAACCCTCACTACCGTAAGATTATTAGTAGCCTATACCATTGCCTGTCGGCTGCTCGGATTTGAACCCGACATGGCCTTGTTCAGAAGATTCTTTCTATTCTCTTTAGACAAAAAGAGTGGCCGCATAACTGGCCGATTGATCGATGTATTTTATACGTCGATTTTATATACTTCTAAGACTTACATTATGTTATTTCACGAGGCTTTTGGCTACTGATATGCGTTTTCAATGAGTTTTGTAAGTTTCAGGGTTTTTAGTGAAAATATGCAAAGTACCAAGGCTTTATATGCAAATTCCAAGAAGGGCCCAAGATGGAAATTGAAGAAGAAAAGAAGAAATTCCAAACTGGAGACCTTGCGGTCGCAAGGTGTTTCAGACTTTGCCCTCGCAAGGTGAACAGTAAGCTCAAGAAACAAAAGCCTGGAATGCTGGAGACCTTGCGAACGCAAGGTACCCCACACCTTGCGACCGCAAGGTGGTCAGAACGCGTAAAATTCGTATTTTCATTGGAGATTTGATTGGAATACAACTCTTCGGTATAAATAGGAGCCGGTAGCCAAAGCCTAGGATATAGAAAAACGGCTGGAAACAGTTTTGTATAGCTTTAGAGTAGATTTTATGTTGTATAACATATTTAGATTGTGTAATTACAAGTATTGAAGATCATATCATGTTTCCGTTCATCTCCATGTGCTGTTCATTGTCTATTGTGAACTAAATCATCTATAATCTAGGAGGTGGGAGGTAACTTGTATGAAATTTATGTTTTAATTCATATTTATGTTCATTCAATTCTTGTTGATTGTGGTGTTTATCAATCCCTATATTATTTCGCTTTGAACAAATGAATGTAATCACAAATAATAAAGGCCTAGAGGTGCGGATAACTGCATGACCAATGTGTATATGTCGTATATTGGCTCACCATCACAATAAATTGGACCTATCGATGCACGAGAGTGATAAGTTACGACCATGTTCATGCATGATCTAGGTGACAGATAGATCATATGTTCTTGTGCTTAGGATATAGAATGGATGAATATTGTGGGGATGGAGGTTGAACCAATAGTTCAACAGACTATATCTATCTTTTGTGAACGAACCCAAAAAATTGAATGATAATTATTTTGAATTAAACATAGAGGAGATACAAGTGAAACCCGAATCCTAGATTGACATCCACCATAAGATCTTCATAACCTGTAATTACTGCTAATTAGTTAAACACTTAAATAATAATAGTAGATTAGAATAAAATAAATATAAAAACCCCCCTTTAGAGTAATAATTTGCTATCAATAAATCGCACTATTCGTGATCTCTTGTCTCTGTGGGTTCGACCCTTGCTTCCAATACTATTCTATAATAGTCTTGTCCACTTGCATGAAAAAATTTAAAATAAGACATCGATCACCGATCCAACCTCAACTACTTCAAACTCCTCACTGAAGGCCCCAACAAGGTAGTTGCCTGGGATGGAAAAGCCTTGCTCGTCAAGTTCCGAGTCGGATGGCCCTTTGCTCCCTATCTGGAAGACTTACAGATCGCCAAATACGATAGAAATGCTTTCTGGGCAGGAGAGCTTGCGATAGCCAGAGTCTTCAGGAAGCTTCTTGGTGTCAAAGAAGGAAAAGGCGGCCAAGTCTGGGTGCTAGACTGGACGACCCTTACATCTATCCTTTCCCTGCTTCGTTTGGCCAGCGTACTAAGCTGGCCCGTAGAAGGAATTGAACCTAGGGTGACCATCGACACCGAAGTACCCCACCCTTTCTGGGGTAACTGTCACGGAGTGAGATTCCCTAACGAGTGTCCCGATTGTCAACGAACTGGAACCAATTGTACCCCTACTTTTTCATTGAACGGTGTGCACTCAAATCTGCTTTTATCGATACCTTACCGTGTCTTGATCTAACTGATGTGACCCTTTCCTGACTTCTTTTGCAGACATGAGGCAACTAGAGGATTGCAACAACTTCCTTCAAGACATGAAAGGGGGAGCTTTGAGGAGAAATACTCAACTGGCCCCACAAGATCCTGCTCGTCTTCCCACAGTTCCAACCATGAATACGAGTCGTGGATCAAATCGGATTGCTACTCCTATTCCTACCACTATTCCTGTCAACACAATTCCAGCTGCAACTGCCTCGGTCATCCCCACTGATGCACAACCATCAGCTAAACGCCCGACCCCTAAACCACCGACTGTTAGGAGAACTAGATCGAGAAGTGAGAAAAGCGATGAAGCTGAGACGTCCAGCTCCCCATCACCCTCATGACAACGAGATAACTTCGAAATGCCGAAAACACAGGAACTCGCTGCCCAATTAATTGCCGAGGTAGCCAAAGTGCCCGACCTGGCCAACATTAACACAAACGGGCGAAGTGGTCATGCTGCCACTGTCGGGCTGGGTATGGTAAAGAGACTTCGTCACACCGGTATCCGAAAGAGAAGTGTTGATCATCTTAGCTCAGTCCTCATCGGGGAAATAGGGATGTGTATTACCGAGGTAACTAACTTCCTTGTTCTTGGGAAGATTATTTAAATGTTATATACTCTTTTTTTCTTACTTTGTATCTTACTTTCAGACGGCCACCAAAAATGAACTTTTATATGATCGGCTGCTCGAAAACCTCAAGTCCTCCAACTCCCTGTCCTCGAAAAAGAATAATCTTGAAGAACAAATCAACTGCCTCTGAGCTGAACTGAAAGAGAGCGAAGAAAACGTGACAAAAAAAGTCACCGAGCTCTCCAAGCTGGAGGAAGAGAAGAAGACCTTGGAAGCTTATCTTAGCTTTTCCAAGAAGTCTAAGGAGACCGCTCTAAAAAATATTAGTCAAGTGAGGAAGGAACTCAAAGAGGCGCTCAACCAGCTGGAGAAAACCAAGGAGGAAGCAACCGAGAAAGAGAGGCAACTAAAAGAGGAGCTATCCCAACCGGACAAGGAGCGGAAACAAGCAATCATTGCTGACTACAAGATCTCCGAAGATTTCCAGCCGAGCGTTGAGGAGAAATCCTATCCATTCTTCCTTCAAGGAGTGAACCACGTCCTTAGGCAACTGGCGTGCAGCGGGATGGATGTCCAGCCAGAACAACTTGCGGAATGGGGAACTAACACCCCCTTCTGCCCTTCTGCTAGCCCAGGCCATGCCTTGGTGCCCTTTACAGAAGATGAGCTGACTTCCCTGGCTCAATCAGACGCTCAGAAAGGGCTCGCTGCTTGGACCCCTACACAAACTGCCGAAGTGACCATTACAGATCTGATGACCCAGATCTGGATGGCTAAGTCACAGGAGGCTTCAACCTTGGCTGCTCATGCTGCTGGCGATGATGGGGAGGTGATCATAATTGAAAAGACCACCCCAAATGAAATGGCTTACCCTGTCCAAAGCACTGCTCAAACTACTCCCGCTGACCCTTAAATTTCTCCTGGCCTGCGTGCCAAAACTGAACTTTTTTTTATTGTTTCCTTGCAAGACAATTTACATTATCCTTGGGCCTGTAATATTAACATTTCTGCACATAATATCGATGCTTGTATTTTCTCATTGATGTCTCAACTGTTTTTAAAACCCATCTTTTAAATTGAGCAAGCTCATTCCAGGCTTGTCGAGATAAAAAATGCATAGCCTTCGAACAACAACCCCTTCACCCGAGCTGAGATAGCTCGTACTCATGAAGGAGAATAATCGAAATAACTGGCTCGAACACCAACCCTTTTTCACGAGCAGAGATACGCCGTACTTGTGAAAAAGAGAATAATCAAGATAACCTTGGACCACACATGAACACCAACTTTTAAAACAAGCAGGAAAAAACCCATGCTTGCCAAAAGCATAATCGAGTTTGCACCAAACGCTATAAGTAGGATACTTTAAAAAATAAGACCCAATGCGTGCTTATTCATTTCATCCCCACTTACATCAAATCAAGAAAAAGTGCAAAATTCCAATCAACGATAATATTTCTTCAAATGATCTACATGCCATGGGTGCTTAAGCTTGAGACCTTCCTCTGTTCGCAACATATAGGTCTCCTCCTTTACAACTCTGACTACTTGAAAAGGCCCTTCCCAATTAAGAGAAAGCTTTCCCCATTCTGCTCGATGGCCTGTTGCCTCAATTTTACGAAGAACCCACTCGCCCACAGCAAATGACCGACCACGAAGAACCCTCTTATCGTGGTGGGCCTTTGCTCGCTGTTTATAATTGGCCATTCACATCTTAGATTCCAACCGTTTCTCCTCCACAAAATCAAGATCAGCTGCCCGAGCTACAATGTTGGATTCAGTATCATAATGAGATACTCTATGATTAGGTAAGTACATTTCCACAGGTGCCATGGCCTCAGATCCATTAGCCAGAGAAAAAGTTGTGTCACCCGTGGGCCCTCTAACTGTTGTTCTGACCGCCCACAAAGCTGATGGTAACTCATCCACCCATCTTCCTGCCTTATCTTTAAGATTTCTCTTAAGGGCGTGCAAGACTTGCTTATTAGCAGCTTCAGCTTGTCCATTACCTTGAGGATATGCGACAGAAGACTACCAATGTCTCACGCGCATCTGCTCGCAAGCTTTTGTAAACTTTTTTGAGAACTGAGTCCTATGATCAGAAACTATTGCCCGGGGTACCCCAAAACGGCACCATATATGCTCGTGCACAAAGTCGATCACATTAATCTCACTGATAGTTGCCAAAGGCTTGGCCTCTACCCATTTAGTGAAGTAATCCACATCAACTACTGCATATTTAAACTTGGAGCGAGCCAACGGGAAAGGACCGATTAAGTCTATACCCCACATATCGAACGACCATGCTGCCACCACAGGAGTCTGCTCGGTAGAAGGTACCCAAGGTATTTCAGTGGAACGTTGATACTTATCACATCACCGAACATATATTTCTGCATCTCGCCTCAAAGTAATCCAATAGAACCCCTCAGAGCCACCTTTTCTCGCCAACAACCGCCGACTGTGGTGCCTCCACATTTTCCCTCATGAATTTCACCCAAGATGCTCCTGGTCATCTCTCGGCCGCACACACCTAAGCAAAGGCCTAGTATATGATCGCCTATAAAAAACTTTATTCAGAATAACATACCAGCATGCTCGCTTCTGAATAGTCCGAGCTTTTAACCTGTCCTCGGGCAACGTTCCCTGCTCGATGTAAGCCTTCAGATCATCTATCCAACACTTTGCAGCAGGCTCAATGTCCATGATCACCTCTTTCTCTATCACTGGGATCTCTAAGTACTCAATAATGACCCCTGGATGCAAAGATTGAATTTCATCCTCGGCCATCTTGGAAAGGTAATCTGCGTACATATTATCCTCACGACCAATTCGAACCAGCTCCCAATAATCAAAATCCTTCAAAACCTCCTTCACCATAGTACAGTATCGAATCAGAACTGGATGATGGACATCATAATCACCCTTGACTTGGTTCACGACCAATTGCGAATCACAATAATTTATTATCTCGCGCACTCCATTATCTTGCTTGCGAGCTCAAGCCTCGCGATCAAAGCCTCATATTCTGCTTGGTTGTTCGATGCTGGAAACTTGAAACGTAAAGCCTTCTCAAACTCCACGTTTTGCTCGGGTGGAACTCATACCAACCCTGCTCCGCTCCCAACCTTGCTAGCTGAACCATGCATATGCAATTCCCAACCTTCAAGCCCCACGTCCACGACCCTAACCCCCATGTATGGTTTACGATTTCTTGGCCCCTTAACCCCTTTGTCACACTTGTTTTAACTTCAATCCTTGGCTGCCATGTCTCTTTTCCCCCATACGAATACATCCCCTCATGGTCCTCTAGGTGCACATTGTCTTGCCCCATGCTCCCGCATCAAACTCCCTTCTTGAAAAAGGATTGTCTTCAATCCTTGGGTCTTCTTAGCTTGTGACCACTCAAACAATTCTTGATAATTCATCTTTATCCCGGGCTGCCCAAATAATCCTTTGTTGATCCCCTCACTTACTGTATGCTTGAGAAACCCGATGCCCTTGGTTGCTGCTTCTTTCTTTAGCCCTTCCATGAGTAGATTGAACCCCATCATACTAGCCTTTCCTTTTTCATCTTCAAATAGGTTGTTCCTATGTTTCTTCAAGCCTTGAAGATCTTCTTTGGACTATTCATACACTTCCAATGCTTTAAAGAAAGCATTCAAGAAACTCTTCCAATCGTTTGCTTCCTTTTCTTCAAGGATCATGTGACACGAAAATTTGAACCCGTGGTCTTCATAACCAAAAGTTTGGGCTGCCAATTCTCTCCCATCCTTGCTTGCTTCCAAAGCCGAGGACCCCCCTTGTTTGACTTGAGTGGGCTGCCCTGTTGTTGAAGCTTCCTCCAACACGAAATCCTCACCTTTTTCTTTCATCATCTGATCAGCCCCTAGCATTAAGTCTTCCCCCATGCTAGCAAACAAATTCGTTTTCCTAACCAAATTGTTGTTAGGATTCAATTCTTCCTCCTTGCCATACACCAATTGCTTCTTTTCTTCTTCAAGTTTTTTTCGTTCAAGCCTCTCCTCCTCTTCTTGTTTTGCTATTTCTTCTCCCTCACGTTTTTCCCTTGCAAATTTTTCTTGCTCAAGTCTTTCTTTTTCGAGCTTCTCCCTTTCTTTTTCATGTTGATACTCCGCATAATTTCTTGTTACCCTTTCCCTTTCTTCAGAAGCTTGAGTCGGTGACAGCGGTGTAAGACCGAATCTCCGTTGATCGAAGGTGAAATAATATTTATTGGTGCAGCGATTGTGTGTCGCTTGCCGTTCATAATGCCAAGGTCTCCCTAACAAAACATGCCATTCTGCCATTGGTATCACATCACATAACACTTTATTTTTGCATTGGCCGATGCTTAATTCTACCAACACTTGTTTGTTTACTTCGATCTCATGGTTTCCAATCAAAATTTGCAGTTTATATGGACACTGATGTTGCATAGTTGGAAGCTCCAATTTTTCAACCATTTAAGTACTAGCAAAATTCGACGAACTAGCACCATCAATAACCAAACTACATACTCTATCCTTCGCGAGACATTTAGAACGAAATTCAGATTGTATTCTAGCCTCTTCTCCCATAATTTCTATTCTTGTTTTAAACAACATAATTCTGAATTTGAAACAGGAGTATTTGCGACGGTAAGAAACAGAACAGTGCCAAATACTGAGTATTAGGCACGGCAGAACTGTCCCCAAAGAGAACTTTTTGGCACAGACAAAAAAAATTTCGTGCCAAATACACCTGCTGGAACAAAAACCGAATTTTTTTTTTTAATAATAAACCCTAGAACAAAATAGGATTTCCATAACTGAACTAATTGGATAGAAAAAAAAAAGATAGAATGGTGCGGCTATACCTAGAATGCTTCTCCGCTTTTCCAAGATCGTTCACGAGTTAAGAAATCGTGAAAGTCTTCGCTCTGATACCACTTGAAGAAGAAGAAACCGATTTTCAAAGAAGAACAAGCCGTGTTCTTTGGGGTGTTTTATTCAACGTCAAAATCTGATCTCTTTTGATTACCAAGATGCCTTATAAAGGTTACAAAGTGAACCCTAATCTATTAATGAAAAACCCTAACTAATTATGAAATAAATAAACTAAATAAATAAAAGAAACTAAAACTAAAAAGCCCAAAAAATACAAAAACGGGATTTTAATTATACCTACACTAAGTGATTCCTTTTTCTTCTTGGATTGTAGAATTCGGCCTCTTGTTTAGTTCCCTTGCAGCCGTGAGTTGTCCTAGCCCTTTTGTATGGGCTGCCTTCCATGCGATTAACCACACTCTTTCCTTTATCCACAATGCCGCCCACTTGATGCCACATCTTGCACGGACCCCCGCTTGGTTCACCCCATGTAATCTTCCACCAACTGTGCCACCCTTCCAAGTGTAGCCGTGCTCTTCCCATGCATCCTTCCTTGTCCCGTGTCCAACCTTCAAGTCCCACGTCCACGACCCTAACCCCCATGCAAGGTTTACGATTTCTTGGCCCCTTAACCCCTTTGTCACACTTGTTTTAACTTCAATCCTTGGTTGCCATGTCTCTTTTCCCCCATACGAATACATCCCCTCATGGTCCTCTAGGTGCACATTGTCTTGCCCCCATGCTCCCGCATCATATACAACGGAAGCAGACATTACATCAAGAGAGCCCTATAGAAAGACTATCCAAGAATTCTGCATAAGAAGAGTTTACTGAACGGGAGACCCGTGACACCAATAGAACACGAACACGAAGGCCCTCTTTATGAGTTTGTCCACACTTGGTTTCCACATTTTCAAAGACTGTTGTTTCTTTCTAGCCAAACTATCCAGACTACTGCCAAAGGAACTACATCCCAGCACATGCTCCTATTTTTCTTCTTATACAAAGTCCAACTGAGCAAGAGATCCATAATTTGCCCAGGTATTACCCAAGCAACCTGGAAAACTTTAAAAACGTGGTCCCATATTTTTTTCTCCACAGGCAGGGCATTAGCAGATGTGAAGGGACCCGACCTGGGTCGCCCTACGTGAAACGACCACGTGGATTCCAGCTGGACTTAGGCAGGATCCACCATACAACAGACATGAGGAAAATCGACCATGGCCAGTTGATCGACGACCATCAACTGGCCGACCAGTATCCTCCATAATGGTCGAGGATCATTCTGAGGATCAAACCCGACCATCCATCACGACGAAGATCAAAGTCATGCTAAGCAGACCAACCTTCCATGGCAACGACCATGGCCAGTGACCTTGATCGATGACCATCAACTGGCTGACCATTATCCTACATAATGGTCGAGGATCATTCCGAGGATCAAACCCGACTATCCATCACGACGAAGATCAAAGTCATGCTCAATAGACCAACCTTCCATGGCAACGACCATGGCCAGTGAGCATGATCGATGACCATCAATTGGCCGACCATTATCCTCCATAATGGTCAAGGATCATTCCGAGGATCAAACCCGACCATCCATCACAACGAAGATCAAAGTCATGCTCAGCAGACCAACCTTCCATGACAACGACAGGTCTGACCTATAGCCTGTACATAGCCTCCAGATGTCATCTTCACAAGACGCGAGCAAGCCATACAAGTCATTGTAACTTAACGGCTCATCAACCGCCCACAATTGGCACATCACACGCTATCTATCAACCACTCATGAATTGCCAGCTAGCCGACCAGTGGACAAGTCCCACCATCAGGGACCCCCATTTCAATCATGATCCCCCAAAGGAGACTACTATAAAAGGAAGTCTTCCCTTAAAAGAAAGGTAAGCTCACTTGATCAAAATACACACAAATTGCATTAAGCACAATAAGCTATATATACTATCACCGGAAGCTTAAGGGAACTCCTAACTCCCAGACACATAAAACTCCCCGACGATTCTTGACTCTCACACCGGAGTAGGCTGAAAACCCCCAAAGACACCTAACGGTAGTCTTCTTTTCGGTAACTAACGATCAAAGAGCAAGCACAAAGCCTAGATATCCTAAACAACTTTGGTACCACAAGTACCCATATACTCTGACGTGAACATCAACCCAAACCACGTCAGCTCCGATCCATTATGTGTACTACCAGCATAGTCACCCCATCTTTGTGGTGTGATCAAGTGGTTCCATTGCCGGGAAACGTCGTATACCACCTTCCTCACCTGCAAGCAAAATAACTAATATGGACCTCGCCACCGCCACTTCAAAGGCATTAGGAGGAAAAGGCACCAAAGAGGATGCTCGTAACATAGGAGGTGCCATTGGCCAGGCGAGCACCTTCTTTGATGTGGACGAGGAAGAGGCCCAAATGGAACATTCTCGGGTAGAGAAAAACAAGGCCACCAAGCAGGACGAATACTTGGTGTGCTCATTCCCATGCTCGCACGGAGGTGGGATAAAGGCCTATCCTCGGTATGCGAGGAAGGTTGCAAATGAAGAAATGTGCTAAGTGTTCATTCCCATGCTCGTACAGAGGTGGGACAAAGGCCTATCCTCGGTACGCGAGGAAGGTTGAAAATGAAGAAATGAGCTAAGTGCTCATTCCCATGCTCGTACGGAGGTGGGACAAAGGCCTATCCTCGGTACGCGAGGAAGGTCGCAAATAAAGAAATGAGCTAAGTGCTCATTCACATGCTCGCACGGAGGTGGGACAAAGGCCTATCCTCGGTACGCGAGGAAGGTTGCAAATGAAGAAATGAGCTAACTGCTCATTCCCATGCTCGCACAAAGGTGGGACAAAGGCCTATCCTCGGTACGCGAGTAAAGTTGCAAATGAAGAAGTGAGCTAAGTGCTCATTTGCATGCTCGCACGGAGGTGGGACAAAGGCCTAACCTCGGTATGCGAGGAAGGTTGCAAATGAAGAAATGAGCTAAGTGCTCATTCCCATGCTCGTACGGAGGTGGGACAAAGGCCTATCCTCAGTACGCGAGGAAGGTCGCAAATAAAGAAATGAGTTAAGTGCTCATTCCCATGCTAGCACGGAGGTGGGACAAAGGCCTATCCTCGGTACGCGAGGAAAGTTGCAAATGAAGAAATGAGCTAAGTGCTCATTCTCATGCTCGCACGGAGGTGGGACAAAGGCCTATCCTCGGTACGCGAGGAAGGTCGCAAATGAAGAAATGAGCTAAGTGCTCATTCCCATGCTCGTACGGAGATGGGACAAAGGCCTATCCTCGGTACGCGAGGAAGGTTAAAAATGAAGAAATGAGCTAAGTGCTCATTCCCATGCTCGTACGGAGGTGGGACAAAGGTCAATCCTCGGTACGCGAGGAAGGTCGCAAATAAAGAAATGAGCTAAGTGCTCATTCCCATGCTCGCACGAAGGTGGGACAAAGGCCTATCCACGATACGAGGAAGGTTGCAAATGAAGGAATGAGCTAAGTGCTCATTCGCATGCTCGCACGGAGGTGGGACAAAGGCCTATCCTCGGTACGCGAGAAAGGTTACAAATGAAGAAATGAGCTAAGTGCTCATTCCCATGCTCGTACGGAGGTGGGATAAAGGCTTATCTTCCGTACGCGAGGAAGGTCGTAAATAAAGAAATGAGCTAAGTACTCATTCCCATGCTCGCACAGAGGTGGGACAAAGGCCTATCCTCGGTACGTGAGGCAGGTTGCAAATGAAGAAATGAGCTAAGTGCTCATTCCCATGCTTGCACGGAGGTGGGACAAAGGTCTATCCTTGGTATGCGAGGAAGGTTGCAATTGAAGAAATGAGCTAAGTGCTCGATTGCCGAACAAAAATTAAAGATGCTCGTCTGCCAAACGAAGTACTCGATTTTACTTTCCAAGCTAAGGATAAATCCTCGCAATTGAAAACTCGGGGGCTATTGAAGGGACCCGAACTGGGTCCCCCTACATGGAGTGACCACGTGGATTCTAGTTGGACCTAGGAGGATCCACCATACAACATACATAAGGAAAATTGACCATGGCCAGTGACCATGATCGACGACCATCAACTGGCTGACCATTATCCTCCATAATGGTCGAGGATCATTCCGAGGATCAAACCCGACCATCCATCACGACGAAGATCAAAGTCATGCTCAGCAGACCAACCTTCCATGGCAACGACCATGGCTAGTGACCATGATCGACGACCATCAACTGGCCGACCATTATCCTCCATAATGGTCGAGGATCATTCCGAGGATCAAACCAGACCATCCATCACGACGAAGATCAAATCACGTTCAGCAGACCAACCTTTCATGGCAACGACCATGGCCAGTGACCATGATCGACGACCATCAACTGGCCGACCATTATCCTCCATAATGGTCGAGGATCATTCCAAGGATCAAACCATACCATCCATCACGACGAAGATCAAAGTCATGATCGGCAGACCAACCTTCCATGACAACAACAGGCTTGACCTATAGCCTGTACATAGCCTCGAGATGTCATCTTCATAAGACGCGAGCAAGCCATGCAAGTTGTTGTAACTTAGCGGCTCATCAACCGCCACAATTGGCACAGCACACGCTATCTATCAACCACTCATGAATTGCCAGCAAGCCGACCAGTGGACAAGTCCCACCATCAGGGACCCCCATTTCAACCATGATCCCCCAAGGGATACTACTATAAAAGGAAGTCTTCCCTTAAAAGAAAGGTAAGCTCACTTGATCAAAATACACACAAATTGCATTAAGCACAATAAGCTATATATACTATCACCGGAAGCTTAAGGGAACTCCTAGCTCCGACACACATAAAACTCCCTGATTACTGACTCTCACACCGGAGGGCTGTAGCTGGGAAACCCCAAGCACCCTAACGGTAGTCTTCTTTTAGGTAACAAACGATCAAAGAGCAAGCACAAAGCCTAGATATCCTAAACAACTTTGGTACCATAAGTACCCACATACACTAACGTGAACATCAACCCAAAACACGTCAGCTCTGGTCCATTACGTGGACTACCAGCATAATCACCCCATCTTTGTTGCGTGATCAAGATGATTCGTGGATTCCCCATCCCCGTTGCACATAAAACACCAGTTGACGTAAGTAATGTTGCGAACCCGAAGATTGTTCCCTGTGAGAATCCTTTCCTTAGCAGCTTTCCACATGAAGAAAGCCACTCTAGAAGGCGCCTTGGATTTCCAGACCATCCTCCAAGGAAACACTTCAATAGTCCCCGACATTTCCTGATAGAAGGACTTGACCGTAAATTCCCCTTTTTTTGTCGCTGCCCAGCACACTTTATCAGATGAACATTCGGAAACATTCTGCTCATAAATTTTTTTTAGGAACTGATCCATCGCAATTAATTCCTAGTCAAAGAGGTTTCTACGTAAGATTGGATTCCAAGAAACACCCCATTAATTCTGCTCATGACTGAACTTACCGATTCCTCTTTGTTGATGACAAGATTATAAAGGGCTAGGAATTTTCTCGAAAGATCCCTTTTGCTGCACCACCTATCTTGCCAGAAACTGATCGAATCTCCATTGCCTGCTTCAAAATTTATGTACTTTTAAGACTTTCCCATCTATTCCGGATGCCCTTCCAGACTCCGACGCCATAAGACGAATGAACCTTACTAGGAAACCACACGTGCTCACCTTCCCCATATTTCCAGACCACTACTTTCCTCCACATAGCTTCCTTCTCCCCTAAAAATCTCCACAGCCATTTACCCAATAAAGCGGAATTGAAGACTTAATTTTTTTATCCCCAGACCTCCCCCTTTCAGATTAGAGCACCAGTACTCCATTTGACCAAATGAAACTTACGAGCATCCTCCGTGCCGTCCCACAAAAAATCCCTTTCCAGATTTTCGAGCCTCTTTGCCACAGAAACAGGAATACTAAAGATTGACATGTAGTATGTGGGGAGGTTTGCCATAGTGCTTTTAATCAGAGTCAGCTTGCCCCCTTTTGACAAGACCTGCCTCTTCCATACAGACAATCTCCTTTCGAACTATTCAATGACCGGATTCCAAATAGCTATGCTATTGGAGTAAGCTCCTAGCGGAAGCCCAAGATACATTGTTGGGAGAGAAGCATGCTGACACACAAAAAAATTGGCCAATGAATCCACATTATCCATCTCCCCAACCGTTATCCATCTCCCCAAAATATCTCGAAAATATCTCAATAATATTAATGCGTAGACCTGAAGCAACTGGAAAAATAAAAGCACCGCATCTAAGCCGAAAAAAAACCAAATGTCATCAACGAAAAGGAGGTAAGACACAACCATCTCGAGCAATCCCCACCCTTGATTAAAACCCTTGAAAAGCCTCCAACCTCTACGCCCATCGAAATCTTCCATGACAATAATAAAGAGGAAGGGCGATAACCTCCTTGTCGAAGGCCTCTCGAGCTGTCGTCGAAGAAAACCTTGAAATCGAATGAAATCTCTCCATTTGACCTAACAACATATAGCACAAGAAATCCCAATTAATATGGTCGTAGGCTTTTTCAATGTCAAGCTTACAAATCAGCCCAAGAACACCGCTTTTAATTCTCGCATCCACAGTCTCATTAGCAATGAGAACTGCATCAAGAATCTGACATCCTCCCACGAACGCGTGTTGAGAAGCCGAAATAATTTTGCCCAAAACTCCCCTCAACCTGTTTGCTAGCACCTTTGCAATAATTTTGTAGACACTGCCGATTAAACTTATAGGCCTAAAGTCCTTGATATCAGCTGCTCCTGTCTTCTTTGGGATCAAAGCAACAAAAGAGGCATTAAGACTTTTTTCAAACCTCCTATGGATAAAAAAGAATTGAAAGATTTCCATCTGCTCCTCCTTGATAGCCTCCCAGAACTGCTGGAAGAAAAGCAAGGGAAATCCATCTGGCCCTGGGGCTTTGTCACCATTCATGCTACAAATCGCTGAATGAACCTCCTCTTCCGAGAACGGGATTTCTAAGGCCTCTTTATCTGAATTATCTAGGGAGTTGAAAGGAACCCCATCTAACTGCAGGAAACCATCGCCACACACAGAAAAGAACTAAGTGATCGATACTCCATTAATCAAGGAGGTGCAGTGGTGCAATGCAAGAGAGTAAATGTACCAATTGATTATCCATTGCCCTCCACAAAAACTAATATAATGTAATAACCCCAAATTTTTTTATAGTAAAATAAAAAAATAATAAAAATAATTAGATATCAAAAAATAATTGGGCCTCTTTTAAATTATTAGTATGCCCACTTAGTTTTGGTATACAATTGGGTTGTTTATTAAGATTGGGATTGAGCCCAATTAGTAGTCAATTTATTAATAATAGCATAAAGATAATAATAATAATAGTAATAATAATAATTATATTTTAATAATAATAATTAAATAAGCCTAAATTACTACCATAGTTAGTATGAAGTCAGTAATTAACAGGATGTGAAGGGGTGGTTCATGGCACAATGGAAGGGGGGAAATCAATGGGATGAATACAAGAACCGATTGTGTGCATGTTTGATCAGAAGATGAAAGGCTCTAACCACTGAGTATAAATACTCTTGCTGCCTTCTGAGTTGAGACTACCATGGAAATCAAATAAATAAAAATAATAATAAAGCTACTGTCCTACTGTGAAAGAGAGGGAGAGCACAGCAAAAAAAAAGATGGGAAAGCACGACAGAAGGAGAAGAAAATTTAGGACACATTGTCGGACGAAATCACGGAAAGAATTGTCAATTTGAGGTAAGATATTACTTGTTCCATTTTTTAGTTGTAAGTAATTTAATTCCTCTGTTAAATTAGATAAAGAAAATTGTGATTTCATGGTAAAGGAATCAAGAGGAAAAGAGAAATAACAGAGGATGAGATGGGTGAATGAGAAAGAAAAAAAAAGGAATTTTAATTATGTATGTTTGTTGAGTGTACGGAGGAATAACAATCAAATCTGCAAATGGGTTTGTGACCTTGTGAAGGATCTATATGTATGTACAAAGGAAAGAAATAAAGAGAAGAAGAACAGAAGGGGCGGCTGGAAGAAGGGAGTTTGAGAAGGAAACCAAAAAAAAGAAGAAAAAGGAAACGTCGAAATAGGGAGAAGGGAGTATTTACCTTTCTGTGTACAGAGTATTAGTGTGTGTGTGTTGGGATTCAACAAAGAAAAGGAAGAAAAAGAAAGAGGATAGGGAGTGATGATGTGGGGAGAGTACTTAATAAAGTAATGATGATAATATTATAAGTTTGACAAGTCAAGGTTTTCCCCAAGCAATAGTCAAAAGAAATGAAGTAGAGTTTCCAAAAAAAAAAAAAATCGAGTGAGGGATAAATCTGTTTTACTGATTCATCCCTTGTATTTTTGGGGTTTATATCAATAATTTTGTATATATATGTAT
The DNA here is from genome assembly GCA_013146195.2 of Codonopsis lanceolata. NCBI lineage: Eukaryota > Viridiplantae > Streptophyta > Magnoliopsida > Asterales > Campanulaceae > Codonopsis > Codonopsis lanceolata. The sequence goes on from CM028378.1 coordinate 126,132,771, forward strand.
TTTCATAAATTGCCTCAAAGTTACCAAAAGTTATTAAACATACCATTTTATAGATATATTAACTATATATTCTAAGAATGAGTAATTATATATTAAACATTGAATGTTACTAGAAGGTTCCTAAAGTTAGAATTTTGTTTTGGTACTATATTAATTTTAGATTTGGACAAGCGGAGTTAGCACTTTATTCGGGATTTGGTGATTTTGTCACGTGTCCGCAACGTTAGTCAGGTAAGGGATTATACGTCTTTAGATATTTGAACTCTTTATTTCAAATTGATAGGCTTCCACAAATTCTTTGACATTTACCTTTCTTTGAAACGTAAACCAACTTTGAGTTGTAAGTTGAATTTGAATTCCATCGTATCCGTTCTATTGTTACTCTAAATTGTAAATCTCATTATGTATCTCACGAATATTTAAATTTCCAGTGAGATATTTTTGTGAAACTAAATTATCGTTCGTATATCATTTTTTTGAAATCTTACTATGATCACTAAGTTGAACAACCGGCTACAGGGATAAAGTAGCATTTTGATTTTGATATTTGATTATGAATTATGCCACCTGGCCTGTGGCTTGGTTATCCGGATATACCATTTTGAATTGTGAGTATTATTATATTATATATGAACCTCTGTTTAAAAGAGGTCATGAGACCGCTTATGTGATTATGGTATCCGTGGGTTGGTCGTCGTCTCCAACTGGTATGGGACATTTGGCAACATTTAGACCTCTCGCACATACTTTTGTATCTCTATCCTTCATATGAAATCTCAAATTCTTTTGTGACATTATGAAATGTGAATCATCATCATTTTATCATTTTATTATGATATTTCCGAATATGAGCAAAATTGAATATTGATTCCTTTTGAATACTTTATTTTGATAGACCCTTCCCTAGATTTCGGAGGGATTGTATATGATCTTACTGGGCATTGTTCGCTCATTCCTTTCAAATCTTTTTCCTTCCAGGTTTTTAGTATGTTGGATACCGTCAAGGACGACCTGAAGATTCATTTTTTTCAAATTAGCTCATTTTATATTATTCGGACAAGAATTTGGTTTAGCCGTTTTGGAACTACATAATTGTTTAATTATACTTTCAAATTGTAATAAGTTTTCTATGATTTTATTTAATTAATAGTCCTTAAGAGATGATTTTGAAAATATTGTGATTTAGCATTTGAATTAGTTACACGTCCAAGATTTTGGGATTTTAAATTGGTACGAAATTTTGGGGTGTTACAGTTGGTATCAGAGCTAAGGCTTCGGATCCGATAAGTCTTGGGTTTAGAATTTGTTGGAAATAAGAAATGATGGTATGTTAGGGTTATGATTTTTATTATTGGTTACCTTGTACTACTAAGTTTATGATCATAACATTAAGTTTATGGTTTTATTGCATTTTGATTAGGGCAAATACATTGTTGATTACCTGTGGGGATGACCCACACTAAGAAACTTCTAGGAAATCTTTACTTGGGCTTAGGTTATGTTTGGGTGATGAAATTACTCTTAACTACGTTTTGAACTTAAGCAATGATTTTAGAATAAAGTTCACGATTACTCTTGTATAAATTAGTATCGTTCCTTCATTAGAACTTATGATGTTGTTGGAAACTTGGGGATTCATTATGATTTATGTACTTTAAGGATGGTAAGATTTATGATGTTGTTTTGAATTTTAAGATCAATGAAAATATTAGTGATACTACTTGGAAGAGATTTTTCTCGTACACGTGCCTCTTTGGCCCTGATTTGATTTAGTGTTTCGTACTTGTGCACGGATGCTTGGTTTGGAACCTATAGATAGGAGTATTAAATACCTTTAGAGTATAAATAAGTACCAACAAACAGGTCATAAGACTTAATATGCTTTAGATAAAGATTGAGAATTTTTTGTACAGAGTCCTTTAGTCGTTAAAATTCACATTAGAATCTAAATTTTCGCATGTGACATCTTGCTATGCTTATGACAGTGGTAAATGGCTAGAGGAGGACGAAGTGGAACACAGGGTGGTGTGCGAGGTCGTAGACGTGGACGAGGTGGCCGAGGAAGGAGAATCGCTGAAGACTCTGCCTCAGGAATCGTAGAAAATCCCATTGGGCCACAACCAGGAGTAAACATGAATGGTCCTGCTCCTGCAGACCCAACACTGGTGGCCCTTATTCAATGTCTCACACAAGCCATTACGGCAAGCATTGGTCAAGCAAACGCAGCACCTACAATTGCGGCTGTAGCTGCGGCCGCTGCTGCTGCACCACCACCACCACCAACTCAACCAACCACTAGAGAACTACTGGAGAGTTTCCATAGGATGAAACCCAAAACCTTTTCTGGTAAGCCAGGGATCGAGGAACCAGAAGAATGGCTAGAGAACATGGAGAAAATATTTGGAACTATGGCATGTACTGATGAACAAAGGGTGAATTTTGCTACATTCGTATTGGAAGGGGAGGCTAATCATTGGTGGAAATCTGAAAAAGAGAGCTGCTGAGGCAAATGGAGTAGAAGCATATAGCTGGGAGATGTTCTGTGAAGCCTTCAACAAGAAGTACTTTCCCCCAAGTGTGCAAGAAAGGAAGATGGTTGAATTTCTTTACCTCGAACAGGGGAAAATGACCGTCGGTGAGTATGATGCGAAGTTCACAGAGTTGTCAAAGTACGCTCGAGAACTCATTCGAAATGAAGGCCATAAAGCTAGAAAGTTTGAAAGGGGCCTTAGCGATCAGATTAGCTATAGATTATTGCCTTTGAAACTACCAACTTATGCCGAAGTTTTAGATCGAGCTCGTATGATCGAACTAAGTTCTGCTGAATACCGAAGAAAAAGGGATGATAAGAAGAGGAGTGTTGAAGACAACATAGAACGATATATGGGTCAATCTAGTAGTCGTAATGAGGCTGGAGATAGAAATAAGAGGAGCATAGAAGATAATCACAACAAGAGTACAGCTCAAACTAAAAATCAAGGTTGGAATCAGAACAGTAGCCCCGTATGTGGTCGTTGTGGAAGTAAACATGCTACAGAAACTTGTTATCGGGTAATCGGAGCTTGCTTTAACTGTGGCAAGATGGGACATAGAATTAGGAATTGTCTAGAACCACTAAAGAGAAATTACATGTCAGGTACATAAATAGGAGATAAGGCGAAACCTATGAATCAAGGAGAGTTTTCGCAATGACGGTTGAAGATGCGCTAGTAGCCAATGACATTATGACTGGTAAAGTCAACTATAATTGCATGAACTGTACGCTTTGGTTCTTTAAGGTGACATGCATTTTATTATATTTTTTATATCTACCTAGTTTGAAATGGACATCTCACAACTAAAATATTGATTTAGAAATAGTATCTTGACCCTTTAGATGCACCAAGTTTAGAGGACTAAACTTCTTTTAAGGGGGTGGGAGTGTAATAACCCAAAAATTTTTATAGTAAAATAAAAAAAAATATTAATAATTAGATATCAAAAAATAATTGGGCCTCTTTTGAATTATTAGTATGCCCACTTAGTTTTGGTATACAATTGGGTTGTTTATTTAAGATTGGGATTGAGCCCAATAAATAGTCAATTTATTAATAATAGCATAATGATAATAATAATAATAATATTAATAATAATAATAATAATAATAATAATAATAATAATTAAATAAGCCTAAATTACTACCATAGCTAGTATGAAGTCAATAATTAACGGGATGTGAAGGGGTGCTTCATGGCACGGTGGAAGGGGAAAAATCAATGGGATGAATACATGAACCGTTTTGTGTGCATGTTTGATCGGAAGATGAAAGGCTTTGATCACTGAGTATAAATACTCTTGCTGCCTTCTGAGTTGAGACTACCATGGATATCAAATAAATAAAAAAATAACAAAGCTACTGTCCTACTGTGAAAAGAGGGAGAGCACAGCAAAAAAAAGAAGAAGGAAAGCACGATAGAAGGAGAAGAAAATTTAGGACACATTGTTGGACGAAATCACGGAAAGAATTGTCAATTTGAGGTAAGATATTACTTGTTCCATTTTTTAGTTGTAAGTAATTTAATTCCTCTGTTAAATTAGATAAAGAAAATTGTGATTTCATGGTAAAGGAATCAAGAGGAAAAGAGAAATAACAGAGGATGAGATGGGTGAATGAGAAAGAAAAAAAAAGGAATTTTAATTATGTATGTGTGTTGAGTGTACGGAGGAATAACAATCAAATATGTGGATGTGTTTGTGACCTTGTGAAGGATCTATATGTATGTACAAAGGAAAGAAATAGAGAGAAGAAGAACATAAGGGGCGGCTGGAAGAAGGTAGTTTGAGAAGGAAACCAAAAAAAAAAAAAAGAAGGAAACATCGAAAAAGAATGCGAAAAGAATTTCAAACTTTTGGATTAAAGGCGGCCGTTACACTAGGTCATTTGGATTCAAGCACGTGCTTATTCAAACCAATCATGAAGCCGACTTTCAAAGACTTTGGATCAAGGATCAATGGTTTGTCGGTTCCTTCCCTACGAGTATTCAAATGGACCCCTTTGTTTCGACCTCGCATGTGGAGAGTCCGATTGTTCCCTGTGTGGTTTGCTTTTCATAACCCGCCTATCTTCTTGTTTAATAAACATGCTTTATTTTCCATGGCTACCATGATAGGTAAACCGTTACTCATTGACACTCCAACCGCCAATCTCTCTCTCTCGACCTAGTGTCGCCGTAATCAGTATTGAAATAGATCTCACTAAATCGATCCCTCATCGATTATGGATTGATTAGTGCCCTCAAGCAGTTATTGGCGCCATCATAGCCGAACTCCTCCCTAAATATTGCATGTTTTGTCATCGCCATAAGCCATGATGGTGGATTGTAAACTTCATCCACAATGCTCCAATCAAGAAAAAGATGCCGCCCAATCCCTACCGCTACTCCTCCAACCGCGTTCGTAGCGGAAACGCAACCATCCCAACAATGGAAGCCGAAGCCCAAAATGGCTCATCCAAGTGATCCTCCAATAAAACTCTACCCCTCAACCCATCGTCTGGCCAAATACTCATGTTCAAGAAAATCTCAATTGCTCTCCCATTGTTGATCAAGGCATTCAAAGTCCAAAAAATGTTCCTTCTTCGATTCTCACAAGAAAATCCCATTAACTCTCCCATGGTTGATCAAGTCACCAATTCAAAAAAGATGTTTCGTCGCCTAAAATGCCCAAGTCCAAACAACCAATATTTCACCTACTAATCCTCCAATCAC
>CM028378.1:126138116-126177866 GCA_013146195.2 Codonopsis lanceolata
CTTTGACTAGGGAATTAATTGCGATGTATCAGTTCTAAAAAATTTATGAAGCGAGAATGTTTCCAGAATGTTCATCGATAAAAAGTGTGGCGGGCAGCGACAAAAAATTTACAGTCAAGTCCTTCTATCGGGGAAATGTCGGGGACTATTGAAGTGTTTCCTTGGAGGATGGTCTGGAAATCCAAGGCGCCTTCTAGAGTGCCTTTCTTCATGTGGAAAGCTGCTAAGGAAAGGATTCTCACAGGGAACAATCTTCGGGTTCGCAACATTACTTACGTCAACTGGTGTTTTATGTGCAACGGGGATGGGGAATCCACGAATCATCTTGATCACGCAACAAAGATGGGGTGACTATGCTGGTAGTCCACGTAATGGACCAGAGCTGACGTGTTTTGGGTTGATGTTCACGTTAGTGTATGTGGGTACTTATGGTACCAAAGTTGTTTAGGATATCTGGTCTTTGTGCTTGCTCTTTGTTCGTTTGTTACCTAAAAAGACTACCGTTAGGGTGCTTGGGGTTTCATTCGGCCTCGGTGTGAGTCGGTAATCGGGGAGTTTTATGTGTGTCGGAGCTAGGAGTTCCCTTAACCTTCGGTGATAGTATATATAGCTTATTGTGCTTATGCAATTTGTGTGTATTTTGATCAAGTGAGCTTACCTTTCTTTTAAGGGAAGACTTCCTTTTATAGTAGTATCCCTTGGGGGATCATGGTTGAAATGGGGGTCCCTGATGGTGGGACTTGTCCACTGGTCGGCTTGCTGGCAATTCATGAGTGGTTGATAGATAGCGTGTGCTGTGCCAATTGTGGCGGTTGATGAGCCGCTAAGTTACAACAACTTGCATGGCTTGCTCGCGTCTTATGAAGATGACATCTCGAGGCTATGTACGGGGCTATAGGTCAAGCTTTTGTTGTTGTCATGGAAGGTTGAGTGCAGATCATGACTTTGATCTTCGTCGTGATGGATGGTATGGTTTGATCCTTGGAATGATCCTCGACCAATGGAGGATAATGGTCGGCTAGTTGATGATCGCCGATCATGGTCACTGGCCATGGTCGTTGCCATGAAAGGTTGGTCTGCTGAACGTGATTTGATCTTCGCCGTGATGGATGGTCCAGTTTGATCCTGAATGATCCTCGACCATTATGGAGGATAATGGTCGGCCAGTTGATGGTCGTCGATCATGGTCACTAGCCATGGTCGTTGCCATGGAAGGTTGGTCTGCTGAGCATGACTTTGATCTTCGTCGTGATGGATGGTCGGGTTTGATCCTCGGAATGATCCTCGACCATTATGGAGGATAATGGTCAGCCAGTTGATGGTCGTCGATCATGGTCACTGGCCATGGTCAATTTTCCTTATGTATGTTGTATGGTGGATCCTCCTAGGTCCAACTAGAATCCACGTGGTCGCTCCATGTAGGGGGACCCAGTTCGGGTCCCTTCAATAGCCCCCGAGTTTTCAAGTGCGAGGATTTATCCTTAGCTTGGAAAGTAAAATCGAGTACTTCGTTTGGCAGACGAGCATCTTTAATTTTTGTTCGGCAATCGAGCACTTAGCTCATTTCTTCAATTGCAACCTTCCTCGCATACCAAGGATAGACCTTTGTCCCACCTCCGTGCAAGCATGGGAATGAGCACTTAGCTCATTTCTTCATTTGAACCTCACGCATCGAGGATAGCCTTTGTCCCACCTCTGTGCGAGCATGGGAATGAGTACTTAGCTCATTTCTTTATTTACGACCTTCCTCGCGTACGGAAGATAAGCCTTTATCCCACCTCCGTACGAGCATGGGAATGAGCACTTAGCTCATTTCTTCATTTGTAACCTTTCTCGCGTACCGAGGATAGGCCTTTGTCCCACCTCCGTGCGAGCATGCGAATGAGCACTTAGCTCATTCCTTCATTTGCAACCTTCCTCGCGTATCGTGGATAGGCCTTTGTCCCACCTTCGTGCGAGCATGGGAATGAGCACTTAGCTCATTTCTTTATTTGCGACCTTCCTCGCGTACCGAGGATTGACCTTTGTCCCACCTCCGCATTTAGCATGGGAATGAGCACTTAGCTCATTTCTTCATTTTCAACCTGCCTCGCGTACCGAGGATAGGCCTTTGTCCCATCTCCGTACGAGCATGGGAATGAGCACTTAGCTCATTTCTTCATTTGCGACCTTCCTCGCATACCGAGGATAGGCCTTTGTCCCACCTCCGTACGAGGATGAGAATGAGCACTTAGCTCATTTCTTCATTTGCAACCTTCCTCGTGCAGAGGATAGGCCTTTGTCCCACCTCCGTGCCAGCATGGGAATGAGCACTTAACTCATTTCTTTATTTGCGACCTTCCTCGCGTACTGAGGATAGGCCTTTGTCCCACCTCCGTACGAGCATGGGAATGAGCACTTAGCTCATTTCTTCATTTGCAACCTTCCTCGCGTACCGAGGTTAGGCCTTTGTCCCACCTCCGTGCGAGCATGCAAATGAGCACTTAGCTCACTTCTTCATTTGCAACTTTACTCGCGTACCGAGGATAGGCCTTTGTCCCACCTTTGTGCGAGCATGGGAATGAGCAGTTAGCTCATTTCTTCATTTGCAACCTTCCTCGCGTACCGAGGATAGGCCTTTGTCCCACCTCCAGATGCGAGCATGTGAATGAGCACTTAGCTCATTTCTTTATTTGCGACCTTCCTCGTGTACCGAGGATAGGCCTTTGTCCCACCTCCGTACGAGCATGGGAATGAGCACTTAGCTTATTTCTTCATTTTCAACCTTCCTCGCGTACCGAGGATAGGCCTTTGTCCCACCTCTGTACGATCATGTGAATGAACACTTAGCACATTTCTTCATTTGCAACCTTCCTCGCATACCGAGGATAGGCCTTTATCCCACCTCCGTGCGAGCATGGGAATGAGCACACCAAGTATTTGTCCTGCTTGGTGGCCTTGTTTTTCTCTACCCGAGAATGTTCCATTTGGGCCTCTTCCTCGTCCACATCAAAGAAGGTGCTCGCCTGACCAATGGCACCTCCTATGTTACGAGCATCCTCTTTGGTGCCTTTTCCTCCTAATGCCTTTGAAGTGGCGGTGGCGAGGTCCATATTAGTTATTTTGCTAGCAGGTGAGGAAGGTGGTATACGAAGTTTCCCGGCAATGGAACCACTTGATCACACCACAAAGATGGGGTGACTATGCTGGTAGTACACATAATGGATCGGAGCTGACGTGGTTTGGGTTGATGTTCACGTCAGAGTATATGGGTACTTGTGGTACCAAAGTTGTTTAGGATATCTAGGCTTTGTGCTTGCTCTTTGATCGTTAGTTACCGAAAAGAAGACTACCGTTAGGGTCTTTGGGGTTTCGACTCTGACCCTCCGGTGTGAGAGTCAGTAATCAGGGAGTTTTATGTGTGCCGGAGTTAGGAGTTCCCTTAAGCTTCCGGTGATAGTATATATAGCTTATTATGCTTAATGCAATTTGTGTGTATTTTGATCAAGTGAGCTTACCTTTCTTTTAAGGGAAGACTTCCTTTTATAGTAGTCTCCTTTGGGGGATCATGATTGAAATGGGGGTCCCTGATGGTGGGACTTGTCCACTGGTCGGCTAGCTGGCAATTCATGAGTGGTTGATAGATAGCGTGTGATGTGCCAATTGTGGGCGGTTGATGAGCCGTTAAGTTACAATGACTTGTATGGCTTGCTCGCGTCTTGTGAAGATGACATCTGGATGCTATGTACAGGTTATAGGTCAGACCTGTCGTTGTCATGGAAGGTTGGTCTCCTGAGCATGACTTTGATCTTCGTTGTGATGGATGGTCGGGTTTGATCCTCGGAATGATCCTTGACCATTATGGAGGATAATGGTCGGCCAGTTGATGGTCATCGATCATGCTCACTGGCCATGGTCGTTGCCATGGAAGGTTGGTCTATTGAGCATGACTTTGATCTTCGTCGTGATGGATAGTCGGGTTTGATCCTCGGAATGATCCTCGACCATTATGTAGGATAATGGATAATGGTGATGGTCATCGTCATCGATCAGGTCATTGGCCATGGTCGTTGCCATGGAAGGTTGGTCTGCTTAGCATGACTTTGATCTTCGTCGTGATGGATGGTCGGGTTTGATCCTCAGAATGATCCTCGACCATTATGGAGGATACTGGTCGGCCAGTTGATGGTCGTCGATCATGGTCACTGGCCATGGTCAATTTTCCTCATATCTGTTGTATGGTGGATCCTGCCTAGGTCCAGCTGGAATCCACGTGGTCGTTTCACGTAGGGTGACCCAGGTCGGGTCCCTTCACATCTGGTAATGCCCTGCCCTGTGGAGAAAAAAATATGGGACCATGTTTTTAAAGTTTTCCAGGTTGCTTGGGTAATACCTGGGCAAATTATGGATCTCTTGCTCAGTTGGACTTTGTATAAGAAGAAAAATAGGAGCATGTGCTGGGATGTAGTTCCTTTAGCAGTAGTCTGGACAGTTTGGCTAGAAAGAAACAACAGTCTTTGAAAATGTGGAAACCAGTGTGGACAAACTCATAAAGAGGGCCTTCAGGTTCGTGTTCTATTGGTGTCACGGGTCTCCCCTGTTCGTAAACTCTTCTTATGCAGAATTCTTGGATAGTCTTTCTATAGGGCTCTCTTGATGTAATGTCTGCTTCCGTTGTATATGATGCGGGAGCATGGAGGCAAGACAATGTGCACCTAGAGGACCATGAGGGGATGTATTCGTATGGGGGAAAAGAGACATGGCAACCAAGGATTGAAGTTAAAACAAATGTGACAAAGGGGTTAAGGGGCCAAGAAATCGTAAACCTTGCATGGGGGTTAGGGTCGTGGACGTGGGACTTGAAGGTTGGACACGGGACAAGGAAGGATGCATGGGAAGAGCACGGCTACACTTGGAAGGGTGGCACAGTTGGTGGAAGATTACATGGGGCTGAACCAAGCGGGCTGGTCCGTGCAAGATGTGGCATCAAGTGGGCGGCATTGTGGATAAAGGAAAGAGTGTGGTTAATCGCATGGAAGGCAGCCCATACAAAAGGGCTAGGACAACTCACGGCTGCAAGGGAACTAAACAAGAGGCCGAATTCTACAATCCAAGAAGAAAAAGGAATCACTTAGTGTAGGTATAATTAAAATCCCGTTTTTGTATTTTTTGGGCTTTTTAGTTTTAGTTTCTTTTATTTATTTAGTTTATTTATTTCATAATTAGTTAGGGTTTTTCATTAATAGATTAGGGTTCACTTTGTAACCTTTATAAGGCATCTTGGTAATCAAAAGAGATCAGATTTTGACGTTGAATAAAACACCCCAAAGAACACGGCTTGTTCTTCTTTGAAAATCGGTTTCTTCTTCTTCAAGTGGTATCAGAGCGAAGACTTTCACGATTTCTTAACTCGTGAACGATCTTGGAAAAGCGGAGAAGCATTCTAGGTATAGCCGCACCATTCTATCTTTTTTTTTCTGTCCAATTAGTTCAGTTATGGAAATCCTATTTTGTTCTAGGGTTTATTATTTAAAAAAAAATTCGGTTTTTGTTCCAGCAGGTGTATTTGGCACGAAATGTTTTTTGTCTGTGCCAAAAAGTTCTCTTTGGGGACAGTTCTGCCGTGCCTAATACTCAGTATTTGGCACTGTTCTGTTTCTTACCGTCGCAAATACTCCTGTTTCAAATTCAGAATTATGTTGTTTAAAACAAGAATAGAAATTATGGGAGAAGAGGCTAGAATACAATCTGAATTTCGTTCTAAATGTCTCGCAAAGGATAGAGTATGTAGTTTGGTTATTGATGGTGCTAGTTCGTCGAATTTTGCTAGTACTTAAATTGTTGAAAAATTGGAGCTTCCAACTATGCAACATCAGTGTCCATATAAACTGCAAATTTTGATTGGAAACCATGAGATCGAAGTAAACAAACAAGTGTTGGTAGAATTAAGCATCGGCCAATGCAAAAATAAAGTATTATGTGATGTGATACCAATGGCAGAATGACATGTTTTGTTAGGGAGACCTTGGCATTATGAACGACAAGCGACACACAATCGCTGCACCAATAAATATTATTTCACCTTCGATCAACGGAGATTCGGTCTTACACCGCTGTCACCGACTCAAGCTTCTGAAGAAAGGGAAAGGGTAACAAGAAATTATGCGGAGTATCAACATGATAAAGAAAGGGAGAAGCTCGAAAAAGAAAGACTTGAGCAAGAAAAATTTGCAAGGGAAAAACGTGAGGGAGAAGAAATAGCAAATCAAGAAGAGGAGGAGAGGCTTGAACGAAAAAAACTTGAAGAAGAAAAGAAGCAATTGGTGTATGGCAAGGAGGAAGAATTGAATCCTAACAACAATTTGGTTAGGAAAACGAATTTGTTTGCTAGCATGGGGGAAGACTTAATGCTAGGGGCTGATCAGATGATGAAAGAAAAAGGTGAGGATTTCGTGTTGGAGGAAGCTTCAACAACAGGGCAGCCCACTCAAGTCAAACAAGGGGGGTCCTCGGCTTTGGAAGCAAGCAAGGATGGGAGAGAATTGGCAGCCCAAACTTTTAGTTATGAAGACCACGGGTTCAAATTTTCGTGTCACATGATCCTTGAAGAAAAGGAAGCAAACGATTGGAAGAGTTTCTTGAATGCTTTCTTTAAAGCATTGGAAGTGTATGAATAGTCCAAAGAAGATCTTCAAGGCTTGAAGAAACATAGGAACAACCTATTTGAAGATGCAAAAGGAAAGGCTAGTATGATGGGGTTCGATCTACTCATGGAAGGGCTAAAGAAAGAAGCAGCAACCAAGGGCATCGGGTTTCTCAAGCATACAGCAAGTGAGGGGATCAACCAAGGATTATTTGGGCAGCCCGGGATGAAGATGAATTATCAAGAATTGTTTGAGTGGTCACAAGCTAAGAAGACCCAAGGATTGAAGACAATCCTTTTTCAAGAAGGGGAGTTTGATGCGGGAGCATGGGGGCAAGACAATGTGCACCTAGAGGACCATGAGGGGATGTATTCGTATGGGGGAAAAGAGACATGGCAACCAAGGATTGAAGTTAAAACAAGTGTGACAAAGGGGTTAAGGGGCCAAGAAATCGTAAACCATACATGGGGGTTAGGGTCGTGGACGTGGGGCTTGAAGGTTGGACACGGGACAAGGAAGGATGCATGGGAAGAGCACGGCTACACTTGGAAGGGTGGCACAGTTGGTGGAAGATTACATGGGGCTGAACCAAGCCGGCTGGTCTGTGCAAGATGTGGCATCAAGTGGGCGGCATTGTGGATAAAGGAAAGAGTGTGGTTAATTGCATGGAAGGCAGCCCATACAAAAGGGCTAGGACAACTCACGGCTGCAAGGGAACTAAACAAGAGGCCGAATTCTACAATCCAAGAAGAAAAAGGAATCACTTAGTGTAGGTATAATTAAAATCCCGTTTTTGTATTTTTTGGGCTTTTTAGTTTTACTTTCTTTTATTTATTTAGTTTATTTATTTCATAATTAGTTAGGGTTTTCATTAATAGATTAGGGTTCACTTTGTAGCCTTTATAAGGCATCTTGGTAATCAAAAGAGATCAGATTTTGACGTTGAATAAAACACCCCAAAGAACACGGCTTGTTCTTCTTTGAAAATCGGTTTCTTCTTCTTCAAGGTGAGTGAAGCCTAGAGAGATTGAATCGTCGGGATTCTTTACGTTAGGTGAGTGAAGCCTAGCCGGTGAACCCGTAATCTATCCTTTTTTATTTTCTTGTTGGTTCGTGGCAGCCTTGATCAAGTTAAGGCGTGGACTGTTTTGCAAGTCCTTGGGGAATTCAGCCAAGGAAAGTGGACAGATTTGGCAGTAGTTTGTTTGGAGTATTCCGGGCAGATTTTAGGGCTATTTTGTTGAGGGTTTTGTGAGGGTTTTGGGACTGTTTTGGTAACGGTTTGTGCAGATTTGGGGCTGTACAAAAGGGCTGGGGCAGATTTATGTTGGTTCAAATTTGACGCTCGTATCAGTATATAGGACACGTCACCTGTTTTGACGCTTGTTGACTTATGATACCTTTACTTATCAAAAAAATATTATTGACGTTTTTAGGTCTGATTTTCTTGCGGAGGTTGCAGTAAGCCCCCCATTTGTGTTTCTTCAGTGGGTAAAAAATTTATTGCTCTCTGATTTTCATGTTGCTGCTCAAAACTCTTGGGTCCGCAGAGCAGGCGCTTTTACTGGTGAGATTAGGTATGTTTTGATACAGAGCTATATTTACGGGTCTATCCTTGTCATCTGGTTGTTATTCTCCTTGACTTGGTGATCCAAAGGTTGGTTTAAATTTGCCCCAAGGGTAATGTATTTGGGCATTCATAAAGCGATACAGTTAGTTCTTTCTGTGTTGTATTGTAATGATTGTCATTCTCAGTTTTGAAATAGATTTACAATGCATTTGCTTGGCTACATAATTTATTGTTATTTGGTGGTATCGGTTTTGTTACAAAGCACATAAATCACATGTGAAAACATACTGCATGTAAGGGGATTCAGTAGGCTGCTTTTGTAATAGAATGTCTTATAACACACACACACACACTCATTCTTTGTTATTCTTTACTTATATAAAATAAAATAAAAAATAGAATGAATGTCTTATCATTGAGATTGTTCTGATATTTATAAGAAAATTAGGCATTTATGGGATAATTTTATTTGCCTCTTCTTTCTTGCACGTGGCAGTGGCATGTCATGTTCAGTCAAGATATGGTTTTTTGGTATGTTTTGATATAGTTAATCACACTCCTAAGTAGTAAATTGGTTCACCTCCAGTGACAGATTGCTTCCTTCGTTCTGCTATGGATACATGGGGTCAGGTGCAGGTGCAGGTGCCGGGTATGGGTATCTATCTAATCATTTTATTCACAAAAGAATGACTTTTAGGATCCTTGAAGTTGCTAGAATGATCCAAAAATGGAGGTGGGTGCCTGGGCAATTGATAAATTTTATGTAGATTATCTCTATTGATGGATACCTCTTTAACATAGAATAATTTATCCCTCCACTCAAAACATTTTGTTTCTCAAAGGAAAGACAGCCTCGTGTGTGCCTAATTCAAAATTCAAATAGAAAAGAGCCACAAAATAAATCGTATTCAGTGGAATCATACATGAAGTGCAGGCTTGGGAAAGTTATTCAATGGAACCGTCATTGGCGTGATGTTGCATGGAAGTCTTGCTAACGACTTGAATGTAGCATACTTACAAAAGGAATGTAGCATACTTAAAACATAGTTGATGGGAAGAGTCACCCATGGGATCATTTGTAGCAGTCTTTACACTAGCTTCTAAAAAAGCGCATTCATCCAGTTTTGTCCACTACTTGCATTTTACTGGCTTTAATTCTCAAACCTTGATTAAAGAAAAAGAATCTATAGATCTGTTCGTGAAAAGTTATAAAAAATCGAGTACATTCACGGAAGTCCAGCGTGAATATAGTGGCAATATTGAAGAGCTTTACATGTGATCTGTTGTGTCCGTGGTACTCCATGAAGGATCCGACTCAGATCCATACCTGTGTTGCCATTGCATCATACCGACACGGTTATGTTGCGTGAAGTGGCAAGGCATTGTTACAGAGCATACGACAATCTTTTATATTGTTACTCGTGTATATTAAGCTCTGGATGGAGGCAAATGGTAAATGAATTCAGAGTTGTAATTTTGTTCACATCAAATTAAAATAGAATGCCTCTTGCCATTAAGATATTGACATATTGTGGTGTGTTTTATTTGCCAATAATATTGTCCTTATTGTTGAGATGAAGCCAGGAGTTAATGTTAAGCTTAGAAAAGTAGAGAGAATAGTCAGTGCCTTCCTGCCTTAGCCCCTTCCCTTGGAATAGTCAGCTAGCATTGCTCCCTGTAGCGACAACCCCACCCCCCTGTGCACACGCGACTGGGTTAGCCAAAGACAATAAGGTAGGAGCATGATCAGAAGAGAGAGGCCTGCTGGGAAATCAAAGCCTAGCAAAATAAGTATCAGTAAAGCAGAATACACGGAGTGCAACTTTTATTTGGTTAACATCAAATCAGAGTAGAATGCTGTTTGTCATTAAGGTAGGACTTGTTATGGTGCATCTTTTTTATCTTATGACATTGACCTTAGTGATGATTCAAAACTAGTGGTTAATGTCAAGCTAGCAAAGTGGCAAGAAGCTTTTGCAGTAACATGGTTTCTTAAAAGTAAGAATGAAACAAAGTAAATGGTGCTCTTTTGAGGCACACTTTGGTGAGATGGTCAAGAAATACCGCAAAGGATTAGCTTCAATATATTAGATCAACTACTACTCAAGATGAATGCGTGGAAGAATAAGTTAGTCAAAGAAGAAAGTTGGGTTGGGTGAAGTTGAGAAATGAGTCCCGAGTTACATGTATGGCATAAACTTGTTAAGCTGAAAGAAAAATTCCAACGACAGCTATTAGATCTGCTTTACTTAATGGAACAAAAGTGATCGGCTATTAAGAAGCAACATGTTAAAGGAGAATGCTAAGATGGATGTGGAGTAAAACCAGAAATTATTAAACTCGAACTGACTGCTGGATCATCCTGGACTTAAAATTCATTAGATGGTAAAAGTAGCAGTAATAGGAGGAAAAATGGTAGAAAAACGCTTCAGTAGGCCTAGACACATGCAACAAAGTAGGAAGTATGATACCAATATCAACATTCTAGGAAGTAACGACACTCTCCAGAAGGTCAGGTGATGGGTTTCGACATTCCAATACATCTGGAACATGCTCTACAGTTCCCGTTCTTATATTGGATTTTTCCAAGATTGGGAGATGGAGCCTTTTTTGTTATTCTTTAAGAAGATTCATAATGAGAAGGTGGGTGAATGCAGGATAGATAGGTGAGGTGGGGAGGTTCTAGAGGGAGCAAGTTCACGGTTAGAAATTACTTTAAGGAATTGTCTGAAAGAGATCACAATGCCTTCCCGTGGAAAATTTTGTGGAAGTCAAAAGTCCCCACTCGAGTAGCTTTTTTTGCTTGGGAGGTCTGCAACGAAGCCATTCTTACAGGGGATAATTTGAGCAAGAGGAATAGGATCTATGTAAATTGGTGTTTTATGTGCAAAGAGAACGGGGAGTGCACTAATCATTTACTTATACACTACCCTATGCAAGGGCTTTATGGGATTTGATCCTTGGTTTGTTCAAGATATCGTGGGTGTAGCCTTTCTCAGTGTCAGATATGTTTTTGAGTTGGGAGCTGTACAAGCAGAAAAGAAGGAATACCATTTGGGTAATAATTTCCGTCGGCTATTTGTTGGACTCTATGGGGGTAAAGGAATACCAAGACTTTTGACGATGAGGAGAATGTTGGAACTAAAATAAACTGAACAGAAGGAAATTTAGAATAGAGAAGGAGAAGATGTTTCTGCTGAATATATGTTTATTGATCTGATGTTTTTCCCTCTGCATAAAACTGAAAATTACAAGTCCATTTATAAGACTTCTTAATACATCAGTTCATCCTCCCAATTAAACTGAATAGATGCTGATGCTTGAACTACTAATGCATTAACTAAAAATAACTAAGAAGCAAATATACATAATTATGAACTAGATTTTTCATCTAATGTAACTGTCAAGATTATTTTCAACACCCTCCTTTAAACTTGACATCTGCTAACTCCTAGCAAGTTTCTTAGCTCCATGAAAACGTTGAACTTGAGAGCCTTGGTAAATATATCTGCAACTTGGTCTTGAGACTTCACGTAATTGAGTTGAACCACCTTCTTCGCAACACACTCTCTAACAAATGAAACGTTGTATCTATGTGCTTGCTACGTACGTTCATCTTCATAGCTTTCTCCATCAATATGCCAATCCCAAGTAACTTCCTCATCAAATTCAACATCTCTACTAATGATCACCTTCTTTTCAACTGGATCATAAAGCTTGTACCCTTTTGTTCTTGAATCATAGCCAATAAAAACACACTTTTTACTTTTGTCGTCAAGCTTTGTTCTTTTCTCATCCACAATATATATGGGCATATGCTACACATCCAAATACCTTCAAATGAGAGACTGATGGCTTTCTCCCACTCCATGCTTCAAATGGAGTCTTTTCACTTAGTGCTCTTGTCGTGCATCTATTCAGCAAGTAAACAGAACTGTCATGCTTCAAATGGAGTCTTTTCACTTAGTGCTCTTGTCGTGCATCTATTCAGCAAGTAAACAGAATTGTCTACTGCTTCTGCCCAAAACTCTTTTGGCATCTTCTTTGTCTTCAACATGCTTCTTGTCATGTTCAGAACAGTGCGGTTCTTTCTTTCGACTACTCCGTTTTGCTACGGAGATCTTGGAGCAGTTAAGAATCGGCGAAGCCCATCAGTGTCACAAAAATCTTGGAACTCTCTGGATGTGAACTCACCTCCTCTATCCGATCTTAGAGCCTGAATTTTAAGTCCACTTTCCCTTTCTACAAGAGCTTTAAAATTCTGAAAACATTTAAATGCCTCCGATTTTTCTTTGAGAAAATATACCCATGCTTTTCTACTAAAATCATCAATAAACAAAATGAAATACTTGTTCTTACCAAAAGAACATGGAATGATTGGCCCGCACAAGTCTGTATGGATAAATTGGAGCGGCCTCGAAGCTCTTGAGAAAGACTCTTTCGGAAAAGTCTTCCTTGACTGCTTACCAAACAGACACCCTTCACAAATATGATTGGATTGATTTATGAATGGCAAACCCTTCACCATTCCTTTGCTAGCCATCATTTTGAGTCCACCAAAATTCATGTGCCCAAATCTCAAGTGCCACAACCAGGAAGAGTCTTTGTAACAAGCCATCAAAGATTTCGCCATGTCAATTTGTATGGGCAGCAAAAACAAACGGTTCTTTGCCATGGGTACCTTGGCAATTAATTTCCCCACAGCATCCTTCAAAAACAGGCTACAACCTTCTGTGAAAAAAGAATAACCTTTTTCCAAGAATTTTCCCATGCTTAAAATGTTGCATTTCATATCCGGAGCATAATAAACATTCGATATAAACTGATGACTCCCATCCTTTAATCTAATTAGAATTTTACCTTTTCCACTTACAACAATTTTGGATGAATCACCGAAAGTGATGTTGCCACGAACTTTTTCATCAAGCTCTACGAACATTTCCTTGCTTCCACACATATGATTACTTGCTCCGGTGTCAAGGTACCAGACATGTTTCTCGCCTTGCTTTACATCCTTATACGCTATCAAGAGAGTGGACTCATCCTCCTCATTAGTATCTTCATGTGATAAGTTTGCCTTTACGTCATCTTTAGAGCCATTGTTACACTCCCATGAAAAATGCCCAAATTCATGACAAGTATAGCATTCTACTTATGACTTGTCATACCTTTTGTGAGACGACCTTCCTCTTCCTCTGCCACGACCTCTTGTTGGATTAAACTGGTAGCCTCCATCTCCACTTTGAGATGAATGCTGGCCACTTCTTCCTCATCTGCTAAAATTTCGTTCTCGACCTCGTCCACGACCTCTATAGCTTGTTCTTCCATTTTCCTCCTTCTCTTTTAAGTTCAACTTCAATTGTAACACATGTTCCACATAAGGTTCCTTCTTCCTTCTATTAATCTTCTCTTCATAGGCCTCCAACGAGCTGGACAGTTCTTCAATTGTCATTTTCTCCAAGTCCTTCGCTTCTTCAATAGCTATCACAACATGATCAAACTTCGTATCAACTGATCTAAGAATTTTCTCAATTACTCTTAAATCAAAAAAATCTTCATCACCAAGCCTCTTCATTTGTTTTGCAATCGCTGTGACTTTTGAGATATAATCCGACACCTTTTCGGATTCCTTCATCAAAACAGCTTCAAATTCACCCTGTAAATTTTGGAGGCGAACTTTCTTTGCCTTGTATTTTCCTTTGAACACCACTTGAAGCATCTCCCATAACTGCTTCGCTGTAGTGGCATGGGAAATCTTTTCAAAAGTAACTTCATCCAATGCTTGGTGAATGAGAGTAACAGCCCTCTGATCTTTCTTCTTGTTATTTTGAAGAAGATTCTTCTGTGCTTGAGTTAGTGCAGTGGGATCGTCGGGAGCCTCATAACTCGTTTCAAAAAGGTCCCAAACATCATGACCACCAAGGAGTGCCTTCATACGGATGCACCAGTTGTCGAACTTGTCTTTTGTAAGTGCTGGAACTTGGATGGAAAACATTTCGTTGTTGGCCATGGCTTACAAATTGGCTCTGATACCACTATGTTGGAACTAAAATAAACTGAACAGAAGGAAATTTAGAATAGAGAAGGAGAAGATGTTTCTGCTGAATATATGTTTATTGATCTGATGTTTTTCCCTCTGCATAAAACTGAAAATTACAAGGCCATTTATAAGACTTCTTAATACATCAGTTCATCCTCCCAATTAAAGCGAATAGATCGATGCTTGAACTACTAATGCATTAACTAAAAATAACTAAGAAGCAAATATACATAATTATGAACTAGACTCTTCATCTAATGTAACTGTCAAGATTATTTTCAACAGAGAAGTCAGTGGCTAAATTGAAAGATCTCCTTCAGCGCACGTTATTAATTTTATTGGGGTGCAGAATCGATGGAACCTTCATCGACTAATAGTAATTCTTTTGCAAATTTTGTTAATAGTTTCTCTATCGAGTAATTCTGTATTGTGTATACCTCTGGTGTACAAAGGATGCTTAACCTGTTTTTACGCCTTTGGTTTATAAAATTTTTACTTATCAATTTTTTTTTGTCAGACACGCTCTCATGTGTCAGAATTTGCTTACTTTACTTTTTTGTTATCCGACATGTTGGGGACATGCTGGATGGCCTAAATGCAAATTTCAATTAATATATGTGGGTATATTGCAAAAGAAGAAAGTTCTTGTTAAACACCCAAACAAATATAAAAATGGAAAAGAAAATGAAGAAATACAAGACACAGTTTTGGTTAACAGTCAAGAGGAAAGAGGGAGCAGCATGAGCGATAGAGAGGAAGAGGAGAAAGAAAGAGGAAAGGCAAAAAACAATCGCCGTCGTATGTACAAGAAATTAAAGATTTACACTTTTGCCCAGGATTAGAATGTATGTGATTACTCTTTCATCAAGCATAATGAGCAAGTACAGAGCTTTGTTGGTGAATTTATGGTGCTTTCAAGTTGTCTTTGTTAGCTTAAAGTAAATGTTGTGTTGTTATTTGTTTACCTTCTGTTACTGTTAGTTTTTATGTTATTACTAGTCTTTAGACTTATAAAAATAAATATGATACATTACTTACGTCCTGTCTCCCCAGACTGTGTCTGAACTTTTAGAAAAAAAATTGTGTCAACCTCTTGTAATCAAGTCGTGTCATCTTGTCTAATAAAAGCATGTCAATGTCAGTGTTTCTTAGCAAACAATTGTGCTAGAGGTTGGGGAAGACCGCAACTAACGAGGGGGGCAGTAATTTAGACGGCTATGAGTGAGTATGGTTTGGCTGGTTATCTTGTGTTCATTGTACCAATCACAATACTGATGGGATTGCACATAAATGCAGTTCGTCGGAGATAAAATTGCTTACGCACTTTCTCAAGGCTTGAAAGTGACTGCTTGTGTTGGTGAGACTCTTCACTTCAGCAGCGTGAATCAGGATCTACAATGGGTGTGGTTGCTACCCAAACAAAGGCGATTGCAGGTACATGCTTCTTACTGTCCAGAGAGCGAACTGCACATTTGTGACAAAGCCATGTAATTGTTTTTATAGTTTTGATGAATAGCATCCACTTACAGTATAGAGTTGATTCCAGCTGTTGATTTATCAATTGTTTCTTGAACTCCAGAATATCTGTTTTGTGCCCATTCCTATTATCTGGATATCCCAAGAAAGCTGTTACACGTTTGCCAGTCCCATTTGTTGTGATTTTAAATCACACTACCCGGAACGAACCCGTACAGAAACGGGACATTTGAAATTAATCAAAAAAACCAATCAACTATCTACTAGCCTATTAATGCAGACTATATACACATGCAGTGACAAAGTGTAAATAAACAAAGCTAAATGTCATAAGACATTAGTTTCTCCAGTAAAGCTTTGGAAGGAACCCACCATTGTAGCAAGATTCTGCAAAAACCAAGGTTAGGCAATAAACAAGAAAACAAAGCTATGGGAAGAATAACAATCACAGAGGAACGAAGAACTTCGCAATTACGCCGTGACCCAAGCACGACTCGCCGTCATTGACCACAAAGGTCTAGGCTACAAGCTCTTTGACTCAGATTCCTTTCACCGACCAATCGCCCACCAAAGAGCCCATTGTAAACCAAGCAAAGCCAAGGTAGAACCCAAAGGCAATCAATCCGACCGACTATCTCCGGCAACACAAAGAGGGAGATAATCGAAGACAAGAGAACTCACCAATCCCCAAACCGAAACCCACCCAATACTCAATGCTCACTATATGGGACGAAGAAGGATGCTCACCGGAGGATCACTCCAAGAACACCTTCGGCGGTCACAGAACAGAGAAGTAAGGGAAACAAGGGAGAGGCTGCTGTTTCTCTCAGTTTGCTGCCATGTATCGAAGAGAACAATTAAGGGAGTATATATATGTAGGTCAAGAGTCAATCAGGGAGTAATTAAAGGGATTGAGAGTTATCAAAGGAAAGGGGTAACCGATGCACCAAGTCACCAAGGAGAAGGGCCAATTGATTTGTTTGGGCTTGCTAGAAGGCTGCCGCTTAGAGAAGGGCCTCCTGTTCTAACAATCTCCACCTTCGAACAAGTGCTAGCTCACAAACATGGACTCACAAGGACATAATTTTAAGAAAGGTCTCATCACCATTTTTATGATTTTGCTGGATAAACTTTTGTCAATTGTTGTGTTGCAGATCGAGAATCAAATTGGTCCATATTAAGCCATACGCCCAAGCCACATGGGACTCGGCTGTCCAACACAAAAGAGACGTCCACAACCAGTACTCCACCTTAGCTGTTGATCTATCAAGATTCTTTCCAATCTGTATCTTCTGTAGTTATCAAGTTGTATTTTCTGTTTTACCTCTTTGTATTTAAACTACTTCACCCACTTTGTACGACAGTGTGGAATACAATAATAATTACTGCATTGGACTTTTTGCACTCTTGGTTTAACTTGGTATCAGAGCCATTCCTTAGGAAAATGACTCAACCAATTAGCTCTTCCTCCCCAGCTGTTCTGCCCGTAGGTTCTTCCATGACTCAACCAATCAGCTCTTCCTCCCCTGCTAGTCTGCCCGTAGGTTCTTCCTCTTCTTCAAATCTGATTTCTCCTTCCCTTGGTTCTGCCCATCACTATCTCTCTCTCAAACTCACTGGCACCAATTTTCTCTATTGGAAAACCCAGATGCTTCCCTTCCTTCGTGGACAAAAACTGGTGGGTTTCATTGACGGTAGTAACCCACCACCACCCACCCATATCTCTTCGGCTACCGATAATGCACTCCAACCCAACCCAGCCTATCAAAGCTGGTTTGTGCAAGACCAAATGGTCATGAGCATGCTCATCTCCTCCTTGTCAGAAAGTGTCCTTCCTATGGGCGTAGGTTGCTCCTCTCTCAAGCTCTTTGGGCTGCACTCACTCTGCGTTAAGCTTCTCCTTCCCATACCCGTATTCTCAACCTTCATGCTAATCTTCATGATCTCCGCCAAGGAGACAAGAGTGTTACCACCTATCTTCAACAGGCCAAAGGTTTTGCGGCAATTGCTCTGCGTCATTTGGTCGTCCTGTCTCGATCTGAATTTAACATTTATGTCTTTCGCGGTCTTAACTCTGATTTCAAACCACTTGTTGCCACTCTCTCTGCTCGTGCTGAGCCGGTCACCTTTCCTGAACTCCACAGCTTACTTCTTAGTCATGAGTTCCTTAATCGAGACTCCATGTCCTCCCTAACCATCTCCTCATCTAAACCCGAATGCCCATCCACTCCACCCTCCCCTTCTACTCATCTTTCCAACCGTAGTGGTCCCTCTTCTAGTCGTGGTCGTGGGCGGCACTCTCGTGGCCGTGGTCGCGGTCGTTCTGATCGTGGGTCTTCCTCCTACCAGAATCGCCATCCCTCCTTTAACTCTCGTCCACCTTGTCATTTTTGTGGGGGAACGAATCATGTTCCTGCCAACTGTTATCAACGTCCCATGCAACCTCCTTCCCCTACCACCCATTTTACCCACATGCTGCCATCTTCATCACCCTATAGTTGGTTTTCCTGACACCGGGGCTTCTCACCATGTAACACCTGATTTATCCGTCTTGTCTCAAGTTGATGACTATACCGGTCCCGATAGTGTTCATGTTGGAAATGGTAAAGGACTTCCTATTGCCCATATTGGTTTTACTTCTCTCTCTACTCCCTCTCGGTTATTTCATTTAAATAATGTTCTTCATGTTCCTTCTATATCTAAGTCTTTACTCTCTGTTAATCAATTTACCAAAGATAATGACGTTTATTTTGAATTCCACCCTTCCTTTTTTTGTGTCAAGGATCAGGTCACCAAGCGCACTCTTCTCTCCGGTCCGAGTAAAGATGACCTTTATACCATTTCATCTTCAACTGCTCCCTCTGTTCATCATACCGAGCGTCTCTTGAATCTTGGCATCGCTGCCTTGGCCATCCGCATCTTCGTGTCCTTCGTCAAATTATCAAGTCCAATAATTTAGCTTGTTCTTCTTCCTCTCTCAATACATTATGTAATGCTTGCCAACTTGGCAAGTCAGCTAGGTTTCCCCTTTCTTCTCATAAAACATGCTCTCGTTCTGTTCTAGATTTAATTTTTACCGATGTATGGGGTCCTGCTCCTATCCCATCTTCAAATGGCAATAAGTATTTTGTTATTTTTGTGGATGATTTCTCTAAGTTTATTTGGTACTATCCCATGCAACAAAAATCTGACGTCCTTTCCATATTCAAACATTTTCAACTTTATGTTGAACGCCACTTCAATACCAAAATAAAAAATGTCCAAAGTGACTGGGGTGGCGAATATCGTCCTCTTAATTCTTTTTTCAAAACGTGCGGTGTTCATCATCGTATTCCTTGTCCTCACACTCACGCACAAAATGGCTCTGTCGAAAGACGTCATCGTCATATTGTTGAGACCGGACTTTCCCTTCTTGCTCAAAGCTCTGTTCCCTTCAAATTCTGGGAATTTGCTTTTGACATCGCTGTTTATCTCATTAACCGAATGCCCTCTCGTGTGTCTCAAAATCTCTCCCCTTATGAGCGTCTTTTTCAGGCGAGGCCTGATTACTCATTCTTAAAGATTTTTGGGTGTCTCTGTTATCCTCATCTCCGACCTTATAATCGCCATAAGATGTCTTTTCGTTCCGCCCCGTGTGTCTTTCTTGGGTATAGCTCGAATCACTTGGGCTACCGGTGTTATAATCCTTCCACGGGCCGTCTGTACATTGCTCGCTATGTTCGTTTTGATGAATTTACATACCCATTTGCTGGCCCATCTGTTCTAGGCCCTATTCCTAAACAATCCCAATCTATACTTGGTCCCATTCCCAGCCCACCTCCATCAACCAAACTCCCTTGGGCTGCTGTCCCTTTATTCATTCCTTCTCCTTCAGTTCGGCCCAGCTTGCAGCCTGATTCTCCTACTCACGCTTCCTCTCCCCTTGCGGCCCAGTCGCCCCATATGGACCCGCCCCAAACTTCTTCCGTCCCCTACACTCCTCCTAGTCCAGCTTCCTCTCATGCAAATCCAGTATCTTCCTCTCATGCAAATCCGGTATCATCCCTCCCATCCACTCCTGCTTCGGCAATTCCTTCCCCCGTCATTCCATTAAGTCCGCCCAATCCCCCTCCTCAGCGTACTCACACCATGCATCTTCGCCCTAACCCCAAACCATCCATTAAATATTCTCCTTCTTCACATGTCTCCGAGTGCACCCGCTCTGAGCCCATTGTCGAACCAACGTGCTTCTCCAATGCCAATAAAATTCCACAGTGGCGTCATGCAATGACCGAGGAAATCAATGCTCTCATTCGGAACGGTACTTGGTCCTTGGTTCCCCGTACACGATCCATGAACCTCGTTGGTTGTAAATGGGTATATCGTGTTAAACGTCGGGCCGACGGCACCCTTGATCGCTATAAAGCACGTCTTGTAGCGAAGGGTTTTCACCAACAACCCGGTATCGATTACTCTGAGACCTTCAGTCCCGTTGTCAAACCAACCACCATCCGCACTGTTCTCTCCGTTGCTGTGTCCCTTGGTTGGTCTATCCGCCAACTTGACGTCAACAATGCGTTTCTTCATGGCTTTCTCGATGAAACTGTGTACATGACCCAACCACCCGGGTTCATTGACCCATCCAAACCGGATCATGTATGTCACCTTCATCGCTCTTTATATGGCCTTAAACAGGCTCCCCGTGCTTGGTTTCACCGTCTAACCACATTTCTAGTTACCCTTGGTTTTGTTCCCTCCAAAACTGATCCCTCTCTCTTCGTCTACTCTCACCAAGGTCTACTTGCTTACGTTCTTGTTTATGTTGACGACATTTTGGTCACGAGCAATGTTCCTTCTCACATACAGTCCCTTATCATAACATTAGCTCGAGAGTTCTCCCTAAAAGATCTCGGCCCTCTTCACTTCTTTCTTGGTGTTCAGGTTCATCCACTTCGATCTGGTTTGTTTCTCTCACAACGTCAGTACATCACTGATCTTCTCACCCGCACCGGGATGCTTGGTGCTAAACCGTGTCTCACACCTCTTTGCACCACAGAAAAACTGTCTAAACACCATGGTAAACCTTTCTCTGATATCACCAAATTTCGCCAGACTGTTGGTGCTCTTCAGTACCTCACCCTCACTCGTCCTGATCTAGCTTACCCGGTTAATAAAGTTTGTCAATTCATGCACGCTCCAACTGATTTTCACTGGACCATTGTCAAGCGTATTCTCCGATACCTCAAGCATACTATTGATTGTGGACTTGTTATCACCAAAACTCCATCCTCTCAACTACAAGCCTTCTCAAACGCAGATTGGGCTGGGTGCATTGACGATCGGAAATCCACTGGCCGCTTTGCAATTTTTCTTGGGTCTAATTTGATTTCCTGGTCGTCCCGCAAACAACGAACCGTTGCTCGTTCCTCCACTGAGTCAGAGTACAAAGCTCTTGTCGATGCCGCGGCTGAATTAACATGGATTTTCTCCCTGCTGCATGAACTTCAGGTTCCAACTTCGTCCCCTCCAGTTCTATGGTGTGACAATCTGGGAGCTACTTACCTTTCAGCAAACCCGGTATTTCATGCCCGCACGAAGCATGTCGAGATAGATTTTCATTTCGTTCGGGATCAAGTGGCTCGTCGAGAACTTTCTGTCCAGTTCATCTCCACTAAGGATCAGCTAGCTGATATTCTGACTAAGCCGCTGTCTTCCTCACGCTTCACATTCCTTCGGGACAAGCTGCGTGTGTTCAGTCGACCACCCTCATCTTGCGGGGGGATATTAAGCCATACGCCCAAGCCACATGGGACTCGGCTGTCCAACACAAAAGAGACGTCCACAACCAGTACTCCACCTTAGCTGTTGATCTATCAAGATTCTTTCCAATCAGATCTTACGTAGTTATCAAGTTGTATTTTCTGTTTTACCTCTTTGTATTTAAACTACTTCACCCACTTTGTACGACAGTGTGGAATACAATAATAATTACTGCATTGGACTTTTTGCACTCTTGGTTTAACTGTCCATAATTGTCTTGGTTTTATGAGCTAGTTTGGGCAATCGGAACTGGGAAGGTCGCGACTAAGGCTCGAACGGAGTCCAATAATGACTGGCATGTCAAAGTGGAGTTACTTTCATCAACCATGACATGCAGAGGAATTTATGTCTTTCTGAGTTACTAGCAGTAGAGCTGCTTGTCTATGGCTATGGGTGCACATATGGATTTGTTTGTGATTAAGTGGGAGTATAGAAGAAGAGTCAGTTGTTTCTTGCTATTGTTAGAAGGATATGATGACAAAGGAATATAGAACAAGAGAATATATAAGAATCGATCAACACTTCAGGCGTGTAGTAAACACTTTCCTACAAGTTTTTAATCTCCCTGATAGCAACCGGGATATGCCGATTAAAACTTGTGAGATACAAGAAGTTGACAAATTACTTGTGTTGCTTGCAAAGTAATTTAACAAGGAAGTTTTAAGTAGGAACTTATAAGACTTAGTTTCTACAACTATTCTGCAGAATGAATTGAAGAAAACAAGACAGCCCAAGGACTAAGTTTTATATCTCCAAAAACTTCAAATCCTTCTCTTATCCGTATGTGCTAGCAGTAGATGTTTAGAAAGGAAGTTACAACTTCCATTTGGAAGTTAAGGGAAGTTAATTCAAGTTATCCATAACTTCCATAAATAACTTCCTGAATAACTCTCACAACTAACTCCTAATTTTGAATTTGGAATACTTCACGTATCTATTCAAAATTAGAAAAGAAAAGTTTCACCAATTCTTTTAACACTTGAAATTATATTTTATATATCCTTCACAACTCCGTATATGAAATATAATTTCGAGACCGGATAAGTTTACGAATTTTCATTCCTTTATAAATAACCAACAGCTATTGCAGTATTAGCATGGGTGCTTATTCTTATATTTTGATAGGAAATGTTTTTGTGGCATATTTGGTAAGACATGCAGTTGGCTTCTCCTGCCATGGATTTTGTGGTTATGGATGTGAAATGTGAAGTGACTGATTGTTTTGGTATTTTGTGTTTTTGCTATTCATTCTTTTTCTTTTTCCTTGCAACACAATTTGAACTTCCATCAATATATGCATCAACAGAGGTATTTATGAAAATTACTTTTCCTATATTTAAAATTCTTTTTAGTCGTATGCACATCTATTCCTTAGTATAGGCTATAATATTACCACGGCATTGTACTTATTTGTGGAGTTTTTTGGTAAGCTTCTGTGGCACCTGGATAATTCTGGGGTCCCTTTCTTGGGAAATTGGACAAATGTAGTCCAAAATTCCGAAAGTTTTGATAGCTGGGCATGTTTCAGCATCTGGGTTTTCTTTTACCAATTCAGCTAGCATTCCTAAACGACGAGTTTATCCGTAGGACGCTTAGAATGCTGGAAAGTAGCATTAGTATCCATGTTTATCCTCATGGTAATGACACCTGTATCTTTTTCCGTGTTGCTTATTAGTGGCTCTCATACCTGTGCTCATTTCTTAGCCATTTCCATATCATATTTGCTCCATGTACATTTGTAGTTGGTTACTTGTGATCTTGAACCTTCAATATCCTATTTTATCAAGCACCTATTTGATCTTTGAACATTGCGTCTTACTAAGTTACATATCAAAAAAAGGGGCCACACTTCCTATTAAAAAAGGTACATAACGAACATGATCATCTATCAATGGCATAAAATGTGTATCTCTTTGGCTCTTTGTCAGGTACATTGTGAATTGAGAAAATGGCTTCATGCAAACGCTGGTCTTGAGGTTGCTGCATCAACTAGAATCATCTATGGAGGTATGTTTGTCCGGTCTGCTATTTGTCTTTTGGAAACTCCCACTATATTGTGCTAGTTATTTTCTCTCCCTCATCTCACCAAACACATAAATCTTAGAAGTGGCAGTACAACCAGTCAACCAGATGTGGATGGATTTTTGGTTGGCTGGAGCGTCTTTGAAGGTGTTCATCTTCAAGTAACTATCTAATTGTTATTTTTCTCCGATATTTGCATTTTTATTAATCTCTTTCCAAATTGGATGTCTCGTGATCTTGTTGATTTTCTTTTTCGATAGCCTGAGTTAATTGATATCATCAAGTCAGCAACAGTGAAGATGAGTGGTTAACTCTGCAATCAGGAGTCGACTTATCGGGGGAGATTTGTTGGGTTGAAACGGGTCGACCAGCTTTAACCTGTTACCCGTTTCAACTCGACTCATTCCGACCTAACCCATTTCAACCCGTTTTTTTTTTTTTTTTTAGGGAAGCAGGGCGGCACCTGCGGATTTTATTAGAAAAACAAAAAATAGCAAACAACCAGGAGGGGGACAACCAGTCTTACCCACAAACGGGGGGACAAAGGAGCCTTACCTCTAAACAACAATCTCTACACAAAAAATCAAGGACGAAAATTATAAAGACCCCTATCATCATGACCAAGAGCCAACTGAACTGAGCTGGGAAGAGACAGGCTATTTCGATAAGAATGATTACCCCTGTGATCATGAGCCAAAGCAGCCAATCTATCCGCAACATGATTTTTCTCTCTATAAGCATGAGAGAGACCATACTCACCCAGCAACTTCCTACAATTACGGAATTCATATGTATACTGCCACGGCGGATGCTGAGTCCCACGAAGAACCAAAACAGCCACCAAAGAGTCTGACTCCACCTCAACCGAAACGAGCCCTAAATCCCTACATAACTGTAAACCATCTCTAAGAGCGAAAATTTCTGCCCGCATGTTAGAACCATCACCATAAAAGTTAGAAAAAGCTCCTACCATGATCCCCCGGCTATCTCTAACTATACCACCTCATGTACAAACATTCCCAACACTAGAGCCATCAGTGTTTAATTTTTACTTACCTTCATTCGGAGGAATCCATTTATACCAAGTGCCTCTTCTAAAAGTGCACTGAACAACCTCAATCCCAATTCTGAATACCAAGCACCCCGAGATTGGGACCCTCGATTTAGGCTTATACTGCAAAAACATGTCAGATAACTGGCGACGAATATTAGAAAAGATCACCCCAGCGTTCATCGAAATATTCTCGAAAATAGCCATGCACCTAGCTTTCCAAATCTCCCAACATGTAAACATAAAAATTCCCAAATAGCAAGCCCCTACCTGATTACGAAGAGAAACACCACTTGACCAAACTTCAAACAAATGTTTGATACTAGCATAGTGAAATAAATTTCCAAAAGGTCTAGAAAACCTTTCCCACAAATTGAGAGCGATATCAGATCGAAGAAATAAGTGTTCCAAAGACTCTTGATCATGATGCCCAACGCAACATACACATTTAGAAACATAAGAAATACCCTTCTTTTGCAACAGCATGTCAACAGGAAGAGCACCTTGAAGAAGCCTCCAAACAAACATACTCACCTTTAATGGTATCCACTTTTGCCATATCTTTTTCCCCCAAGCCACAGAAGGAAACTTATCTCTCCATTTGTGATAAAAAGCCGCCAAATCAAACACTCCAGAAGATGTTAAAGTGCAAGCTAACCAGCCTGAATAACCTTCGATAATACTGATATTTTGTAACATTGATACACACTCGTTTGACATTTGGGTTTTAATGGATTTCGACCTACTTCAACCCATTACTCATTTCAATCCAACCTAAATTCAACTCAACCCACCCAATTGCTAGGCCTATGCTTATAAAACAAGTCAGTTCAATTATGACTGATGAGGCAAAATCACAGCTTAGGTTGTCCGTACGATGGGTAGGATATCTAGGCTTGAATCTGCTTCCTTGAACCTAGTTAAGATCATAGAAAACCTTAGTGGAAGTGCAAGGCAGGGCCTCGCGAAACCACTCCGGCGTGAGTAAGTATCGTGAGAGAGAGTCAAAAAGCAATTTGACAGAGGTTCTAGGCTCAAGAAATTATGTGTACCTCGTTTGTGGTTTATGGAGGGATATTTATAGGCCCCTAATGACCTAGAATCCGTATGGGATTCAGTTTCCTTAGATACCTTGTAGGATTAGGGGAGTATCCCTTGATTTTAGGCGTGATACGTGGCTGGTCGCGTAATTGTAGGAGCAGCTATGGCAAGTGTCCTGCTCGGATATGAAAACCTTTGACCTGTCTTGGAGAGCAAGTTACTGAGGCTCCCTGTTCGATATTTTCCCAGGCGAGCAAGGCTCTGCCCGGCCATAATAGGCAGATCTATAGATGACAAGTGTAATTCCCGGGCATGGCCCCTGGCCGAGCAGGCAAGGCCAGTGTTCGACCAGGTCTAGATGGGAGTCGTTTTGTTCATTGCCCGATACCTCAAAACAGGACTCTGGTCGTTGAGAAAACTGCTTTGGTGGGCCAGATGAAGAAAAACCAGGCCACCCTAGAGAAGGGAAATGAGTCTCTAGCAATAGTTACAAAGGAAAGGGACTCGCTGCAGGCAGAGCGAGATGCCCTCAAGATGCAGGCCATCAAAGATGGGAACATGGTGATGGAGTTGGTGGCGAAGCTGTCTGCGTCTCGGGAGAAGGCGGTGGAGGATTTCAAGAGCTCTCCTGCCTTCAAGGATGCTGTGGACGTGACCATTGTGCCCTACTTCTCTTATGGCACCAACCATATACTGAGGATGCTCACAGGTTATGGCAGGGTGGGGATGAAGACAATGGCCGAATGGGTCGTGCTCGACCCATATTCTGACGCTACCAGCTAGTTCCACCATTTGGTTCCCTATACCAAGGACGAGCTTGAGGCACTTGCCAAGAGCGACGCAGGGGCTGGTTGCGTGACTTGGGTCCCACCTATCCCCTCTGATGTAAATGTCTACTCGCTTATCCAGGCCTTAGTACGAGATGCAGTACCGGGCCAGTGCCAAAGATCTTCCTCCCCCTCCAGATCGAGCAAGCTTAGATTAGGAATATCATTCCTTGTTTGGCCAGCATGCCACCATTTTTTTACTCTAAATTGTAATTCCTCCCCTACTTATGAATAGAGAACATCTTTTGTCTGACAACTGTTTCTTTTGTTTGTACTTTTCGATTTTGCTCGATAATTGTTTCTCTACTCGTGTTTTTCCTGCATTCTATTAGTACAAGTACAGATGCTCCCCAGAAACACATCGAGCAAAAATAACCAAAACAAATCGAGCAACAAATAACCAGAATTAATCTTTATGCAAACTTGTGTAATTATCAACTTGAAAATAACAAGGCTAACTGAGTAGGCGTATTATTTAAGTTGAGAGGTTTCATATACAAATGCACGGTTTAAGTGTTGGTTATGGCCATGGATTTGTGCGGGCATGGCCCCTATCGCTAAGAGCGAGCATCTTGAATATTGCCTAGCGGGTAGGCCAGCCCTACTCTGAGCGGCCACCAGCAACCAGGCACGACCCTTGTTCGATGTTGGCACATCAAAGCGGTTGCTAGTATATCAACTAGGTATAAAGATACACAACTAACAGTGTTGCTCGGTCACTATAGGAATCCAAGGTAGTTAGTCGCTATCTTATGGGCAGGGCCCCTACTGCCTGACGGGTATCCTAGTATGTGAACTGGGCTTGGCCCTAATAGAGGATAAGATAAGTTCACTAATACTTGGGTATAGAGGAAGGTTGACCGGGCACGACCCTATCTGCTCGCCTGGCAAGTAGATTTTGTCAAGCAATCCGAAAGCAGTTGATAAGTGACAACGAGATAACTTGAATGAACAAATATGGAAAAACTTTCCTTTTATTGATTAACACTAATGACCCTCAACAGGGCTGAGGGTCTTGCCCGTTTTTGTACTGAGGACTAACTTAAGGATAATACTTTTTCAAGTGATCTGCATGCTAAGGATGCTTCAAGTCTTTTCCTTCCTGAGTCCAAAGTGTGTAGGTGCCCTCTCTGACTATGCCAATAACTTGTAAAGGCCCCCTCCCAGTTAGGCGATAGCTTTCCCCATTCTGCCCGATAACCCGTTACCTTAATCTTTTTGGTACCCAGTCTCCGACCATGAATGCTCTACCTCGGACCCTTTTGTCATGATGAGCTTTTTCTCGCTGCTTGTAGTTGACCATCCTAAGTCGTGCATTCAGCCTCCTTTCTTCGAGTAGATCAAGATCTATTGCACGGGCAAGTTGATTATTCTGCTCGCTGTAATGGGAACTCGGTAGCTAGGCAGGGCCATTTCTACCAGGATCATAGCCTCTGATCCGTATGTAAGCGCAAATGGAGTCTCCCCTGTTGGGCCGTGGACGGTGGTTTTGACCACCCACAAGGCCGACTATAGCTCTTCTACCCATTTTCCAGCTCGCCCCTCTAGGTTTCTGTTGAGAGCATGCAACACTTGTTTGTTCCCGGCCTCTGCCTGGCCGTTGCCCTGGGGGTAAGCGACGGATGATTGCCAATGCTTGACGCCCAGGTGAGCACACTCGGCTGTGAAGTTGTTTGAAAACTGAGTGTCGTGATCTGAAATGATTGCCCATAGAAGACCAAACTGACACCATACTTGATCATGGACAAATTTTATGATGTTAGCCTTTGAAATGGTGACCAATGTCTTAGCTTCGATCCACTTGGTGAAGTAATCAATAGTGACTACTGCGTATTTGTATTTGTATTATGCAAGCGGGAATGGACCGATGAGATCAATCCCCCACATGTCAAAAGGCCAAGCAGCGACCATAGGGGTTTGCAAGGTGGAAGGCAGTCTTGGTATGTCCGCGTATCTTTGGCACTTGTCACATTCTCGGACATATTTTTCAGCGTCTCTTCTGAGGGTAATCCAGTAGTATCCTGCGCATAGAACCCTTTCTGCCAGAGCACGGGTGCCTGGGTGGCCGCCACATTCTCCTTCGTGTACTTCATATAAAACACCTTCAGTTAGCTCCGGGGGAACGCAACGGAGCATAGGTCTGACCTTAGATTGCTTGTATAGGATTCCCCCGACTACCGAGTATCTACAAGCTTGGCTTCTGACTGTGGTGGCATTGACTTTGTCCGCTGGGAGGACTCCTCGCTTGATATAGTCCTTGTAGTCATCAATCCAGCTTCTGGTTGCTGGCTGGATGTCCATGATTACTGGTCTATCAATGGCCGGAGTTTCCAAATGCTCGATCATTACTGAAGGATTCAGCAATGCGAGGTTTGCTTAAGGATCTTGGACAAGTAGTCTGTTCGCATGTTATCAATGCATCAATTCTGATTATCTCCCAGAACTTGAAATTTTTCAAGATTTCTTTGACATGCTCACAGTATTTGACCAGGGAAGGTGATGCACCATATATTCCCCCTGGACTTGGTTCACTACTAGTTATGAATCCGAGTACACTGTGACCACTTCTACGTCCATGTCAATTACGAGCTCAAGACCAGCGATCATTGCTTCGTACTCGGCAACGTTATTGGAGGCGGGAAACTTGAACCGAATTGCTAGTTCAAACTCTGTGATTTCATCGGGAGCTATGAGAAGGATGCTAGCTCCACTCCCGACTTTTGCTCGTTGCTCCGTCCACATAAAGGTCCCAATAGTAGGCTGGCAGGGCGTGGCGGTGCCGTGCCAGGCTCTGGCGGTTGCTGAGCTTCATGTTCTTCTTGCTGAGTAAAGCTTGCTTCCACCAAGAAGCCAGCCAAGGCTTGTGCCTTTATTGCCTGTCTGGGAAGGTAGTCTATGTGGAATTCTATGAGCTCTATTGACCAGTTGAGTAGTCTGCCTGACGAATCGGGCTTGTGAAGGATTCTGCGAGTGGCGCGTCTGTGTATAGTATGATTACATGTTCAGAAAAATAAGCCCTTAATTTTCAGACGGCTATGACAAGCGAGTAAGTTAATTTTTCTACATTAAAATAACGACCCTCAACAGGACTGAGGGCCTTTGATACATAATACACAGGCTTTTGAATTCCTAGCTCCTCCCTAACTAAAACACAACCCACACGATGGTGGCGCTAAGTACACGTATAAAGGCTCATCGGGCATGGGGCTGCTAAGGAGAGGTGGTTTGCCAAGATATTCCCTAAGCTGCTCGAGGGTTTTGGCACTTTCTATATTCCACTTGAAACCCTTGTTGCCGCACAGGACCTTGAAGAATGGGAGGCATTTTTCCGTTGATCGGGAGAAGAAGCGACCAATGGTGATGACTCTGTCATTTAGGTACTAGATGTGCTTGATGCAGTAAGGCTGCTTCATCTTGAGTAAAGCCTGGATCTTCTCCAGATTTGCCTCTGTCCCGCACTGGTTGACAATAAATCCAAGAAATTTCCCTGCTCGCACCCCGAACGTCCACTTGCTCATATTCAGCTTCATATTATGTTTGCGCATATTGGAAAACGTTTCTGCTAGGTCTAGAGCGTGGCCGCGGCCTTTTGTTTTGATGACCATGTCATCGATGTAAGCTTCCATGTTCCTGCCGAGCTGAGAGCTAAAGACCTTGCTGACTATGCGTTGGTAGGTGGATCCGGCATTCTTTAACCCGAAGGGCATCATCTTAATAACGATAAAGGCCCATTTGCCCAGAAACTGTTTGGCTTTGTCTTGCTCATTCATCTTGACTTGGTGGTATCCTAAGTACGCATCCAAGAAGCTCAGCATTTCAAACCTGGCTATGGAATGGTACATCAATGCGGGGTAGCAGATGCGAGCTTTGTTGAGACCCATGAAGTCGACGCACATCCGTCATTTGTCATTGGCCTTCTTGACCATTACCACGTTTGCCAACCAAGTCGGGTACTGGATTTCCTCGATGATGTCAACTTTCAGAAGTTTATCGACCTCTATTTTGATAGCTGCACTTTTTTTTTTTGGAGTACTGCCTTGGTCGTTGCTGAATAGGCCGAAATGTTGGATCCACGTTGAAGTCATGGCGAGCAACACTCTCGCTGATACCATGCTTATCTTCGATAGTCCAGGCAAATACATCCAGGCTGTTCTTTAGTAGCTCGATCAACTTCTCCCGAGCTTCGGGAGGCATGGCCTACCCGATTTTAATTTTTTGCTCGAAGTAAGCGTGATTGATAATGATTTCTTCCAGCTCGCCCTCTGGCTGGATATCTGGCTCATCGCGAACTTGCAGAGTATCTATTTCAATGTCTTGTACCTCGAGGCGTCTAGCCTTGTGCCTGGAGGGCAATGGCACAAGGGATTACTCGGGCTTCTCCGTTTCCATGGGGTCAGCTGCCTCAGAAGGCTCTTCGAGCTCGATGTTGTTTATGGGGACGGAGCCTGAGTCAGTACTGGTTGGAACCTCTTTGTCAGGAGCTGCCACTGCCTGGTCGGGAATGTCCACGACCAGCTTCTACTTCTTCCGCTAAGAATCTCGGACATACTCCCACATTGCCCTCGGCTTGCTGTTGATGATTCCCACTCCATCCTCGGTGTAGAACTTGGCCTTTTGGTGAGATATAAAGGTCACAATCTGGAACTTGGCCATGGTCGTGGTGCCCAGAATACATTTGTAAGCGGATTTTAGATCGATAACCCGGAAAGTGATCATCTCTGTCCGGGTTTGTGCACCATCCCCCATGAAGACTTCGAGCTCAATGGTGCCCTTTACACTTACTTGATGGTTGGTGAATCCTTCAAGCTTCCCTAGGTAAGGCTTGAGCTAGGTGTCTGATAACTCTAATCCCTTGAAGCAGGAGTAATACATGATGTCCCTGCATGCCCTGGTGTCGTGTAGCACCCTATGAACCTGCCAATCGTTTACTAGCTAGGCAGGAAATGACCAGTGGCTGCTCGGAGGCTAGAGGGGTGCTAACCCATTTGCGGATGAAAAACAGATGTTAAATTTGCTCCCACCGTGAGCGCGAGGAGATTTCACAGCTTTAGAGAGAGAGTATATATGTTTTCCGATCTGAGTGTTGGACGAAAGCTCCTCTTGAATCACATTGACCACTCCTCGAATCTAAAGGGCATGGCCACCTCTTCCTCTTGGGGGTCTTCCTTGTTGGTCATTATTTGGTTTATTTCTCGCGCCCTGATCCGTTTTGAAGCGGTCCAATTTTCCCGCGTTGATCAGTTTTTGTATTTCCCGTTTCAACACAAAACATTCCTCTGTGGTGTGGCCGTTACCATGATGGCAATCGCAGTACTTCGTTTTGTCCTTGGTGTGAGCGAGCTCAAGGTAAAGTGGATAAGGGACTGGCAGCGCATCTCCATCTTGGAACATGATCTCTTCCCACGTAGTGTTCAACGGGGTGAATTGCGATTCCCTAAATCTCTGTCTGGGGGTAGACGTTCTCTTCCTGTCTCTGCGTGAGCAGTTGTTGCCCTTCGGGCTCTGGTCTACTGGCGTGGCCGAGCTGTCCTGAGTCTTGTCTTTGTTTTTGGCTTTATTTCCCTTAAGGCTCTCTGTCAAGCAAAAGAGGTAAGAACTTGCTAGCAGCTCTGCTTTTGAGGCACTCGGATTCATGGCCAGCATTGTTTTCCGTGGCCCTTCTTTCATGTTGTTAAGGTAGCAGAACGGGATCTCCGAGTCACTGGTAGCGGTCACTTGATCGAGTATCTCCTCGAATCTCTTCGAATAACTGTCATAGGATTTATTGTAGCCTTGTTTAATCTTTGCAAGATCGAACCGGTTCTTGGGCGTTGGTCCGGCAGTGCCAAACTCTTCTAGGAATTTCTCCTGGAGCATCTCCCAACTGCCAATAGATCCACGGGGGACTCTGCCCATCCATGACTGTGCCTTCCCTTGGAGAGCACCCTCAAATTCCCGCATCTTCAATGCCTCCACATCGGTAACCATCTGAATCTGTGCCTCGAATGACCTGAGCCAGTCGCTTGCCCGCGTCTTC
Source organism: Codonopsis lanceolata (assembly GCA_013146195.2). Taxonomy (NCBI): domain Eukaryota; kingdom Viridiplantae; phylum Streptophyta; class Magnoliopsida; order Asterales; family Campanulaceae; genus Codonopsis; species Codonopsis lanceolata. Next base: position 126,170,582 of record CM028378.1, read on the forward strand.
CCAAACTACTTTTCAAATTGTGGGAAGGTGACCCCTTGCGTAGGTGGCGCGTTTTCAATCTCTGGAGTGAATGGGCTGCCCTCTAATGGCTTAATGGCCAGATAGTCAGGCTTGGCCACGGCTAAATTGGCCATTTGTTTGGCCATGTCTCGTTTCATGGCTTCCATCCGCTCGGACAGGCGTTTCTCCGCGTCCATGGTGAGTCTGGACGAGCGAGCAGGATCAGACTCTTGACTACGCATTTGCGAGCAAAAGGTTGGCTCATAAGAAGCTTCGGCCTCCAGCTCAATGTGTGTTCTATGCCTTGGACGGTGCGCATCTGCTTCGGTGTATTCACGGGTTCTGCGGCAGCCATGGCTCTCTTCCCGAGATCAATGATCTTGTCGGCAATGATGTTTGTGGGAGAGATTTTGGCGGCTGTATCTGCTCTCCGCCTGATCATATGCTCGTCCCACCTCACCGGCTCTCTCTGAAGGCACGTGAATAACGGAGGGAATCCGTTTGATTGGAGCAGGAAAATGTTGGGAGGCATGGCCATCGCCAACAAGTGTTGGATTGCTGAGAGTGGGTAACACCAGATCTGTAACGGGAACCTGGTCGTGGCCCAAGGCGAGCAGTTGTTGGTTGAGCGCGTACATCTTATTGTATTAGTCTACTTGGACTTGCAGAGAAGCAGCCTGTTGGTCTGGGGTTTACCCGGGGAAACTCACGTTGCCCCCTGGCCATTCTCTCATTGGCGACTTAGCTGCGTCCTGAGGTCTAGCGCGCAGGCATTGCGCTGCTCATTGATAATTTGTCTAGCATCTCGCTGGCTAGCGTGACTCTGCCTAGCGCGTTGGGATGGTTTCTCCTCGACATATGGCACCTCATTACCATGAACCGTGTGCCAAGCAGCCATCTTATGATTCCTCGTTTGCACCCCTTGGGGTGCTTTTGGTGGCAGATCCCCTGGTGGAGAGTTGTTGTTTCAAGCCTGATGATTGCTTACGGGGGCGTGATGTTTGCTACCCTTACCAGCCATTGCAACAAGAAGATTCCTGAAAATCACACCGGAAAAACTTGAAAGAAAGAGTTTCAACTTTTCCCAGCAACGAAACCAAACTGATGAGGCAAAATCACAGCTTGGGTCAACAATACGATGGGTAGGATATATGGGCTTGAATCTGCTTCCTTGAACCTAGTTAAGATCACAGAAAACTTTAGTGGAAGTGCAAGGTAGGGCCTCGCGAAACCACTCTGGCGTGAGAGTAAGTATCGTGTGAGAGAGTCAAAAAGCAATTTGACAGAGGTTCTAGATTTTACTAACCATGCCATTATATATATATATATATATATATATATATATATATATATATATATATATATATATTACTAACCACGTATATTTTTGTTTTCTTAACTCTGGAACTATTATTTTTTTTTTTAGTTACTATTTTTTATGTTTAAAGAGATAAAAACGTTTAAACATAATTAAAATAGAGGAGATGGTGGTGAGGGAGAGAAAATAAGGAGAAGACGAGAGAGAGAGAGAGAAAGATAAATATAACCAAAGAAGATAGGAGAGAGAAAAAGTTAAGTAGTAACTGAAAAGCTAATAATTCAAAAGTGAAATTTTGGAGGGAGAAATTTTCCCTTGCCATTATATATATATATATATTCTTCTAGATTCTCTTAGGACTAAAAAGTAAAAACACATACGGGGCTAATATAGTCTTTTTGCCAAGAAATCTCTCAACAACCTTCCTCATTCACGCTCGGCGACAAAATGGAATCGTAACCAAAACCCAAGCTGTATTTCAGTATCTGTAAATTAAGAACCGACGCTGCTGATAGTTGTTTCTTCCATATACTCATATCGGGTTTTTTTACTGAAAAAATGGGAAGAAAGTTTGTCGTCGGCGGAAACCGGAAATGCATGTCTCCTTAATCCCCGCTATGTTCCTCTATATTTTATCTCTAATCTATCGGTGATGAAGTAAAACAAATGGAACTTAATTAATCAAGGATCTTCAATTGCATGTCTTCAGTAACAACAATTAGTTATTTAATTGTATTTACATCTACTAAGGTTTAGTACACTTTTAGTTGGATCATACAATTTTTGCTTTGCCATGAGTTATACTTTTTAATGCTTAATTTTTAATAATTTACTTCTAAAAACGCGCTCAAGTGGTGTCAATTTTGTATTCTGTAATGAAGCACTGTGCAAGTTTTATCAATTTAATTTCCATGAAGTTCTTGAATGATAGAAACTGTTGTTTGACTAAATAGTGATCTTCCTTGTTGATAACCACTTTGACAGTTTCCATGTTGAGTTTTGGATATCGAACTTATACACCTGCACATCCTCCAGTACATTTTTTTATTTAGGCGCTTTTTTATGTCCATCATCTTGAGGAAAAACCTCCATTGTATTTTTGATCTTAAATGGTCCCATAGAGCTTGAGTAGTTTGTTTGCTTATCTAGGAGCTAGGTTTCTCATGGACTTGTCAAAAGAGCTTTGAGTTGAGTGCAAGAAACATAACAAGTTTAAAATTGGCCTCATGTTTGGTTTATCTATCTGAGCGCAAGAAACAACATATATAGTGGTATAATTAATAGGGAAAATGTTGACTCTCTGGCGGGTCTCACAAGAGCAGGATTTATTCAGTCGGAGAAGTGACCAATGTCGACTCTCTGTCGAGTTTCTCTAGATGCAAGGAGGGAATGTTAACGACCTCTTATTTAAGTCTTCCTCTTGGGGATTTTTCAAATAGCAAGAGCATATGGAATCCGATTATTGAAAGGTTTGGGTGAAGACTTGCTGGGTGGAAGAAGCAATACTTGTCAAAAGGTGGAAGATTGACTCTCTCTAACTTGTCCACATATTATATGTTGGTGTTCGGTATGCCTGCATCTGAAGCTAAGAGGTTGGAGAAATTGGAGAGAGATTTTCTATGAGAGGGTCATTCAGTGGAAATGAAGTATCATTTGGTTAAATGGGAGTCAGTGTTCTCAAATATGAGAAATGAAGGCCTAGGGGTCAAGAATCTTAAGTTCCTTAATTCTACTCTTACGGGGAAATGGTTGTGCAAATATTTAAGAAAGGAAAATACCTTATGGAAGAAGGTGGTGATGGGGTAAGTATGGGGAGGGGGTAAATAGGTGGACTCCCAACGTGTTACAAATGATGTATGGGGTGAGTGCGTGGAAGGGGCATTAGGAAAAAAAATGGGATATGTTGAAGTGGTGAATTTCTTTCGAAATTGGCAATGAGTAGTCTATTTTTTTTTTGGAGGACAAGTGGTGTGGCGATATGGAGGTTGCGAAGAGCCTTTCCCTTGCTTTTCAATATAGCAGGGAATAATAAATTGGTTGTGCAGGTCGAAGGGGGTGTAATTACTTGGAATCCATCCTTTAGAAGAAATCCTCAAGATTGGGAGATGGAATCCTTGGGGAAGTTCTTCGAGCTTATGTACAAGCAGAAGATCAGCGGCATAGGGGAGGATAAAGCAATGTGGGAGAGGGAGAAGAACAAGGTTTTCTCGGTCAAATACTTTTCTAGAAAGATGATGCGTACCATTTGGTTTTTTCCGTGGAGGAATATTTGGAAAACCAAGGCTCTAGCTAGAGTGAGTTTTTTTAATGTGAGAAGCTGTCAATGAAGCCCTTCTAACCGGTGACACTGAAAATATATATATGTAAATTGGTGTTTGTTTATTTAAGGCGGACGAGGAAAACGTAAACCATCTCCTGTTACACTGTCTTGTCTCAAGGGAGTTATGGGATTATGTCTTGAAAGTGTTCCAGGTAAATGGGGTTATGCCTAGAAAGTGTTCCAGGTAAATTGGGCTATGCCTACATCAGTGAAGGAGTTGTTGGCAAGCTGCTTTGTATAAGAGGAAAAAGAAAAAATTCTTTTTGGGAAGTGGCCCCGCTGGCAGTGTGCTGGTCTATATGGAGGGAAAAAAACGAAAGATGTTTCAAGAACGAAAAGACGACAATAAAGGAGTTACAAAGTTGATTTTGCAGTTCTTTTGGTGTCATGAGTCGATTGTGCAGGGTGGTTGACCTGAGGGGTGGGAGAGATGACAAGAGCAATTAGAGAAAGACTTTGAGGTCCTTCATTCTAATCCTCGTACCAACGAGGGTCACACTTACATATTAAAAAAAAGATTGTATAGGGTGGCAACCCTTTTGATATGATTATGACCACCAACCAAGAACCAAGATTGTTAGAAGCAAGGGAGAGGCATTGGAAGCATGTAGATCATGATTCGAGGGTTCATATGAGCATGGATCGAGGTTCAAGGGTTCTAAAATGCATAGAGTATGATTCGAAAATTCAAGAGTTCTATACAAACTTAATTCGTGGATTCATTGGAGATTCGGGTTATTACAATGGCTACTCTACAAATTCAAACATGCGTTGTGAAGACTTAAACTTCATGGAAGTTGACTTGAAGACTCAAGAAATGTTCGTTTATGTCATACAATGACTTTGGAAGCTTTTAACGCCTAAAGGAAGACTTAAGGGGGCCAAAATGCAACTTTGAAAATTAGGTCTTTACAAAAAACGGGATTTGTAGATTTTCCTTATTTTGGAGGATTTATGTTTCCTAAATAGATTAGGTGACTTACCTAATTGTTTCCTACATAGATTAGGTAAGTTGAGTAGTTTCCTAAGTGGATTTTAGGTAGTTTCATAAGTTGATTCTACTTAGACTTTTCCTTTTACTTTTAGGTTTATGATTCACAACTCATATAAATAATGGTTGTGGTTTATTGTTTTGTCGACAACTTTATGATTATTGATTAATATAGTTTTTGAGTGTTTTTCAAAACCTCCTTGTTCTTCATTGAACATGTGATTATTTGGTGAGAGGCTAAGTAATCGAAACCCGAACTTATCAATAGGATATTCATCCCTATTGTGGCGTTCTTCCTTATACTAAGGTTCGTGTTCGTCTCGTAATTGGATCGCGGAGTACCACGTTCGATAACGGATCGTAGCATTGGGTCAAGGTGTCACAATCCATCAAATTCATTGACATTCTTCGCTTGCCATGCTGCGTGCTCTTTGATTCCACCATCGCGAGTACACGTCTAGGAATCATATCATTTGGTATCAGAGCAAATGTTCATTTCCACAATCTATCTTATTTTAAATTGTTCTTATTTTGATTATCAATTCGTTTCTCTTCCTACTTCGAATTAGGGTCTTCAATCCTAATTTGTTCTTTTCGATTACTTTGTTTTTGTTGTTTCAAAAACCCTAATCTTCTAGGGTTATAAATCAAAAAAAAAAAGTTCATGTTCACGGGTACTGTTCACGGGATTTTTTTTTTTTTTTTTTTTGTTTCAATTAATTTCGGGCAGCATAGTTTAATTAAAAAATAAATATTCTGACAAAAAAGTAATTGATCCGGAAAAAAAAAATACAGAAAAAGAAAAATTCTGATAAAAAAAATAGAAATCTGAAAATTATATATATAAAAAAGAGGTATTACTAGTTGCCGAATAGGAAAGAAATTTGTGACTGCTTGAAATTGATAATTGCTAGTTGTGCGAATTGAGAAGCTTGAAGTATAACTTTCATCTAGGTTCGAGAATAAATATCAAATCTTCTTATACAATTGATCGTTGAGCCAATCGTCCTTGAAATTCTACTCTTAATTTTCTTTTCTCTACACGTGATTCTTATTGATTAAGTTTCTTGGTTTTGCTTGCTTTGTTAATACTATTTAATTGCTTAGTTCTTTTAGAACTTGGAGGAATTGAAAGTGAGGGAGAGTAGGTAAACACGAGAGGAGTGACATTAATTGAGTGATACACGTAAGGGAGTGGGTGAGGTGATTTTATATTGCTAATAAAATTTCTTGCAGGTACACCATGTCTAAAACAAGTGAGAATGATGTTCCTACCTTTGATATGATACTTTATATGGAAGGTTTTGTGAGAGATTTGCATAAAACTATGAGGGAGCAAAAGGAGGATCTAATGGAGGAGATTGGGAAAATTTGTAGTGAAAGAAAGAAAAGAATAAGAGAGGGAGGTAATGAACCTAATGATGTGCCAAGACGTAGAATAGATGAAAAAATTAATTTTGAGAAATATTGGAAGGATCTTCGGTTGCAAATTAAGAACCCAAAACTAAAAGAAGTGGAGGTAAATAAGGGTGACAAAAATTCTTCTAAACCTTTTGCAATAGGTGATGAGAGAGAAAGCAATATGGTAGTTAGGAGGATGTTAGAATTGAGAGTTCCAAGTGTTGAAGAGATTGAAAAGGAGAAGATTTTCTTTACTAAGTGCAAAGTGCAAGAGCGAATTTGTGGGGTGATCATTGATAGAAATAGTTGTACTAATGTTGCTAGTGTGACCATGGTTGAGAAATTGGGGTTACCTACAACCAAGCATCCTAAACCCTACAAGTTGCAATGCTTGAATGGAGGAGGTATGTTGAGGGTGAACAAGCAAGTGCTTGTGAAGTTCAAGATTAGGAGATATGAAGATGAGGTGATGTGTGATATGTGATATGGTGCCAATACGACAAACTCATTTATTGCTAGGGCGACCTTGGCAAGTTGAGAGGAGTGTTACTTATGAGGGCAACACAAAAAGACATTCTTTTGTGCATGATCAAATAACCATTAAACTTGTACCATTGACTCCAACACAAGCTTATGAGAATTTTATGATGTTAAGTTCAATAGCTAGTGAAGAGAGAAAGGCTAGTGAGGAAAAGAATATAGAGAAGTCTTTGAAAAAGGTGAGCTTGAGAGAAAATAAAGAGAGTTTGGCTAGAGAGCAAAGTGAGGAGGCGAGATAGCCAAGAAAAAGGAGAGCTCAAGTGAAAATAATGAGAGTTTGGCTAATGATAAAATTGAGTTTTGTGAGATAGCCAAGAAAAAGGAGATCTTGTGTGAAAACAAGAGTGAGAGGCCGGTTTTAGAGACTAGTGAAAGATGTGAGATAACCGGGCAAAAGGAGAGGAAAATTAGTATGTGTGAGAAAAAGAAAGAGTGTGAGAAAGAGAAAGAAAATTAGGCAAATTTTGATACTAATCAAGTTAATGTTGTATTGCCAAAGTCTATTGTTTATTTTTCACAAACTTTTCAAGAGGCACCACCAAAAGAAATTGTGAGATTCAAAATGGAATACCAACAAGGTAAGGAGATTGTTGTAAAACCCACATTTTCTCAAAGGTATGATCTTAATTTTTTGAAAAATAGAGTTGTGTGTGGTGAATAGTTTATGTTAAGCACCATGACATTGAGAATAAGCTCAATAGAGTTGTTGTTGAGT